>CM040127.1:229376225-230576225 GCA_022559845.1 Amorphophallus konjac
TGTTATCCGCGGACTATTAATTTCTTTTGTTATCCTTAAAACATAATTCAAAACTTTTTTTCTTGGTAGGTATTTTTTTTTTTAACAGGGAGGGGATAATCGAGTTCGAACTCGGGCCCTCCCCCATATGGGGAAGGGTAATGAACCAATTGCACTAGACAGCTAGCTCATAATTTAGTGCTTTTGAAATAACATGAATTTATCATTGAGTTGATATAGTATTAACACATGAAAATCACTATTATTTTTAACATTTTTATGATTTTAAGATTATTTTCTTCCCTATTAAGACTTATGCCTCGTTGTGCCTTAAGGCTTACGCCTTATGAGGCTTACAGAAAGCGCCTCACAACTGTCTCAAGACCTTTTAAACTAACTGCTAGCATCAGGTAGCGGACGTGCGATTGACCGTTTTCTTCTTTCTTTGGGCCTGCGTGCCAGCCCTATTTTCAATCGACTGTTGATCTCCAGGCCGACTGATTTCCATGTTTTCCAATCGCCTGAACCTTGTTTCAGTCGACGGACATCAGCCAGGTCGACTCATTTTCCCCAGTTTCAGTCGATTGAACCATGTTCCAGTCAACTGAAGTGGCATCTTTTGACTGCTTGTCATGACCTAGACACGTTTCTGCCTAGACCGCTACTGTGAGATTGTGGCTCTCTCTTGACCGCGTTCTCGTTTCCTGCCTTATGAGTTGACGCATCCGTCTGAGGAGTCGACACAGACCCTGTTTGACCCTCTCAAGATTGCGGCCATGCCCAGACCGATACCTGAAAATAGCGGTTCCCCTCTGACCGCGACCTTGCCCAGTATCGTGATTTTTCGTGTTTTTTTTGCATTGAATATTTGGACTTGAACCTTATTGGGCTAGCCTCTTGTGGACGTGTAAAATTTCACGCCTGCACATTCCCCGGTTTTGAATCTGAAAGGGGACTGAAGAAAGAAGACCCAGAGAAACTGACGGCCCAAGACTCCAGGGAATGCTACCATCCGGCAAGTCCTCGCGTTTGCATGGACGCATTAAACAACACGGGAAAGGCATGACACCCTCTTGAATTTATACATTGCCATGAGCCCACCGTCGGGTCTCTAACAATGAAGAATACCCCAGGAGGCTCACAATCCCCAGGTTCCTAAAGAAAAATCAACAGACGGTACACCCTTTGTGCCTCTTCAACGTCACACCCCTTGTGACACACTTGTGCCCCCCTTCAACGGCACACCAACTTGTGCCCTTCAACGGCACACTCTGTGCCCTCCACTGGCACACCTACGAGGGGCTCCAGCCGGCACACTCTCAAGAAGCTCATCCGGCACGCCCTATGCTTCTTTGCCTGGCACACTGCCAGGTGTAGATTATGAAAAATCCACTTAGAATAATTAAGAAGAATTGATGGAAAAAGGATGGGAAAAGGGGAGAAAAGGGGAGCATGCGAGGATGCTAACGGGAATGTGATCGCCAGAGACGCGAGGGCCTCAAAGATATAACAATAAATAATCAATGGAGGGATCGCAAATATAAATACCTCAAATGTGGGGGAGATTGTGAGTGCACCTTTCTCTTCTGATCGGCCGGCCGATGAAGAGAGTTCTTCTTATAGCTTGATTACCCTTGCAAAGATCAAAGACAACAACCAATGAAATGGAATTAGTAAACCCAAGGTGTAGTATCAAATCCACAATATGAATATAAACATGAAAATATGGACTAGAACACACCTTGTGGGGTGCAATGGGTAAGATATAATATGATGAATGATATAAAAATAGAATAAGTGCAAGTGTTGCACTGGAAGAGGGAGGTTCTCAACGGGGTTGAGGTGATACGATTAACAACATATGGTTTGATAAAAAAAGAGTATGATGCATGAACTAATGCAGATAAAAAGAAAGATAAATAGAGAGAATAGAGGAGAAAACAGAGGAGCCTGGGATTTCTCCTTTGGCTTTGATGGTCGTTCGGGAGGAAGACTCAATGGGGATGAAGCTTTGTACACAGAGCTTTCTCCTTTAGCCAAGCAATCAGCAGCACCTCCCTGTAAAAATAAAATCTCTCTATCGAACAAGAGCCGTATTGCTCTATTTATAGGGAAGATTGGATGGGTTTTAATCCGATAAAGATTAGGAAAGTTAATTTTAGCATGAGACAAATATTGGAAGGGGTCCTCCCAATGATAGAAAGCCATTGTGGTCCTTTCCGAAGTTAAAAGGGGCTCAAAACGAGGAAATAAGGAGGTTCTGGGAAAGTTCAAAATTCAACATGAATTGAAGACCTGGAGACGGTCGCTTCTTAAAATGACGCCCGCGGAGGAAACGTCATTTTAAGAATTGACGCCTTGTAGAGGGGCGTTATTTAGAATTTAACACGAATTTCGGTCGGATTCAAAATCTCAAAATATAGTAACGAAAATGACGACCGGACTTGGGGCGCTAATTGAAAATGACGACTTGCACAGCGTCGTCAATTAAGATAATAAAAAGTCAAAAAGAATGGACGACCGAAAATTCGGGCGTCAATTAAATTGACGTCCGAGAGAGGGTCGTTATTTCAAAATATTCAAAACAAGGTCATTTTTCATTCCTCAATATTATTTTCTCATTTTTTAGGTGAACGTGCATCCAACTGTGCTGATTCCAATGACTATTTTTTCGTATTTTTCTGACACCCGGAAGGCCACCAAATCACCTCTGGAAGAGGGTTAAAAATAATATTAAAATAATCAAATTAAAAATGACGACCGTGCAAATGTCATTAATTCCTTTTTTTTCAATTTTTATTTCATTTAAAATCAAACAAACGTCCCTTGCTAAGTCATTAATTCATTAAAAAATCCAAAAAAAACTCAGATAAATTCAGAAAAATGGGAAAAAGAGTGGAATTGACGCCTCTATTAATAGTCGTCATTTTTCTTTTTATTTTCTTAAATTTTCTTAAAAACAAATGACGTCCCCCATCACGCCGTTAATTCTAAAAAATTCATAAAAATAGAGAAAAATACCCAGAAAATCCATAAAAACAGGGAAAAATAATAAAAGGGAGAAAAAAATGAAGAAATCTAAGAAAAGTGAGAAAAATCACTCAAACAAAGTTAATTTGAAGGTCAAATTGGGGCATTACAAGGTAATATGAGATGTACTCACAGTAACGTCAATTTTGGCGTGTCTACAGCTGCCCCGCCTTGGCGTCTGCTTTGCAAGGGAGCAGAGCGAACTGAAAAGTAGATGCCAAGGTGTGATGAGACACGCAATCAACATCACTGGATGAGAATTAAATCAAAAGCTCGAGATGAAGTAATCTTGGGAAATTCAATGAAATCAACGATGTTTGGATAAAAGAGGGAGTGTGCACGCGGGCACGAGGGAGAATGATCAACTTCCAGCGCGGTGGAAGTACCCCAGGTCACAAACATGTAGGTTTCACCATTGGGGAGCGGTTACCAGCCAAGGTGGATCAAAGGAAAAAGATTGAAATAAGATGATAGAAATCCAAACAATGAACTTTCGATAAAATAACCCGAAACAGCAACAAAACGAACTGAGGATTCCATTCAGCAATGAATATCTCATATCTGGAAAGATTAAGATCAATTTGACTCTCCAAATCAGCTTATCAGAATGATTTTCCAATGTTGATTCAAAGTCCTATATGAATGCATGCTGGGTTTAAAAGGAAAAATTAAAACAAATGAAAATATAAGATAATCAAGGATAATATTGTTAAACTGTCAAGACTGGGTCAAGAAACTGATTTCGCGAGTTGATACTAAGCCGAAGCCCGTTTATCCACGCATCAACTCGCAAACGGGAACCATCGTCCCCAGTCTTGGACTGCTCAACGGCCTATCCGTGTGACTAAAACTCCTCTGGAATCATCATTATTTTTTGATGAAGGGGAACTCAAATTCCAGATTTATCAAAGCTACAAGGTCCTTGATATAATCTAGTAGCGTATGTAACATATAGTAAGAATGCATACAGGAAGATGGTGATAGCAATAAGCATGTGGGAACTGAGCTGGAATAATGTGCAAACACCGTAGGACTTGGATGGTGATGCCCAGTCGGTGGGACCAAGAGCTTCTTATCCTGCGCTCAAACTTTCATTAGTCAAGATATAAATAACAAGCAATGAACAAGGCATTTAAGCATAACAAGTATAGCATGAATCAAAGCATCAATAGCATGTATGTATCATATCATGAATAGCATTCAAGTGTGCACAGCGTGAAAGGCATGAATAACATTTAACATAGATAGCATCATTAAAGCATAGATAGCATATCATCATTGTTTGTTGTTTGTCATGAGGATGACAACTTGGCTAATCAAGATTTGGAGTTGAATGATCAAGATCTGATAATGCCCATCGGCGGAGTGATCAGCAAGATTTGATAAAAAAGATTTGGAGATGAATAATCGGAAGTAATGCGCAGCAAATCAATTGTGAACATGGGGAGAATCAAAAGGTAGATGGCAACGAATGGAGAGGACTCATCCCGTGCTCTTAGTCCTTGCAAAGTTGTTGTCCTGTAAAAACACCATCAGAAAAATGTAATACAAATTTTTTGGATTTTGAATCATGCAAATTTTTATGAGTTTTGAAAATATTTCAATTTTTGTGGATTTTTGGAAGATATCTGAATTTTTATTATGAATTTTGAAAATATTCAATTTTTGTTGAATTTTTGCTTAGGAAATATTCAAATTTTTTTTTTTAGATTTTTCACAAGAAATATTCAACTTTTTTAAGATTTTAGTTTAGACATTGTTAAAGTAGCATCAAAGGATATTTAAACCACTGGCTAAGGGTGCTTGTTCCTTCCCCTTTCGCTAAAAATTACCCAAAGCCAGACGTTCATTTAAAGGTGGCGCCTTATGACCGGCTACCCTTGTATAACGGTGTCTCTACCAAGGCCATACCCGAGAAACACTCGGTCTTAGAGGGAGAAGAGAAGAATAATTGAGGATAAGCTTTATGCAGGATGGGAGATGTCGGGACTTGAATTCCTTCCAAGATATTACCCCTCAAAGAGGTAGTCTGTTACGCCGGGGCTTTATGCCTTTGATTTTTAGACCCTCGACATGCATACGACCAGGGTTTTCCCTGCGGGGACTTTACCACTCTTGTCATGCCATAATTCATACTTTTACATTTATCGAAATTTTGACTTAATTTTCATAATAGCCCTTTTGGCGAGATGTATCATGAAATTTGATTTTAGTTTGGGTCAAGACTGCCCCTATTTGAGACTTCTCTCGTATTGGGGATTACCTAGGTTGGTCATCTCATCCGTCAACCTCTTTCCCCTGCATGCGGCCGAGTAAAAAAGAGAAAAGACTTTCAGATATACTCATGGCATGGCCAAAGTAGCAGCGGTGTTTTATCAAAGGAGCCGGCTAAGGACGCCGTGAAGTGTGTGCGGTGTCCAGCTAAGGGTTACTCTCAACAAGTGGGGAGAGAATGTTGAATTCCCAGCGCGGGATTTTTTATTAACCAAAGGTGCTGCAGAGCAAGCCTAAAGACTCTTTTTGACAATGATTTAATTAAACAAAAGCCTAAGATAAAGGTCTAAAACACCACTTTTAATCTTGTTAAGAAGCACTTCATTTTGAAAATCATGCGTGAAGTAGTGAGGTAATGATATCATAAAAATGTGTACTTACGCCAATATGTTACCTTGCAACCTTTTTAGAAGCAGCTGTCAGAGGCGATGTAGATAAACATGGGATTTATCCTCAAGTAGCAAACAAAAGGATTGGAAGCAAAGGTTTAAAGTGGCTTAACAAGAAGGAGTGGTGCCAAGACCAGACTCAGACGAATAAGGAGAAAAGGAAGAGTGGCAAGGGCTAGAACTCCCTCACTAAGGCGCAGAGACCCTGATCACATGGAACAATCTACAGAAGGAGAGGAGAATTAGAAGGAGGAGTGAGGACTAAAGCCTCGGAAGCAGTGGGAGAAAGGGCAGATACCCAAGGCAGTGGACGTGGAAGAAGTTGGGTCGGACCCAGGATCAAGAGGAATTAGAAGAAGAAATTGGTAGATGGAAAGAGGTGGATCCGGAGTGTCTGGAGGCAGAGGAGGAGAATCATGAGCGGAAGAAGAATCCGGAGGCTCTGGAGGGATAAGATATCGAGGGACGCAGTGCCCTTGGAAGAAATAGGAAAAAAGATGATGGAAAAGGAAGAAGAAAATGAAAGATGTGATGTCCCGGAGGAGCAGAAAGATGAATCGGAAGAAAGATGGAGGGTCCAGAGGTTCCGGAGGGGGAAGATACCATGGGACGTGATGCCCAGGGAGAAGATAAAGATCCGGAGGTTCCGGAGGAAGAAGACGGAAAGGGGCGCGATGCCCAAGGGATAGAGAGAGGGATGAAGGATCCGGATATGGAGGTGTAAAGGGGCGCGATGCCCTAAAAGGGAGGTCCGGAGGTTCCGGAGGAGGCAAACACCGAGGGACGCGATACCCCGGGAGGAGAGAAAGATCCGAAGGAATGAGACACCATAGGGTGTGATGCCCTTGGGGGAGTGGATTAGAAGATGATGAAGGATCCAGAGGTTCAGGAAGGCGGGGAAGATACGGGTTTGGAAACCCGGGAAAGAAGAAGTGCCAATGCGTGTGGATGCAATGCAACGGATGTGATAAAGACATGGATACAGTAGAATGCATGAGATGCAAAGAATATGAGGGGCGAGAAGATGAGATCCTTCTCCTTACCCCTGGAGTGGTCCATGAAGAAAATGTGATAGACAAGAATGTGGATGGCATTGAATAGAAGGTGGATAAAATAGTAGAAGGCCCCTTAGCACCAAGATAACCGCCCCTCCATGGCAGTGAAAGTGTATAGCCAATTGGCCCAATGGATAAAGCAAGAGCCCGTGACGAAGCTTCAATGGTAAATGACAACTCCCTTGAAGAGTGAAAAGTAATAGTGTGAGAGAGTTGGAAAGTTGGGATATGAAGCATTGTGTTGCCCAGGGGTTGTGGCGTATAGGGAGTGTTGAACAAAATGGTCATTTGCCCCTTGTATGGAAGAATGGGTTCAAGATTTGAAAGTTGGAACAAGGGGTGCCCTGCCCGACCCTTGGGCACAAACTTACACGGCATCAACGTTTGACATTCTCTCTTAGTGAGCAGTGGCGGGGACTTAGCCTCTTCAACCATGCTCGGCACGACAACACGGATTGGCATCCGGCATATAAACTCTTGCATCTTGAACAACATGGCCGTGGCCAAATCTTTCTTTCCCGGCTCTTGATCATCTTCGGTACAAGTACTTGCAGAAGGATGCCCGTTCCGAGTAGTAAAGGGGGGTGAAGCGGAGGCGGAAGGTTCCATGGATGGTGGAGGTATAATGGAAGGTGTTGGAGAAAGGGTGAGTGGAAGCGAAGGTTCAAACACGTCGAGCTTCTCCCTTTGCTCGGAAGCAGTCGGGGTTGGCTCGAGTGTAAAAAGGGGTGGACCTTGCTCAGGATTAGCCACGGGTAAGGGTGATATGTTAAGTAGTGGAGTAGGGGTTATAGGCATAGTGGGTTTTGGGGTTAAAGGGATAATGGAGGGCTGAGGTGGTGAACAAAGAGGAGTAGTAATAGAAGGCTTGGCAGAGACCGGCGTAATGGAGGGTGATGGAGCTTTGGCGGAGGCCGATGGAATAGAGGTTAATGGTGTAAAAGGAGAGGGTTTGGTGCGCTGAAAATGTCGAATGGGGCGAGAGGTGTCAGGGATAGGATAAGACTCATGGTGTGGTGGTATGGGTGATTGGAGTATCGACCCATCATCGTAACACCAAGAGGTTTCATAAATGGGGGTTGGATCGGGGACTGTGGCATAGTCCTGAGCATAGGGGTCTTCTGGCAATGGAGGAAGAGGACGGCGAAGGAAACTCGGAAGGGGTGCATCTCGAGGAACTTCAAATTCTTGTACCGTCTCCAAATCTTCATCATTAAAATAATTCAGCGGATGCCGTGGTGGAGGTGAAGTGATAAGTGGTGGAGTATGGTGTTGTGGGGAATCTTGAGGAGGCGAATATGTGTATGGAGGCGGAGAGCCATGTAAATGCGCAGTGCGGATGAGTGGAGGGCGGACGGCATCCACAGAACTTGTAACATCTTCTCGCTCACATATATCGTTGATGCCATTCTCCCTTATCTCCTTCCAATTTTTATCTATCTTAGCGATGTTATTCATGAGATCATGAAGAGGATTGACTTGAGATGGAGGAGGAGCGGGCCGCGGGCTAGTGAGCCTCTTAAGTTGTTCCTCCATGGAAGCAAGTCTATCAATGAGGCTTTGCTGGAAGGGTGTAACATGAGCAACAGAAGGTTGGCAAGATTGCCTTGGAGGGGTGGCTTGATATGACGGCCGCGGAGGGGGATTAATAGGCCAACCCATAGAAGGACCCGGATGGGCCGGATTACAAGGAATAAATGGGCCTTGGAGCCGTGAAGGGTGAGAAATAGAAGGAGGCGGGTGATGGGCCACCCGAGGAGTATGTATGGACGAAGGAGACGGATGATGGGCCACCCGAATAAGAGTAGGTGTGGATGAAGGAGGCGGGTGATGGGCCACCCGAATAGGAGTATGTGTGGATGAAGGAGGCGGGTGATGGGCCATAGGAGTAGGTGTGGACGAAGGAGGTGTACCCTCAGCAACGGCCTTAAGGGCTCGGATTTGTTGAGGGGCGAAATGATCTAGTCCACGGATGATTTGAGAGACCTTCTCGTCGTTGGGAGGAGGCGGTCCCGAAGGAATAGTGGCTTGCGATTGAGGCGAGGGACCATGAGATTGGACATTGCCCATGGATCGAGCAACACCATAAGAATGAGGGCGTGGTCCCTTGAAAATATGGTGAGAATTATGATGAACATGTTGAGATTGAGGAGTATAGGATGTGCTAGGTTGTGCATCCTCATGAACAAAATTTGGATTAAACATGTTATCTTGTCTATCAAGGTAAGCCATTATGCAATCAAAGTTCAAGCAAAATAATTTACAAAGAAGCACACAAGTTGGAATGGTTACCGTTGACCTTTTTTATTTATTTGAACGTTGGTGAATTAATGATTTTTAACAAACTTTCGGAGTGATTCACACAAGGGAGGAACCTAGTTTCAATGTAAGTTCACTTCGATGCCAACTAGGAACACTCTCTCACCGTGCATAGGTCAACTAAACCCGGGACTTCAAAGGTACAACCTGCCCAGCGTCCGTGAGGGAATCCACGGGTGCGGGGACTTACGGAGGCTTGGTTTAGGAATTTCTGGTCCAATGAGACGGAATACTCAATGGAGGGTCCTTCCTTCACCAAGAGGGGGTGTGACTCCTAAAAGTGTGGGGAGAGGAGGTCTCCCAAACCAATGCAAATGGATGAATGCAAGCAGTAGTATGAAGCGATAACAACACAGAACAAAATGACGACCTGGAAAAGGTTGCTATATCAATAAATAGCGTCTGAGCGTCAGTCGCTAGTCACTATGAATAGTGCAAGCAGAGTAAAATAGCGCCTTAAGGTGAGGCGCTTTCTATAGAATGGACGCCCGTGAGCAGGGGCGTCAAATATCAGTAATCAAGATGAATAAACAATGATAATCAAAATGATGCCTTCCAGTAAGGCGCTGTATGAGTGAAAGACGCCTCTGACAGGGGCGTCAGAATGTAATGACAAACAAATGACGCCTTGGTGTGAGGCGTTATACTTCAAAATGACGCCTCTGAGAGGGGCGTTAATTCCTTCAATGCTTCACCGGCCAAACAGTGGAAAATACCGACAGGGCAACACTCACAATCACAGTATAAGAATCATGGAAATCAATAACATGAAATGGGATATAACATGCTCATCATTTTTTTTAGATATGGATAAATGGAATTTCTAAAAATCTATCAAACTAATCAATCACTTAGGGAGAGTGCTACGTGGAGCACAAAAGGAGGTGCACCGTGGGTGCAAAAGGGGAGATGGCACACGTGGGTGCCCAAGGGGAAAGGGTAATCAAAATAAAAATAAAAGGAGTCCCACCCTGATCGCCAATTTGTAGATTATGAAAAATCCACTTAGAATAATTAAGAAGAATTAATGGAAAAAGGATGGGAAAAGGGGAGAAAAGGGGAGCATGCGAGGATGCTAATGGGAATGTGATCGCCAGAGACGCGAGGGCCTCAAAGATATAACAATAAATAATCAATGGAGGGATCGCAAATATAAATACCTCAAATGCGGGGGAGATTGTGAGTGCACCTTTCTCTTCCGATCGGCCAGCCGATGAAGAGAGTTCTTCTTATAGCTTGATTACCCTTGCAAAGATCAAAGACAACAACCAATGAAATGGAATTAGTAAACCCAAGGTGTAGTATCAAATCCACAATATGAATATAAACATGAAAATATGGACTAGAACACACCTTGTGGGTGTTGCCATTTTAAAGCCCATGCAATGGGTAGGATATAATATGATGAATGATATAAAAATAGAATAAGTGCAAGTGTTGCACTGGAAGAGGGAGGTTCTCAACGGGGTTGAGGTGATAAGATTAACAACATATGGTTTGATAAAAAAAGAGTATGATGCATGAACTAATGCAGATAAAAAGAAAGATAAATAGAGAGAATAGAGGAGAAAACAGAGGAGCCTGGGATTTCTCCTTTGGCTTTGATGGTCGTTTGGGAGGAAGACTCAATGGGGATGAAGCTTTGTACACAGAGCTTTCTCCTTCAACCAAGCAATCAGCGGCATCTCCCTGTAAAAAAAAATCTCTCTCTCGAACACGAGCAGTATGGCTCTATTTATAGGGAAGATTGGATGGGTTTTAATCCGATAAAGATTAAGAAAATTAATTTTAGCATGAGACAAATATTGGAAGGGGTCCTCCCAATGATAGAAAGTCATTGGGGTCCTTTCCGAAGTTAAAAGGGGCTCAAAACGAGGAAATAAGGAGGTTCTGGGAAAGTTCGAAATTCAACACGAATTGACGACTTGAAGACGGTTGCTTCTTAAAATGACGCCCGCGGAGGAAACGTCATTTTAAGAATTGATGCCTTGTAGAGGGGCGTTATTTAGAATTTAACACGAATTTCGGTCGGATTTAAAATCTCAAAATATAGCAATGAAAATGACGACCGGACTTGGGGCGCTAATTGAAAATGACGACTTGCACAGCGTCGTCAATTAAGATAATAAAAAGCTAAAAAGAATGGACGACCGGGAATTCGGGCGTCAATTAAATTGACGTCCGAGAGAGGGTCGTTATTTCAAAATATTCAAAACAGGGCCATTTTTCATTTCTCAATATTATTTTCTCATTTTTTAGGTGAACGTGCATCCAACTGTGCTGATTTCAATGACTATTTTTTTGTATTTTTCTGACACCCGGAAGGCCACCAAATCACCTTTGAAAGAGGGTTAAAAATAATATTAAAATAATCAAATTGAAAATGACGACCGTGCAAATGTCGTTAATTCCTTTTTTTTCAATTTTTATTTTATTTAAAATCAAACAAACATGCCTTGCTAAGTTGTTAATTCATAAAAAAATTTGAAAAAAACCCAGATAAATTCAGAAAAATGGGAAAAAGAGTGGAATTGACGCCTCTATTGATATTCGTCATGTTTATTTTTATTTTCTTAAATTTTCTTAAAAACAAATGACGCCCCCCCATCACGCCGTTAATTCCGAAAAATTCATAAAAATAGAGAAAAATACCCAAAAAATCCAGAAAAATAGGGAAAAATAATAAAAGGGAGAAAAAAAT
This sequence comes from Amorphophallus konjac, assembly GCA_022559845.1. Classification (NCBI taxonomy): domain Eukaryota; kingdom Viridiplantae; phylum Streptophyta; class Magnoliopsida; order Alismatales; family Araceae; genus Amorphophallus; species Amorphophallus konjac. Next base: position 229,387,973 of record CM040127.1, read on the forward strand.
GAAGAAATCCAAGAAAAGTGAGAAAAATCACTCAAACAAAGTTAATTTGAGGGTCAAATTGGGACATTACAAGACAATATGAGATGTACTCACAGTAACGTCAATTTTGGCGTGTCTACACCAGGCACCTTTCAACGGCACACTGCTGCCAGCTATGCACGGCACATCCCTGGTGCCCTTTCAATGGCACACCCTTGGTGCCTCTCCAACGGCACACTAGTGGCAGCCCTCCAGCGGCACACTAGTTTGTGCCCTCCAAAGGCACACTCACCAGCACTTCCAGCGGCACACTGCCCAGCACCCTCTAGCGGGACACTGCCCAGCATCCTCCAGCGGCACATCTGTCAAGCCTCCCACCTGGTGCAGCGTTCTTTTCCTCACACGGGGACACGCTGCAGCCATTGGACCGATTGGACCGGTGGCTTCGGCAGTGAGTCCAGCGGTCACGGCCTTCTACCCTTGGCGCACAGTGGATCCACGTCAAAACCAGTTGGGGAATGCCCAACTGTCGACACTCCGGTGAGGCACGCAAGGGCCGCCGTAGAGGGACAAGATCGGGGGGTCAACTTTGATTGACTCCCACTGCCAGCGACGTCAACGCCAGCAGAGGTATAAAAACCTCTTACGGTGAAGTGAAAAAAAAAAGAAAGAGGGGAGGGAGGCAGAACAAAAAAAGAGAAGAAGAGGAGAAGAGGGGAGAGCCTGCCGCTCCGACCATCGCCGCCTGAGCGAATAGAGAAGAAGCTCGAGAGAGGAAGCCCCTGCTGCTCCCTCGATGGCCACCATCTGAGGGAAGAGAGAAAGGGAAATAAAGAAGAGAAGAAGAGAAGAAGAGAAGAAGAGAGAAGAGAGATCTAGAAGAGAAGAAGAGGGGAGGGAGGCAGAACAAAAAAAGAGAAGAAGAGGAGAAGAGGGGAGAGCATGCCGCTCTGACCACCGCCGCCTGAGCGAAGAGAGAAGAAGCTCAAGGGAGGAAGCCCCCACTGCTCCCTCGACGGCCACCATCTGAGCGAAGAGAGAAAGGGAAAGAAAGAAGAGAAGGAGAGAAGAAGAGAGAAGAGAGATCCAGAAGAGAAGAAGAGGGGAAAGAGGCAGAACAAAAAAGAGAAGAAGAGGAGAAGAGGGGAGAGCCTGCCACTCTGACCACCGCCGCATGAGCGGAGAGAGAAGAAGCTCGAAGGAGGAAGCCCCTGCTGCTCCCTCGACGGCCACCATCTGAGCGAAGAGAGAAAGGGAAAGAAAGAAGAGAAGAAGAGAAGAAGAGGGGAGAGCCTGCCGCTCCGACCATCGCCGCCTGAGCGAAGAGAGAAAGGGAGAGAGAAGGTCAATGTAGAAGGGAGATACAGAAGGGCAGGGAGCCTTCGCTCCTCCCAGACTCTGTCCCTCTCCCCAGTTCGTTTCGTTTTCCTTTTCTTCGTTCATGTATTTCCTCCCTTTCCTGAGAGTGAAAATATCCTCTTCCTTTTGCTTCATTTGCTTAGCCTTCACACTACGGTGCATATAGTGACTTGTCTTGTGCTTCCCTTTGGCTTTCTTGCCTTTGCTTTTTTTGGGGTTGCCTGCTCTCCAAGACGTCGCAGAGTCTATCCAATTCAATGGGTAGTGTCTCTGGCGTGATGGCATGAGGTTGGCCTCCTTTCAACGATTTCTGTAGCAGGGTTATCCTCATCCGGTGCACTTGCATATCCCAGCTAGCCCTGCCCGGCACACACGCAGCTTGTCCCTGTCGGCACACCTGCCTAGCCTGCCCAGCCCGGCACACCCTCTAGTCTGTCTTGCCCGGCACGCCTTGCCTGCGCCCTGCCGGCACACCTGCCTAGCCTGCCCAACCCGGCACACCCTCTAGTCTGCCTTGCCCGGCACACCCATGGCTTGTCCCTGCCGACACACTCCAACCTGCTCACCCGGCACACCTGTGGCCTGTGACCCAGTGGCCCCTTCTTATCACCCATCTAGTGACCGTCAGGTCCAAGGCTCGCCTGGTGTCTTTCACTCGTCGATTTCTGAGTTTTCTGGGGTTCTTTCTCGGAGGTGTTGCTGCACGTGTGCACACCTTGACATGTTGGGTCACATCACTCCTTGTGGGCGTGTACCCCTTTACACCCCCCAGCACTTGGGACAAGGGGAGATGCTGTCGAATTTTTGCCAGAATAATACACCTGTTAAAAGATAAAAGGAAGCAACAAACAAATAAAAGAAACAACAACGAGACATTCCCGTGAGTCAGAAGAACTGTGGAGGGTATGAAGAGGACTGCACTTGAACACCGTTGTGACGGATCGACAAACACAAACATAAGCATTAGTTGCATAATGAAGGAGAGACTTAACGAACATTTCTCATATGCATTGCATGAATAAAAGAGATTGCATCTCCCCTGCATACCCTTGTATTATTGCATTCCACATGTGATTGCATGTCATGACCCAGTGGTATATGAATTGAAATAGCGACGTGTGAATGATCAGATCACGTCCGGTCGGAAACTGTCCCTATGCGTGAGGACTGACCTCCGCCTCGTACCCGGGACCGATTTCCGAATTTAATTCCCCTCTTGCATTTGCTTGAATTTATGTGTGGATTTGTTAAACCACAATCTTCCGCACGCGTTAAACATATATCCGGACCGCCGAACATAACCACAAGCATGATCTACATGAATAAAAAGAAAACCAAATCAAAGCTCCATGCATGCATTTCATGAATAAAAGAAAACTCCTCGCGTGCATCTCATGAATAAAGAAGCCTCTCTCACGAACGTTTGAGCACTGCATTGCATTTCATTTGCCACAGCTGCACCAACCCTCGAACAAACCTATCCCCTGCCGGTGCCTTGCCTGGCACACTCTCAGCTCCTCTCCACAGGCACACCCGAACAGCCCTTGCCCGATACACCCTAGCCCGTTCCAGCTCGACACACCCCCACCTGCTTGACCCGGCACGCCCCTAGCTTGCTTTCTCCCGGCGCACTCCCGAACTCCCTTCACCCGGCGCACCTGCGTGCCTTCCCAACGACGGACCTCTAGTCCGTCCTTGCCCGACACGCTCTTCAACCTCTTTTCCCGACACAACCCTTCAACCGGTGTGCTATCGTTGGCCTTTAAACGGTGCACCCCTCCTCTAATGCACTCCCGGCATGCTCCCCGCCTGAAATGCAATAACATAATAATAATAAAAAAACATAATAATGAAATAATAATAATAATAATGATGATAATAAAATAAAGAAAGAAAGGAGGATATAACGAACAGGTAATAAAAGAAGAATCAATGAGCAACATAGAAAATAAATAAATAAATAAATGATAATAACAATAAATAATAATAATAATAATAATAATAATAATAATGAGTAGAACGATATGGCTCTCGTCATCCCCGAACCCTACGCGTGGGAATATTGATAAGGCCTCCATGGGCCACGCTGGGACCTCGGGCTCGTCCTAATCATGGTCGTTGTCTGACCCGCATTCTAGGCTTATAGCCTGTTATCTTCGAACATGTCTTTGTTTTGGGATCTAACCTCGGGACATTTTCCCACTGCCCTTTAGCACCAGAAATATTGATGATGCCCACGCAAGCCTTGCTTCGACCGCGGGAGTCTCCCCCAGTATGGTCGCGGCTCGATCCTACACCAGGCTGATAAACTTATTGATTTTCGACCACTCTATCTAGGATTTAACTGAATGTTTCCCATCCCCCTGAACAATAAATTTGCCGCATCCCGGCATACGTATGCTCCGGTTTTCCCGTGATGATTACGACATTCTCAAGCCGGACGCTCGTCCGAATATTAAATGGTCCTCCTGAGTGACTGACATGTTTCGAACGCTTGTTTTCCTAGACATAGGGCTTTCCAGCTGATTCAAGATCGCTATCGTCTTGTTTCTCTCGATATAATTTTCTAGCCATGAGGCCCTTATTCCTGGTGATTAATCAAGGGTGTTCCCCTCTCCGAGGGGATGTAATTAACACCGTGACCTTAATGGCGCGGTGGGTTTTGGTCCCGACATGAACTACACAATTGTCTGATTAGTCAGATCGAGCGCACCAAGGGCCTCTATGAAGTCCGAACAAATCGTCACTTTGTGATTGGCACGTCCACGCACTAAATAAACGAATAAACGCATCTAATAAACCAGTGAACGAATGAAACAATGGATATAATAAAAAGTGCGTCCACACCTCTCCAGGCTACTACCCTGAATTATACACGACCCTTGAATGGTTCACATTCTAAAATTCTTGGTTCCTAAGTCATATCTCTATGACTTATTTCATTGATCCAATGAACATGAATTCCTTTTTAAGGAATTATCCTCACTCTTAGTGCTTAGTTACTTTAGCTTACCCTTAGAACTCTTGGCCGGAAATAAATGAATGTCTAGATTTTACTTGGGATCTTTGATCCACCACTCAATGCCAACGTATCATTAAGGGCCCGGTCTGGTCCTGGGAGGAGCGCCCGAAAGTACTTGTGCCCATGGGAGTTTGTAATGACAAGGTGTGACATTGCACCGAAGTACTTGTTAGCGTGATGATCTATGACATTCATCTCTATATGAATTCATGACTCTACATAACATGATTGTACTTGCGTGCTTGTTACGACCAAATACATGAAAGTTCTTGCTATATACTTGTCTATCTCTTGCTGACCCCCTGATTATCTTATCACATCATTTGATTGCCTAAAGCTAATTGCATCTATACGTTGTTTATTTTCGCGCATTTTCCTCATTCGCATGAAAGAACTTGTTAATTGGTTAATCACTTTAAGATTGCCTGGCGTAGAGATATAATTCCTACTGAGCTCTCGCTCACCCAATTTTTTAAATCCTTTTTCAGGTAGCTCGTATGAGGATGCTCAATCTGATGGAGAAGGGCAGGAGTAAAGCATTGGAGTGAGCCAACCTAGGAGTCCTGTCGTGTCATGTTTTTGCTAATGTTATAAGTTATGTTAGTTTGAGTGGGTCGTCATTGTGAAAGTCTTGGAGTTGTCAAACTTTGTAATTTTGTTATTTGTCGATTATGTAAGGATTAATGTATTTGGATATCATTGGTAAATCTTATGAATGGAAGCTGGAAGTTTGTTTAGTATATTTGTATTTTGCCTCTTGTCGCGGATGGTTATTATTATTAGTTTGTTGTGATTGACATGAATGTTATAACTGCTACGTTTCAATTTTTCGCATCGGGGCGTGACATGATTTATCTTGGATATAGAGTCGTCTCGATCTACCTTTGGTCAATTTCTCGATCGATTTGTCTAGAGAAACCTCCATTTGTCGTAACGTCTTTCAAGAGTTAACTCATTTAGCTCCCATCCCTATCCACTTTAACCCCACGTAGGGCTCACCCTCTTATTGTATCTTTCATTAATTGAGCACTTTATAAGCTCTATTTTAATAAGAGAATAAGGTGGGGTGTAGATCCTGATTTATTATGTGAGCAAAGTGTTACAGGGACCTGAACTCTGATATCCAGTTATATAAAAATTAGCCTTGACACTCATAGTTGCGGCCTGGAGGCTCAGGTCTTATTTCTAAGCCCACTCTATCACCTTCCTCACCAACTATCTATTGCAGCAAGTATTGTCCAAACATAAAATCTCATGAAGGTTGGTGAAGTGGACCATGGAGCTAGGAGAATTTGATATCTCCTTCAACCCCGAACAACCAAAAAAAATCAAGTCTTAACCAATTTCATTACTGAATGTTACTGTGAACATTCAGAAGAAGAGAAGAACTGACTCTAGCTGGAGTAGGAAATCCCGGGGTGGAGCCACCACGTAGACGGATTGTCCTGTAGGATTGGCAGTGGAGCCGAGCTACTGCTAATAACGCCAGAAGGGCTCAACTTGGAATATTTCCTTAGATTTAATTTCATTGCATCCAATAATGTGGCCAAGTATGAAGCCTTAATCTCAGACCTAAGAATGACCTTGTATTTTGGGACAAAAAAATATCAATTTTCAGCGACTCACAGTTGGTTGTCAACGAGATACTCGGTGAATACGAGGCCTACGAACTGCTATTACAACAATACCTTGAAAAGGTACGAGACTTGATCCCTTTCACAGTTACTTGTGTGCCTCAGACGGAGAACACCAAGCCTGACTCATTGGCCTGCCTTACGTCCTCCATCGAGCCAGGGAGGCAACGTACTGTCCTTATAGAAGAACTCAAAACATACCTAGTAGTGACAATGAGGATCAGGTGTTGCAAGTCATGCAAGCTGAAGAAGAGTCTTCATGGATGGATCCCATCCTACGATACCTTACTAGTAGCCAACTACTGGAAGACAAGGAGGAGGCCTAATTGATCAAACGCTGATCCCCGAAGTTTTTCCCGATTGATGGCAAACTCCATCGTTGGGCCTATATGTTCCCTTATCTCAAGCATTTATCATTGGTTAAAGTAGAGTACACTTTGCGAGAGATTCACGAAGGAATCTGTGGAATCCATATGGTGCTTGAGCCCTAGCCCATAAGATCCTTCGGCACAGATACTAGTGGCCTAGACTCCTCAAAGACACACTCCGCTTTGTACGGACGTGCGATAAGTGCCGGAGGTTCGAACACCCAATTCATCACTAGCCGACCACCGACTTGAAGGCTATCATTGAGCCTTGCCCATTCGATGAGTGGGGAATCGACATATTGGGGCCTTTCCCCAAGGCCACTTGTCAAATGGATTTCCTCATTGTAGGTGGAGATTGAGCCACTCGCTTACATCACCAGTCAGACGGCAGGGGACTTCATATGGAGGTCAATAATCTGCATGTTCGGCCTCCCGCGAGTCCTGATCACTGATAATGGGAAGTAGTTCGACAATAAAATCTTCAAAGATAGCTCCTCCAATCTGCACATTGACCATCGGCCAACTTCAGTGGCACACCCCCAGAGCAACGGACAAGCAGAGGTCACCAATCGAGCCATCTTTCAAGGTTTAAAGAACAGGCTCGATGATGCCAAAGGAGAATGAGTGAACGAGTTGTCGAACATTCTATGGTCATATTGCATGACCCCCCGTAGCATCACTGGTGAGTCCCCCTTCAACCTATCATTTGGCACATAAGCTGTTATCTCAGTGGAAATCAGGCTCCCCTTGCTATGAGCGTCAGCGTTCAGAAAAGTCCACAATGTTCAAATGATTAGAGGAAATCTGGATATGGTGGATGAACTTCACGAGGTTGCCCACATTCGACTCGCCCTTACCAACACAAGATGACACAATCCCACAATCGGCGAGTCTGCCTAAGACAGTTCTGCCCAGGTGACTTGGTGTTGAGGAAAGCTGAAGCATCAACCCTAGCGTTGGCCTCCAGACACTTGGAGGCAAAGATATCCCCAGAACTTGGAATGAAGATGCCCTTCGCGCCAACTACTCATAGTAAAGTAAGCTTGTAACACGGGCCTTCCTTGATAAAAGACACAGTCTCCACTCCGGCCATGGAGCACCGACAATTCATGCCCTCTCTTTCCTCTCTATCCATGTACTGATGTACATGAGAAAGTCGATATTAATAAAATAACTTGTTGCTAGTAGTGTCCAATCCAACGGAGAGGCGACTCGTTGAGCCGCAGCTCTAGCAATCTCGCCCCCGCTACTACGAAGGCCTTGCCACGAATTGACAACCCGACGAGAGTCCGCCTTAGTAGCCACAACTTACTATCTCGAGTCAAGTCTTCGGCACTTGGATATCAGGGAAAGCCTTCGGCCCTTGAAGGTCCCCAGGTATGTTCGCAGATAGTCCCAAGTCAAGCCTTTGGCGCTCGGATGCCAGAGAAAGCCTTCAGCCCTTGAAGGTCCACGGGTATGTCTGCAGATAGTCTCAAGCTAAGTCTTCGGCGCTCAGATGTCAGGGAAAGGTCCCCAGGTACATCCATGATAGTCCTGAGTTAAGCCTTTGGCATTCGAACAATTACAGAGGATGTCTGAAGCCTTCAATGTATAGGAAACGAATCTGAAACCTTCAATGTATAGGAAACTAAGTAAATATGAATACGTAGAATAAGCGATCAAGCCACTCAGCTACAGATGTGGACAAAGGACCCTCCTCCGGTCCACTTGAGGGTTGGGTCAAACCCATTAGTCCAAAGATCCACACACAAACAAGAAGTCTGCTTGGGGTAATCAAGCACTTGCAAGAAGTAGAATTGCAGGGGCAACGGGGCCAAATGTTTACACACAGAAAAAATGATTACATCCCAAGGAAGCCCCAGAGGGGCCAAAAGAAAAATAGACAAACCCTAATAAAAACAGACAAACCCTTTCAAAGGGACAACTCTTAGAAGAATATTTATGGGACAAGATCATCCCGAACAAGTCAAGGGAACTCCTCCACCTTCACCTCAGAGTACTTTGACAGGAATGCGGCCACTGCCATAGCCCACAGCTTCCGGCACATGTCGTGGCTAGACACTTGCAGCAGTTGTTGGAACCCCACTATCCCTTGGTATCATTTTAGAGCATCGACATTGAACTGTCAGAACTCCTCAAATCCTTGATACTTCTCGAGGGCCTCTTGGGGTCCATCAGCACGCGCGTCCCGCAGGTCTTGCTCAAGCCTGGCAATGACATCACGAGCCTTTGCTTTGGCATCACGAGATTAGAACAGCTCCTCTCGCAACCACGTGGCCTCCTCCTAGGTAGCGGCAAGATCTACCTGCGCACGACCTAACTCATCTTGAGTTAGGGCAACCTCGACTTCCTTTCCCGACATGCAACTATTGGCGAAGCACATCAGGGGCCCTGGCTTTGGAGGCCTCTGCTACCTTCCTCCAAGTTCGGAATGTAGCCTCGACCTTTTGAAGGTCGGATTGGGCGCTGTGGACGTGCAAAATTGCACACCCATACATCCCAACTAGTCCAGCACCAATAACAACTTCAACCGAAGAAGCTGTGGAAAAGCGGGGCCGTCCGGACTCCCCGAACGCACATACACTATCGTGGAGCAATCTCTGGGGTCACGACAGTGAAGAAAACTCAACCCTCAAGAGCCCCACAATCCATGGGCCTTGAAGAAAATCAAATAATCCATAACTCGCGCTCACAATGGGCTCATAACTGCCCATTTAGGCCTTCAGCGGCATGCCCTTTGGGCCCTTCAGCGGCACACCCCTTTGGCCCCTCAGCGGTACCCCCTTTGGCCCTTCAGCGGTACGCCTCTGGGCCCTTCAGCGGCACACCCCATGTGCCTTCAGCGGCACACCCCATGCGCCTTCAACGGCACGCCCCATGTGCCTTCAACGGCACTCTATTTTAAGCCTTCAACGACACACTATTTCGGGCCTTCAACGGCACACAATCTCAGGCCTTCAACGGCACGCTATTTCAAGCCTTCAACGGCACACCATTTCAAGTCTTCAACGGCACACTTCTTGGGTCTTTCAGCGGCACACCTGCGAGGCCCTCCAGCGCCACGCCTGCCTTAGCCCCAGCGGCACAGCGTTCAGCCCATCCACGCCAGTCAACGCTCGTATCCCTCGGTGCGCAGCGAAGGCATGGCAGGCCCATACCTGCACGTACCTTGCTGGGCTGTTCTCGCCCCACCTACTCCTATCCTCGATAGTCATCGGCCGGACCAGGGGTATAAAAAGAGGGGATAACAGAGAGGAACGGGGGGGGGGGGGGGGGGGCGACGGTGGTGCTTCCAGGGGAGAGAGAAGAGAAGAAGAGGAAGAGAAGAAGAGAAGAGGAGGAGGGGAGGCTTTGGGCTCCCCCCTACTGCTCCGTCCACCGTCGTCGGCGCGAAGAGAAAGGGAAGAAGAAGAAGAGAAGAACAGGAAGGCCCTCCGGCGACCACCGGCGAGCGATAGAGAGTTAGAGAAGAGAGAGTAAGAGAGAAAGAGAGATGTAGCAAGGGGAGTGGGGAAGGCCAGAGAGCCGTCGCCTCTGCCCGACCCTAACTCCCCATTTCCTCCTCTTCACGCTTTTCTTTTTCATCTTTCCTCCCTCATTGTTATATTTTCCACCCCGGTGTTTTGATGTATACGCGGCCGGTTATGGCCTTTTCTCTGGATGAATAAAAATTCCCCCCTCTTTGGGTTTTCCGACTGCCTCCGTTGTTTTGGGCCGTTACGTGTGCCTGGCCGTCTTCTTCCTCCCTTCCGGTGGTGTGCCTCCCGGTAGTGATCCTTTCCCCCTTTGGCGTAGCTCCTTCGCAGGGCCTCTGATCACCACCCTCACCCGTTCGCCTGTGGGAAGTTACCTCCCTTTTGGCCTCTCAACGGCCCGCTCGTCCGGCGTCCGCCAGCGGCACCCCCCCCCAGCAGCACGCTCCTGCCGCCCCTCGGCGGCACAGCCCCTTCTAACCCCCTATCCGGCACACTCGTGCCTTCGCTACCTGGCACACCCCGTGCCTTCCTTGCCCGGCACACCCGTGCCCCCACTCTCACCTCTCCTTCCCCGGCACAGCTTGGCCACTCCCAGCCCGGCAAGCCCTCTGGTCAGCCAGCCCGGCACGCCCCTGGCCTTCCTTAGCCCGGCATGCCCTCTGGTCAGCCGGCCCAGCACGCCCCTGGCCTCTCTTAGCCCGGTACGCCTCTCCAGCCCTTGGCCTCCTTGGCCCGGCACACTTGCCCCTTTTTCTTGCCCGGTGCATCCCCCTTAGCCAGTCCTGGGATAGTCTTCCACTCACCGTTGCCTCCGAGTTTCCCGAAGTTTTATTAAAGGTGTTGCCGCTCTCAGGCGCCCACCTCCAGTTGTCGGATTCCGCCACTCCATGTGGGCGCGTTCCCTGTATCTCCCTTACGCTCGGGTCAAGGGGAGATGCTGCCGAATTTTTGCTATAAACGATAACATATTAAAAAGATAAAAGGAAGCAACCAACAAATGGAACGACCACACGTTAAAAAGGACTAAAAGAAAGCAACAGACAAATAAAAAAAGAGAACAACGGTAAAACGCTTTAACCGAGGCAAGGGAACCGCAATCAACTCAAAGAGAGCCAAATCGAATGACAACTAAATAACTTGTCCTCACGAGAGAAAGAATGGAAATTGATCAAGAGAAGAAAATAAGAAACCCACGCAAACTTAATAAAATTAGAAGAGAAGAAAAGAAAAGCCTTAAAAGAAATGGAGGAGGAGTGGGCTCCCCATGCCCTTCGCCGGTACACCCCTTCAGCCACCCTCTCCGGTATACCCTCTAGCCACCCTTGGCCGGCACGCCCTTCGCCGGCACACCTCGCTGCGCCCTTCACCGGTGCACCCTATCCGCGCTTTTCCCAGCACACCCTTCGTGGCCCCCCCTTTCACCGGCACGCTCCCTTTCTCCTTTCGCCGGCACGCTCCAAGCCCCCGCTGCCACCGACACAGCCCTTTGAAGCATCCCCGGGCATACCCTGTGCTTCCTAGCCTGGCACGCTCCCACCGTCTCATCTCTTCTCCCCACCATCTCTCTCATGCTCACCGTCTCTTTAGCAATGTATAGACTTTGCATGAAGGGTTGCACAAATGCAGATAGTAAAGTATGTACATTGGAAATGGATGTTCAGACATGCCGTGAACGAATGTATGGACTTAATGTGCTTGTGACAACAATGTACAGACTTTGTGGTGCAGCAACCAGCCAATGTACGGACTCTGTGCTGCAGCAACCAGCCAATGTACAGACTTCGTGTTGCAGCAACCAGCCAATGTACAGACTTTGTGTTGCGGCAGCCATCCAATGTACAGACTTTGTGTTGCAGCAGCCAGCCAATATACAGACTTTGTGTTGCAGCAGCCAGCCAGTGTATAGACTTTGTGTGCATACAACCGGCCAATGTACAGACTTTGTGTTGCAGCAACCAAGGAATGTACAGACTTTGTGTGCATGCAACCGGCCGATATACAGACTTCGTGTCGCAGCAACCAGCCAATGTATAGACTTTGTGTGCATGCAACCGGCCAATGCAACCAGCCAATGTATAGACTTTGTGTGCATGCAACCAGCCAATGTACAGACTTCGTGTTGCAGCAACCAGCCAATGTACAGACTTTGTGTTGCGGCAGCCATTCAATGTACAGACTTTGTGTTGCAGTAGCCAGCCAATGTACAGACTTCGTGTTGCAGCAACCAGCCAATGTATAGACTTTGAGTTGCAGCAAATGGAAAATGTACAGACTCTGCGTGTGTGCTAGCAGACGATGCACAAACTTTGAGTTTGTAGTAAATGAAGAGTGCACCGGCTATGCATGGCAAGCTATGCAACCAATGTACGGACTTGTGGGTTTGCTAAGCCAGTGAACGTAGGTAAAGATAGGAATGTACAGACTTTGAATGCATGGAGTACACGGGCCACATAGGCTTGGTCCGAGAATGTACAGACTTTGAGCTGTCGGACGTACAGACTTTGTGTTGCAGCAACCAGCCGATGTATAGACTTTGAGTTGCAGCAAACAGATAGTGTACAGACTCCGCGCTTGTGCTAGCAGACGTTGTACAGACTTCGAGTTAGCCCGGCACGCCCGCCAACTCCCTCTCCGGCACACTCTCTTGGCACTTCTCCGGCACCCTCTAACCTACCCGGTACACTCTCCCAGCCCCTCTCCGGCACGCTCTCCCTGCCTTCGCCAGTACACCCCTTTTTGCCCCCAACGGCCCACTTTTCCTTCCAAAATAAATATATATAAATGTGTCATGATAATGATAATGATAATAATGATAATAAATTAATAAAAATTATGCTAAATAAATAAACCTGAATATACATATATGAGAAATAAACAAAAAATGTGAAATAATAATAATAATAGTAAGAAAAAGGAAAGGGAAAATATAATAGTAATAATAATAAATAAAATAGGCAAATCATCCAGAATAAATACATAAAAGGGAAATAAGCAATAACATATATATATGCACATAATTTAAAGCCCAGATAAAGAAAATGGTAAAATCTATGTTGCAACGCCCCCTCTCTCTCCGTGACCCGATGCTGAAGGAACAATCATGCCGCCCTTCCAGGTTGGGCCTGAGTCTTGGGAATTATCCCAAAATAGCCACGACCTGACCTCGCCTCGGGCCGATATTCCGATTAAACCGGACTCGTTTCTCGGGCCGGATCCCTTCCGAGCCACTACTAAAATTGCCGCACGTTCGACAGACATTTGAACGGGTTCACCTCGATTTCCGCCGTATTTCTATTACGGACCTGTGTCCGAACATGAAAAGGTCCATGCATGACCGATATGGCCGACGGTTCCCATCCCGACATGGTCGTAACCCGGCATTGCTCTGGGCCAATAGCCTGTCAAATCGGATTCATCCTAATGGGATTTGTTCCCGCTCTTTCATTGAAGTTACCGTGAACTCGGCGTATGTTTGTACGGGGTTGCTTCCATCTACGTCGTACCTTCAATATGGACACTTGTCTGAATATCAAGTGGTCCGCAAGCGACCGACAGAAATTGGAATAGAACAGGACGGCTCCCGTCATCCCTGGACCCTACACATGGGAATATCAATAAGGCCTTCGTGGGTTATGTTGGGGCCTCGGGTCCGTCCCGATTATGGTCACTGTCTGACCCATATCCTCGGCCTATAGCCCGCTCCCTTTGAACACGTTTTCGGTTTTGGAATCAAGTCCCGGGACTTTTCCTCGCTGCCCTCCGGCACCGAGAACATTAATGATGCCCACGCAAGCCCCGTTTGGACCGCGGGAGGCGCCCCCGGCATGGTCCTGACTCGATCTTGCACCGGGCCAACAAACTCATTGGTTTCCTGCTACACTAACCGAGATTTAACCGAATGTTTTCGGAGTCTCGGAATAATATGTTTGCCGTGTCCCGGCATACATATGTTCTAGGTCCTTCTACGATGATTACGGTATTCTCAAGCCGGACACCCGTCCGAATATTAAACGGTCTCCCGAATGACCGACATGTTTCGAACGTTCGCTTCCCTAGACATAGGGCTTTCCAGCCGATTCAAGAGATATTCCCTCGTTGCCCCTTGGCACCGGAAATATTAATGACACTCATGCAAGTCTTGTTTCGACCGCGGGGGGCCCACCGCAGTATGGTCGTAGCTTGCTCTTGCACCGGGCCAACAGATTTACTAGTTTTTGACCGCTCTAACCGAGGCTCAGCCGAACGTTCTCCGCTCTTCCGAACAATAGATTTATCGTACCTCGGCATACATGCGTTCCGATTTTCGTGCGACAACTGCGATCTTCTCGAGCCAGACATTCGTCCGAACATTAAATGGTCAGTACACGACTGACATGACCGCGAATGGTTTTCTTCTCGCCCTCGCGCGAGGATTTCAATACCTCGTAATAGACCTTCCATGCAATTGATTTCTTGGCCATGAGGCCCTGAATCCCGGTGATTAATCAAGGGTGTTCCATCGTATGGGGGATGTGAATGACGCCGTGACCTTTATGGCGCGGCGGGTTTTGGTGCCGACACGAACCACACAATCGTCTGACCGAGTCAGATCGAGCGCACCGTGGGCTCTTCGGAGCCCGAATAAATTGTCACTTTGTGACTGGCACGCCCACGCACTTAATAGACGAATCAACCATTCCCGAAGAGATGAGCATAATAAACGAACGAAAAGTGTGTCCACAAGTCTGGCACGTCCGGTGGGACCTAAACCACCCTTCATCTCTTCGCTGGGATTTAGGGACTCATGGCCTCCTAATTAACGATGTTTGCCTACTTTTATGAATGGCAGGTGCTGTCTTCGCCAGCCCTATGGGGAGAAAAGCCAAACTCGGTGCAGCTGCCTTCGTGGCCTCGAGGACGCTGCTTCGAAGCATATGCAGCTTCCAAGAATCATGGGGGATGTTATAAAAAAAAGGGAGAAGAGAAAGAGAAGAGAAGGGAGGGGAAATCAAACCCCCCTTTTCCTCAAAAAGAAAGAGAAGAAAAGAAGAAGAGAAGAAGAGAAGAAAAGAAGAAGAGAAGAAGAGAAGAAAAGAAGAAAAGAAGAAAAAGAGAAAAGAAAGAAGCAAAAAAAAGAGAAAGAATTGACTAGAGAGGGTTGTACGGCCACGTCCGTCGAGACCCGTGCTGAACAAAGATTACCATTGTGGGGTTGATGCGGTGGAGCGAACCACTCTTCCTCTCCCTGAGGGGGTGAGCGCTCTCCTGCACCTCCACTCTGGTCAATCATACAAGAAGAAGAGAAGAGAAAAAAAAAGAAAAAAAAGAGGAAAAAAAAGAGAGAAAGAGAGAAGAAAGGAAGAAAAGTTGGCCAGCATCGCCGACTAAAAGAGCAAGAAGAAACCCGGCATCCCGCCCGACTCTAGGAGGCTCCGAGTCTACGGTGCAATGACCCCGCTCGTTCCTCCTTCCTACTGCCTCCATCCGGCATAAGACGGCCCCTCGAGTGGCTGTTAAAAGATCCAGCGAGCCACAATTGTAGCTTGGTGAATGGCTGCCCGCTGTGGGGAATGCTTTATAGCAATGAGGCCAAGCACGGCCACCACTCCTGAAGAGAGCATGCATATACCCCGCCACGGGGGATAAGAAGAAGATATATACCCTGTTACGGGGGCATAAGAGGCAAAAAAAAGAGATACACCCCATTCCCAGGGGCATATGAAGAGAATCCGCCCCGACTGAGGGGCACAAAGCAAAAGCTACACCCCGGCTTCGGGGCATTTGAAGAAGAATCCGCCCTGACCTGGGGACATAAGAAGAAATAGAGTTGCACCCCGGCTTAGGGGCATTTGAAGAAGAGAAATACACCCCGATATGGGGGCACATGAAGCAAAAGACATACCCCGCCATGGGGGCATAAGAAGAAAAGAATTCACCCCGGCCTGGGGACACACAAAAGGAGAAACTCACCCTGGCTTAGGGGTATATGAAGAAGGAACGTACCCCGGCCTGGGGGCATAAGAAACAAAAGCACACCCCATGCTAGGGGCACATGGAGAGGAATGCACCTCGCCCTGAGGGGCGTAAAAAGTAAAAGAACACACCCTGGCTTAGGGGCATTTGAAGAAGAAACATACCCCACCGGGGGGCATAGAAGTCATGAAGAATACGCCCCGGCTTAAGGGCTTTTGAAGAAGTCACATCCCGCCTCGTGAGCATGAGAAGCAGCAAGAATACACCCCGGCCTAGGGGTATTTAAAGAAGAAATATACCCCGCCTGGGGGGCATAGAAGCGGTAAAGAACACGCCTCGGCTCAGGGGCATTTGAAGAAGCTACATCATGCCTTGGGAGTATAAGAAGAAAATAGTCCACCCCATCTTAGGGGTATTTGAAGAAGAAACGCACCCCGCTATGGGGGCATAGAAGTCATAAAGAATACGCCCCGGTTTAGGAGTATTTGAAGAAGAGGATACCCCGCCTCGGGGGACATTGCAAGCAGCGATACACCCTGCTAGGGCGCACAGGAGGCAAACCACACCCCACCCCTGGGGACACATAAAGAGAGTACACCCCGCCATGGGGGCACATGAAGAGAATCCACCCCGACTCGGGGGTACATGAAGCAACAAAGAATACACCCCGCCATGGGGGCACATGAAGAGAATCCACCCCTACTCGGGGGTACATGAAGTAACAAAGAATACACCTCGCCTTAGGGGAATCTGAAGAAGAAGCATACACCCCACCAACGGGGGGCACAGGAGCCATCGAGAATACACCCCACTTTGGGGGCACAAGAAGCAAACATTCCCCAGCGTGTCGGGGCAGAAGAAGAAGAATTCCCCCCTCGGGGGCATATAAAAAAAAGGGCAAAGATACACCCGGTGCCCGGGGCACATGAAGAGAAAGACACCTCCCTTTGGGGGCACAACAAGCAATAAGGATACACCCCGACTGAGGGGCACATGAAGAGAAATACACCCCTGCGCCAGGGGCATATGAGATAAAACTATACCCTGATTTAGGGGCATTTGAAGCAAAGACTTCACCCCGCCTCAAAGGGGGGGGGCATAAGAAGCGAAAGATATACCCCACCCCGGGGGCACAAGAAGAAAACACACCCCACCTTGGGGGCGTAAGAAGCCAAGAGATATACCCCGCCACGGGGCAGTAGAGGCAAAATGCATTCCCCCCGGGGGCACATGAAGCAGCATACCCCTCGCCTCGGTAGCATATGAGGCCAAGAAGCTACATCCCGGCTCGGGAGCATAAGAAACAAAAGATATACCCCACGTCGGGGGCATATGAAGTCAAGAATCACACCCCCGTCTTAGGGGTATTTGAAGAAGAAGCATACCTCGCCTCGAGGGCCTAGAAGCTATAAAGAGCACGCCCCAACTCAGGAGCATATGAAGAGAAGTCCACCCCGGCCTAGGGGTATTTGAAGAAGAAACATACCCCGTCAGGGGGGCATAGAAGCCATAAAGGACACGCCCCGGCTTGGGGGTATTTGAAGAAGCTACATCCCGCCTTGGGAGCATAAGAAGAAAAGAGAGTCCACCCTAGCTTAGGGGCATTTGAAGGAATATACCCCAGGCTCGGGGTTCATGAAGCAACATGCACCGTCCCCCGGGGGACATCTGAAGCAGAATGAACAACATCCCCCGGCTTAGGAGGGGCATATGAAGGAAGGAATACACCCCGATATGGGGGTACGTAAGCGAAGAAGAAGAACTCACCCCGCCTCGGGTGCATATAAAAAAAATAGAAGCAAGAACTACACCCCGCCTCGGGTGCATATAAAAAAAAAGAAAAGAGAAGCAAGAACTACACCCTGCCTCGGTTGCATATAAAAAAAAAGAAGTAAGAACTACACCCCGCCTCAAAAGTGGCAATACACCCCACTTTGGGGGCACTAGAAGCAGAATATACCCCGTGCCAGGGGCATGTGAAGAGAAAGATACCTCGCTCTGGGGCATCAGAAGCAGCAATACGCCCCACCTTGGGAGCACCAAAAGCATCAATACACCCCACCTTGGGAGCACAAGAAGCAAACATTCCCCCCGGTGTGGCCGGGCAGAAGAAAAGATTTCACCCCGATCTGGGGACACTCGAAGAAAGAAGCACATCCTGCCACGGGGGCACATGAAGAGAACCCCTCCCGCCTCGGGAGTATAAGAAAGAGAAGAATACACCCTGGTCTGGGGGCTTTTGAAGAAACAACACACCCCCTCCATGGGAGACAAAGCTACACCCCGACTCGGGGACACATGCAGAGCATCCACCCCGCTCAGGGGGCATAAAGAGGTACACTCCGCCCTTGGCGCATAAGAAGCAGAAGCATTTACCCCGATCCGGGGGCGTAAAGAAGTAAAGAGACATATATCTCGACCTGGGAGCACATGAAGAAAGAATATACCCCGACCTAGGGGCGTTAGAAGAAGAAACATACGCCCCGATCCAAGGACATAAGAAGCAAGAGAATACGCCCTGCGAAAAGGGTATAAGAAATATGAAGAATGTACCCCAGCCTGGGGGCACAGAAAGAGACACACTCCGCCCTTGGCGCATAAGAAGCAGAAGCACCTACCCCAGCCTGGGGGCACAAAAAAAATACACTCCGCCCTTGGCGCATAAGAAGCAGAAGCATCTACCCCGACCCGGGGCACAGAAACGAAGAGACATACATCCCGATCTGGGAGTATAAGAAGAAAGATATACTCCGCCCAAGCGGCATTTGAAGAAACAACATACCCTGCTTCGGGGGCACAAAAGCCGTAAAGAGATACACCCCCGCCTCAGGGGGGCGTAAGAAGCAAAAGATACACCCTCGTGCCGGGGACATGTGAAGAGAAGCACTCCTCCACCTTCAGGGGTAGAAAAAAAGTAGAATTTCCCCCCGCCATGGGGGGGTATAACAAGCAAAAGACACGCCCCGTACCAGGGGCATATGAAGAAGAAACATACCCCGCCTGGGGGCATAGAAGCCGTGAAGAGTATACCCCGGCTCAGGGGCAGATGAAGAGGAGTCCACCCCGGCTTAGGGGTCTTTGAAGAAGAAACATACCCCGCCTGGGGGCATAGGAGCCGTAAAGAACACGCCCCGGCTTAGGGGCATTTGAAGAAGTTACATCCCGCCTTGGGGGCATAAGAAGAAAAGAGTCCACCCCATCTTAGGGGTATTTGAAGAAGAAACTTACCCCGCCCGGGGGCATAGAAGCCATAGAGAATACGCCCCGGCTTAGGGGCATTTGAAGAAGAAAGATACCCCGCCTCAGGGGGGGCACAAGAAGCAAACCGCACCTCACTCCAGGGGGCACATAAAATGATATACACCCCGCCATGGGGGCACATGAAGAGAATCCACCCCGACTCGGGGGCACAACATACAACGAAGCCACACCCCGTCTGGGGGCATAGAAGCCATGAAAGACACACCCCGCCCGGGGGCGCATGAAGATAATGCACCCCAACTTAGGGGCACCTGAAGAGAGCTACAACCCGCTTTGGGGGGGGGGCATTCAAAGGAGCAGAAACATACCCCACCTAGGGGCATAGAAGCCGTGAAGAGTATACCCCGGCTTGGGGGCATTTGGAGAAGCTACACCCCGCCTTGGGGGCATTTGAAAGAAGAAAAAAATACACACCCTGGTCTGGGGGCATATAAGCCTTGAAAAATACGCCCCGCCTGGGGGCACAAATGCAAAGAGGCAAAATACACCCCTCAGGGGGATGCATACCAAATAAAGCTACACCGCAACCTGGGGGCACATTAGGAGAAATACACTCCAGCGTGGAAGCATTAATGAGAAAAGAGGAGCAGAATAAAGAAAAAGACACGCATGAGGCAGGCGTGGTCTTCGAGCCCGCCTCATCACATAAAAGAAGAGAAGAAAAGAAAGAATACACATGAGGCAGACGTGGTCTTCGAGCCCGCCTCTTCACACAAAGAAGAAGAGAATGAAAGGAAGAAAAGACACATGAGGCAGACGTGATCCCCGAGCCCGCCTCATCACAAAAAAGAAGAGGAGAAAAGAAAGGAAAGACACATGGTTCAAACATGGTCTTTGCACCTGCCTCTTCACACAAAGAAGAAGAGAAGAAAAGGAAGACAAGAGACATGATGCGAACATGGCCTTGGCACCTGCCTCTCCACAAAAGAAGAAGAGAAAAAAAAGAAAAAAGAGTCACGAGGCAGACGCGGTCTTTGCACCCGCCTCTCCACATGAAAGAAGAAGAGAAGAAGAGAAAGAAGAGTCATGAGGCAAACATGGTCTTTGCACCTGCCTCTCCATAAAAGAAGAAGAGAAGGAGAAAAAGAACAGTCACGAGGCGAACATGGTCTTTGCACTTGTCTCTCCATAAAAGAAGAAGAGAAGAAGAGAAAGAGCACTCACGAGGCGAACATGGTCCTTGAACCCGCCTCTCCACACAAAAAGAAGAAGAGAAGAAAAGAAAGAAAAGACACATGAGGTAAACATGATCTTTGCACCCGCCTCTCCATGCAAAAGAAGAAGAGAAGAAGAGAAAGAAGAGTCACGAGGCAAACTTTTACCTCCGACCTCAAGCCATCCAACAAATAGAAACCGACTAGACCTTCCGTCGACGGGACGTTAAACCGACTAAACCTTTCACCGACGGGGCGTTAAACCGACTAAACCTTCCGCCGACGGGGCGTTAAACCGACTTGACCTTCCGCCGATGGGGCGTTAAACCAACTAAACCTTCCGCCGACGGGGCATTAAACCGACTAGACCTTCTGCCGACGGGGCGTTAAACCGACTAGACCTTCTGCCGACGGGGCATTAAACCGACTAGACCTTCCGCCGCCGGGGCGTTAAACCGACGAGATCTTCCACCGACGGGGCGTTAAACCGACTAGATCTTTCACCGACGGGGCGTTAAACCGACTAGACCTTCCGCCGACGGGGCGTTAAACCGACTAAACCTTCCGCCGACGGGGCGCTAAACCGACCAACTTTCAGCCATCGGGGCTTCAAGCTGACAGCTACCCCATCATCGGCTCCTAGCCGACAGCTACCTCTTTATCGGCCTTTGGGTCGACAGCTACCCCATCATCGGCTCCTACCCGACAGCTACCACATCATCGGCCCCCGAGCCGACAGCTACCCCATCATCGGCTCCTAGCCGACAGTTACCCCATCATCGGCCGGCCCCCGAGCCGACAACTACCCCATCATCGGCTCCTAGCCAACAGCTACCCCATCATCGGCCCCCGAGCCGACAGCTACCTCATCATCGGCTCCTAGCCGACAGTTACCCCATAATCGGCCCCCAGCCGACATCTACCTCATCATCGGCTCCTAGCCGACAGTTACCTCATCATTGGCACCCCAGTCGACAGCTTCCCAGTTAAAAAAAATATATAAAATAGAATAAACCTTCCACTTTGGTTTGGATCCTTCCCTGGCCAGAGAATAAAAATATGGTCTGCTTCCCTAATACCTTTACTACCACTACACTTACACGTAACAACAATATTTTCTTATGCAAAAAAAAAATAAATAAAAACAAAAAAGGACAAAGTAAAAAAAAACAAACACAAAATAAAGAAAATAAAAAAAAGAGAATGCATGATTGCCCTGCTTGGATGGTTGCTTAATATAGAATAATACACATCCTTGGAATTTTCTAGGACCGTGTTTCCTTGCTAAATAATATCGCCCCAATTCCGGATGCACGGGCGTCATGGCACGCGCTCGAAGAGAACCCAATTATGGCGGGTGCACATGTCAAGGGGAAGAGTCATGGCGGAATCGCTAAGCCCAACTCACAAAATAAACCTGAGGCAACGCTCCCACACCTAGCACTTAATGTGTTCAATAGCCTTCGACTATAGGGATTGCTCGAATTTCTTCTTAGTACTCTACGGAAACTTGAATTCCTGCACTCGCGTGAAAGGTAATCGTGAGGAAAAAGCTGCCTACCCCCACTGTAAAAAAAAAAAAGAAAAAAAAAAGGGAAGAAAAAGAGAAAAAGAAGAGAGAGAGAAACGCGGATCCGAGTAGCCGGGAATCCCCACTGAAACAAATGAGGAGACTTGCGCGAAATGGTGAATCAAATCACAATAAGGACGAATCTTAGTAGCCGAGAACCCCCATTGAGACACCTGAGGAGACTCGCGCCGAACGGTGAAATCTGCTACCAAAATAAACAGATGGGGGCTGTGTGAAGCTACCAAAAGTCGAAAGCCTAGAACTAATGTGTAGGCGCCAGAGTGATCCTCGAGTGTCACCAGGAAAACCTGCATATCCCTATGGTTAGGGCTCTTTGTTCACACATTTGCACTGTCACGCCACAGAGAATTGCTTCGGGTGAATTTAGGCTATGCATGCAAGACGTGCAATATTCTCTTGACGGGTGCACCACCCCTCAATTGTGCCTCGCGGCCCGTACCGCATCTACGAATTACGGGCGACGTCCCTATCCTATCCCCTATAGAGGGAGCTGCCTTACTTATATTTATGTTGTGCCTGCTAATGAATGCTTGCATGCTTTAAAAAAAAGAGAGAAGAAAAAGAAGGGAAAAATGATAAAAAAATAACATAAAAAAATAATAAAATAACAAGAATATGCGTATGCAATAAACTTAATTCCGGCCATCGAAGCCTACTTTCCTAGCTCCGGCTCGTAGAGCCCAATATTGGCCCCCATGGCCTACCTCTTGCCCTCGCGGCTCGTTAATCCCCAACTTCAGCTATTTAAGCCCGCTCCCAGCCTTGACTATTTTGACCTCCCTTATCGGCTCCTGAGCCGACAACTTTTCAATCATCGGCCCCTGAGCCGACAGCTTTTTAATCATCGGCCTTTGGGTCGACAGCTTTTCATTTATTGGCTCCCATGCCAACAGCTTTCAATCATCGGCCCCTGAGCTGACAGCTTTTTAATCATCGGCCTTCGGGTCGACAACTTTTCAATTATTGGCTCCCATGCCAACAGCTTTCAATTATCGGCCCCTGAGCTGACAGCTTTTTAATCCTCGGCCTTCGGGTCGACAACTTTTCAATTATTGGCTCCCATGCCAACAGCTTTCAATTATCGGCCCCTGAGCCGACAGCTTTCAATCATCGGCCTTCGGGTCGACAGCTTTTCAATTATTGGCTCCCATGCCAACAGCTTTCAATCATCGGCCCCTGAGCCGACAGCTTTCAATCATCGGCCTTCGGATCGACAGCTTTTGAATTATTGGCTCCCATGTCAACAGCTTCCAATTATCGGCCGCTGTGCCGACAACTCTTATATCATTGGCATCCACGCCAGTAGCCACCCGGAGTTCTTCAAAAAAAAAGAAAGAAAAAAAAGGAATAAGAGAAGAAGAGGGAAAGAAAGAAAAAAAAACAAACAACAAAAAAATGAGAGAAGAAAAAAAGAGATAACAAAAAAAGAGAAGAAAAAAGGAAGAAGAGAAGAAGAGAAAAGGGAGAAGAAAAGAAAGAAAAGAGACAAAGAGACCAATAAGCCATGTCAGCTCCAGGCGCCCTGTCGGCACTGGCGAAGAGACCAAGAGATCAACAAACCGTGTCAGCTCCCGACACCCCGTCGGCACTGATGAAGAGACAAAGAGACCAATATGCTGCTTCAGTTCCCGACACCCTGTCGACATTGATGAAGAGACCAACATGCTGCTTCAGTTTCTGGCATCCCGTCGGCACTGATGAAGAGACCAATACACTGCTTCAGTTCCCGACACCCTGTCGGCATTGACGAAGAGACCAAGTGATCAACAGACCATGTCAGCTCCCGGCACCCTATCGGCACTGGCGAAGAGAAGAAAAGACCAACACATACCATGTCAACGCCCGACACCTTGTCAGGCATTGGCGAAGAGCAGAAGAGACAAACAAGCCGCGTCGGTCCTCCGGCACCCTGTCAGCACTGACGAAGAGAAGAAGAGAACAACAAACCAATGTTAGGGTGCTAGGCCCGGATACAGAGGGGGGTGAATGTATCCCCTTCAGAAATAATGCCCAAATTAAAACTCTAAAGCTCAGATATGCGGAATAAAAACTAATGAGCTCTGCAAGATGATATGATAAGATAACACATGATCAAACAGTTGGACTGCAACAATGCAGCCACCTGATCAAACCAGAAATGCAGACAGAACTATCCAACCCAAACACACCTAGCAAAATATAATGCTCAAGGTTACTGCAGATAGGAACAATACAAACAATCCAAGATAACACAACTAACCATGCATGCATAACCTGTGAATGGGAGGTAGGAGGCAAGGAGTAAACGCACAAAACAAACCACTGCACAGTAGATTTTTTAGGTGGTTCGGTCCTCCAGACCTACATCCACCCCTCACTCCCAACCGGAGTGAGGCTTCACTAGCCAACGCTAGAAACAAGCAGACTCAGTCTGCGAACACTTGATGCCACACAGCTTGACCAGGGGAACAGCCTCCCCTCTTCCTCCCAGCCGGAGGGACACCCCAAGTGACTCCCAGCCACTTGGAAACCAGAGGTCGAAGACCTCTCTTCCTCCAGACCAGGAGGGACCCCTGGACTTGCAACCCACAAGCCCAGAACCGGAGATCAGATCTCCCTTCTCCTGAGTCCACAGGAGGAACCCGATCCCCAACAGGGCAATCGGAAGAACAAAGCTAACCAGAGAAACAAAATGAAAAATAAGAAAACATAAAAAGGAACAGCGACAAAGGCTGGAAATGAAACACAATAGTCGTTCTGGATTTGATCCACAAACAGACTGAACAGGTCTTCAATAGAACTCTCTCCTCTCTTCTTTTCTTCCTCTTCTTTCTTCTTCTCAGCTCACGCAATCTTTCTCTCTTTCTTCTGCTGCTCTCACTCTCTATTTTCTTCTCTTTCGCAGGCTCTCCCTATCTCTTCTTTTCTCTTCTTTTTCTGCTCTCCTTTTCTCTCACGCTGTTCTCTCCTTCTTCTCTGCAACTCTTTTTCTTCTGCCGGCTCACTCTTCTTCTATTTCTTCCTACTTCTGCTCAAGGCTTCAGTCCTTCTACTTCGATCACCCTTCATCTGAAGACGAAGGTTTCTATTTATATCAGCAGGAGTAGCAACTAGGGCGTGTGGTCTCCACAGCTCCCGCCCAATCGACTCTGCCACGTGTCAGCACCTCAGCTCCTTGGATCACGTGCCAGACACCTGCAAGAGAAATGAGGAGTTCAGTCGATTAACAAAATCAACTGAAGACAGTGTATAGACTTTATAAGCAGCAAATGAGCAAGTGTAATGTCACGCCCCGAGCGCGGAAGATACCCGGAAATGCGTGACGAGTTTATATCAATCATGTCAATCAGAGTAGTAGTGTATTCGACACAAAGACAGAGTGCGCAAATATAAAGATAACCCAATCCATTTTATTCCTGTAATAAGAATTTATCTATTACAATCCGTTGCAAATACTAGACTCAATAAAAGAAAAGTATAACGCTTGACTCAACACAAATATAGAGAAAACAGGACTGATGGGCGCTTGAATAGCTCTAACTCTTTCACTCTTGACCTTCCCCGTCAGTTTGGGTCTCATCATCGGACTTACCTGAAAAGTAGGGAAACACTAAGTGAGCGAACGCTCAGTAGGAAATTATATCTCAAGAACTAGCAATGGGTTTAAGTAATTACATCTTTCATGAATGCACTATAGCTATGCATGCTCGCATAAAACGACAAGATAGAGAGAGTGTATAACAATAAGATAGCAAGAAGAACTAGTCATGAACTTTCAAGAACTTATATCAAAAGCTATCAAGATACTCAAGCAAGTAGACGCATCATGTCATGTCGGAACTTGGCTATCATGTTTCAAGCAAGCGAGTATACAATTACCCTTTCTCGGGCCACGCAGGTCATGTGATATCAAGTCAAGTACAAGATTTGTGGAATGTTCAATCAAGCTAGTCATGCACTTTGGTATAATGCCAATACCGTGATCAATCAACTCCCATGGGCACAAGTACTTTCGGGTGCTCCTCCCAGGACCAGATCGGGCCCTATATGCGCAGGCATTAATCATGTATTTTAACATCCACTTTTGTATATAGCCAATATGAATTTCAAGGATAAAGCTTGTAGACACGTAGGATAGACTTTGATAGAATAGAGTCCAAAGTATGACACTTGACATAGATAGGCGATAATAACGGAACAATCACGATTATCGATAAAACAAGGTGGAATTGGTTCCCTAACTTGGGTACCATGACAAGTAAGTATGGACATTCTTTATATAGAATTGAGGTCACAAGAACATCAGTTTAATATAGAATTGAGGTCTACAAGAACATCATAACAATGTTGATATAGAGTTGGGGTTTACAAGAACATCATAACAATGTTGATATAGAATTGGGGTCTACAAGAACATCATAACAATGTCATGCTTTACCCCGTTCATTAAGATAATTCTCATATCATACACATGGCATGACATGAGGGCCGGTATATCATGTTTCTTTAGAGTGACATGGCAATCAAATATTGTAATGGGTTTTTATGGTACAACCTGCTCAGTCGGCCTTGAGGGAATCCAAGGCTCGAGGAGTCTTATGGAGGTCTCTATGACTAACTCGCTAGTCCAAAGGAACGGAATGTTTAATGGAGAGCTTGTATGTCACCGAGAATTGAGGGTAATGCAATAAAACATCATAAAACATGGGACTATATTCACGGAGTGGAAATATAGTGCCGATAATATTCTTATACATATATATCAAACTCTCGGTTAACAGAAACAAGGGAAAACAGTAATACAGAAAATAGTGACTTTAGCCAAGTCATTAATTATCCAATTAACGCCTTACAGAGGGGTGTTTCTTGAGCTTTTGACGACTCGTGAAGCAGTCGTCCAAACTATATTTCAATTTTTACAGAATTTTAATATTTCAGAATTTTAACCAAAACGCGCCCTGGACAGGGGCGTTACCTCTCAATTAGCGCCCTGGTCTGGGGCGTCAGTTCAGTAGGAGACGACCTAGACAAGGTCGTGAATTCAAGAATTTACCAATTTTCAGATAATAAAATTTCAGAAAAAAGGGTACATGATCATGACAGGAAAAATAGCAGGATTTCACAGGTATACTCATGCAATATATTAGATTCATGGTTACATAGATATTAAATTTTAATTGGGGGTATTTATTAACTACATGTAATTGACGACTTCTAGGCAGGGCGTCAAAATAATAATTAGCGCCCTAGTGTGGGTCGCTTCTTTAAATTAGCGCCCTTGTCAAGGGCGTTTCTTTTTGAAATTACATAGAAAACATCTGAAACCACAATAAAACTATATGCATGCACGACCGATGATATTATTAAGATCTTAAGCTAGTTTGGGCTACGATCTTGAGAAAACCTACCTTTTGAAGATTAACTGGTGAACGGATGAAGGTTTGGAGAAGAAAATGATGCTCTGTTCTCGAACAGAGATAACTTGCAGGAGATGAAAGAGACAGAAGTCCTTGGTCTGATGCAGCTGAAAGTAGGTTCCCCACCGATACAGAAGATTTGCCTTCTGTTCAGCAAGGAGGAAGGAGAGGAAGACAACAGTCTTCACGTCCCTCCTACAGGGAGAATATGGACGAGGAACACTCGTTCTTCAGTCAAAAGGATGATCATCTTCACAACACAGACAACCTGTATAGGAAGATGAGGAAGGAAAAGAACATCAACGTTCTTTCAACACACACAACCAGAAATAAAGAGGAAGAACATTACCTGTTCTTCACGTCGATGACAGCAGCAGCAGATCACCAAATAGCGATCAAGGGTTGATTTAGGAGGGTATTTATAGGATTTTTAGAATCCTAATAGGGTTAGAGTTATATTGGAAGTAATACTTACATGATAAAGTCCTTACTATTTTCCATCTTCGATGTAGTTATCTAGAAACTTGCTCTGGATAGTCTCCTGGGTCGAACGAAACTCAAACTGAATTAACGTCCTAAGTGAGGGCGTTAATTTAAATTGACGCCTTGTCAAGTGTCGTTTCTTGTATAAAACGCGCCCAGGTGGAGGGCGTCACTTCTACTTTCCTTTTTATTTATTTTGACCGTTTACGAATTGACGACCTCACATGTTGGCATCCTTTCATAAATTAGCGCCTTGTATAAGGGCGTTTCTTCTTGAAGTAGCGCCTTGACCCAAGGCGTTATTTTCCTTCTGGCTTATCCTTATGCGTTTAGGCTTTCATCATCTATTTACTTATCTTTTATTTTAATTTGATCCATTTTCAAAATCTTTATTTTTTCCAGGGTTGCTACACCCTCCCCCACTTAAAAGAATTTGGTCCCCAAATTCTATAGTATATATATGTGGAGAGTGTAGAGTATATACCTTAAAATAATTCTGGGAATCGTTTCCTCATGATTCCTCAGTCTCCCATGTAGCTTCATGTTCGGAGTTCTTATTCCATTGTACCTTAAGCATGGGAATAACCTTATTCCTT
Organism: Amorphophallus konjac; assembly: GCA_022559845.1. Lineage (NCBI taxonomy): Eukaryota > Viridiplantae > Streptophyta > Magnoliopsida > Alismatales > Araceae > Amorphophallus > Amorphophallus konjac. The sequence continues at coordinate 229,416,247 of CM040127.1, forward strand.
AGGGTACGTACTTCACGATCTAGTATCTTCATAGGCTTCTGCTCATATGTGAGATCTTTCTGGATCACTAAGTCTCCATGATCAATAAGATGTGATGGGTCGTGTACATATTTCTTCAACATAGATATGTGGAACACATTATGAACATCGGACAATTGAGGAGGTAATACGATGTGATAAGCAACCTCGCAAACTCTTTCCAATATCTCAAAAGGTCCAATGAATCTTGGTGTAAGCTTGCCCTTAACACCAAGTCTCCGTATGCCACGTCCAGGCGATATCTTGAGAAATACATGATCTCTGACTTGGAATTCAAGATCTCTCCTTCTCGTATCAGCATAAGCCTATTGCCTAGACTGAGCAACTTGCAATCTTTCTCTAATCAATTGTATCTTCTCAGTGGTATCCCTTACCATGTCTGGTCCTAATAGTTGTTTTTCTCCAACTTCGTCCCAGCATAAGGGTGATCGGCAACTCCTTCCGTATAAGGCTTCGAAAGGTGCCATTTGTATACTTGCCTGGTAGCTATTATTGTATGCAAATTCAACCAGAGACAAGTGATCATGCCAGCTTCCACCAAAATCAATGATGCATGCCCTAAGCATATCTTCAATGACCTGATTAGTTCTCTCGGTCTGACCATCCGTTTGAGGATGAAAAGCTGTACTAAAGTTAAGCCTTGTTCCCAACGAATGTTGTAGTCCCTTCCAAAAATGAGAAGTAAAACGGGGATCTCTGTCAGACACGATTGAGATAGGAATACCGTGTAATCTGACTATGTCCTTGATGTATAATGCAGCCAACACATCGACTGGCCATCGGCTCTTGATTGGCAAGAAATACGCCGATTTAGTCAATCGGTCAATAATAACCCATATTCCATCATGTCCTCCTTTTGATTTAGATAAACCCATGATAAAATCCATACCAATATCCTCCCACTTCCATTTAGGGATATCTAGAGGATGTAGTTTTCCAGCAGGCTTTTGGTGTTCCGCCTTGACCTGTTGGCATGTGAGACAACGCGACACGTAGTCCGCTATTTCCCTTTTCATGTTGGGCCACCAAAAATTTCTTTTCACATCTTGGTACATTTTGGTAGATCTAGGATGAATCGTGTACCTTGATCTATGAGCTTCATCTAAGATCTTCTTCTTTAACTCGGGACAATCTGGTATACAAGTTCTGTTTTGGAATAACAACCTTCTATCTGATGCTAATTGAAAATCAGACTGTCCTTCTAGTTTGCCCTTGATTTCCACTAATATTGGGTCATCATCCTGAAATGCTTGTATTTCAGTTAATAGGTCTGGATGAATGCTTATATGAGACAATGTGACACATTTGAAGTACGTGTCCATGCTTATATTGAGCTTAGAGAATTGCTCCATCAACTTCCATTCTTGAATCATACAATTGGCTAACAGTGCTCTCGGCTTTCGACTAAGGGCATCTGCTACGTGATTACCATTTCCGGGATGATATTGTATATTGAAGTCGAAGTCCTTGAGATATTCTAGCCAACGCCTTTGCCTCATATTTAGTTCCTTTTGAGAGAAAAGATACTTGAGACTCTTGTGATCAGAGTATACAGTAAACTGCACTCCATATAGATAATGTCTCCAGATTTTCAGTGCAAACACTACCGCGGCCAATTTTAAGTCATGGACGGGGTAGTTCTCTTCATGCTTCTTTAATTGACGAGAAGAATAAGCTATAACCTTTCCTTGTTGCATTAGAACACATCCGACGCCAATGCCAGAAGCATCAGTGTATACCTCGAATTTCTCTCCTTCCATTGGTAAAGCTAAGACAGGAGCTGTAGTAAGATGATCCTTGAGATTTTGGAAGCTTCTTTCACATTCCTCACTCCATTCGTAACGGATCTCCTTGCGAGTTAACCTCGTAAGTGGTACGGCGATCTTAGAGAAATCTTTGATGAATCGCCTGTAATAGCCAGCAAGACCTAAGAAACTTTGGATCTCGCTAGCATTGGTCGGTCTTTCCCAATTTCTTACAGCTTCGACTTTTGATGGATCTACTGATAAGCCATCCTTTGATATAACATGTCCGAGAAAAGTCACTTCCTCAAGCCAGAATTCACACTTGCTGAGTTTTGCATATAATTGGTTTGCCCTCAATATTTGTAATGCAATCCTTAAATGCTCCTCATGCTCTTCCTTGGTCTCGGAATAAATCAATATATCATCAATAAAGACCACCACGAATTGATCTAAATAAGGCCTGAATATACTATTCATTAACTGCATAAAGGCAGCAGGGGCATTCGTTAGTCCGAAAGGCATAACAATAAATTCATAATGGCCGTACCTGCTTCTAAATGCAGTCTTATGAATGTCCTCATCCTTGATTCTTAACTGATGATATCCCGACCTAAGATCAATTTTGGAAAAGTACTTGGATCCTAAAATTTGATCAAACAACTCATCGATTCTCGGCAGTGGATACTTATTCTTGATAGTGAGATGATTCAACTGTCGATAGTCGATGCATAACCTCATGGATCCATCTTTCTTCTTTACAAATAATACAGGCGCTCCCCATGGGGAAGTACTTGGTCTTATGAATCCTTTCTTAATGAGTTCCATCAATTGCTCCTTTAACTCCTTGAGTTCCGCAGGTGACATTCTATACGGTGCCTTAGAAACTGGACCCGCACCAGGAACTAAATCGATGGTGAAGGCCACTTCTCTTTGTGGGGGTAATCCAGGCAAATCTTCCGAAAATACGTCCGGAAATTCTTGTACCACCGGAATGTCTTCTATCTTAGTTTCCTTAGCCTCCTTAATCGTGACGAATGCAAGGAAAGATACACATACTTTCCTGATGAGCTTGCTAGCTCGGAGAGCCGAAATAAGAGGGGTTTTACTTCGCCTCTTGGGGCTAGTAAAGATCAGTTCTGGAAATTCCTCGAAAGTAACCTTGCTATTGCGACAATCGACCGTTGCCTGATATTTAGATAACCAATCCGCTCCTAGTATGACATCATACTCCTTTAGATCTAAACATATAAGATCAATAGGGAGATTCTTACCATGAACCAATACTTCACAGTTCTGGTAATGGTGTGTAATATCAGTCTCGTTTCCTAGAGGAGTAGACAAGACTAATTTTATCCATTCCGGTTCTAGGGGTAACGGATCAGCGAACTTCTTGGAAACAATTGAATGTGAAGCACCAGTATCAATTAAGACATATGCAGACTTGGAACAAACTTTCAATGTACCTTCTACTAGTCTGTCTTCTTCTTCTTGTTCGGTCTCCTTAATTGCGTGAAGACGAGCATTCTTGGTTACTGGGCGCTTCCCGTCCCCGGCTTGATCATTAAGTAATGGGCAATCCAGAATTCGATGATCGCGACTCCCACAGCGGAGACATGCTCCTAGTTACCTCCAGCATTTTTCTGCTCTATGGCCCGCCTTGTCACAATGCTTGCACACTATATTTGATGGGGTAGTGGTGATGGAGAAGCGCTTGGTCTTCTTAAACTTCTGATCTTGTGAGGAAGTACCTCCATTGCTAGGCCTCTTCTTGAAGTTGGGTTTAAAGGAACCCGAACTTGTAACTTGTTCTTTCTTGTCCTTCCCACGGATTCTATCAGATAGTTCTGTGGCATCTTCTAATAGCTGAGCTCGGCGCACAATTTCCGAGTAGACCTGGATATCCATTGGCGCCAGCTGTGTGATATATTGGGGCCTGAGCCCATTTAGGAACCTCCTAGCTTTCATCTTCTTGGTGCTAACTAAGTGCTTAGCATACCGAGATAATCTAGAAAATTGGGCCTCGTACTCGGCCACTGTCAAGGACCGTTGCTTCAGTGCAGCAAATTCTACAGCTTTATTTTCCTGTACTCAGTCCGAAAAATATTTAGCGTTGAAATGTTCAACGAATTCTTCCCAAGTAACTTGGTCTTGATTTAAAGTAGCTTCTATTGATTCCCACCAGCATCGGGCATCCCTTTCAAACTGAAAGGTAGCTAATAAGACTTTATCTTGATCCGTGCACTGCATAACACGGAATATACGTTCCGTCTCCCTGATCCAGTGCTCTGCGTCGTCCGGATCAGTAGAACTCGTGAATTTTAGGTGGGTTCATGTTTTTAAAGACTTGGTGGAGACTCCCTGCTCGTTGTACTCCTCCTTGTTCTACCTGTTGCAGCACCGGAGTCATGCCTTGAAGTGTACGCTGCATGTTGCGCCACTGAGCACGTTCGGCAGCCATCGTCCTACAATTACCATAACTAGATTAATACGTGATTTCATTTAGAAGCTAGCATTTCTATGTTAACTTTAACCCTTGGTTCTACCCAATCTCACCGGTTAAAGGCTAAACCTATCCTTGGACTTGGGTTTCCTAGGAATTGAAAACCCTAGGCTCTGATACCACAAAAACTGTCACGCCCCGAGCGCGGAAGGTACGCGGAGATGCGCGACGAGTTTATATCAATCATGTCAATCAGAGTAGTAGTGTATTCGACACAAAGACAGAGTGCGCAAATATAAAGATAACCCAATCCATTTTATTCCTGTAATAAGAATTTGTCTATTACAATCCCTTGCAAATACTAGACTCAAAAAAAGAAAAGTACAACGCTTAACTCAACACAAATATAGAGAAAACAGGACTGATGGACGCTTGAATAGCTCTAACTCTTTCACTCTTGACCTTCCCCGTCAGTTTGGGTCTCGTCATCGTACTTACCTGAAAAGTAGGGAAACACTAAGTGAGAGAACGCTCAGTAGGAAATTATATCTCAAGAACTAGCAATGGGTTTAAGTAATTACATCTTTCATGAATGCACTATAGCTATGCATGCTCGCATAAAACGACAAGATAGAGAGAGTGTATAACAATAAGATAGCAAGAAGTACTAGTCATGAACTTTCAAGAACTTATATCAAAAGCTATCAAGATACTCAAGAAAGTAGACGCATCATGTCATGTCGGAACTTGGCTATCATGTTTCAAGCAAGCGAGTATACAATTACCCTTTCTCGGGCCACGCATGTCATGTGATATCAAGTCAAGTACAAGATTTGTGGAATGTTCAATCAAGCTAGTCATGCACTTCTGTATAATGCCAATACCGTGATCAATCAACTCCCATGGGCACAAGTACTTTCGGGTGCTCCTCCCAGGACCAGATCGGGCCCTATATGCGCAGGCATTAATCATGTATTTTAACATCCACTTTTGTATATAGCCAATATGGAATTTCAAGGATAAAGCTTGTAGACACGTAGGATAGACTTTGATAGAATAGAGTCCAAAGTATGACACTTGACATAGATAGGCGATAATAACGGAACAATCACGATTATCGATAAAACTAGGTGGAATTGGTTCCCTAACTTGGGTACCATGACAAGTAAGTATGAACATTCTTTATATAGAATTGAGGTTCACAAGAACATCAGGTTTAATATAGAATTGGGGTCTACAAGAACATCATAACAATGTTGATATAGAATTGGGGTTTACAAGAACATCATAACAATGTCATATTTTACCCTGTTCATTAAGATAATTCTCATATCATACACGTGGCATGACATGAGGGCCGGTATACCATGTTTCTTTAGAGTGACATGGCAAAAATAGGGTGATAGGTTTTTATGGTACAACCCGCTCAGTCGGCCTTGAGGGAATCCAAGGCTCGAGGAGTCTTATGGAGGTCTCTTTGACTAACTCGCTAGTCCAAAGGAACGGAATGTCCAATGGAGAGCTTGTATGTCACTGAGAGTTAAGGGGGTAACGTTAAAACATCATGAAACGTGGGACTATATTCACGGAGTGGAAATATAGTGCCAATATATATATACATAAGTATGAAACCGTGTTAACCGAGGGAAAAATAATAATACAGGAAAATAGCGACTTGACCAAAGTCATTAATCATATAATTAATGCCTTACATAAGGGCGTTTCTTGAGCTTTTGACGACTCGTGAAGTAGTCGTCCAAACTATATTTCAATTTTTACAGAATTTCAATATTTCAGAATTTTAACCAAAATGCGCCCTGGACAGGGGCGTTACCTCTCAATTAGCGCCCTGGTCTGGGGCGTCAGTTCAGTAGGAGACGACCTAGACAAGGTCATGAATTCAAGAATTTACCAATTTTTAGATAATAAAATTTCAGGAAAAAGGGTACATGATCATGACAGGAAAAATAGCAGGATTTCACAGGTATACTCATGCAATATATTAGATTCATGGTTACATAGATATTAAATTTTAAACGGGGGTATTTATTAACTACATGTAATTGACGACTTCTAGGCAGGGCGTCAAAACAATAATTAGCGCCCTAGTGTGGGTCGCTTCTTTAAATTAGCGCCCTTGTCAAGGGCGTTTCATTTTGAAATTACATAGAAAACATCTGAAACCATAATAAAACTATATGCATGCACAACCGATGATATTATTAAGATCTTAAGCTAGTTTGGGTTACGATCTTGAGAAAACCTACCTTTTGAAGATTAACTGGTGAACGGATGAAGGTTTGGAGAAGAAAACGATGCTCTATTCTCGAACAGAGATAACTTGCAGAAGATGAAAGAGACAGAAGTCCTTGGTCTGATGCAGCTGAAAGTAGGTTCCCCACCGATACAGAAGATTTACCTTCTGTTCAGCAAGGAGGAAGGAGAGGAAGACAACAGTCTTCACATCCCTCATGCAGGGAGAATATGGACGAGGAACACTCGTTCTTCAGTCAAAAGGATGATCGTCTTCACCACACAGACAACCTGTATAGGAAGATGAGGAAGGAAAAGAACATCAACGTTCTTTCAACACACACAACCAGAAATAAAGAGGAAGAACATTACCTGTTCTTCACGTCGATGACAGCAGCAGCAGATCGCCAAATAGCGATCAAGGGTTGATATAGGAGGGTATTTATAGGATTTTTAGAATCATAATAGGGTTAGAGTTATATTGGAAGTAATACTTCCATGATAAAGTCCTTACTATTTTCCATCTTCGATGTAGTTATCAAGAAACTTGCTCTGGATAGTCTCCTGGGTCGAACGAAACTCAAACTGAATTAACGTCCTAAGTGAAGGCGTTAATTTAAATTGACGCCTTGTCAAGCGTCGTTTCTTGTATAAAACGCGCCCAGGTGGAAGGCATCACTTCTACTTTCCTTTTTATTTATTTTGACCATTTACGAATTGACGACCTCACATGTTGGCATCCTTTCATAAATTAGCGCCTTGTATAAGGGCGTTTCTTCTTGAAGTAGCGCCTTGACCCAAGGCGTTATTTTCCTTCTGGCTTATCCTTATGCGTTTAGGCTTTCATCATCTATTTACTTATCTTTTATTTTAATTTGATCCATTTTCAAAATCTTTATTTTTTTCCAGGGTTGCTACAGCGGCGGTGGGTGGAGCGGCGAGCCCTCTCCCCTCTCTTCCTCTCTTCCCTCTTCTTCTCTTCTCCTCTTCACTCTTCTCGTCTGCCTCTCTGTCCGTCTCTTTTTCTCTCCTCCCCCTTTTTTGGCCGAAGAAGGGGGGCATTTTATACCCCAGCGACGGGAGCGTTCGGGCGCGAACGATGGTGGCGGGAGGTGAAGGGCATTTAATGGGGTTTGACCTCCCCGTCCTTGGTGGCAGAGGAGTAGCCTGTGTGGCCCAACCTCTGGTTGACACCTCGGATAGCTCACTGCGCGCCAAAGATACGTAGGGCATGGGCGTCACGTCGTTCCGTTGAAATGCCTTCACGCTGTGCCGCTGGCGGTCTCAAGAAGTGTGCCGCAGGAGGGCCAAAAGGGCGTGCCGCTGAAGCCCCAAATGGGCGTGCCGCTGGAGGCCCAAATGGGTGTGCCGCTAAAGGCCAAATGGGCGTGCCGCTGAAGGCCACCAGGGTGTGCCGTTGAAGAGCAAGGGTGTGCCGCTGAAGGCCACACCGGGTGCATTTCTGAGCCCGTTCTGAGCCTGTTGTGAGCACGAGTCATGGCCCGTTTGATTTTCTCCGTGACCCGTGGTTTGTGAGGCCCTTGGTGGTTGATTTCTCTTCACTGTCGTGACTCTGGAGACAGCCTCACGGCAGTGTGTGCATGTTCAGAGAATCCGGATGACCAGTCTCTCCGTGGCTTCTTCACTCGGTTCCGTTGTTGATGCTGGGCCGAACAGGATATCTAGGTGTGCAATTTTTGGTGTCCACATTAGGTCAAGAGGCTGAGGAAATAGAGCAGATTGAAGTTGCTGATTTATCACAAGAAGTACAAGGGTCTAAGGGTAGCACCTAGCATTAAATTCAAAGTTTGAAGGTCTTAAAAGAGGTAGGTTATCTCATGATTGGCAAAAACAACTTGTTAGGGATAAAAGCCCTCTGATTGTGCTTGATTTCATGCACGGGTAGCGCGGGCGAAGGATGAGCCGGGCGGTGCCCGCGGGTGTACTGGCCTCTTTTACTCTTCATCGGTGTCGCCGGGGTGTCGGGAGCCGACATGCCTTGTTTATCTCCTCTTTTCTTCGTCTGTGCCGACGGGGTGTCGGGAGCGGACCTAGTTTGTTGGTCTCTTTGTCTCTTCGTCAGCGTCGACGGGGTGTCGGGGACTGACATGCCTTGTTGGTCTCTTTGTCTCTCCGTCAGCGTCGATGGGGCGTTGAGAACTGACATGGTTTGTTGGTCTCTTTGTCTCTTTGTCAGTGCCGACACGGCGCCGGGAGCTAACCTGGTTTGTTGTCTCGTGGTCTCTTCGTCAGCGCCGATAGGGTGCCGGGAGCTGACATGATATGTTGGTCTCTTGGTCTCTTCGTCAGCGCCGATAGGGTGCCGGGAGCTGACCTGATTTGTTAGTCTCTTCTTCTCTTCATTAGTGCCAACAGGGTGTCGGGCGCTGACATAGTTTGTTTGTCTCTTTTTCTCTTCATCAGTGCCAACAGGGTGTCAGGCGCTGACATGGTTTATTGATCTCTTTGTCTCTTCGTTAGTGCCGACAGGGTGTCGGGAGCTGACCTGGTTTGTTGATCTCTTCGTCTCTTCATCAGTGCCGACAGGGTGTCGGGAGCTAACCTGGTTTGTTGGTCTCTTTGTCTCTTCGTCAGTGCCGACAGGGTGTCGGGAGCTGACCTGGTTTGTTGGTCTATTTGTCTCTTCGTCAGTGCCGACAGGGTGCCGGGAGCTGACCTAGTTTGTTGGTCTCTTGGTCTCTTCGTTAGCGCCGACAGGGTGCCGGGAGCTGACCTGGTTTGTTAGTCTCTTCTTCTCTTCATTAGTGCCAACAGGGTGTCGGGTGCTGACATGGTTTGTTTGTCGCTTTTTCTCTTCATCAGTGCCAACAGGGTGTCGGGCGCTGACATGGTTTATTGATCTCTTTGTCTCTTCGTTAGTGCCGATAGGGTGTCGGGAGCTGACCTGGTTTGTTGATCTCTTTGTCTCTTCGTCAGTGCCAACAGGGTGTCGGGAGCTGACCTGGTTTGTTGGTCTCTTTGTCTTTTCGTCAGTGCCGACAGGGTGTCGGGAGCTGACCTGGTTTGTTGATCTCTTTATCTCTTCGTCAGTGCCAACAGGGTGTCGAGAGCTGACCTGGTTTGTTGGTCTCTTTGTGTCTTCGTCAGTGCCGACAGGGTGCCAGGAGCTGACCTGGTTGGTTGATCTCTTTGTCTCTTTGTCAGTGCCGACAGGGTGTCGGGAGCTGACCTGGTTTGTTGGTCTCTTTGTCTCTTCGTCAGTGCCGACAGGGTGTCGGGAGCTGACCTGGTTTGTTTATCTCTTTGTCTCTTTGTCAGTGCCGACAGGGTGCCGGGAGCTAACATGATATGTTGGTCTCTTTGTCTCTTCATCAGTGCCAACAGGGTGTCGAGAGCTGACCTGGTTTGTTGGTCTCTTTATCTCTTCATCAGTGCCGACAGGGTGCCGGGAGCTGACCTGGTTTGTTGATCTCTTTGTCTCTTTATCAGTGCCGACAGGGTGCCGGGAGCTGACATGATATGTTGGTCTCTTTGTCTCTTCATCAGTGCCGACGGGGTGCCAGGGACTGACGTAGTTTATTTGTCTCTTTGTCTCTTTTCTTTTCTTTTTTTTTTTTGAACCACATTACCGGTACAAGCGCCCTTTCGGGTTTTCGTCGGCACCGGCCCCCTCTTGCTTTTTCCCACGCGCCCTCTCGGGTTTTCACGCGGCGGGGTACCCGATTTTGCCTGTAGCGCCCTTTCGGGTTCTCGCCACAGCCGGATTGTTGCCATTTTTACCCTTTTCCCCGTGTAGGGGCAAGTCCGGCGAGGCACCTCTATTTTAAGCCCTTTTCTCTCTTTTTTTTTGTCGAGTGGATAACATGTGATTGTTGGCTAGGGCCCAAAGCCTTGCACCGAAAGACAGGGTTCATTCGTTGGCAAGGAGACAATGCCAACGCAATAGGGGATTTTCCGCCGATTCAGACGTAAGGTCCGTAATGGCAATATCGTATGGAGTGGGCGGCTAGGGCACGAAGCCTTGCGCCGGAACGAGACTTATTCGTTGGCATGGGGCTAATGTCAGTGCAAGGATAGAGATTCTGCCGGTTCGGGCGTAAGGCCCACAATGGTGATTTGCATGAGAGAAGGTGGCTAGGGCACGAAGCCTTGCGCCTAAAGATAAGGTTCATTCGTTGCCAAGAAGATAATGCCAACGCAACGAGTTTTTTTTCTAACCTCTTCGGACGTAAGGTCCGTGATGGCAATATTGTATAAGAGCGGGTGGCTAGGGAATGAAGCCTTGCGCCGGAAAAGGACTTATTTGTTGGCAAGGAACTAACGCCAACGCAGGGGTGGAGTCGTCTTTGCCCGTGCGGCTGCCCGTCGATACGTAGGGGCGTGCGGACGGGAGACATATGTATATACACATATATATATGTATATCATTATTATTATTACTTTCTCTTATTTCTGTTTCTTTCTCTCTTTTTTTCTCTTGGCGTGCCGGGGAAGCTGGGCTGGGGGCGTGCCGGCGAAGGGCGCGAGCAGGCGTGCCGGTGAAGGGCGTGCCGGTGGCTAGAGGGTGTACCGGTGAAGGTGGCTGAAGGGGCGTGCCGGCGAAGGGCATGGGGAGCCCACTCCTCTTCCATTCTTATGTCTTTTCTCTTTTCCTTTTCTCAATTGATTTTATTAAGTTTGCGTGGGCCTCTTCTCTCTTTCTCTTGATTATCTTCCATTCTTTCTCTCCTGAGGACGGATGTTCGAGTTGCTTAGTCATTATTTGATTCGGCTCTCTTTGAGTTGATTACGGTTCCCTTGCCTCGGTTAAAGCGTTTTACCGTTGTTCTTTTTATTTGTTTGTTACTTTCTTTTAGTCATTTTTAACGTGTGGTCGTTCCATTTGTTTGTTGCTTCCTTTTATCCTTCTAATATGTTATCGTTTCTAACGAAAATTCGACAGCATCTCCCCTTGACCCGAGCGTAAGGGAGATACAGGGAACGCGCCCACATGGAGTGGCAGAACCCGACAACTGGAGGTGGGCGTCCGAGAGCGGCAACACCTTTAATAAAACTTCAGAAAACCTGAAAGAAACGGCGAGTGGGAGACCTCTCCAAGGCTAGCCGGGGGTGCACCGGGCAAGAGGTTGGGGGTGTGTCAGCGAAGGGCCGCTGGGCGTACCGGGGAAGACCCATAGGGGTGTATCGGCGAAGGGCTTGGCCACGGCGTGCCGCTAAGTGGGGGGGGGGTACCAGCCAGGGGACTGTGCCGGGATGGGGGCGTGGGCCGTGCCGGGGAAGGCTCCCAGGGGTTGTGCCGGTGAACGGGGGCACCAAGGTGTGCCGCTGGGGGTTCAACGTGTGTCAGGTTGGTGGAACCACAGCGCACCGGGCAAGGTGGAAGGCTGGGCATGCCGGTCAGAAGGGCTAAGGGTGGACTGGGGATGTTGGTTGGCTAGGCCGAAGGAAATCTTGGTAGGAGGGAGAGAGGCTCAAGGGGCCTCAGGCTAGAATCGTTGGGCCTGGGTGTCCAAGGAGAAACGTAAGGGCATCTCCCTTTAGGCAAATGAGAAGAAGTAGTAGCGGGGAGGTGGAAGGGCAGTAGGCCCTCTCCCCCCTTTTCTTCTTCTCTTATTTTTCTTCTTTTTCTTCTTCTCTTCAGGCGGCGGCGGTGGGTGGAGCAGCGAGCCCTCTCCCCTCTCTTCCTCTCTTCCCTCTTCTTCTCTTCTCCTTCTTCTCCTCTTTTTCTCTTTCTCTTCTTCCCTTCTCCTCTTTTCCTTTTCTCTTCTTCTCTTTGCGTGGACGGCGGAGGATGGAGCAGCAGGGGGGAAGCCACCCCTCCTCTTCTTCTTCTCTTCTTCTTCTTCTCTTCGCACGGACGGCGGTGGACGGAGTAGCAGGAGGGAGCCCTCTCCCCTCTCTTCCTCTCTTCCCTCTTCGCACAGACGGCGGCGGTGGGTGGAGCGGCGAGCCCTCTCCCCTCTCTTCCTCTCTTCCCACTTCTTTTTTTGAACGTCTGCCTCTCTGTCCGTCTCTTTTTCTCTCCTCCCCTTTTTTTGGCCGAAGAAGGGGGGCGTTTTATACCCCAGCGGCGGGAGCGTTCGAGCATGAACGATGGTGGCGGGAGGTGAAGGGCATTGAATGGGGTTTCACCTCCCAGTCCTTGGTGGCAGAGGAGTAGCCTGCGTGGCCCAACCTCTGGTTGACACCTCGGACAGCTCACTGCGCGCCAAGGATACATAGGGCATGGGCGTCACGTCGTTCCGTTGAAATGCGTTCACGCTGTGCCGCTGGCGGGCTCAAGAAGTGTGCCGCAGGAGGGCCAAAAGGGAGTGCCGCTGAAGCCCCAAATGAGCGTGCCGCTGAAGCATCAAATGGGCATGCCACTGGAGGCCCAAATGGGCGTGCCGCTGAAGGCCAAATGGGAGTGCCGCTGAAGGCCACCAGGGTGTGCCGTTGAAGGGCATGGGTGTGCTGCTGAAGGCCACACCGGGTGCATTTCTGAGCCCGTTCTGAGCCCGTTGTGAGCACAAGTCATGGCCCATTTGATTTTCTCCGTGGCCTGTGGTTTGTGAGGCCCTTGGTGGTTGATTTCTCTTCACTGTCGTGACTCTAGAGACAGCCTCACAGTAGTGTGTGCATGTTCGGGGAATCCGGATGACCAGTCTCTCCGGGACTTCTTCACTCGGTTCCGTTATTGATGCTGGGCCGAACAGGATATCTGGGTGTGCAATTTTTGGTGTCCACAAATGCCCCCCACCCACGGGTAGCGCTGGCGAAGGATGAGCCGGGCGGTGCCCGCGGGTGTACTGGCCTCTTTTCCTCTTCGTCGGTGTCGCCGGGATGTCGGGAGCTGACATGCCTTGTTTATCTCCTCTTTTCTTCGTCTGTGCCGACGGGGTGTCGGGAGCCGACCTGGTTTGTTGGTCTCTTTGTCTCTTCGTCAGCGTCGACGGGGTGTCGGGGACTGACATGCCTTGTTGGTCTCTTTGTCTCTCCATCAACGGTGACGGGGCGTCGGGAATTGACATGGTTTATTGGTCTCTTTGTCTCTTTGTCAGTGCCGACACGGCACCGGGAGCTGACCTGGTTTGTTGTCTCTTGGTCTCTTCATCAGCGCTGACAGGGTGGCGGGAGCTGACATGATATGTTGGTCTCTTGGTCTCTTCGTCAGCGCCGACAGGGTGCCGGGAGCTGACCTGGTTTGTTAGTCGCTTCTTCTCTTCATCAATGCCAACAGGGTGTCAGGCGCTGACATGGTTTGTTTGTCTCTTTTTCTCTTCATCAGTGCCAACAGAGTGTCGGGCGCTGAGATGGTTTATTGATCTCTTTTTCTCTTCAGCAGTGCCAACAGGGTGTCGGGCACTGAGATGGTTTATTGATCTCTTTGTCTCTTCGTTAGTGCCGACAGGGTGTCGGGAGCTGACCTGGTTTGTTGATCTCTTTGTCTCTTCGTTAGTGCCGATAGGGTGTCGGGAGCTGACCTAGTAATCAGTGCCGACAGGGTGTCGGGAGCTGACCTGGTTTGTTAGTCTCTTTGTCTCTTCGTCAGCACCGACAGGGTGCCGGGAGCTGACCTGGTTTGTTAGTATCTTCTTCTCTTCATCAGTGCCAACAGGGTGTCGGGCGCTGACATGGTTGGAGCCCTCTCCCAAACGATAACATATTAAAAGGATAAAAGGAAGCAACAAACAAATGGAACGACCACACGTTAAAAAGGACTAAAAGAAAGCAACAAACAAATAAAAAGAACAACGGTAAAATGCTTTAATCGAGGCAAGGGAACCGTAATCAACTCAAAGAGAACCGAATAGAATAACGACTAAGCAACTCGAACATCCACCGCCACATGGAGTGGCGGAACCTGACAACTGGAGGTGGGCGCCCGAGAGCGGCAACACCTTTAATAAAACTTCAGAAAACCCGAAAGAAACGGCGAGTGGGAGACCTCTCCAAGGCTAGCCGGGGTGCACCGGGCAAGAGGTTGGGGGTGTGTCGGCGAAGGGCCGCTGGGCGTATCGGGGAAGACCCACAGGGGTGTACCGGCGAAGGGCTTGGCCACGGCGTGCCGCTAAGTGGGGGGGGGGGGGGGTACCGGCCAGGGGACTGTGCCGGGCTGGGGGCGTGGGCCGTGCCGGGGAAGGCTCCCAGGGGTTGTGCCGGTGAATGGGGGCACCAAGGTGTGCCGTTGGGGGTTCAGCGTATGTCGGGTTGGTGGAACCACAGTGCACCGGGCAAGGTGGAAGGCTGGGCATGCCGGCCAGAAGGGCTAAGGGTGGACTGGGGATGTTGGTTGGCTAGGCCGAAGGAAATCTTGGTAGGAGGGAGAGAGGCTCAAGGGGCCTCAGGCTAGAATCGTTGGGCCTGGGTGTCCAAGGAGAAACGTAAGGGCATCTCCCTTTAGGCAAATGAGAAGAAGTAGTAGCGGGGAGGTGGAAGGGCAGTATGCCCTCTCCCCCCTTTTCTTCTTCTCTTCTTTTTCTTCTTCTCTTCAGGCGGCGGCGGTGGGTGGAGCGGCGAGCCCTCTCCCCTCTCTTCCTCTCTTCCCTCTTCTTCTCTTCTCCTTCTTCTCCTCTTTTTCTCTTTCTCTTCTTCCCTTCTCCTCTTTTCCCTTTCTCTTCTTCTCTTTGCGCGGACGACGGAGGATGGATCAGCAGGGGGAAGCCTCCCCTCCTCTTCTTCTTCTCTTCTTCTCTTCTTCTTCTTCTCTTCGCACGGACGGCGGTGGACGGAGTAGTAGGAGGGAGCCCTCTCCCCTCTCTTCCTCTCTTCCCTCTTCGCACAGACGGCGGCGGTGGGTGGAGCGGCGAGCCCTCTCCCCTCTCTTCCTCTCTTCCCTCTTCTTCTCTTCTCCTCTTCACTCTTCTTGTCTGCCTCTCTGTCCGTCTCTTTTTATCTCCTCCCCCTTTTTTGGCCGAAGAAGGGGGGAGTTTTATACCCCAGCGGCGGGAGCGTTCGGGTGCGAACGATGGTGGCGGGAGGTGATGGGATTTGAATGGGGTTTGACCTCCCCGTCCTTGGTGGCAGAGGAGTAGCCTGAGTGGCCCAACCTCTGGTTGACACCTCGGACATGTCACTGCGCGCCAAGGATACGTAGGGCATGGGTGTCACGTCGTTCCGTTGAAATGCCTTCACGCTGTGCCGCTGGCGGGCTCAAGAAGTGTGCCGCAGGAGGGCTAAAAGGGCGTGCCGCTGAAGCCCCAAATGGGCGTGCCACTGAAGCCCCAAATGGGCGTGCCGCTGAGGGCCAAATGGGCGTGCCGCTGAAGCCCCAAATGGGCGTGCCGCTGAAGGCCAAATGGGCGTGCCACTGAAGGCCACCAGGGTGTGCCTTTGAAGGGCAAGGGTGTGTCGCTGAAGGCCACACCGGGTGCATTTCTGAGCCCGTTCTGAGCCCGTTGTGAGCACGAGTCATGGCCCGTTTGATTTTCTCCGTGGCCCGTGGTTTGTGAGGCCCTTGGTGGTTGATTTCTCTTCACTATTGTGGCTCTGGAGATAGCCTCACGGCAGTGTGTGCATGTTCGGGGAATCCGGATGACCAGTCTCTCTGGGGCATCTTCACTCAGTTCCGTTGTTGATGCTGGGCCGAACAGGATATCTGGGTGTGCAATTTTTTGTGTCCACATTAGGTCAAGAGGCTGAGGAAATAGAGCAGATTGAAGTTGTTGATTTATCACAAGAAGTACAAGGGTCTAAGGGTAGCACCTAGCATTAAATTCAAAGTTTGAAGGTCTTAAAAGAGGCAGGTTATCTCATGATTGGAAAAAATAACTTGTTAGGGATAAAAGCCCTCTGATTGTTCTTGATTTCATGCATTATAGACTAAGACTTTCATGATTTCATAGTTTCATACATTCATGCATCTCTTAGCCCTAAATGGAAATTAAAAGATATTATCTTGTCCAATCACTAAACCCTTGCATATAGTTGGCCTATGCATCATTATCATGACTAGGATAGTGGTAATATGTTGATTTCCAGGCATGTTATGTTTTCATAAACCTTCACTTTAGTTTACTGCCAGCAGGTTCTCTGACGCACTAACGTGAGACCGTCACATGCATGTAATGGCCTTACGATAGACCATCACACAATTTGTTGTCTTCAAACTGTTCTGTTGGTTCTGACGCATCTTCACAGGAGCGTTACATTACTGTAACGGCCCCTCGATAAACCGTCATGCAATGTAACGCGCCTATCCTAGACCGTCAGACAACTGTGTTCTGTCAGCCCAAGGTAGAATAATAACCAGTTAAGTTTACTTATAAATAAGCTTAGATTGCTAAGATGGACCTGTTATCATGACTTCAAGTTTAGTTAATGATTCATAATCAAATTGCATGATTAATGTATCTTAGGTTATTTTAAGTTATGTTAATTTCATCGGCTAAAACTCTATAGTTATGTATTCTAAATCATGATTTTTCCAATTGTTGTATTGACGGAGTTTTCTCATGGTTTCACATTGTTACACATTCTTTTCCATCTATAGAGTCATTTCTTTAAGTACATGGTGCATATTCCGGTATGTTATCCATTTAGTTCACTTTACACTATAGGAACACTATTCTTGGATATGAGGACCTCTCTATTGGATATTCCTTCCAATGGACTAGGAAATCTTATTTCAAGGCCTCCGTAATTCTCCGCGAGCCTGGGATTCCCACTAGGACGCCGAGTTGGTTGTACCATTAAAGTCCATTGATTAGATTACACTATCGATGTTTTTGGTTATCAGTAATGTAACGGCTCTACACTGGACCGTCAGGAGCATCTAACGGCCCAATGTACGGCTGTCACATTCAACTGAGTCCGATTTCTTAGTTCTGGATTCAGACTAATGTAACGGCCTAATACTGGAGCGTCACATCATGTAACGGCCCCATACACGACCGTCACACTACTTGAGTATTTTAACCCAAGGATTGACCAATGGTTGATATTCTAAGGTTCTAAATAAAGTCTTGATGATCTAGAACTTATCATATTGATCAAGGAACCCAATATAATGAATGAAAGATAAAGAATGTATCGTTATGCTGTCGATTTATTTCTATAAGCATAACCTTGGTTAAGTCATTCTTGATTTCTCATGATTCTTATTGAAGCAATCATTTATTGAATTATCGTTATCAAGAGCTTGTTGGAATTGTACATTCTTGGCCATACTTTATTGTTACATGTGTGGATAAAACTTGATTTATACTTGAAGATGCGATCGAGCACTGATTGTGTTCAAGGGCTCTATGCTAATCCCCTCGGCTGATTGTCGGAAACATACTATTAAAAACCACGGGGTATGATGCTACTGGCGTCGCATTGCGCTGGGAGTACTTTCGTTATAAATAAGTGAAAATCCACAATACAATACAGCATGATTGATACTTGACTTTCTTGATATTCCACATAAATTCACGAGGTACTTGCTCATAAGCAAAAGATACTAGAGTGATGATTATGTGGCTTGCTAGTACATTCTCGTTACATTCTTGTTCATGAAAGGCCATATCATGTTCTTGTTTCATTCTTACTAGTTCATACTTGCTCTCATTCTATCTTATATGATTATCTTGTTACCTAGTTTAATCGCGTGATGGATCACATTTGCATGATTCTACGTTATTTTTTAGAGCTAAATTGTTAATTACTTTAATAGTGCCTTCATGTTGATGCGAAGATACCTACTGGGCAAGTGTGCTCATCACTTATTTCTAATCTTTTCAGGAGATGGAAGTGATTCGAATTCGGATTTGAGTTATACAAGTAGCGGGTCCGAGAGCGAATGAAAGTATTGTCAAGATGAGAGTGAAGACTTAGGAAGTCTAAATTGTTTAGATTGAGTCTGTGTAATTTTCCTATTTTCTTGAGTCTGGTATATTGGAATAAGTGGAATTAATGATTGTATTTGATGTTGGGTTCGGTGCAGTATTCAGAGGGGGGGTGAATGAATATAGCCCTTTAAAAATCTTCCGCCCAATTAAAATATGATGCTCACTAGAGTTACTAGTTCGCAAACTAGACAAGCTTAAATGCTAATGGGCATATGCGGAACTAAACAAACACACATTAAGATCACTAGAGTGCTAACAAGACAGATTTAGACAAAATATAGCTCAACTAGAATTTCGCTCTCTTGACAAATTAAAACACTCTAAGAAGACTAATTAACTCTTCTGCTCAACCAGAAGCCAAACACATGGAGCGCCCCTATGCATTCATCTAGCGGAAGCACAATAGAACAAAACAAACCACAATGCACAAGGGGTTTTTAGGTGGTTCGGTCCAGCAGACCTACATCCACCCCACACTCAAACCGAGTGTGGATTCCGCTGACTCACAGCTTGAACACCTGGGCATCACAGCTTGCCATACGACCGCTGGGCAACACAGCTTGCCGTCCGAGGAATCCTCCTCGCCCCGCTGAGCAACACAGCTTGCTGTCCAGTGGAATCCTCCACTGCAAGCCGCTGGGCAATACAGCTTAGTCGTCTAGAGGCAACACCTCTGCAATCCGCTGACTCACATCTTGAACAAAGATGTAAAATAGAAAACAGAAAAGATGGAAACACAGCAACTAAAGGCTGAACAATGAAGCACGAAATATAGCTCTAACAATGAGCAACCTCAGATCTGGTTTTGAACCAAAGATCTAAGGAACGAACTCCTTCTCTTTCTCTCTCTCTCTTCTTCCCTCGATCTCACTCTCTTTCTTCACTCTCTCTCTTTCTCTTTCTTCTCTGCTCCACTTCTCTTCCTCTCTCGATCTCTATTCTCCTTTTCTCTCTTTCTCTTTTTCTTTTCTTCTGCTGGATCGTGGAAGCTCTCTCTTCTTTTTCCCTTTTTCTTCTCTCAGCTTCTGCTCTCTGGCTTCTTCTTCGATCATGATCTTTCTTCTACAGAGGATGAAGACTCGTATATATAGCAGCAGCAGGCACACTGGGCGCGTGTGGCTTCCACATTTCCTGCCCTAGAAATTCGGACCACGTGGCAGCATCCTGGTATCTCATCCATCCTTGGATCACAAGCCAGGCACCTCGGATCACGTGCCCTTCATTAGTACGCTCAGCAACTGGAGTTGAGGTGGCGTCAACACACTTGCTCCAAAGGGTTGACGCAGCCTTCAAAGACATTTGACCTATGAAACTCAAGTCTGCTGCGTTGACTCCATCAATTTGCTGCGTTGACGCAGTGATACGTTACAGTGAACAAACAGCCTAGCCTTTTTAACTGCTGCGTCGACGCTTCCAACCCGTGGCGTTGACGCATTGATACGTTCCAGTGAGCAACCAGCCTAACCTTTTTAACTGTTACGTCGACGCTGCTCCACTACTGCGTTGATGCGTAGGTGATCCAGTGATCAGGTCTTCAGTAGATAGATGTGCTGCGTTGACGCTCTCAGCATGATGCGTTGACGCTGTCAATGTACTCCAGAGGCTACAATAAGGGATACTTGAACTACTGCGTCCACGCTACTTGATCAATGCGTTGATGCACCAGAATAATCCAGGAGCTTCTTTCTTGATTGTTTGAACTGCTGTGTCCACGTGTCAGCATTTCAGCTTCTTGGATCACATGCCAAGTCTTGATGGCCTGAATCATCTGCAGACAGACAGAGGAAAATGAACTTAGTTCAGATGAATTTATATACTTATGCATAGTTGCCAGTGTATGGTCTTGAACAGTGCAACGAGTGTAAAGACTTGGTAAAACAAGGTCCAGTGTATAGACTTCAGTTAAGTTCAGGCCTCTAACAACGAGTGTGTAGACTTGGGCCTAACAATTGAATGTATAGGGTTGAAGACCTAACAATCGAGTGTATAGACTCAAGGTTTAACAACCGAATGTATAGAGTTGAAGCCTGACAACCCATTGTGTAGACTTGAAGCTTGGAAGGATGTACACACTTAGCCTTTGAGGAACGATGTATAGACTCTGAACGTGAAGCCAGGCTGTATAGACATTAAATCCTAAAGGCAGTGTATGAACATCACGACGTGTAGACTTGGAAACGTGAAAGCTACAGTGAAGGAGTGTACACACTTGACCAATTCAAAGGCAAATCGAGTGTACAGACTCTGAGTCCAAACCCAACGGCTGTACAGACTTAGAATGTGAAGACTGATGTACAGACTTCATTAATCAAAGCATGAATGAGACGCTGTACACACTTAGCCTAGGACAATGTATAGACTCAATCAAATGAAGAGCGTTGTGTAGACTTTGGAAAGTCTGAGCCAATGTAAAGACTCTGCCTCAACAATGAATAGGCAAAACGGATGTACAGAGTTGGCCAAACACTTGAAGATCGACTGTACAAGCTTTGATAAAGTAGCGATGTACATACTTGGAGATGAGATGCCAATGTACAGACTTAATGATATGAACAATAAGGCATGCTGTACAGACTAACTCGATCAAGCTGATGTATAGACTTTGATACCCAGACAAACAATGTTCTGATGGGTCGACGCATCAGCAAGGGTGGGTCGACCCACTACTGTTCAGA
Organism: Amorphophallus konjac; assembly: GCA_022559845.1. NCBI lineage: Eukaryota > Viridiplantae > Streptophyta > Magnoliopsida > Alismatales > Araceae > Amorphophallus > Amorphophallus konjac. The sequence continues at coordinate 229,437,170 of CM040127.1, forward strand.
CTGTAGATACATGCAGAGACATGATATCTGATAGAATGCAATGCATATATATATAAAGAACAAATGTCATCAATGCTAAACATCATCATTCATGTTGCTATCATATGCAGGATGCTCAAGAATAAGAATGCACCTAAGGGGCACAACATTCTCCCCCTTTTTGATGATGGCAATAAACAGTGACAGTGAGTCACACACAAATTTTCTCCCCCTTTGACATAATCGAAAAGGGAAGAACAATAAAAGAACATGTGTGCAACATGGCAGTTTGCATGCAAGTGACTTCTCGAGCAATAAACTCCCCATGAAGATATGACTCCCCCTGAATTATTTCTCCCCCTAAATAAATGCTCCCCTTTTGAGAAGGAATATGAACAGATAAACAAAGGTAGAGAAGGTAAGAGGGTCACTTGACAACAGCTGAATCATAGGTTCAGAAAGGAAGCATGATTATAAACAACTATGAAAGTATAAGAATCAGCAACATACAATTTTGACAAAAATTCAGGTTTAACAGTGATAAACCTAGAGTAAAAGATCTGACCCCTAAAAAAGAGTTTATAGATTCCATTTATAGCAATGAATCTAGGGCACATGGTATTAATAGATAAGTCAGAAATAATACCCTTTTGTGATTAAACAAGGAAATTGAAGAGAGGCAACTTGAACATGTATTGATAAAAATAATTTTCACTCATTGACTTTTGATTTTTCGAAAGGTTACAGCAGTTTGATTTTCACTTTTGAATTTTTCAGAACCTGAACTAAGTGAATAGATCAGTGGCATTTATGCTGTTGACATTAGGTGTACACCTTGATCAGAGGCAGGTTCCCCCAGTTACTAGGCATAAACTACTAGACCTATTTCAGATCAAAACCCACAAAGGATAGTCTTCACTTTTGACATTAAGGGTACGCCTTGATTAGAGGCCAGTACCCCCAGTTACTTGGTGAGAACTCTCCCTATAGATTTGACCCTTTGAACAGAGATATTCTGAATCACTTCATGACTGAGTTCTCCTGCTTCATTGAAGGAGATCACAATTTCTCAGTGCAATTCAGCCATTGCTCTGTCACTATGTTCAGTTCTTAGCATTTATGATCTTATTTACTGCTGCCCTTATCTCTTTTAGAGTGATTGTTTGAAAAACAGTACACACTCTTATTCACCTTTTCTAGAAATTTCTAGATCAACACATTAGGCATTACAAAAACTTTTTCTAATCTTACCATGAGACAAAGATTAAGAGCTATAAAAGTTTTTCTTTTATCTCAGATTCTGAAGGCAGACATTTGACTCTTCAATTTATAAAGGTTAAACCTTTAGTTCTTTTCAATTTGTGAGAGTGATTCTTATAAGAGAACAATTGAAATAATCACAACTCAATGTACTAAACCAGAAACAGAACTGTTGTTCAGTGAAGGTTAGGGAAATGATAGCAATAGGCATTGAGTTCCTGGGGCATCTGATGTCAACAGATATGAAAGAACTAGATGGGGACAGTGAGAAGTAGCAAGGATTCAATGAATTGAACAGAAAAACTCTCAGCTCCCCCTGACATCGTGATGCAAAGATTATGCTATGCACTAGGCTGTTCTACATGCAGACTATGCAATAATAAAACATGAGGCAATTATGCAATCAATTTAAGTTTATGCATCTAACAACAAGCATGCAATGCATTGACATAAGACACATGCATTGACTCTATACACTGAAGAACCATTCAAGCTCAGTACAAGGTATGCATCGACTCAAAAATGATTGAGCAGAACATCAAACATCCTATGTTCATAGTGCAAAAACTAGCAAGAGAGAAGAGCATCAGATATGTGCAAAATTAAACTCAATAGCTGAGTCTGGAATACAGACCGATCAGCTAATCAAGAAAAGACATTAGAATTCAAACAGACAGTTCAACAATTTCAGATAATGAAGTTTAAACATAGAGTTTTGGAATTGACCTGAAAAGGTCAATCATGGGGTTTTCATTCTTGAGTGCCTTGGTTAACCCCTCTTATTCATTTCCAAGGCACACCTGCAACAACTGAATTATTTTGATCCTGTAGGAACCCAAGAAGTCTTGGGTCCTGAATTAACAGTGACATTCCTAGCAGGTATGGTAGCCAACTTCTGTGCATGAAGGTCATCAATTCTCATCACATGACAATCATTCATTGAATGACCTATCTGACCACAGTAGTGGCATGATGCAGCAGTTCTGAAATTTATTTTGTGCACATTCCTATGAGCAGGTGTTCTAAATGCACATGCATGGAAATTTTTGTTAACAGAATTGAAATTATGTTTACCAAAACTAGTCTGGCTTTGGTATCCTGCCAGCCAACAGGTTACAGCCCTGTGACCTGGCTTTCCACAGTTAAAGCATGCAATATGCTGAACTTTTGAAACAAAAATATTTCCATGAGACGTATTGTTTACAAGGAATTTATTGTAACCAAAACCATTTCTGTTTACAGGGATTTTCCTTCCATGACAAACATGATTTCTAACATGAAATTTTCTATCATGCATTTTCTTAGCAGAAATGTTATCATGTTTCATTAACCTGCATTCATGCATGATATGACCTTCTCTGTGACAGTAAAAACATTTTATTCTTCTCTTTTGATCATGAGAAAATTTCTTCATTTTAGAATTCCTAGCATGAGTTCTATCATACTTCAATTCATCCTTCTTCATCACAAAACAATCAGCCATCTCATTGCCAAACTTTCCACAGTAAAAACATTTGACATTTTTTACACTAGATTTGTTGGCCTGAACTTTCTTAGCATGCTGATCATTATCATTCTTTTTCAAAACTTTTCTTTTCTCCTTTGTTTTCTTATTTTCCTAATTAGCATGCATGTTTGAACAAGAGCCTGAAGTGCTAGCTAACTCAGAGCTACGCACAAAGGTTGTGTGCTGTCTTTTTCTTATTTGTTCATTCTGAACTAGTTCATTAGTTAAGATTTGATCATTTCCTAATGAATTCAGCTTATCTTCTAGTTCAGAAATCTTGGCAGTAAGTTCATCATTTTTATTTTCCAATAAAGAGATTTGTTCCTTACTCACATTCAGATCAGCTAAGCACATATCATGAGATGTTTTTAGTCTTTGACAGTTTTCACAGGAACCATTAGAGTTAATCTGTTCACATCTCTTTTTCAACCTTCTATTTTCAGATTTTAATTTCTTGGATACTTTAAACAGATCTTCATACATTACTATCAATTCATCAAAAGTGTATCCATCTGATTCGGAGCTTACCTGAGATGAGGTTTCCTCATCATCACTTCCCCGGTTGGCCATTAAGCATATGGACTTTTCTCCTTCTTCATCAATGTCCGAGGTGTTCCCTTTGAGTTTCGATAGTTCTGGACAATCATCCTTCGTGTGGCCAGCCTTCCTGCATTTGTAGCAAACATTAGTGTCAGCAATCTTGGCAAGATTAGAATTATACCTTGTTTGCTTTTTGCCACCATCAAGCTTTCCTTCTCTTTTTCTCAGAAATTTCCTGAAATCACTAATCACCATTCCAATGTGGTCTCCATCAATTTCAGACTACGACAGGCTGATTTTCTCGCTTGATGATCCACTGTGGCTGGATCTATTTGCTTTGCTGGAGCCAGCCTTCAACACGATTGGTTCCATTACAAATAATCTGAAGACATAGAAAAACTGAAGCACCTAAACCAAATAAGCAAGACACATCACTAACTCAGTGAAACTAAATACAGAACACAAGAGGCACACTTATGAAATGCACCAAACAGAAATGCACTAAACCAGATGATAAACGTAAAGCACTAAGACAGTAAATCAAAACGATTCCAAATGACCCACTCTGAAATGCACTAAACAGTTAGCAGGATCCTCTGCAGATTGTTAGATCTATTAAGTCAGAGACCGCTCTGATACCAATTGTTGGGTTCGGTGCAGTATTCAGAGGGGGGGTGAATGAATATTGCCCTTTAAAAATCTTCTGCCCAATTAAAATATGATGCTCACTAGAGTTACTAGTTCGCAAACTAGACAAGCTTAAATGCTAAAGGGCAGATGCGGAACTAAACAAACACACATTAAGATCACTAGAGTGCTAACAAGACAGATTTAGACAAAATATAGCTCAACTAGAATTTCACTCTATTGATAAATTAAAACACTCTAAGAAGACTAATTAACTCTTCTGCTCAACCAGAAGCCAAACACATGGAGCGCCCCTATGCATTCATCTAGCGGAAGCACAATAGAATAAAACAAACCACAATGCACAAGGGGTTTTTAGGTGGTTCGGTCCAGCAGACCTACATCCACCCCACACTCAAACCGAGTGTGGATTCCGCTGACTCACAGCTTGAACACCTGGGCATCACAGCTTGCCATACAACCGCTGGGCAACACAGCTTGCCGTCCGAGGAATCCTCCTCGCCCCGCTGAGCAACACAGCTTGCTGTCCAGTGGAATCCTCCACTGCAAGCCGCTGGGCAATATAGCTTAGGCGTCCAGAGGCAACACCTCTGCAATCCGCTGACTCACAGCTTGAACAAAGATGTAAAATAGAAAACAGAAAAGATGGAAACACAGCAACTAAAGGCTGAACAATGAAGCATGAAATATAGCTCTAACAATGAGCAACCTCAGATCTTGTTTTGAACCAAAGATCTGAGGAACGAACTCCTTCCCTTTCTCTCTCTCTCTTCTTCCCTCGATCTCACTCTCTTTCTTCACTCTCTCTCTTTCTCTTTCTTCTCTGCTCCACTTCTCTTCCTCTCTCGATCTCTATTCTCCTTTTCTCTCTTTCTCTTTTTCTTTTCTTCTGCTGGATCGTGGAAGCTCTCTCTTCTTTTCCCCTTTTTCTTCTCTCAGCTTCTGCTCTCTGGCTTCTTCTTCGATCACGATCTTTCTTCTACAGAGAATGAAGACTCGTATATATAGGAGCAGTAGGCACACTGGGCGCGTGTGGCTTCCACATTTCCTGCCCTAGAAATTCGGACCACGTGGCAGCATCCTGGTATCTCATCCATCCTTGGATCACGAGCCAGGCACCTCGGATCACGTGCCCTTCATTAGTACGCTCAGCAACTGGAGTTGAGGTGGCGTCAACACACTTGCTCCAAAGGGTTGACGCAGCCTTCAAAGACATTCGACCTATGAAACTCAAGTCTGCTGCGTTGACTCCATCAATTTGCTGCGTTGACGCATTGATACGTTACAGTGAACAAACAGCCTAGCCTTTTTAACTGCTGCGTCGACGCTTCCAACCCGTGGCGTTGACGCATTGATGCGTTCCAGTGAGCAACCAGCCTAGCCTTTTTAAATGTTGCGTCGACGCTGCTCCACTGCTACGTTAAAGCGTAGGTGATCCAGTGATCAGGTCTTCAGCAGATAGATGTGCTGTGTTGACGCTCTCAGCATGCTGCGTTGACGCTGTCAATGTACTCCAGAGGCTGCAATAAGGGATACTTGAACTGCTGCGTCCACGCTACTTGATCAATGCATTGACGCACCAGAATAATCCAGGAGCTTCTTTCTTGATTGTTTGAACTGCTGTGTCCACGTGTCAGCATTTCAGCTTCTTGGATCACGTGCCATATCTTGATGGCCTGAATCATCTGCAGACAGACAGAGGAAAATGAACTTAGTTCAGACGAATTTATATACTTATGTAGAGCTGCCAGTGTATGGTCTTGAACAGTGCAACGAGTGTAAAGACTTGGTAAAACAAGGTCCAGTGTATAGACTTCAGTTAAGTTCAGGCCTCTAACAATGAGTGTATAGACTTGGGCCTAACAATTGAATGTATAGGGTTGAAGACCTAACAATCGAGTGTATAGACTCAAGTTTTAACAACCGAATGTATAGAGTTGAAGCCTGACAACCCAATGTGTAGACTTGAAGCTTGGAAGGATGTACACACTTAGCCTTTGAGGAACGATGTATAGACTCAGAACGTGAAGCCAGGTTGTATAGACTTTAAATCCTAAAGGCAGTGTATGGACATCACGACGTGTAGACTTGGAAACGTGAAAGCTACAGTGAAGGAGTGTACACACTTGACCAATTCAAAGGTAAATCGAGTGTACAGACTCTGAGTCCAAACCCAACGGCTGTACAGACTTAGAATGTGAAGACTGATGTACAGACTTCATTAATCAAAGCATGAATGAGACGCTGTACACACTTAGCCTAGGATAATGTATAGACTCAATCAAATGAAGAGCGTTGTGTAGACTTTGGAAAGTCTGAGCCAATGTAAAGACTCTGCCTCAACAATGAATAGGCAAAACGAATGTACAGAGTTGGCCAAACACTTGAAGATCGACTGTACAGGCTTTGATAAAGTAGCGATGTACATACTTGGAGATGAGATGCCAATGTACAGACTTAATGATATGAACAATAAGGCATGCTGTACAGACTTACTCGATCAAGCTGATGTATAGACTTTGATACCCAGACAAACAATGTTCTGATGGGTTGACGCATCAGCAAGGGTGGGTCGACCCACTACTGTTCAGACTGTAGATACATGCAGAGACATGATATCTGATATAATGCAATGCATATATATATAAAGAACAAATGCCATCAATGCTAAACATCATCATTCATGTTTCTATCATGTGCAGGATGCTCAAGAATAAGAATGCACAGAAATGCACTTTGTTAATTGCAGTCATCAAAACACAATAGCAAATAATAGCAAATGCACTCACTGTCTTGCTATCATCAAAACCAAATAGCATTGCTATCATCAAAGTAACATAGCACATGCTTGTGCCTAAGGGGCACAACATTTGAGTATTGAATTTGATTATTATGAAATAAAGTTGGAGTTTGAGTAAATATTATGCAATTGCATTTATGTATGTGATTGTCTTGTGCTCTGATCGTTCTTGCTTGTAAGAGGTTTACCATGCCGGCAGTTCGCGTTCCTCGAGCGAGTCTTTCGCTGTAATAAAGGCTCGGGGCGTGACAGTTAAGTTGGTATCAGAGCCTAAGTCTTAGGACTTAGGAAGAAGAGTCATGTCATAGGAAAAGTCCAAGGTTTAAGGACCCCTACCTATGAACTAAGGAAGAATTTTCATACCCATGTGAGAATTGGGTAGAGCCGAGATAAGATAATTAATTAGCTTTAAGATTACTCCTTCCAATTTCATGAGAAATAACAAGTTGCTATTTTCTTTCAGGTACCTTATCTTACGAATGGCTCATTGTGTAGATTGGGATGGCATGCAACAAACAGTTGCCGACCTTACTTAGGCATTGCAAACTATAGCGCAAGGTGGCACAGGGGAAAGGGCTGGTGACCTACATCGCAATTTTTGAAGTTTAAATCCTCCATGATTTTATGGTTCTTCTAATCCCGATGAGGCAGAGAACTAGATAGATGAAATGAACCGTATCTTTGATGTGATCCAATGCACCGATCAGGAAAAGGTGCATCTCGTAACCTTTCAACTCAACAAAGATGCTCGCACATGGTGGAAGTCGGTTCCGGCACCTCCGACCAATGCACCTCATACATGGGACAGTTTTCTCACCCTGTTCCGTGCCAAGTACTTTTCTGAGCACGTAAAGGAACGAAAGGCTATGGAATTCACCGCTCTTCGGTAAGGAATGATGACGGTTGCCGAATATGAACTACAATTCTCAAGGCTTGCACCTTACGCACCGCATCTTATCAGCACCGATCTACTCAAGGCAAATCGGTTTATGGACGGGTTACGACTCGATTTCATTGAGCAGCTCGGGATCTAAAATATCCGTACTTATGCGGAGATGGTTCAGCGGGCATACCTATGTGAAAGGACCTTAGAGAAGGTCGAAAAATTGAAAATGAAAGGAGAAGAATCAAGTCGACATTCTGATCGGCGTTATAAGAAAGAATAATTCAGTATCACGGAACCCTACAAAAGCCATGATAGTAAGAAGAGATCCAGGAATGGGAATGGTGGAAGTTCCCATAAGCAAAAGAAAGTCAAGGAGGAGAAGGAGCAGGTCGCCACGGCTTACACATTTTGCGAAAAATTCGGCCATTCGGCAGAGGAGTGTTAGAAGTGTCTCGGTGCTTGTTTACGTTATGGAAGCAGGGATCATCGCATGCCAGAATGTCCCCTTATGAAAGACCAATCATCTGGTAATGGACGCAGGAGGCAGGCTCGCCTCAATGCTGTTCTGGAAGAAGAGGAAGCGCCCAGGGATGATGGGCTTATGGAGGTACTCTTCAAATTTGTTCTCGTTCTGCATTCGTGCTATTTGATACTGATGCCTCTCATTCTTTTATCTCCACTACTTTTGCTAAAATATTACCAATCACATCAGTTCCCTTACCTTCAGATCTTGCTATTTCCACACCTTTAGGTTCTGGAACAAAGCTTACCGACTATTATCCTGATAGAGAAGTGATAATAGAAGGTCATAATCTCCCCGCAAACTTAGTATGCCTTGACATGAAAGGTTATGATGCCACTTTAGGGGTAGATTGGCTTGTAGATCATGATGCTTATATCAATTGCCAAAATAGGATTATATCCTTTCGAAAGCCCAGTCTTCCAAGATTCTCTTTTCTTGGCATCAAGTACAAGAAGCATCCTACTATCATATCTTCTCTTCACGCTTGCAAACTCATCTCGCAAGGATGTGGAGCTTTTCTTGCTTCTGTCATTGTTACCGAATCCAAGGAGATTAACATAGCAAACATTTATATTGTAAATGAGTTCCCCGATGTGTTTCCGTCTGAATTACCCAATTTACCGCCCGAGGGGGAAGCGAACTTCACCATTGAACACATTCCAGGAGCAACACCTGTTTCTATAGCCCCTTACAAGATGTCCCCCACGGAGCTTAAGGAATTGAAAAGGCAATTACAAGAACTGCTAGACAAGGGCTTCATCAGACCTAGCACATCCCCTTGGGGTGTGCCTGTCCTATTTGTCAAAAAGAAGGATGGTTCTCTCAGGCTATGCATCGATTATCAGTGACTGAATCAACTCACAATTAAAAACAAGTATCCGTTGCCACGTATTGATGAGCTCTTCGATCAACTTTCAGGAGCAGAGTATTTCTCTAAGATAGACCTCAGATCAAGTTATCATCAACTTAGAAATTAAAGAAGAGGAAATTTATAAATCGGCTTTCCGAAGTCGTTATGGCCACTATGAATTCGTGGTAATGCCATTCCGATTAACTAATGCCCCCGCAACATTCATGCAACTTATGAACAATATTTTCCAGCCATATCTGGACTAGTTCATCATCGTCTTCATTGATGATATCTTGATATATTCCAAGACAAAAGAGGAACATGAACAACATTTGAAAATAGCTTTACAAACACTTAGAGAACACAAGCTTTATGCCAAACTAAATAAGTGTGAATTCTGGCTCGAGGAAGTCTCATTCCTAGGCCACATTATTTCAAAAGAAGGTATTACTGTGGATCCTTCTAAGGTAGAAGCTGTCAAGAATTGGAGTCGGTCAACGACTGTATCGGAAGTAAGAAGCATTCTGGGTCTAGCTGGTTATTATAGGAGATTCATTAAGGACTTCTCAAAAATTGCGGTTCCTTTAACCATACTCACAAGAAAAGAAAACCCTTTTGTCTAGTCCGAGGTGTTGGGACCGGTGCGATGGATTCATAGGGGGGTGAATGAATCCCTCTTTTCAAATTTCGCTCACTTGACACTTTTAAGCAATCAGAGTTAAGCCTTTTGAAGCTGTGTTTCGAGTAACTTGACAGCACTTCACACTAAACAGACGTTGGACAAACAAACTGAAATACACACCTCAACAGAATAGCTAGGTGACAGAACGTGTGATCACGTAGCTCTCACGAGGCTGAGATCAAATAATTGATGTGCACAGCAACCACAAGCCAGAGATAAAGAACAAATGATCGGCCTACGCATTCATCTAACCGAGATAGATAAAAAAAACATGCAAACCACAAAACACAAGAAATTTTAGGTGGTTCAATCCTCCAGACCTACATCGACCCCACACTCAAACCTGAGTGTGGATTCTTGCTGATACACGGCTTAAACTGCTTGGCCTCACAGCTTTCCTACAACCGCTGAGCAACACAGCTTGCTGTCCGAGATATCCACCTCGCCCGTTGAGCAACACAGCTTGTTGTCCGAGGTATCCACCTCGCCCGCTGAGCAACACAGCTTGCTGACTAGAGGAATCCTCCTCTGCAACGCTGAGTAATACAACTTAGCTCTGCTGACTAATAACTTGAAATAGAGTTCAAATGAAAACAAAAGATGATAAAACACAGCGACTGAAAGCTGTAAAAGATAGCAACATAAATGTGGCTCCCACAGGAGCAAGTTGGTCTGGATATGATCCAAGAGCCAACAGATAATAGATCTTCAATGAAGTGTTCTCTTTTCTTCTTCATGAACTCTCTATCTCTCTTTTCACTCTCCTTTTTCTTCTTCTTCTACTCTCTCTCTCTCTCTTTTTTTCTCCTTCTCTTCTTCTCTCTTTCTCTTCTCTCTGGATCGTGCAAGCTCTTTCTGCTTCTGGTATTTCAAGTAAGTTCTCTATTTCGATCACTCTGCTCCTCAGGAGGAAGCTTCTTATTTATAGAGTAGTGAACAGATAGGACGTGTGGTCATCACGATTCCCGCCCGAATATCTAAGTCACGTGTCAGCATCATAGCGTCGTTGCATTCCACGTGTCACGATCCTGGCACTTTCTTTCATTCTCGAGTTATGTGCCCTTCTTAGATTCCTCGAACAGAGATCCTGTCAGGTCAAACTTATTATCAGTTTGAATCAATCTGAAGGAAAAGAAAAGGATGCATCGAGTTAGTTCAAGATTTGAACTAAGCATGTACAGACTTGATGGTGTGTAATGCAGTATGCATATAGGAAAGTATGCACATTGAAGAGGAATGCTCAGGCATGCCACCGAGATGTGTACAGACTTTTGTGTGCATGCGACAAGACGATGTACAGACTTGCTTTGCCTAGAGTTTGAGCATGAATGCATAATGCACAGGCCTAATGAAACTATGCATGAACTTAACTGCTCGTATCAACAAAGGTTGTACAGACTTGTGTCCTTGCAGCACCAAGAGTTGCACCGACTTTATGTATATGTGTATGCGCGAGGCAATGCGATGCACTGACTATGTGTATGCGTGAAGCACAAGGATGCAAAAAGATGCACTGAGTTGGTTAGAGAATGTATAGACTTGCTAAGTCATCAAGGCAACCGTGTGCAGACTTAGTATTTAAATGCACGATCTTTACGTATGTATGGAACAAAAGTTGCACAGACATGCCATGAAAGAATGTACAGACTTTGTGTGCAATGTACAAACGATGCACAGATATGCCACCGAAGAATGTACAGACTTTGAAGTGAAAGATGCGCATATGCATATAGTTAGTCGCGTGCAGCAACAAATGTTGTATAGACTTGAGTTGATGCTGCAACAGGAGTTGCACGGACTTGGTGACTAAGTATGCACTAAGAAGACATGCAGTCTAGGCAAAACTCTGTATAGACTTAACCTGTGCATGGGCATTTAATCAGAACAAAGCACTCAAAACATCATTTCATCATCAATGCACAAGGGGCTGGACCTAACACACTCCCCATAGCAGTTAGCATAGATGATCATCATTCTTATGTGGTGACTCATTGAGTTGCTATCATCAAAACAACAACACCCTATCATCAAAGCACAAGGGGCACAACAATCTCCCCCTTTTTGATGATGTCAACACAATGAGTCACACAGACTCAGTAAACAATTCTCCCCCTTTGACATAATCAAAAAGGAAATGATTTGCGAGTGGAATGAAAGACATGTATGAAATCTGATACCAATTCCCCCCCATAGAAACATGCAAAATGAACACTGAAGAATAAAATATAAGAACTCCCCCTATCAACATGAATGTTTGACTACTCTCCCCTTAAATGCAGATGACCCAGAACTCCCCCTGAAGTGCAGGAATGAACTCTGGTTAACCAATGAAGCAATCTGAAATCTGCCATCACAAGGAATCCAAAACAATAATGGTTGTGGCACCTCACATATGCATGGACAGAATAAAGTAGGTAGAAAGTCCACAGAACCAGAACTGGTTACAGAAACAAGATGGAAGATTCCAACAGTGTGGACAAGATTAGGGGTGAGACACAGTCAAAGCACAATACATCTCAAGGAACAATCAATCAACCGATAAGAGAGAATTGTCAACAAAGTTCCTGTTGATCAAGTTGTCAGGGGTGAATCAGATCATGAGGGATTGTAAGGCATGCACCACTACAATAAGTCTTAACGTGAATAGACTCTCCCATCATAGAGGGTTATGAATTGGCAACTTGACCAACCTGATTTAATTATGATGTATACCAAATTTGTCAATTAAATTCAATACTTATATCTGAATTCAAGTTTTAATAAAGGTGAACCAAATAATCAGATAACACTCAGGACCAATCATCTTTATCTTACATGCATGATCTCAATGACTCCTTTGAGAGTTACACAGATTAGTATTGAGATTAAACACTTTTACAAGAGCATGAGTTGACAGAGTTTGTAAGATATTTTCATTTGAACCACATTATGCTTTTCCTGAGCAATTTAAGTTGATCAACACCTTTTTACGTGAGGCACAACACGTCTCAGGTGAAGTGACCCAGTTACTCAGTGTGATAACTGTCATTGCCTCTCAACATTGAGACCAGAGTTAGCAATAGAAATATCTTTTTACGTGAGGAGACACCTTGATTAGAGGCTAGACTCCCCAGTTACTCAACACAAACATGCCATTGCTCTGTCAGGTTCTCAATGATTTTTGCTTTAAGTGACTATGACACTTCATGACTTGGGTTTACTCCATTACTTTAATAGAGGACCCAGTTTCTCAGTGAACAAAGTCATTACATTGCTAACCGATTTCCCTATTAGTCAGACTCTTCAAAGTTAATGCTTAAGAACAACACTTACTCTATGTATCTCAACCAAAGTAGCCTTGATTTCAAATTTTTAGATTTCAGATGAGTGAGTCTAAGGTTTTCATGACACATGTGGTTAAAATTTATTAAAGCTTATCATTCAGATATTTTCAAGTCATTTAAATACAAATCTGAGAATACATAAACCTTATATCAGTCTGATTTAGTGGTCATTCTTAAACCTATATGATAGGAATTTCTACATGATTCTCAGACTGAATTGCATGGCCTGCAGCTTGTGTTCCTCAGATCAGATCAAAAATATAGCTGACCAACTAATCAACAATAGAAACAAATTAGTCACACTTGCTAAGAAGTATGTGAAGGATGAGTGTAAGCTGGTGGAAGAAACAACAACAAGAAAGAAGATCATCAGAAGAGAGTATATCAATAAGCAGTAGATGAGTCTAGAATATAGACATATCAGCTATTTCAGTGAAGGCAACAGAGAATTCAATTGAAACAAATTGAGAGCATTAGAAGATCCAATAAACTATACAGGAGGATTTCAGGTGAAAGTGAATAAGATGATCAAAAAAGCTCCCTCTGTCTAGATTCATCATGTAAATAGCAAGGCATGAGCAGCAGTATGGTTAATCAAGACTAGTTGAACTCCCCCTGACTAAGTGCATGAAATGTAATGAAAGCACAACACATGATTTCAAATTCTTCATTCATATATGATTCATGCAATTCAGACAGAAGGGAACTACCATAAGCATGATTGCGCAATTCATATTTAAAGAAAATTTCAATTTAGCACCAACAGAGCAGCATGATATATAGTCATTTCAAATTAACAATTTCAGATGATAGAGTTTAAACAGAGTTTTCAGAACTAACCTGAAGTGTAGGACCTTGGGGGTTATATTCTTGAGTGCCTTGGATTATTAACCCCTTTATTCATCAGCTTCCAAGGCACACCTGTAGCAAGACAATCATTTTGATCCTGCAGGAACCCAAGCCGCCTTGGGTCCTGTATTAGCCCTAACAGGTGTTCTAAATAATCTTTTAGCAACATTGTCATCAAAGTCCATCAAATGACAATTAGTCATGGAATGTCCAATTCTACCACAATATCTACATAAGACATCATGTTTTCTGGTCCTATGATGCACAGCAGCTTGAGACTTATGATTATGAGCATGAAGTTTCCTGCTATTCGCATGGACATTTTGTTTCCTATTGTCTGACAAACAACATTCAGCATACTTGTGACCTGACTTGCCACAGTTAAAACATGAAAAGTTCACAGGTCTTTTGGCAGAAAATTTAAAAAATTTGTCATTAACATGGCTTCCTTGGGCATGCCAACAGTCTTTGACTGTATGGCCATGCTTCCCACACTCGAAGCACCTTAGGTGCTTGCCTCTTGAGTCATTGTTTCCCCATGAAGACCCAAGCCAACACTCAACAGCTTTATGACCCCGTCTGTTACAGTTATAACAGATGATGTGTTGGTTTGAAGCAAACCCGTTTCTTTTGGGGTTATGATGATGATTTATAAAAAATGTATTATGTATCATATCATCATTTTTCATTTCACTACAGTCATCCATGTAATGACCATGCCTACCACAGTAATGACATGACACCTGTGATTTCCTGGCGGCATGGTTACTAACAGATTGACTGGATGCATGTGAATGAGCAAAATGGGCATGAGCAGTGTGCATTGACCCATCAGATTCAACCGAGCTAGCAGATTTTAGGGCATGAATAGGAACAATCTTTACCTCCTTCGTTTGACTTTTCTTCTTCAATTTCTGATTATTCTTAACAATTTTTGTTTGTTTTTCATTCTTCCCAACCTTGAACTAAAATTCAGATGATGAAGGTGATTTCTGACCTTTACTTTGTTTTGGGGATTGATTTGAGGTACCAGCTAGATCAGAGCTTCGCACAAAAGTTGTGTGTAGCTGGTTTCTAGTAATTTCATTAACATCAGAACTACAACTTATCCCCCTTCTTGAATTATCATCCTCTCCTTTCATGACAACTTTCATTTTTCCTTTATTTTTAGCGGACTCGGATGCTGAGTTTTCTAGATCATGAATTTTATCTTCCAAAGAAGTAATGTGAAGTTCATAACTGGCTCTCATGTTCCCTGTAATTAACACATTCGCTTAGAACTTTGTTTGCAGTTTTATACTTCTCAATTTCTTGTTCCAGATTATTCAAAATTTGTGATTCTTCATCACGGACAGTTTTTCCTTTTTCTATGGTGAGAAGTTTTTCAGACAAACCAGTGTTTAACCACTTTAATTTTTCAACTTCAGCTTTTAGTTCAGTGTTTTCTTTGGTCAGCTTCTTAACTTCTTCATCACATTTTTCATTACTGGACATCAACTCCAGTTTCTCAATTTGTTCCTCTTTTCCTTCTTCTACTTTAATTTTCTCAGCAAGCAAATTTTTGTGATCCTCTTTAAATGAGGTAATTTGTTTATTCAACCATTCATTTTCACTGTAGAGTTCCTCATTACGTTCTCACAGAACCGAGCATTTGTTGCAGCTTGACTCTACAGAGGAAATATGTACAGCTTCCTTTTGAAAATTTGTTTTAACACCGAGGATCTTGTTTAGGTTATCTTTTCCTTGAACAAATTTGGTCAGTGAATTTTTAAGATCCTGAATTTCAGAGTTCAAGGAGGTAATGCTCAATTCATAGCTTGCAATTTCAGTTTCACAGGAAATGATCTGTTGATGCAGTGCATCATTTAGGCTCTTCAAAATCTCAATTTCCTGTACAAGTTTTTGTTCCTTATCAGCATCAACTTCCTTTACAGCACATTTCCATTTTTCAATAGATATCCATTTTTCTGACATGACAGTGTTCAGAACCATTAGTCTTTTATTTTGATCTTTCAATTTGCAATTTTCTTCAATCAAACTATCTTGATTCATAGCTTTCAGATTTTCAATCAATTGTTGTTCATGCAACTCAAGTTCCGAATTTCTATTCCTCAGATCTTCTATCTCTCCTTTAAGAGACACAACTTGTTGCTCTTGCAGCCTAAGTTCAGATAGGAGATCATTATTTAATGTTTTAACAGAATCACATTTATTGCATAAATTTTCACTTATTTTCAGACTTATTTTTAGGTTGGCATTTTCACATTTCAACTCTCTAATTTCATGCAACATGGCCTTTTTCATCGCTTTCATTTCACGTTTATAAGATTTATAACTGTCAAGCAAATTGTCATGCATCTCAATCAGTTCATCCAATGAATTTTGTTATGGTTCGGAGTTTACCTTTGATGAAGAGTCATCAGATTGATCACTACTTTGGTTCTCTTCACCATATCTGAGGATCAGCTCATCCATCAACTCCTTTGCATTCCTGCACTTAGTCACACATGAAAGTACATTAGCCCTTATAGCCCCTTTCAACATTTTCAGGGCTTTTCTATTTTCAGTATTCATCAACTCGTGACCAATATTCCAGTCTGACTTATCCACTGGTATATCATAAGGTCCATGTTCAATCAAAATCAGCAGATTTGAATCTACGAAATTCATGTAATCCCTAAACTCTCTATGCCAGTCAGAGAAACACAATCCATCGAACATTGGAACTTCAGGCACCGAATCCATGACAATTAAACGAGATGCTAGACAATCTACACAATCAATCAAGGCACCGAAAATAGTAGGATCCACTGCAGATCGTTGGATCTGATGAATCAGTGACCCGCTCTGATACCAATTGTTGGGACTGATGCGATGGATTTAGGCGGGGGTGAATGAATCCCTCTTTTAAAATTTCGCTCACTTGACACTTTTAAGCAATCAGAGTTAAGCCTTTTGAAGCAGTGTTTCGAGTAACTTGACAGCACTTCATACTAAACAGACGTTGGACAATCAAACTGAAATACACACCTCAGCAGAATAGCTAGGTGACAGAACGTGTGATCACATAGCTCTCACGAGGCTGAGATCAAACAATCGATGTGCACAGCAACCACAAGCAAGAGATAAAGAACAAATGATCGGCCTATGCATTCATCTAACCGAGATAGATAAAAAAAACATGCAAACCACAGAACACAAGAAATTTTAGGTGGTTCGGTCCTCCAGACCTACATCAACCCCACACTCAAACCTGAGTGTGGATTCTTGCTGATACACTGTAACGCCCCGAGATCCGAGTCCCAAATTATGGGCATATTTTTTTTTCAGATTTTTATCGGACCCCGAAGCATTACTTCGTACGTATCACGGAGGCACAATATATAAACATGCATACATTCGCATGAGAGAGAGAGAGAAACCACAGTTACAAAAATGTAAATATCATCTCAACAATTCATAATTTCCAGAGAAGAGTACATGGCCATTGTTCCAAAATAAACCTGAGCCCATACATGCTCACTGCCCCATAGCTATACATATAAGAGAGACCTTCATCCATAGCATACCCAGTCGAACTACGCACTAGCACTACACCTCAGCTACAGCCTCCCCTCAACCCCCTTCTCTATATATTCTGAAAACATGTGTCACAAAAGGGGTGAGTGTGACGCTCAGTAGGCAGCCTAATCAAACTGGGGTTAACTTGCATCTATATAATCAATTATATACATAATTTCAGATGTTAGCAATAGCATAATCCATTCATTATCATCCATTGAAAATAACTCATATGAGGAAAATACATATTCTTTGGCTAACATGTAGGTACCCATGCATGCAACAAGAACTAAGTGAATGAGCAATTCACATATTATCACCTTTTCACATTTTCACAATTTTGATATTCTTGGAAACCAACAGCTGCCACAATCATAGGAGGCCCACACACACACAAACGAACGAACGAACGAACGAACGAAAGAGTACTGCACAGACCCGAGAACGAACTCCCACCTAGATTCTTGGTGGCCTCGAGGCGTTACGTAACACCACATCACAAAGGCCGCCCCCCACGAGTACCGAAGACCGAATCCATAGGATTTTATTCCAGCGTTGCCCCCCCATGGGGACTGAAGTCCTATCTCACAGAGGGCTGTTGTTTCCATTTATATCATTTACATTGTATTCGCATTCACATAACATCTCATTTTACACATATTAGTATGATACTTTATCATAACAAGCATGCTTTCATTGATTAAGGGGCCAAACAAGCTCACAGTCATGCTTCTCATAATTTAATCATGCTCACAGATGTGTTTCTAATATTCTAGTCATGCTCATAGATGTGCTTCTAATAGTTTAAGAGGGGTAAACACACTTGCAGTCATGTTCAGGTTAGTACCAGTTTATCCTTCTAGGCTACACATGCATAGAAAATGACTTATATCTGAAAGTGCAGAATTTATGGGTACATGAAACTTTTACAGTGGGTTAATAACTTATCCATCTATCATTTCATAATTTTTCAGATTTTTATGAATTAATATGCCCCCTCAAAATTCTCTTTTTCTTAGTTTCTAAAAATTGGCTCTGTGCAGAACATGCACAGACCATACTGAAACATGCATAGACTCTACTTATGTTTTGAACTAAACCTGCACTGACTTCACTAGAACATGCACAGACTTTACTATAAAACACGCACAGACTTTACAAAACATGCACAAACCTCTTTTACCTATGCATGGACAAGAAGTGCATAGACTTTATAAATAATGCATAGACTTTACTTTAAAACATGCACAGACTTTACAAATAGGCACAGACTTTACTGAAACTTGCACAGACCCTGCTTATGTTTTGAACTAAACCTGCACCGACTTCACTAGAACATGCACAAACTTCACGAAACATGCACAGACCTTACCATTACTAGAACCTGCACAGACTTTACTATAAAATTTACACAGACTTTACTATATAATACATGCACAGACTTTACAAAACATGCACATACTTCACTTAAAACATGCATGGACCTTCCCATGGCTAATGCAAACTTGCACAGACTTTACTCAAAATATGCACAGACCTTCTTCACTAAATCATGCACAGACTTTACTTAAAACAAGCATGGCCCTTCCCATGGCTAATGCAAACTTGCACAGAGTTTACTCAAAACATGCACGGACCTTATTCACTAAATCATGCACAGACGTCACTTAAAACAAGCATGGACCTTCCCATGGCTAATGCAAACTTGCACAGACTTTACTTAAAACATGCACGGACCTTATTCACTAAATCATGCATAGACTTTACTTAAAACATGCATGGACCTTATTCACTAAATCATACATAGACTTTACTTTAAAACATGCATGGACCTTCTCATGGCTAATGCAAACTCGTACAGACTTTCCTCAAAACATGCACGCACCTTCTTCACTAAATCATGCATGGACTTCACTTAAAACATGCATGGACCTTATTTACTAAATCATGCACAGACTTTACTTAAAACATGTATGGACCTTCTTTACTAAATCATGCACGGACTTTACTTAAAACATGTATGGACCCCTTTTTACCTACGTATGGATAAGAGTGGACAGACCTTACAAAAATGCACAGACCCCTTTTTCGTAGGGGCTGTGGAAACTTATGAAACCCAAGAGAACTTAACGAATGACAGAATCAGAATGAACATGATGGTGGTCCCCATATGCCCTTAATCCCTCTTTTAGAGTGTAGAAAAATTGGTTTCAAAACCATTCTAATACATCATCGACCCCTAAAGTTTGAGGTGAGGTGCCTACCTTTGAACTGTTAAACCGATTGATCCGGGGATGATATCCACACCCCAGATCCTCCTAAACTTTCACCTTTCGATCTGGGGATGAGATCCACACCCCAGATCCACTCAAGACCTTGCTCGTCATCCACCACACACCGGATCGTCTACCCACAAATCGGATGGTCCGCCCACGAAGAGACGGAGTCCCTCACTCTCTTCTCACATAGGAAAGGTAGAAGGTGGTGGAGGGTTGATGGAAATGGTTTGCTAAAGGCTTGACACCCTTGAAACCCACCACCTTATATAGTTTTTAGGCTTCCCAAGGGTTTATCCACGCCCCTCAAGGCTATAACAAGCTCCAAGGTCGCTGGTTCTGAAGAGGAGTCAATGCTTAGCACCTCTTCAGGTTTGAACATGTGTGACCCTTCATCTACTCGGTCAAGCATACGAATGGGCGCTTTTATTCGTTAGGATTTAGGTTGGGATGTCTTCATATGAAATGAATAGGATATCCAGATCGAACTTTCAGCCTTGGTTTCATCGAATTTCATTAACTCTATCGGGAGTTATGATTTTCTCAATATTAACATTTATTTCCCACGTTCCAGTCACGACCCTTCGTCTACCTGATCGTAAATGTGAGTGAGCACATTTTTATGTTGGGATTTCGATTGGGATGTCTTCAGATGAAATCATGAGAACTTATAGATCTAACTTGCAGAGGTGGTTTCATCGAATTTACGAATTCCTATCCAGAGTTATGATTTTTACAATATTATCATTTATTCTCCCTCATTCCAGTGGTGACCTTTCGGTAGCCCGAGGTAATCCAGGTATAGCTCTAGTATCCTCGTAGTATTTGACCTTGACCTCAACATAGAAGTTGTAGCTAACATCTCACTTGGAATTATGGCATTAGTGTCAAGTCATTTCATTAACGACCGACAAAGTTATGAATTTCCCATTAATTACATCTGAGTTCTCCTAATAGTCACACCTCTTCGTGATGGCTGGTAGCAAATGGGCTAAGAACCTTGGGTTCTAGTGCGAATTGGGTTTCTATGTTAACAGAAGAGTTTGGGATAAGGACCCAAGCTTTCTAATGAGCCTAGTCCCATCCCATTTGATAGACTGTGGATCAAGATATCCTTATTTTAACGGGTGACTGTGTTTTCTATAACTATTAGGGCCCATTATCATAACTCCTTCTTATCTCCTATTAGGCCTACTTTTCAGAAGTTACACTCTTCATCAAAGTTGTTCCTTACCTAATGGTTGTTGCATGGGCTTTGGTTTCACCTAATTCTGATCTCCCTATAGTAAGTTACCAATTTCCTAAGGAACCTTCAATAATCTGTCCAGATTTCTACCTCATTGAGTTCACGGGCCCGAATTATTCTCAATTGGGCCAGTGCCCAAATTGGTGGTCGTTACATCCTCTCCCCCTTAAAAAAAATTTCATCCTCGAAATTAACTCCAGAAGTTTCCTCTTTAAGAGAAATTACTCGCCGAATAGTTGAGGGTATTCCTGGCATATCTTGTCCTCTGGCTCACATGTTGCTTCCTCAGAATGAGAATTCCTCCATAAAACCTTCACCAGCCGGATGGTTTTATTCCACAGTACGTATTCCTTCCTGTCTATGATCTCACTGGGCTGCTCTGCATAAGACATATCTGCTCGAACCTCCAGGGATTCATACTTTATAACATGTGAGGCATCCGGGACATGCTTCCTGGGCATAGAGACGTGAAAGACCGGATGCACATGCGACAGGGCAGGCGGAAGTGTAAGTCGATAAACCACCTGGCCAGCCTTTTCCAAAATCTCAAAAAGCCCGATATATCTAGAACCAAGCTTGCCCTTCTCTCCGAATCGCAAGACTCCCATGGGAGAGACACCTTTAGGAGCACATGGTCCCCCTTCAATTTTTCTTAACATATGAACTGAAATGTCTGAGCTTTACAAAAGCCTGTAACTCCATGTTAAAGCCTACCCACCCAAAAATCTTAAAAATGAGGGAACGATTTCATACTGCATGCAACTCAGGACTTCAAGACTAACTTGGTGAGACACAGGGAAACCCATTGATGCAATTGGTGGGGAAGCTAGACTGTCGGTCAATGCTGAATGGACATTATCTTTCATGGCAGAATTATCACTATGAGCCACAACAGAACCCCCTTCTAAGCTTCGATAAGCATCTTGCAACTAGTTGAGGAGTAGGGTCATCAGTTTAAGGTATTCAATGAGTATTTTTTTTTCCAAGAATCCATGTCATCAACATAACTAGATATCTTAGTAGGCATTAAGTGTGTCAGAGACAGGAAAAGTACGATCCTAGGTATTAGTTTCTTGAAGTCTAAGGCTGACAAATATCTTGCCCAGACCTTGATGGTGTCCGGGACAGTCCTCTTCGCTGCAACTACATTAGGCTGGTTTGTTCATTTCTTACCATGCCTCTTGGGAGGTCAGTTTCAGGGTTCTCACCCTATGGAGACACGCTAGGCCGTATCTAGGAGGCACGCTCTCCCCCGCACTATCTTTCCATTAATTCGACCTCTATAGTAGGAATCACAAACTTGGTGTGGACTTGGGGTCTATTCTTCGGTTGATTAGCAAAACTAGTGGATATAAGTGTGTGTGTAGCCCTCCCCGGGGGTCGATCAAAACCATTGCATAAATATTATCCACAAGAAGTGTACCTTCTACTGTGGTATGGGTATTTTTTGCCTCTTCTTGCATTTGTGCATGAACTCGCCCTCTGTACTGAATCTTCTCCTGCTGCGGTACTGGCTTTTGCTTAACCCTCGTTGGGCAATTCCTCGCACAATGTCCGGCCTCGCCGCATACATTACACTTGCCATTTGTCTTCCGGCACACCTGCCCCGGATGGGTGCGTTTACAATGGACACATAATGGAATCCCCAGCCTGTTCCTTGGTACCAGCTCTTGACGTGCCACTTTTTCCTTGTCCTGCTTTCCATGTGCCTGCCTAGGCCTCTTGCTCATCTGCTCCTTAGTGGACCTATACATAGGTATTCATTAGAACCTATCTTAATATGTCCCTAAAATACTTATGATTTCAGTTATTACCTATGAGGGTTTGTCTATTTGAAATGGTTCTAAATATACTCTACCCCTTTTTCACTCTAGCCTACCTCTTCCTCTACTACTCGAGCAACTAGAATGGTTGTAGCCATGGTTTGTCTCTCGTGCTCTGATACCACTCTGTAACGCCCCGAGATCCGAGTCCCAAATTATGGGCATTTTTTTTTCCAGATTTTTATCGGACCCCGAAGCATTACTTTGTACGTATCACGGAAGCACAATATATAAACATGCATACATTCGCATGAGAGAGAGAGAGAAACCACAGTTACAAAAATGTAAATATCATCTCAACCATTCATAATTTCCAGAGAAGAGTACATGGCCATTGTTCCAAAATAAACCTGAGCCCATACATGCTCACTGCCCCATAGCTATACATATAAGAGAGACCTTCATCCATAGCATACCCAGTGGAACTACGCACTGGCACTACACCTCAGCTACAGCCTCCCCTCAACCTCCTTCTCTATATATCCTGAAAACATGTGTCACAAAAGGGGTGAGTGTTACGCTCAGTAGGCAGCCTAATCAAACTGGGGTTAACTTGCATCTCTATAATCAATTATATACATAATTTCAGATGTTAACAGTAGCATAATCCATTCATTATCATCCATTGAAAATAACTCATATGAGGAAAATACATATTCTTTGGCTAACATGTAGGTACCCATGCATGCAACCAGGACTAAGTGAATGAGCAATTCACATATTATCACCTTTTCACATTTTCACATTTTCACAATTTTGATATTCTTGGAAACCAACAGCTGCCACAATCATAGGAGGCTCACACACACACAAACGAACAAACGAACGAAAGAGTACTGCGCAGACCCGAGAGCGAACTCCCACCTAGATTCTTGGTGGCCTCGAGGCATTACGTAACACCAGATCACAAAGGCCGCCCCCCACGAGGACCGAAGACCGAATCAATAGGATTTTATTCCAGGGCCGCCCCCCCACGGGGACTGAAGTCCTATCTCACATAGGGCTGTTGTTTCCATTTATATCGTTTACATTGTATTCGCATTCACATAACATCTCGTTTTACACATATTAGTATGATACCTTATCATAACAAGCATGCTTTCATTGATTAAGGGGCCAAACAAGCTCACAGTCATGCTTCTCATAATTTAATCATGCTCACAGATGTGTTTCTAATATTCTAGTCATGCTCATAGATGTGCTTCTAATTGTTTAAGAGGGGTAAACACACTTGCAGTCATGTTCTGGTTAGTACCAGTTTATCCTTCTAGGCTACACATGCATAGAAAATGACTTATATCTGAAATTGTAGAATTTCTGGGTACATGAAACTTTTACAGTGGGTTAATAACTTATCCATCTATCATTTCATAATTTTTTCAGATTTTTATGAATTAATATGCCCCCTCAAAATTCTCTTTTTCTTAGTTTCTAAAAATTGGGTCTGTGCAGAACATGCACAGACCATACTGAAACATGCACAGACTCTACTTATGTTTTGAACTAAACCTGCACTGACTTCACTAGAACATGCATAGACTTTACTATAAAACACGCACAGACTTTACAAAACATACACAAACCTCTTTTACCTATGCATGGACAAGAAGTGCATAGACTTTATAAATAATGCAAAGACTTTACTTTAAAACATGCACAGACTTTACAAATAGGCACAGACTTCACTAAAACTTGCACAGACCCAGCTTATGTTTTGAACTAAACCTGCATCGACTTCACTAGAACCTGCATAGACTTCACGAAACATGCACAGACCCTACCATTACTAGAACCTGCACAGACTTTACTAAAAAAGCTGCACAAACTTTACTATAATACATGCACAGACTTTACAAAACATGCACAGACTTCACTTAAAACATGCATGGACCTTCCCATGGCTAATGCAAACTTGCACAGACTTTACTCAAAACATGCACGGGCCTTCTTCACTAAATCATGCACAGACTTTACTTAAAACAAGCATGGCCCTTCCCATGGCTAATGCAAACTTGCACAGACTTTACTCAAAACATGCACGGACCTTATTCACTAAATCATGCACAGACTTCACTTAAAACAAGCATGGACCTTCCCATGGCTAATGCAAACTTGCACAGACTTTACTCAAAACATGCACGGACCTTATTCACTAAATCATGCACAGACTTTACTTAAAACATGCATGGACCTTATTCACTAAATCATGCATAGACTTTACTTTAAAACATGCATGGACCTTCCCATGGCTAATGCAAACTCGTACAGACTTTCCTCAAAACATGCACGTACCTTCTTCACTAAATCATGCATGGACTTCACTTAAAACATGCATGGACCTTCTTTACTAAATCATGAACGGACGTTACTTAAAACATGTATGGACATTCTTTACTAAATCATGCACGGACTTTACTTAAAACATGTATGGACCTTCTTTACTAAATCATGCACGGACTTTACTTAAAACATGTATGGACCCCTTTTTACCTACGTATGGACACGAGTGGACAGACCTTACAAAAATGCATAGACCCCTTTTTCCTAGGGGCTGTGGGGACTTATGAAACCCAAGAGAAATTAACGAATGACAAAATCAGAATGAACATGATGGTTGTCCCCATATGCCCTTAATCCCACTTTTAGAGTGTAGAAAAATTTGTTTCAAAACCATTTTAATACATCATCGACCCCTAAAGTTTGAGGTTAGGTGCCTACCTTTGAAATGTTAAATCGATTGATCCGGGGATGATATCCACACCCCAAATCCTCCTAAGCTTTCACCTTTCGATCTGGGGATGAGATCCACACCCCAGATCCACTCAAGACCTTGCTCTTCGTCCACCACACACCGGATCGTCCACCCACAAACCGGATGGTCCGCCCACGAAGAGACGTAGTCCCTCACTCTCTTCTCACGTAGGAAAGGTAGAAGGTGGTGGAGGGTTGATGGAAATGGTTTGCTAAAGGCTTGACACCCTTGAAACCCTCCTCCTTATATAGTTTTTAGGCTTCCCAAGGGTTTATCCACGTCCCTCAAGGCTCTAACAAGCTCCAAGGTCACTGGTTCTGAAGAGGAGTCAATGCTTAGCACCTCTTCAGCTTTGAACAGGTGTGACCCTTCATCTACTCGGTCAAACATACGAATGTGCGCTTTTATTCGTTAGGATTTGGGTTGGGATGTCTGCACATGAAATGAAGAGGACTTCCATATCGAACTTTCAGCTTTGGTTTCATCGAATTTCATTAACTCTATCAGGAGTTATGATTTTCACAATATTAACATTTATTTCCGACGTTCCAGTCACGACCCTTCGTCTACCTGATCGTAAATGTGAGTGAGCACATTTTTATGTTGGGATGTCGATTGGGATGTCTTCAGATGAAATCATTATAACTTATAGATATAACTTTCAGAGGTGGTTTCTTCGAATTCCCTAATTCCTATCCAGAGTTATGATTTTTACAATATTATCATTTATTCTCCCTCATTCCAGTGGTGACCTTTCGGTAGCCCGAGGTAATCCAGGTATAGCTCCAGTATCCAGGCAGTATTTGACCTTGACCTCAACACAGAAGTTGTAGCTAACATCTCACTTGGAATTATGGACTTAGTTTCAAGTCATTTCATTAACGACAGACGAAGTTTTGAATTTCCCATTAATTACATCCAAGTTCTCCTAATAGTCACACCTCTTCGTGATGGCTGGCAGCAAATGGGCTAAGAACCTTGGGTTCTAGTGCGAATTGGGTTTCTATGTCAACAGAAGAGTTTGGGATAAGGACCCAAGCTTTCTAATGAGCCTAGTCCTATCCCATTTGATTGACTGTGGATCAAGATATCTTTATTTTAACGGGTGACTGTGTTTTCAATAACTATTAGGGCCCATTATCATAACTCCTTCTTATCTCCTATTAAGCCTACTTTTCAGAAGTTACACTCTTCATCAAATTTGTTCCTTACCTAATGGTTGTTGCATGGGCTTTGGTTTCACCTAATTCTGATCTCCCTATAGTAAGTTACCAATTTCCTAAGGATCCTTCAATAATCTGTCCAGATTTCTACCTCATTGAGTTCACGGGCCCGAATTATTCTCAATTGGGCCAGTGCCCAAATTGGTGGTTGTTACATACACAGCTTAAACCGCTGGGCCTCACAGCTTGCCTACTACCACTGAGCAACACAACTTGCTGCCTGAGGTATCCACCTCGCCCGCTGAGCAACACAGCTTGCTGTCCGAGGTATCCACCTCTCCCGCTGAGCAACACAGCTTGCTGACCAGAGGAATCCTTGCTTGAAATAGAGTTCAAATGAAAACAAAAGATGATAAAACACAGTGACTGAAAGCTGTCAAATATAGCAACCTAAATGTGACTCCCACAGGAGCAAGTTGGTCTGGATCTGATCCAAGAGCCAACAGATAACAGATCTTCAATGAAGTCTTCTCTCTTCTTCTTCACGAACTCTCTATCTCTCTTTTCACTCTCCTTTTTCTTGTTCTGCTACTCTCTCTCTCTCTCTCTCTTTTCTCCTTCTCTTCTTCTCTCTTTCTCTCTTTCTCTTCTCTCTAGATCGTGCAGGCTCTTTCTGCTTCTGCTCTTTCAAGTAAGTTCCCTATTTTGATCACTCTGCTCCTCAGGAGGAAGCTTCTTATTTATAGAGCAGTGAACAGATAGGACGTGTGGTCATCACGATTCTCGCCCGAATATCTAGGTCACGTGTCAGCATCATAGCGTCGTTGCATTTCACGTGTCACGATCCTGGCACTTTCTTTCATTCTTGAGTTATGTGCCATTCTTAGATTCCTCGAACAGAGATCCTGTCAGGTCAAACTTATTATCAGTTTGAATCAATCTGAAGGAAAAGAAAAGGATGCATCGAGTTAGTTTGAGATTCAAACTAAGCATGTACAGACTTGATGGTGTGTAATGCAGTATGCATATAGGAAAGTATGCACATTGAAGAGGAATGCTCAGGCATGCCACCGAGATGTGTACAGACTTTTGTGTGCATGCGACAAGACGATGTACAGACTTGTTTTGCCTAGAGTTTGAGCATGAATGCATAATGCATAGGCCTAATGAAAGTATGCACGAACTTAACTGCTCGTATCAACAAAGGTTGTACAGACTTGTGTTCTTGCAGCACCAAGAGTTGCACCGACTTTGTGTATATGTGTATGCGCGAGGCAATGCGATGCACTGACTATGTGTATGCGTGAAGCACAACGATGCAAAAAGATGCACTGAGTTGGTTCGAGAATGTGTAGACTTGCTAAGTCATCAAGGCAACCGTGTGCAGACTTAGTATTTAAATGCACGATCTTTACGTATGTATGGAACAAAAGTTGCACAGACATGCCACCAAAGAATGTATAGACTTTGTGTGCAACGTACAAACGATGCATAGATATGCCACCGAAGAATGTACAGACTTTGAAGTGAAAGATGCACATGTGCATTTAGTTTGTCGCGTGCAGCAACAAATGTTGTACAGACTTGAGTTGATGCTGCAACAGGAGTTGCACGGACTTGGTGACTAAGTATGCACTAAGAAGACATGCAGTCTAGGCAAAACTCTGTATAGACTTAACCTGTGCATGGGCATTTAATCAGAACAAAGTACTCAAAACATCATATCATCATCAATGCACAAGGGGCTGGACCTAACACACTCCCCATAGCAGTTAGCATAGATGATCATCATTCTTATGTGGTGACTCATTGAGTTGCTATCATCAAAACAACAACACCCTATCATCAAAGCACAAGGGGCATAACACGAGGAATGTGAGAAGAGTTTCCAAACTCTTAAGAATCATCTTACGACATCTCCTATTCTATCACTACCGATGGAAGGTGGTGGATTCGAAGTGTATACGGATGCGTCTGGCATTGGCTTAGGATGCGTCCTCATGCAGAATGGAAAAGTAATCTGTTATTCTTCAAGATAATTGAAACGTCACGAGGAAAACTATCTTGTACATGATTTAGAATTAGCAGCGGTTATTTTCACCTTGAAAATTTGGCGTCATTACCTTTATGGAGAAAAGTTCACAATATACTCGGACCACAAAAGCTTGAAATACTTGTTCTCTCAAAAAGAGCTTAACATGAGGCAGAGGAGGTGGTTAGAATATCTCAAGGACTTTGATTTTGCTATTCAATATCATCATGGCAAGGCTAATGCTGTAGCGGATGCACTCAGCAGAAAACCAATGGGTATGCTATCAAGTCTTATGATTAGTATGACTAATCTTATTTCTCAATTTGCTCAATTGAACTTAGATATAGACATAAAAGAAGAAGATTATTTCATAGCTAATATCCGAGCTCAACCTACATTGATAGAAGATCTGGTCAAGCTGCAAAATGATGATCCTAAATTACTGGAAATTAAAGCCAATATGGAACAAAGGCCGGATTTCTCTATTTCCAATGACGGAGGATTATTATTTAAGGGCCGAATATGTGTACCAGATCATGAGGCTACGAAGAAACTGATCCTAGATGAAGCGCATAATTCCAAATACACAATTCATCTAGGAGGAACAAAGATGTATCAAGATCTCAAAAGAAATTTCTGGTGGCCCAACATGAAGAGAGAAATAGCTGATTTCGTATCCCGTTGTCTCACCTGCCAACAAGTAAAAGCAGAACATTTTAGACTCGCAGGTAAATTACACCCCTTGAGTATTCCTGAATGGAAATGGGAGAGTATAGGGATGGACTTTATTATAGGTTTACCTAAGACAAGAGGTGGACACGATGGAATATGGGTAATCATAGACCGATTGACTAAATCCGCACACTTCATACCAATAAAGAGTCGATGGTCTGCGGATATTCTAGCAGCATTATACATAAAGGAGATTGTCAGACTACATGGTGTCCCGGTCACTATTATATCTGATAGAGATCCTCGATTCACATCACAGTTCTGAAAGGGTCTACAACAGTCACTAGGGACTAGATTGAATTTCAACACAGTTTTTCATCCACAAACAGATGGTCAAACGGAAAGAACAAATCAGGTATTAGAAGATATGCTCAGGGCTTGTGCTATCGACTTTGGAGGTAGTTGGCATGATCATTTACCTCTAGTAGAGTTTGCATATAACAATAGCTACCATGCCATCATACAAATGGCACCTTTTGAAGCTTTATACGAAAAAAGCTGTTGATCACCAATATGTTGGAGTGAAATAGGGGAAAAATAATTCCTAGGCCCCGATCTCATCAGGAACTCTAGAAAAGATCAAGATCATTCAAGAAAGAATGAAAATGGCACAAGATAGGTAAAAGTCTTATCCTGACAATCGAAGACGTGACTTGGAGTTTCAGGTAAGAGATCATGTATATTTAAAGATTTCTCCAGGTCATGGTATTCGAAGATTTCGCATTAAAGGGAAGTTAACTCCAAGATTCATTGGCCCATTTGAAATTCTCGAAAGGGTTGGTGAGTGGCTTACAAATTGGCTTTACCTCTACAATTAGCAGGAGTTCATGACGTATTTCACGTCTCTATGCTAAAGAAGTATGTATATGATCCTGACCATATTATTACTTATGACAATCTGGAAATTCAGAAGGATATGATGTACGAGCAAAAGCCAATAAAGATTCTGGAACGGGAAGTGCGTCAACTTAGAAATAAAGTTATTCCTATGGTCAAGATTCAATGGAAGAAAACATGGCCATATGAAGCAACTTGGGAAACCGAAGCAGCCATGCGAAAAAGATTTCCAGAATTATTTAACTGTAAGTACACTCTCCGAAATCTATATATTGAATTTGGGGACCAAATTCTTCTAAGTGGGGGAGGGTGTAGTGCCCCAGAATTTATATCTATAATTTTTGAATTTTAAAATATTTTTTTGGAAATTATAAAGGCTTAAATAAATTAATGAAGGGGTTATTGGATTAATAAGTCATTATAAGACTCAATTAGGCTAATTAGTTAACCTAGCCTATCTAATAATTGTCCAAAAGGTTTATGGACCAAGCCCATCAAGTTTGGCCCATATTCTAGAAGGGTAATTGGCTTATTCACATATTTTAAAGATAAATACTAATTATATAAGATAGTTATATGGATAAACAACTAAAAGAGTTTTATTAAATTGAAACTCTATACACGTTACAAGTAACGGTCTATCGGGCGACCGCCACAGCCCTGTAACGCACCTAGACACGACCGTTACATCCTGCAAATTCCTTAAGGTGAGGAAATTATAAAAAGATTAGAACTTTGAAATCCTATCTACAAGAGATCGATTTGGGATAGATTATAACATTGCTAAGGACTCTTAGGGATTAGGTTCTGACAAATTAAGGACTCTAGAATCGATCCAATCTTCAAATTCTAACCAAAACCTTATAATAGGACCTAGTTCTGAACTGAGCGACCCTTACTTTTGGCCCGTGAAGAATCAAGGTAATGAGTCATAATTTCAGATAAGTTCTTTATAAGATATTGTTGAGTATATTATAGACTAATATTTCTCCAAATTTCGTGCTAGGAGACCAAGCAACCAAGAAGATAGAAGCTTCCAAAGTTGATGATTCAACCTTAGCAACCCAGGAATCTGAATGCAAGACCCCTGAAGATCCAGAGATTAGGATGTCTAATCGAGGTAATTAGAGTTCAATCTTTTAGAACTTTTTGTACCTAATAGTCTTATCTCCTTACCCTCAAAATTTCACATCCTTAGGTCAAGAGGCTGAGGAAATAGAGCAGATTGAAGTTGCTGATTTATCACAAGAAGTACAAGGGTCTAAGGGTAGCACCTAGCATTAAATTCGAAGTTTGAAGGTCTTAAAAGAGGTAGGTTATCTCATGATTGGTAAAAACAACTTGTTAGGGATAAAAGTCCTCTAATTGTGCTTGATTTCATGCATTATAGACTAAGAATATCATGATTTTATAGTTTTATACATTCATGCATCTCTTTGCCCTAAATGGAAATTAAAAGGTATTATCTTGTCTAATCACTAAACCCTTGCATATAGTTAACCTATGCATCGTTATCATGACTAGGATAGTGGTAATATGTTGATTTCCAGGCATGCTATATTTTCATAAACCTTCACTTTAGTTTACTTCCAGTAGGTTCTCTGACGCACTAACGTGAGACCGTCACATGCATGTAACGGCCTTACGATAGACCGTCACACAATCTATTATGTTCAAACTGTTCTGTTGGTTCTGACGCATCTTCACAGGAGCGTTACATTACTGTAACGGCCCCTCGATAAACTGTCACGCACTGTAACGCGCCTATCCTAGACCGTCAGCCACCTGTGTTCTGTCAGCCCAAGGCACAATAATAACCAGTTAGGTTTACTTATAAATAAGCTTAGATAGCTAAGATGGACCTGTTATCATGACTTCAAGTTTAGTTACTGATTCATAATCAAATTGCATGATTAATGTATCTTAGTTTATTTTAAGTTATGTTAATTTCATCGGGTAAAACTCTATAGTTTTGTATTCTAAATCATGATTTTTCCAAATGTTGTATTGACGGAGTTTTCTCATGGTTTCACATTGTTACACATTCTTTTCCATCTATAGAGTCATTTCTTTAAGTACATGGCGCATATTCCGATATGTTGTCCATTTAGTTCACTTTGCACTATAGGAACACTATTCTTGGACATGAGGACCTCTCTATTGGATATTCCTTCCAATGGACTAGGAAATCTTGTTTCAAGGCCTCCGTAATTCTCCGCGAGCCTGGGATTCCCACTAGGACGCCGAGTTAGTTGTACCATTAAAGCCCATTGATTAGATTACACTATCGATGTTTTTTGTTATCGGTATTATAACGGCTCTACACTGGACCGTCAGGAGCATCTAACGGCCCAATGTACGACCGTCACATTCAACTGAGTCCGATTTCTTAGTTCTGGATTCAGACTAATGTAACGGCCCAATACTGGAGCGTCACATCATGTAACGGCCCAGTACACGACCGTCACACTTCTTGAGTATTTTAACCCAAGGATTGACCAACGGTTGATATTCCCAGGTTCTAAATAGACTCTTGATGATCTAGAACTTATCATATTGATCAAGGAACCTAATATAATGAATGAAAGATAAAGAATGTATCGTTATGCTGCCGATTTATTTCTATAAGCATAACCTTGCTTAAGTCATTCTTGATTTCTCATGATTCTTATTGAAGCAATCATTTATTGAATTATCGTTATCAAGAGCTTGTTGGAATTGTACATTCTTGGCCATACTTTATTGTTACATGCGTGGATAAAACTTGATTTATACTTGAAGATGCGATTGAGCACTGATTGTGTTCAAGGGCTCTATGCTAGTCCCCTCGGCTGATTGTCGGAAACATACTATTATAAACCATGGGGTATGATGCTACTGGCGTCGCATTATGTTGGGAGTACTTTCTTTATAAATAAGTGAAAATCCACAACACAATACAGCATGATTGATACTTGACTTTCTTGATATTCCACAGAAATTCACGAGGTACTTGCTCATAAGCAAAAGATACTGGAGTGAAGATTATGTGACTTGCTAGTACATTCTCGTTACGTTCTTGTTCATGAAAGGCCATATCATGTTCTTGTTTCATTCTTGCTAGTTCATACTTGCTCTCATTCTATCTTACATGATTGTCTTGTTACCTGATTTAATCGCGTGATTGATCGCATTCGCATGATTCTTCCTTATTCTTTAGAGCAAAATTATTAATTATTTTAATAGTGCCTTCATGTTGATGCGAAGATACCTACTGGGCAAGTGTGCTCATTACCTATTTCTAATCTTTTCAGGAGATGGAAGTGATTCGAATTCGGATTCGGGTTATTCAAGTAGTGGGTCCGAGAGTGAATGAAAGTATTGTCAAGATGAGAGTGAAGACTTAGGAAGTCTAAATTGTTTAGATTGAGTCTGTGTAATTTTCCTATTTTCTTGAGTCTGGTATATTGGAATAAGTGGAATTAATGATTGTATTTGAGTATTGAATTTGATTATTATGAAATAAAGTTGGAGTTTGAGTAAATATTGTGCAATTGCATTTATGTATGTGATTGTCTTGCGCTCTGATCATTCTTGCTTGCAAGAGGCTTACCATGCCGGCTGTTCGCGTTCCTCGAGCGAGTCTTTCGCTGTAATAATGGCTCGGGGCGTGACAGGCAACAAAGGAATGAAGGGGTAAGCGAAAGCCGCATTTCCAAGCTAGAAGAAAGGAACAAAAGAAGCCGGAACGAGTGGCCAAGCTAGACAGGTGAGGTTCTGGCGTGAAGAACTGGAACCGCCAAGGCAGCATATACTGATTCTCCAGTCGCTTCACATCAGCCTCCCACTTGATGCGGAGAGGCTCCGACGGTGCCAAAAAGCCCTTGGGGGCCGTTCTTCCAACCGCCCCTCGGCCTCAGGATTTTGGTCCGCCATAGAATAGATAGAAGAACTGGAGGAAGAAGGGGAAGGCTCCGGACCAGAGGACTCCAGAGGAGAAGGAAGATAATGGATTACTGCCGTGATAATCTCTTCTAGCTCCACAAAAGCCGTTGCGAATCTCTGCTCCTCCGAACTGCTCTCACGGCGCATGAGCCCCCCCTCAAATATGAAGGCAATAGAAGGCAAAACCCTAAACCCCAGAGATAAAGGGACGCAAGCAATGCGCGATGCTTATAACCCCGAGCCGGAAGCGGCGCGACGTTCTGATCTCCCGAAGAGGGGCCTTCTTACAATAATTCGCTAGAATTATCTTGACGGGCATATTTTTTGGACAAGCCACATCATATGGCCCCTGCCAGAGAAAGATCTCCACCCAACTAGAGCCACAAAAGGTCCGACCTAAATTCTACTCGTCCGAGCCTAATTGTGGCTCGGGAGTAGGAGAGGGACAAGTAGAGAGGGGAAATCTTACCACCCAAACAGAGAGGCCAAACGAGGTCTGACCCGACCCAATGAGGCCCAGCTCCTTGGAGTGATAGCCCCAGGGCCCACTCAATACAAGGCTAATAACTCACTCGGATCAAGCACTTCCTAGGCGGCCTTCGGGTTGGGAAGTCTGAGCATCAGATCGATTGAGAAAGCTCTCTCGAAGTCTAGTATTCCCTACCCAAAACCACGCACTCATCGCTCGGGAGGCATCTATTGGGCCAGTGCCTCACGCTCGGGCCAACTGATGGAAGCTTATCTGTACGGCCGTTACAAGCCCTTTAAAAGTTGGGAGCTCAAGAGGATAAGGGAGATCAAGAGTCCGCATGCTATAAAGAACCCGCAAAGAGGGCGTAACCCCCCCTGAAACTCCTCAGCTTACAAGGATCATGCACTCAACGAGCCATTATCTAAGCCGAAAGAGCCCTAGTGTGAGGAGGTAAGCCAAAAACCCTGAGCAGGAACCACTTCACCTCTTGGTGGAGAGGGATCTCACGCCCCCATCTTCCCCTTATCTCTTCCCTGCGCACCAGTGCTCTACTACACTTGCTGACTTAAGCATCAGAGGGTTTTCCCCAGGGATCCATCCCTGGGCACCTCTGACCTGTTTCCCTTCTTGCAGTTCATACTTCAAGCGTACGTGGTTATCCTCTTCCGCGCTCAGGAGTAGCGCGAGATCGCCCCTCTTCAGGATCTACTCTCCGAAATACAAGAACTCCAAGACAATGATCTAGTACTGGTAAAAATCATAAGTAAAATGGAAGAATGACCTGATTTCATGCTAACATCAGATGGAAGGTTGTTATTCCGAGAAAGAACTTGTGTACCAGATTGTCCAAAACTAAAGAAGAAGATATTAGAAGAAGTTCATAGGTCAAGGTACACGATTCATCCTGGATATACCAAAATGTACCAAGACTTGAAGCGGACCTTTTGGTGGCCCAACATGAAAAGAGAGGTAGCAGACTTCGTGTTTCGCTGTCTCACATACCAACAAGTCAAGGTGGAACACCAAAAGCCTGCTGGTAAGCTACATCCTATGGATATTCCAAAATAGAAGTGGGAGGATATCGGTATGGACTTTACAATGGGTCTGTCAAAAACTAAGGGAGGTCATGATGGAATATGGGTCATCATTGATCGATTGACCAAGTCAGCTCATTTTCTGTCAATCAAGAGCTGATGGTCAGTTGATGTCCTTGCTGCCTTGTATATCAAGGAAATAGTCAGATTACATGGAGTACCTATTTTGATCGTGTCTGACCGAGACTCGCGCTTTACTTCACACTTTTGGCAGGGTCTATAACATTCATTGTAAACGAAACTCAACTTTAGTATAGCCTTTCATCCTCAGACGGATGGTCAGACCGAAAGAACAAATAAAGTGGCAAGGGACATGCTTAGAGCCTGTATCATTGATTTTGACGGAAGCTGGCATGATCACTTGCCTTTGGTCGAGTTTGCATATAATAACAATTACCAGGCAAGTATACAAATGGCACCTTTTGAAGCCTTATATGGAAGAAGTTGTTGATCACCCTTATGCTGGGATGAAGTTGGCGAGAAATAACTACTAAGCCCAGACATGGTGAGAGACCCCACAGAAAAGATCCAGCTAATCAGGGAAAGACTTCAAACGGCTCAGTCTAGGCAAAAGACTTATGCCGATACAAGGAGAGATCTTGAATTCCAAGTCGGAGGCCATGTATTTCTTAAAATTTCTTCAGGATAAGGAATTATAAGATTTGGTGTTAAGGGCAAGCTTACACCAAGGTATATCGGGCCTTTCGAGATACTAGAAAGAGTTGGTGAGGTTGCCTACCACATCGCCTTGCTTCCTCAATTGTCTGACATCCATAATGTGTTCCACATATTCATGTTGAAGAAATATGTGCATGATCCGTCACATATCATAGATCATGGAGACCTGGTGATACAAAAGGATCTCGCGTATGAACAAAAGCCCATGAAGATACTTGATCGCGAGGCGCGTGCACTAAGGAACAAGATAATCCCCATCGTCAAGGTTCAATGGAGCAAATGCTCGGAACAAGAAGCCACCTGGGAGACCGAGGAATCCATGAAGAAGAGATTCCCAGACTTATTTAAAAATGGTATGTTTTCTGCACTCTCCACGTCTATATACGATTGAATTTGGGGACCAAATTCTTTTTAAGCGGGGGAGGGTGTAGCAACCCTGGTAAATTGAAGGAATAGAAATCCTAAAATAAAATTAAAAAAAAAACAATTAGTCAAGGCCCAGACCCTATACACAACACCACAATTCACGAATGGGCCTTTCGCTAAAACCAAATGGGCACAACCAAGCCAAAGGGAAAGGGCGCCCTTTAATAAGGTGCCATTTCAAGAAATGAAGCCCCCTTGATAGGGTGCCATTTTGATAAATAGAGCCCTCGTGTATGGGTGCTATTTTATGAAATGAAGACCCTATCTTGGGCACTATTTACCTGAGGCTAAAATATAGAAACCCGATTGTAGTGTTTTGTTCTGACTAGGGATAGTGGCTGTCGTCGGGAAGGTTTGGATTCAGAAGGATTGGTATATGAGGAAAGTTATATGCTAATAGGATTCTTACGTAAGAAATCTTACTCTTGATCGAACTCTAATTCTCCATCGGATTGCCTTCCCTATAAATAGACCCCTCCACCATCGAAGCATGGGCTATTGCTATTGGGATCCCTACGTCATCGTTTCCCTCATCATCTTCCTTTGCCGGTGTGCAAAGAAGAAGCTCTATTTCTTCTTCCTACGAGGCCATGTTCGCCGTGTGAAGGAGCCATTGTTTGTTCTTCCTGCCATTGCAACTCTTGTTGTTGCTGCTACATCTGCACCCTGTTGCTGTGAACGGAAGGAAGAGTTTCTTCTTCCTCTTGCTATTGCGGCTGTGAAAGCAAACGTGCAAACTCTTTCCGTAGCTGTTACTGCCGCTAGCAAACTCTTGCCGTAGATGTTACCATTGAAAGCAAACACTCAACAGCCTTATGAAAATCTGAAATGCACATTTCTTGAATCTAATAGATATGTAATGTATTCAGAGATAAACTACAATTATTTCCATGTGCATTTCAGATTTTCAATTAGATTCAGTTAGATGATGCACAAAAGAGTTAACATGATATGCAATCATTTCAAGTTCACATTTTCATATGATGGAATTTAAGATGAGTATTCAGAACAAACCTGAAAAGCAGAATCCTGGGGTCTTCCTGTTGAGTGCCTTGGTTTATTTACCCCTCTTTTTCATTCCAAGGCACACCTGTAACATGTTAATCAAGTTGATCCTGCAGGGACCCACACAACCTTGGGTCCCGAGTTAATTCTAACAGGTGTTCTGAATAGTTTCTTGGCAACATTATCATCATTCTCCATCAGGTAACAATTATTCATGACATGACCAAACTTTCCACAATATCTACATGATATAACAGCCCTTGATTTCTTTTAGTGAACATTGTTATAATCATGTAACCTATGTGAGTGAGCATGAGAATTTATGTTACTTGCATGAGATTTTGATTTACCATTACCTGCCCACCAGCATTCAGAAGCTCGGTGGCTAGGTTTTCCACATTCAACACATGCAAGAATCTTTTCCTTAAAAGTAGTTTTATTTCTTCCAAAAAAATTTCTATTTGCAGGGAATTTGACAAATTCGGAATTAAAGTGATTTCCCTGAACATACCAGCAGTCCTTGACTGCATGCCCATACTTACCACATTCAAAGCACCTAACATGCTTACTTCTAGATCCAGAATTATTCCTATAATTCTCTGACCAACACTCAACAGCCTTATGACCTGGCTTGTTGCAATTGAAGCATGTGATGTGCTGGTTAAACTTAAGTTTGTTTCTGTTGTACCCATGATGATCAGAAGATCTAGCATGCAGTTTATCATCTTGTTTCATGATGAAACATGCATCCATGATATGACCATGCTTACCACAGTAATAGCAAGAAGCATCAGATTTCCTAGGGGCATGGTTTCTATCAGATGAATTCCTAGATGCATGCGAATGAGTACATGAGGCATGAGCATTTTGCATTGACCCATCAAATTCAGTCGAGCTAACTGATTTCATGACACAAGTAGAGACATTTTTAACCCCACCTTTCTTTCCATTCTTGTTCACTTGTTTAACTTTGTTTACAATTCTTGTTGGTTTTTCAGCTTTCTGTGCCTTAAATTGAAAGACAGATGATGGAGGTGATTTCAGATTTTTGTTTTGTTTTGGGGATTGACTTGAGGTACCAGCTACATTAGAGCTTTGCACAAAGGTAGTGTATAGCTGGTTTCTAGTAGTTTCCTTAACATCAGAACTACAGCTTGTCCCCCTTTTTGAATTCTTGTCCTCACTTTTCATGACAGATGTCATTTTTCCTTTTATTTTAGCAGTCTCAATTGCTGAATTTTCCAGATCATGAATTTTATTTTCCAAGCTAGCAATGTGAAGTTCATAACTGGCTATCTCCTGTTCATTGCAATTAACACATTCGCTTAGAAATTTGTTTGCATTTTTATACTTCTCAATTTCTTGTTCTAGACTATTCAACATTTGTGATTCTCCATCACAAGTGAACTTTCCCTTTTTTAAGGTGAGAAGTGTTTCAGATAAGCCAGTATTTAACAAATTTAACCTTTTAACTTCAGCTTTCAGTTCAGTGTTTTCCCCCTCAAGTTTTTGTGGTTGAGCTTCCTTAATAGCAGATTTTTCTTTTTCAATAGTCAGAAACCTCTGTGAGAAAATAGTATTCAAAACCATCAGTTTCTTGTTTTGTTCCCTCAGTTCTTTGTTTTCTTCAGTCAGCTTCTTGACTCCTTCATTACAATTTTCTCTTCCAGACATCAGCTCCAACTTTTCAATTAGTTCCTCTTCTCTTTCTTCCACTTTAGTTTTCTCAATAATCAGATTTTTGTGATCCTCTTTAAACAAGGCAATTTGCTTATTCAGCCATTCATTCTCACTAAAAAGATCTTCATTACGTTCTCTTAGAGCTGAGCACATATTGCAAATTGACTCTACAGATGAAATATGCATTGCTTCCTTGTTGATTTTATTCAGACTAGTCTTGAGATCTTCATTATGCTTTTGAACCTCAACATTTTCAGACTTCAGTTTGTCCATTATAGAATTTATCTCAATCAATTCTTGCATGCCTTTTAGATGCTCATTTTTCATATTAATAAGCTGATTCTCCAGTTCAAATATCTTGTCCAAACATGTTTGATTTTCAAGTTTTAGAGAACCATTTTGTTCCTTAAAGTTCTGAACATCTAACATACATGCATCATAAGATTGTTTCAGATTTGGATATTTTTCACAAGAAGCTTTCAAATTTATCTGATCACATTTCTTTTTCGATCTTTTATTCTCAGATTTTAATCTTTCACATCTATCATTAAGTTCCTCATTTATATTCCATAGATCATCAATCGAAAGTTCTTCAGATTCAGAGCTTACCTGAGATGAGGTTTCATCATCATCATTTCTCCGATCAGCCATCAAGCATTTGCTGTGATTCTTGATTAGCTTTAGTTTTTTCAAAATTTCTTTGGCAGACCTGCAAGAAGAAATACATTCGATTAGAGCTCTGTCAATTGATTCTTTCATTAAAACTAATGCTCTAGTGTTGACATTGTCTTTCAATTTATCCTTCTCAGTCCATCTAGATTTATCTTTTGATAATTTGTGTGGACCAAGAGTTATTACCTTCCATAGATTAGGATCAGTTGATTTTACATACCGATGAAAATTTTGTAACCAAGAATCAAAATTATTATCGGAGGATTAGCCATCGAGATATGATGAATGCACTAAAATCAGATGAACAACTCAAGACACACAACCGATGAAACAAAACACAGAACACAAGAAGCACACTCTGAAATGCACCAAAGACTCGCAGGATCCTCTGCAGATTGTTAGATCTATTAAGTCAGAGACCCGCTCTGATACCAAGTTTTGGGTTCAGTGCGTTCGATTCAGAGGGGGGGTGAATGAATCTCCCCTTAAAAACTTTCGCCCAATTAAAAATTCTAGTTCGCTAACTAGATAAAACTGAAGGTTAATAAGCAAATGTGGAATTAAACAAACACACAGTGAGCAATCAACCCAAAGCGCACCTAAGTATTCAACTAGCGGAAGCATAATTAGACAAATCAAACCACAATGCAAGAGGGGTTTTTAGGTGGTTCGGTCCTCCAGACCTACGTCCACCCCACACTCAACCCGAGTGTGGATTGGTGCTGACTCACAGCTTGAACCGCTGGGCATCACAGCTTGCCTACAAACCGCTGAGCCTCACAGCTTGCCTACAAACCGCTGAGCCTCACAGCTTGCTGTCTGAGGTATCCACCTTGCCCGCTGAGGAACACAGCTTGCTGTCCAGTGGAATCCACCACTGCAACCACTAGGGATTACAGCTTGACCCGTCCAGAGGTAGCACCTCTGCAAACGCTGACTAACAGCTTGAAGAAAGGTATAAAATGGAAAACGAAAACATGAACCAAACAGCAACAAAAAGCTGTAAATAAAGCACAAGAAATATAGCTCTCAAAGGAGCAGTTCTGGCTTGGATTTGATCCAAATGCCAGACAGCCACTATCTCTCTCTCTTTCAACTCACGAGCTCTCTATCTCTCTCTTTTTCTTCTTATTCTCTGCTCTCGATCTCTCACTCTCTTTTTCTTTCTCTTCTTCTTCTTCTCTGTCTTACTGGATCGTGCAGGCTCTCCTCTGCTTCAGTCGATCAGCCTTCTTCTGATGGAAGAGGCTTCATATATATAGAGCAGTAGGAAGCAGATAGGGCATGTGTCTTCCACATTTCCCGCCCAGAAGCCTCAGACCACGTGGCAGCATCCTGTCAGCCCTTCCAGCCTCGGATCACGTGCCTTCATTAAGCTTAGCAAAGAGTCCCTGTCAGACAAACGAAAGGAATATCAGTTTAATGTCGACACCTTGTACAGACTTTATAGTATGTAATGTGTAGACTTTGCAATCTAAAGACTTTACAATGCGACATCAATGTATAGACTCTGCATTGTATAGACTTCATATATGCAGTGCTATGGCATGTGTAGACTTCGTGGATGCAAAGCTAAGGTGTGTACAGACTTAGTGAATGCAACATTGAGGCATATACAGACTTCACTTATGCAAGCGAAGTAGTGCATGGCTGTACAGACTTTGTGTAATGTATGGACTTAGTGTGTGCGAGCATGCTAACATGCAATGTGTAGACATTGAATCAAAAGGATGCACAGGCTGTACAGACATTCTGTGCTTAACACTTAAGCCTGAATGCATGATGTGTAGACGTTGTATAGACATGCTAATGCATTGTGTGCAGACTCTGCGTGCGATGTGCAGACTTCGTGCAATGCATGAAGCAATGTACAGAGTTGCTGACAATGAGTGTGCAGACTCTACTTTGAGCAATGCACAATGTATAGACTTAGTCATGCGTGCAGTAAAGACAATGTACAGACTATGCCATGCTCACAGTTAATGCATGTACAGACTTGTATGAGGAACAGGCTGTACAGACGTAGACGAATGACCCACAAGCTGCAATGTGTAGACTTGAAGAGCATTCAACAAACAATGTATAGACTTGCAGACTTGTGCAGACTAGCTAGCGTATAGACTTGGTGAGCATGCAGCACACAATGTGCAGACTTCGTATAATGCATGAAGAAGCAATGTATAGACTTAGATAGACTT
Source organism: Amorphophallus konjac (assembly GCA_022559845.1). Taxonomy (NCBI): domain Eukaryota; kingdom Viridiplantae; phylum Streptophyta; class Magnoliopsida; order Alismatales; family Araceae; genus Amorphophallus; species Amorphophallus konjac. Next base: position 229,479,588 of record CM040127.1, read on the forward strand.
CGCTAGCATGGAATGTGCAGACTTCATGCAATGCAATGTACAGACTTTAGAGATAATGCATGAACAACCGATGCAATGTACAAACTTGAGAAAGGAATGTGCAGACTTGAAGCATGAAGCAAGGCAATGAGGAATGTATAGACTTTCACGATGTATAGACTTGCCAAAGACAACTGGACGATGTACAGACTTGAGCAAAGCAAGGTCTGTACAGACTTGAGAGTAGAGTTCACAATGTATAGACTTTGGCAAAGCAAGGGCTGTACAGACTTCAACTCAGCTGCAATGTATAGACTCTAAGTGAGACAGAAGAATGTATAGACTTGCTAACATGCATGAACAAGTGTCGATGTATAGACTTGGCTAAAGCAGCGATGTATAGACTTCGCATATGCATGAGACGCTAAGTGTATAGACTTTGAAGCTCAAGTGAGATGATGGATGTACATATTTCAACTCTCAACTGAGACGGTGGATGTACAGACTTCTAAATGCTGACGGACAATGTATGGACTTGGCATAAGACGCTGCATGAGATGCTGGACGTTGTACAGACTTGGAGATAATGCATGCTGCAGTGTATAGACTTAGCATTAAGCAAGGCAATGTATGGACTTCAAGTCATGAGACGCAAGTTGAGACGATGAATGATGTACAGACTTCAAGTCCACTTTAGATGCTGAGTGAGACGGACGATGTACAGACTTCAAGTCTACTTGAGACGCTGAGTGAGACAAAGCAAGAATAGCACTGGCGATGTACATACTTGCCATCTGAAGTGTGTACAGCCTTCACTGAAGAGTGTTCAGACTTAGCCTGCAACATTGTGTAGACTATGTAATGTGCAGACAAGACATTGTATGGACTTGAGAGCGACGAGAACAATGTACAGACTTTGACATGATGCATGAGATGCATGAAATGTATTGGCTGTACAGACTTGATCGATTAACAGCAGATGAGTGTATAGACTTCAGTTATCAAGGTTCAGGCAGGCTGTCTAAGGTGTACAGACTATGCTGAGAGAGTGAGACACTGGCTGTACAGACAACACTACAGCAACACACGTTGTACAGACTTCACGTGTGCAGGACTATGAACATTACAAAATGATGCAATGACATGCCAAATGAATGTGCAGAGTTATGAAATGCACCAGTTATGAAATGCACCAATGCACACAGCCTGTTCCATGTAATGACACTCAGATAAGATGTTAATGCACACAGGCTGTACAGACTTGAAGAAATGCTGCAAGTGGATGGCTGTACAGACTTGACCGATCTGGCTGTACAGACTTGATGTGTGTGTGTGCTAGACAATGTATAGACTTGCTGAACTACAGACTGAACATATCGATAGAGAAGCAATGCACAGACCTTAAATCAAGCACAAAACAATTTATGCACTTAGTATGGAACACTGCATGACTTAGCACACTCATGCATTCTCCACAGAACAGATCAGACATAGCACACTCATGCATTCTCCATAGAATAGATCAATCATATGCATTCATGTTGCTATCATTCAATGTGATGTTCTTAGCAAAACAATATGGTGACTCATTCATGTTGCTATCATTAAAACACCACATTATCATCAAAGCACAAGGGGCACAACAATCTCCCCCTTTTTGATGATGGCAACATGATGAGTCACACTGACTCATCAAACAATTCTCCCCCTTTGACATAAGCAAAAAGGAGATGGTTTGAGAGATAAAATTCAGCACACAACTACACAGAAGGAAACAAGGTTCACTAAAATGGAGTTCCTCCTATCAACATGCATGATTGACTACTCTCCCCTTAAAAGCAGATGACCCATAAGTCCCCCTGAAGCGCAGGAATGAACTCTGGTTATCCAATAAATCAATCTGAAATCTGCCATTACAAACAATCTGAATTCTGGTTGTGGCACCTCACATATGTATGAACAGAATGAAACAGGTGAAAAGTCCACAGAACTAGAACTGGTTGCAAAACAAGATGGAAGATTCCAATAGTGTGGAGAGTAAAGTGATTGAAGATAGGAAGGTAAAAGTAGAGAGCAATAATCACAAGACATCTCAATGAATAAACAATAGCAAGATGTTGATCAGGCTGTTTGGAAAGAATCTGATCATGAGGGATTTTAATGCTTGCACCACTTCAATAAGTTTTAAGAAGTGTAGACTCTTCTATCATAAAAGGTTATGAAGTGGCAACTTAACCAATCTGATTTAATTATGATGTATACCAAATTTGTCAAATTTAAACTCAATACTCATATCTGAATCTAAGTTTTAATAAAGGTGAACCAAATAGTCAGATAACACTCAAAAATAATCATCTTTTATCTTACACACATGATCTCAATAGCTCCTTTGAAAAATACACAGATTAGTGCTGAGGTTAAACACTTTTCTAAGAACATAAGTTGACAGAATTTTTAATATATTTTTCATATGAAGCACATTATATTTTTCCTGAGCAATTTAGGTTGATCAACACCTTTTTACATGAGGCACAACACGTCTCAGGTGAAGTGACCTAGTTACTCAGTGTGATAACTGTCATTGCCTCTCAACTTAGAGAACAGAGTTTGTAATATAAGTGTCTTTTTACATGAGAAGACACCTTGATCAAAGACCAGACTCCCCAGTTACTCAACACAGAAATGCTATTGCTCTGTCAGGTTCTCAATGATTTTTCATTTTAAGCGACTATGACACTTCATGACTTGGGTTCACTCCATTTCTTTGATGAAGGACCCAGTTTCTCAGTGAACCAAGTCTTTTCATTACTCACTGATTTTATTTCCTGTCAAATTTTTCAAAGTTAATGTTTAACAACAATACTCACTCTATGCATCTTAACCAAAGAAACCCTGATTTCAAATTTTCAGATATCTGATGAGTGAGTCTAAGGTTTTTATGACACATGTGGTTAAAGTTTATTAAACCTTATCATTCAGATATTTTCAATTCATTTAATTACAAATCTGAGAATACATTAATCTTATATCAGTCTGATTCAGTGGCAATTCTTAAACCTATATGATAGGAATTTCTACAAAGTTCTCAGACTGAATTGCATGACATGCAGATAAAGTTCCTCAGATCAGATCAATAAATTTAACTGATCAACTAATCAATAGTAGAACCAAATCAGTCACACCAGCTAAGAGATATATGAAGGATGAGTATAAGCTGGTGGAAGAGTCAATCAGCAAGAGAGAATAAAAGTTTAAAGCCAATAGCAGATATTGAATTTCAGTCAGACAAAATGAAACTCTCCTTCAACAGATTGAGGATTAGGAGCCAAATTCTCAGATTCAAGAAAGTATGAATTCAAAATAGTCAATTGATGATTTGAAAGAGTGTAGACAGTGAGAATTTTAAACAGTGTCAAAAATATTATAATGCTCCCCCTGTCTATATGCAGTGACACACTTAAGACTCAACAAACTCCCCCTGAATTTATGCAATTTATGCAAGATGATTATTCAAACATCAGAGCATTCTTTATTCAGAGAGCATCATGCGAGAGCAATCAACTTTTCAAGATAAATCAATTTAGCACAGACAGATTATTATGATATGCATTGATCAAAAATAGTTGGACTCCCCCTGACTGTATGCATGAAATGTATTGAAAGCACATCTCATGATATCAAATTTTGCATTCAGATATGATTCATGCAAATTAGACAGAAGAGAATTACCATAAGCATGATTGTTCAATTCATATTTCATGAAACTTCAGTTTAGCACCAACAGATCAACATGATATGCAATACACTACTCTATATGACTTGACCCATGGTACTAGGCGAAGGACTTGGTCCGAGGACCACCTCACACATGGCAGTAGCATCCAGACATACTCCATCTGCCCTTTAGCACTGTTCCATTTAATATACCATGATGGTCATGCAAATCAGTGCAATACAACATGTAGGGAGTTTGACATATCATGCATCATGACATAGATATGTAATGCATTCAGAGATAAACTACAATTATTTCCATGTGCATTTCAGATTTTTAATTAGATTCAGTTAGATGATGCACAAAAGAGTAAACATGATATGCAATCATTTCAAGTTCACAATTTCATATGATGGAATTTAAGATGAGTATTCAGAACAAACCTGGAAATCAGAATCCTGGGGTCTTCCTGTTGAGTGCCTTGGTTTATTTACCCCTCTTTTTCATTCCAAGGCCACCTGTAACATGTTAATCATGTTGATCCTGCAGGGACCCAAACAACCTTGGGTCCCGAGTTAATTCTAACAGGTGTTGTAAATAGTTTCTTGGCAACATTATCATCATTCTCCATCAGGTAACAATTATTTATGAAATGACTAAACTTTCCACAATATCTACATGATATAATAGCCCTTGAATTCTTTTTGTTAACATTGTTATAATCATGTAACCTATGTGAGTTAGCCTGAGAATTTCTGTTACTTGCATGAGATTTTGATTTACCATTACCTACCCACCAGCATTCAGAAGCTCGGTGACCAAGTTTTCCACATTCAACACCTGCAAGAATCTTTTCCTTAAAAGCAGTTTTATTTCTTCCAAAAAAAATTCTATTTGCAGGGAATTTGACAAATTTGGAATTAAAGTGATTTCCCTGAACATACCAGCAGTTCTTGACTGCATGCCCATACTTACCACATTCAAAGCACCTAACATGCTTACTTCTAGATCCAAAATTATTCCTGTAATTCCCTGACCAACACTCAACAACCTTATGACCTGGATTGTTGCAATTGAAGCATGTGATGCGCTGGTTAAACTTAAGTTTGTTTCTGTTGTACCCATGATGATCAGAAGATCTAGCATGCAGTTTATCATCTTATTTCATGATGAAACATGCATCCATGATATGACCATGCTTACCACAGTAATAGCAAGAAGTATCAGATTTCCTAGGGGCATGGTTTCTATTAGATGAATTCCTAGATGCATGCGAATGAGTACATGAGGTATGAGCATTTTGCATTGACCCATCAAATTCAGCCGACCTAATTGATTTCATGACACAAGTAGGGACATTTTTAACCCCATCTTTCTTTCCATTATTGTTCACTTGTTTAACTTTGTTTACAATTCTTGTTGGTTTTTCAGCTTTCTGTGCCTTAAATTGAAAGACAGATGATGGAGGTGATTTCAGATTTTTGTTTTGTTTTGGGGATTGACTTGAGGTACCAGCTACATCAGAGCTTTGCACAAAGGTAGTGTATAGCTGGTTTCTAGTAGTTTCCTTAACATCAGAACTACAGCTTGTCCCCCTTTTTGAATTCTTGTCCTCACTTTTCATGACAGATGTCATTTTTCCTTTTATTTTAGCAGTCTTAATTGCTGAATTTTCCAGATCATGAATTTTATTTTTCAAGCTAACAATGTGAAGTTCATAACTGGCTATCTCCTGTTCATTGCAATTAACACATTCGCTTAGAACTTTGTTTGTAGTTTTATACTTCTCAATTTCTTGTTCTAGACTGTTCAACATTTGTGATTCTCCATCACAAGTGAACTTTCCCTTTTTTAAGGTGAGAAGTGTTTCAGATAAGCCAATATTTAACAACGTTAACCTTTTAACGTCAAATTTCAGTTCAGTGTTTTCCTCCTCAAGTTTTTATGGTTGAGCTTCCTTAATATCAAATTTTTCTTTTTCGACAGTCAGAAACCTCTGTGAGAAAATAGTATTTAAAACCATCAGTTTCTTGTTTTGTTCCCTCAGTTCTTTATTTTCTTCAGTCAGCTTCTTGACTCCTTCGTTACAATTTTCTCTTCCAGACGTCAGCTCCAACTTTTCAATTAGTTCCTCTTCTCTTTCTTCCACTTTAGTTTTCTCAATAATCAGATTTTTGTGATCCTCTTTAAACGAGGCAATTTGCTTATTCAGCCATTCATTCTCACTAAAAAGATCTTCATTACGTTCTCTTAGAGCTGAGCACATATTGCAAATTGACTCTACAGATGAAATATGCATTGCTTCCTTGTTGATTTTATTCAGACTAGTCTTGAGATCTTCATTATGCTTTTGAACCTCAACATTTTCAGACTTCAGTTTGTCCATTATAGAATTTATCTCAATCAATTCTTGCATGCCTTTTAGATGCTCATTTTTCATATTAATAAGCTGATTCTCCAGTTCAAATATCTTGTCCAAACATGTTTGATTTTCAAGTTTTAGAGAACCATTTTGTTCCTTAAAGTTCTGAACATCTAACATACATGCATCATAAGATTGTTTCAGATTTGGATATTTTTCACAAGAAGCTTTCAAATTTATCTGATCACATTTCTTTTTCGATCTTTTATTCTCAGATTTTAATCTTTCACATCTATCATTAAGTTCCTCATTTATATTCCATAGATCATCAATCGAAAGTTCTTCAGATTCAGAGCTTACCTGAGATGAGGTTTCATCATCATCATTTCTCCGATCAGCCATCAAGCATTTGCTGTGATTCCTGATTAGCTTTAGTTTTTCCAAAATTTCTTTGGCAGACCTGCAAGAAGAAATACATTCGATTAGAGCTCTGTCAATTGATTCTTTCATTAAAACTAATGCTCTAGTGTTGACATTGTCTTTCAATTTATCCTTCTCAGTCCATCTAGATTTATCTTTTGATAATTTGTGTGGACCAAGAGTTATTACCTTCCATAGATTAGGATCAGTTGATTTTACATACCGATGAAAATTTTGTAACCAAGAATCAAAATTATTACCTCTGAATATCGGAGGATTAGCCATCGAGATATGATGAATGCACTAAAATCAGATGAACAACTCAAGACACACAACCGATGAAACAAAACACAGAACACAAGAAGCACACTCTGAAATGCACCAAAGACTCGCAGGATCCTCTGCAGATTGTTAGATCTGTTAAGTCAGAGACCCGCTCTGATACCAAGTGTTGGGTTCGGTGCGTTCGATTCAGAGGGGGGTTGAATGAATCTCCCCTTAAAAACTTTCGCCCAATTAAAAATTCTAGTTCGCTAACTAGATAAAACTGAAGGCTAATAAGCAAATGCGGAATTAAACAAACACACAGTGAGCAATCAACCCAAAGCGCACCTAAGCATTCAACTAGCGGAAGCATAATTAGACAAATCAAACCACAATGCAAGAGGGGTTTTTAGGTGGTTCGGTCCTCCAGACCTACGTCCACCCCACACTCAACCCGAGTGTGGATTGCTGCTGACGCACAGCTTGAACCGCTGGGCATCACAGCTTGCCTACAAACCACTGAGCCTCACAGCTTGCTGTCCGAGGTATCCACCTCGCCCGCTGAGGAACACAGCTTGCTGTCTAGTGGAATCCACCACTACAACCGCTAGGGATTACAGCTTGACCCGTCCAGAGGCAGCACCTCTGCAAACACTAACTAACAGCTTGAAGAAAGGTATAAAATGGAAAACGAAAACATGAACCAAACAGCAACAAAAAGCTGTAAATAAAGCACAAGAAATATAGCTCTCGAAGGAGCAGTTCTGGCTTGGATTTGATCCAAATGCCAGACAGCCACTATCTCTCTCTCTTTCAACTCACGAGCTCTCTATCTCTCTCTTTTTCTCTCTCTTCTTCTTCTTCTCTGTCTTACTGGATCGTGCAGGCTCTTCTCTACTTCAGTCGATCAGCCTTCTTCTGATGGAAGAGGCTTCATATATATAGAGCAGCAGGAAGCAGATAGGGCATGTGTCTTCCACATTTCCCGCCCAGAAGCCTCAGACCACGTGGCAGCATCCTGTCAGCCCTTCCAGCCTCGGATCACGTGCCAGGTGCCAACCTCAGATCACGTGCCTTCATTAAGCTTAGCAAAGAGTCCCTGTCAGACAAACGAAAGGAATATCAGTTTAATGTCGACACCTTGTACAGACTTTATAGTATGTAATGTGTAGACTTTGCAATCTAAAGACTTTACAATGCGACATCAATGTATAGACTCTGCATTGTATAGACTTCATATATGCAGTGCTATGGCATGTGTAGACTTCGTGGATGCAAAGCTAAGGTGTGTACAGACTTAGTGAATGCAACATTGAGGCATATACAGACTTCACTTATGCAAGCGAAGTAGTGCATGGCTGTACAGACTTTGTGTAATGTATGGACTTAGTGTGTGCGAGCATGCTAACATGCAATGTGTAGACATTGAATCAAAAGGATGCACAGGCTGTACAGACATTCTATGCTTAACACTTAAGCCTGAATGCATGATGTGTAGACGTTGTATAGACATGCTAATGCATTGTGTGCAGACTCTGCGTGCGATGTGCAGACTTCGTGCAATGCATGAAGCAATGTACAGAGTTGCTGACAATGAGTGTGCAGACTCTACTTTGAGCAATGCACAATGTATAGACTTAGTCATGCGTGCAGTAAATACAATGTACAGACTATGCCATGCTCACAGTTAATGCATGTACAGACTTGTATGAGGAACATGCTGTACAGACGTAGACGAATGACCCACAAGCTGCAATGTGTAGACTTGAAGAGCATTCAACAAACAATGTATAGACTTGCAGACTTGTGCAGACTAGCTAGCGTATAGACTTGGTGAGCATGCAGCACACAATGTGCAGACTTCATATAATGCAAGAAGAAGCAATGTATAGACTTAGATAGACTTCGCTAGCATGGAATGTGCAGACTTCATGCAATGCAATGTACAGACTTTAGAGATAATGCATGAACAACCGATGCAATGTACAAACTTGAGAAAGGAATGTGCAGACTTGAAGCATGAAGCAAGGCAATGAGGAATGTATAGACTTTCACGATGTATAGACTTGCCAAAGACAACTGGACGATGTACAGACTTGAGCAAAGCAAGGTCTGTACAGACTTGAGAGTTCACAATGTATAGACTTTGGCAAAGCAAGGGCTGTACAGACTTCAACTCAGCTGTAATGTACAGACTCTAAGTGAGACAGAAGAATGTATAGACTTGCTAACATGCATGAACAAGTGTCGATGTATAGACTTGGCTAAAGCAGCGATGTATAGACTTCGCATATGCATGAGACGCTAAGTGTATAGACTTTGAAGCTCAAGTGAGACGGTGGATGTACATACTTCAACTCTCAAGTGAGCCGGTGGATGTACAGACTTCTAAATGCTGACAGACAATGTATGGACTTGGCATAAGACGTTGCATGAGATGCTGGACGCTGTACAGACTTGGAGACAATGCATGCTGCAGTGTATAGACTTAGCATTAAGCAAGGCAATGTATGGACTTCAAGTCATGAGACGCAAGTTGAGACGATGAATGATGTACAGACTTCAAGTCCACATTAGATGCTGAGTGAGACAGACGATGTACAGACTTCAAGTCTACTTGAGACGCTGAGTGAGACAAAGCATGAATAGCACTGGCGATGTACATACTTACCATCTGAAGTGTGTACATCCTTCACTGAAGAGTGTTCAGACTTAGCCTGTAACATTGTGTAGACTATGTAACGTGCAGACAAGACACTGTATGGACTTGAGAGCGACCAAAACAATGTACAGACTTTGACATGATGCATGAGATGCATGAAATGTATTGGTTGTACAGTCTTAATCGATTAACAGCAGATGAGTGTATAGACTTCAACTATCAAGGTTCAGGCAGGCTGTCTAAGGTGTACAGACTATGTTGAGAGAGTGAGACACTGGCTGTACAGACAACACTACAGCAACACACGTTGTACAGACTTCACGTGTGCAGGACTATGAACATTACAAAATGATGCAATGACATGCCAAATGAATGTGCAGAGTTATGAAATGCACCAGTTATGAAATGAACCAATGCACACAGCGTGTTCCATGTAATGACACTCAGATAAGATGTTAATGCACACAGGCTGTACAGACTTGAAGAAATGCTGCAAGTGGATGGCTGTACAGACTTGACCGATCTAGCTGTACAGACTTGATGTGTGTGTGTGCTAGACAATGTATAGACTTGCTGAACTACAGACTGAACATATCAACAGAGAAGCAATGCACAGACCTTAAATCAAGCACAAAACAATTTATGCACTTAGTATGGAACACTGCATGACTTAGCACACTCATGCATTGTCATGCCCCGAACCGATAGCAGCGGGAAGCGATGCTCGGAACGTGGCAGTTAACAGTCATGATAACAAGAGCGGAAGATAAATAACCACAATTAAACACAAGGAGGCCATACACACATATTGAAAATACGAGCTCTTATTAATGTTTAAAAGTATAATTTTGACCCACTCTTACAATATTATATTCAAATTAAAGGAGGAAAGAACAAAAAGAAATAACCAGACTCACGACACTAGCTAGACTCAACAAGATAAAAAAAGAAAGCAGACTCCAATCTCTAGGTTCCAAGTTCACTCGATCACACTGACCCGATTCCCATTTGCAACGTACCGTTACCGCATTACCTGAAAAGGATTGGAAGTAGGGGTGAGCAAGAAGCTCAGTAGGAATTATACTCTATCATCAGGCATAGTTTAAGTGATTAACCAATTAATGAATATGCATGATTAACGTGATAAAATAAGCAGAACTAAATAATCACTAATATAGAAAGAGTAACGATAATTAAAATGGAAGAAATAGTTGCATGTCGAGATATCAAGCAAGATTAACAAGATTTTCTAGTGAATGGCCATTTGCAGTCAATTTCAAGTCATGTCAAGTGAGCAAGCAAGCAAGTACTTCATACTTTAAGCATGAATAATAATAAGTTTCATGGGAATGTAGAATGTCGTAGACCCAACACGCTAGCTAGTATCGGTGCCAAATGCCACACCTAATCATTCACCTCCCCGGGGATCAAGTACTTTTCGGGTGCTCCTCCCAGGACCAGACTGGGCCCTTCATTTGTTTGCCTTGGCATTGATTTCTTTTTGGATCGTAGATCCCACGAGACTAGACATCCACAATATTTAATGGCCAAGGGTTCCAAGGTCAAGTTCATGTAGTCAAGGTAAAGAACACAAGGATAATGATTCTTTAAGAGTCCAAACAATAAGCTCCATAATCGAGAGGAATAATTGTCCCAAAGGATTATAATTAATGATTAATAGATCTAACAATAGGTAAATTCACAAAATACCATAGCCTACATTAGCTTGGTTAGCTCACACAATTCGAAATTCATGAAATAACCACTTTTCAGAAAACTATCATATAAACGGTCAGACAAAGGCCGCTCAAGGGTATATACGGTTAATATCGAGCCGCGCATGTCCGGTAGATATTAAGACCCATGAACAAGATATACGGTCCATACAGGGCCATATTAAAGATATGCGGTCGTTATAGGGCCGCCTATAAGGATATACGGTCCACTACTGGCCGCACATGCCTGTTCAGCCCTATTCGATCCAAGACTTAAAAACCAGGGGTTCAATCACGTAAATCAATGTTCTGGTGGTTCATTAGGTTCATAACAAGGGTATAAAGAAATCTCAAGATGATGGTAAGTTTGCCGGATGGAGTTTCCGGTGATAAGTTCAAAGTTAACGCAACTTAAAGGGGCTAATGACTTACTAGAAGTCCATAATTTGGTCAACATTCTACTGGAATAGAATCGTTATCCAGCAACTAAAAGTTCATGATAAACCTAATTTCCATGTTAAATCATGGAGGATTAAGTTTTACATTTAATGTATTTGCCAAAAAGATGAATCAAGATGATAAGATAATGAACAAGATCGTGTAGGAATGAACAACATGCAATTAATAGAATTTTAGTTACATAATTAACCACTAATCCTGTGGGTTTCTAATTAACCATTGTGTGAGTTGAAGTGGAAATAGTAGTCAGAATGGTTTATATACTTTGATTGAGTGCAGGGACCATTGTTCTTCAATTTTGGATTGAGGAACACCAGGCTTAATTAAGATCATAGGGTTGCATGCATGGGTCATTGGTTCCTCAAAATATGGTTTTCAATTGGACTAGGTTGAATGGGTCGATCCCCTCACGGTCCGGATCGATCCTCGGGTCGAAAACACATAAACCGAGTCTGCCAGCATATGGGTCGACCCCTGAAAAATCCAGGGATCTGCCTACGTGTGGGTCGACCCCTAGGGTCGACCCCAGCAAGACAGACTGCTGTCTGCTGAATGGGTCGACCCCATGGGTCGACCCCCACAAATTCTGCCTTATGGGTCAACCCCATGGGTCGACCCCCACCTGCCCGCTGTATGGGTCGACCCCATGGGTCGACCCTCGGGCAGACTGGTTCTGCTTGAGGATGGGTCGACCCCATGGGTCGACCCATGCATTCACAGAACCAAACGTGACTTCCGTAAACCATCTAATCTCACCCAATTGGGGTCTAATTGGATTGAGATCTTAACCCCATGCTCCTGGGTTCTTGATGGACATATTAGGGTCATAATACAAGAGTTTGGAACCCAAAATTCACCGGAAAATCAATCGAATTCACAACCTATCTAGGAAGAACACTTGAAAAACCTAGTTTTAGCATGCTTCTAATCAAACACGAAATTCTCTAAGCATGGTCTATGAAAATTGGGGCTTTATATATCAAAAGAAAGAGGACTGGATGCCAAAGATTTTGATATATTACTTGCGGTTTGAGCCCGAGAGAACCTACCTCAATCAGAGAAGAAAGGAAGAAGAAAGGAGGAAGAACGGACGCCGACACGTCACCACTAAACTCCCGAGATCTCCCTAGATCGATCTCCACTACAACCGCCGCTGCTACCAAAGGATTCTAGGGTTGCATAGCTTCATTTTTATAGCTCATACACCTTCTGGAGCCTTCGGTGCTGGGAGAATTCGTCGAAACAAGTTGATTGTTTGAAAACGACACCGCCATGGTTGACCTCACCAAAGCTCGGCAGACACCACGTTTTAGGGCTAAGGTTTCGATCAATTAACAGAGGGGAAATGATCCTTAGATCGTGGCCTTCCATTTGCCACCGATTTGGGCTCATTTGGTTGAGTATTAAGCTCTAATTCGACGGTTTAAGCTAAGGGTAGGTAAGGGTTAGGTAAGTGTGCATTTTTGACTTAATCCACTAATTAGACCTAATTACGAATTTTTGCTGGGTCGACCACAGAAGATAAAGTTGTTAAATAAATGGTCCTTAACCCAATTACCATTTTTCTATATTTTTATAAGATAGTCAAAATTTTACTAGTTCTATTTACTAAGGAATTAAATATAAAATTCCGAAATTCATTTATTTCAATTAAATTTCAGATTTTTAAAATCGGGGTATTACACCCTCCCCCACTTTAAGGAATTTGGTCCCTAAATTCATCGGGTATTACCAATTATGTGAATGTTTGAACTAAGATGATCTTATTTATCAAAATAACATGTTAATTATACAATTAATGTCGAAAGAAATTAGCTATAGCTAGGGATAAAAGAGAACGATACCATATATAATTCTTCATTCGATACTTGTAGTTTTGCTTGTGGAAGTAACTTAGGGCAGTTAGCCATTTTATGATCCTGATTTCTGCAACGCAGACACGCTCCGCTCCTTCGCCAGCACTCCTTCGCGAGATGACCAAGTTTGTGACAGTATAAACATTTCTTTTGCGTAATATTGCTCTTCTTCTTCTTATTACGTCGGGTTTCCTTACGACGGACTCGCCAGCCTCTAGCGGAACCGAATCTTAGCTTACCCATGGAACCACTCGGTTTCATTTTAAGAAAGGCTTAGAGACCTGCAAGATAGTTATATGGTTAACTTTTTCATTACCCTTACGCGTAACACAACGCAATCTTGCATATATTTTATTATCTAACCCAAGATATTACCCAATCTCACCAGGTGACAAGGGATGACACGGGTCTTAAGACTTAGGGTAACCTATACTCTTGGACAAAATCTAAGGACTCAAGCAAGGAGGCTCTGATACCACCTCTGTCACGCCCCGAACCGATAGCAGCGGGAAGCGATGCTCGGAACGTGGCAGTTAACAGTCATGATAACAAGAGTGGAAGATAAATAACCACAATTAAACACAAGGAGGCCATACACACATATTGAAAATACGAGCTCTTATTAATATTTAAAAGTATAATTTTGACCCACTCTTACAATATTAGATTCAAATTAAAGGAGGAAAGAACAAAAAGAAATAACCAGACTCACGACACTAACTAGACTCAAGAAGATAAAAAAAGAAAGCAGACTCCATTCTCTAGGTTCCAGGTTCACTCGATCACACTGATCCGATTCCCATTTGCAACGTACCGTTACCGCATTACCTGAAAAGGATTGGAAGTAGGGGTGAGCAAGAAGCTCAGTAGGAATTATACTCTATCATCAGGCATAGTTTAAGTGATTAACCAATTAATGAATATGCATGATTAACGTGATAGAATAAGCAGAACTAAATAATCACTAAGATAGAAAGAGTAACGATAATTAAAATGGAAGAAATTTCATGTCAAGTAAGCAAGCAAGCAAGTACTTCATACTTTAAGCATGAATAATAATAAGTTTCACGGGAATGTAGAATGTCGTAGACCCAACACGCTAGCTAGTATCAGTGCCAAATGCCACACCTAATCATTCACCTCCCCGGGGATCAAGTACTTTTCGGGTGATCCTCTGTTGGCACTCAAAATATAATCCTTCAGGCGACCAAGCCGCAGATACAAATGATACGGCCCACTGAAGCACAAAAGCCGATGGAGATCAGTTTACTAGAGTATCGTCAAGCTGCAAGGGCCCCGAGTCACCTTAAAGTGAGCACCGAGGACTTCACCTCAGGAGAGTCAAGATGAATCCACAACCAATCGGCAGCGCGATCAAGCCTGCCCAATGATCCGGCGTCGACCTCGTCATGCCGCCACCCTACATCTGTCGCCCGACCAAGGACGACGGCATACCCAATGACTCTCCTAAAGAGGAAGAATGTCCTCGGCCGTCCACGACGAGGTGCCGAGGGTTCTATCAGCGGAAGGCCCCGATCACCCGACACGGGTTCAGCTTCTCGCCATAATGGGCCCGTTAGTGGCCGATTGATCGCCATTCAAGGCGGAATTATCTAGAATGCAACACCATCCCGCAAGGAAGCTTCGGACACGAGTCTGTTTCAACCAGAAGCACAAATCACAGTGCCGAAGGCCGTACCGGTAGGACACCCGTGTGCTCGGGCCAGACACACGCGAAGTTCTGATTAAGGCCATTCGTCATATCAAGAGCTTTGTCAACACTCCGTCAAGGTTTTCAAGGGCCAAGGTGAGAGGAACAGTCAACGGGAGCTTCCGGAATCATCTCCGGACCCATCGGCCTAGCCGCGCCGAGCAAACAAGTTAAAACGGCGCGTGAAGGGGCGTCGGCGCCTCTTAATACGGCGCCATCAAAACCGGCGCGCCAATGCCAATCGGGGACATGCTCCCCGGCGCCACCAAATTCGGCGTGCCCCCTTCCCAGGGCGCTGTATTAACACAAGGCTACATATAGCCTACCTTCAGAGAAAAAAAGAAAAAGAGGAAGAAAAGAGAAAAAATCAGAAACGAAAAGGAGAAAAAAAGACAGAAGAGAGCCAATCCGAGGGGAGAGTTCAGTTCGTCCGAGAGAAGAGCTTGGGGGAGAAGTAGGGTTTTCCACCGAGGGTTCTCACCATCGCCTTCCTCGTCTGTTCCTCTGAATACCTCCGGAGCCGGAGAAGAGAAGCCGGGGGATCTGATACTCTGTTCTGAAGAAAGGGTTTAGGTGGGTTCCCGTGTTTTCTCCCGGTCGATCCCCTTTCTTCTTCTTTGGTTTTCTTCCCCTGATACAATGTAAGTGAGAGAGGGGAGGGGTGATGACACGAGCCTGACCTCCCCTCCCTCACCATTACCTCTGCCCCTTCTCTTCGTCTGTAATGAGCTTCCCCTATTAATGTAAATGGCGGCCGAGCGACAACGCCGGCGCCGGAATATACATGCTGTGCATATATATCTGTGTCGTTCATGGGATGAATGAAATGCTATTGTGGCTGATGCCGTATCTTTCTTTTATGCCCTCTCTAATCCCTTCTCGAATGTGCATCTAATGATTTCCCGGCATACGTACTCCCGTATAATCAATTTCTCCGATGCTGGATATGCCCTCGGGCTACATGAATCATTCTCCCCACTCCCCGGGGTTTTCTCTTTCGATCCTAATGTAATGGCTGGGCTCTGCACTGTATATGCCATGGGTTCTGTGATCGGAGACACACTTGTGTGCGTATCTCTGTCCATCTCCGCCTAGGGAGCGAACCCTTCACCGCCCCTGTGCTTTTCTTCATAGGCCAGATGGGTGGGGAAGATCGCTTCAATCGTTCTTTTTCATTCAGCGGCGAGCCCCTGTTGGTTTGTTTCCGAATGTGATATATATATACATATATCCATTCCCCGGGCCTCCGTGCTAACCACATAGGTTGCTGGTATTAAGTTGCTTAGCCCGCGGGTTTCGCCGTTCTAATATGTTTCTAGCAATTCGTTTGTCCACTTGTCATCGTCAAACAATGTCTTGTGCCACTCTCTTCGCTCCGCTCATACCTTAACGGGAGTATGCTCTGTAGCATCACTCCAGTATCCGGGGAGGGGGACATTCCCCCAATCTTCTACATCAGCCACTCGGCCGACAGAGGGCTCGTCCATTGATGACGAATGTCCCTACTGACCATTGAGTGCGCAGCAATGGCGCTAAGCCCTGCAGTTCAAATCCACGGTCTTAATGGACTTTGTGGTGGCCGTGGGTTGTGTTCCCCTTGTAGGCTAGCCCTCGGGATTTCCTTCCCTCCATCAGTTGTCCTGATTCGAGTGTTGTGGTGACTCGGGTCGCGTGCCCCTCGTAGGCTAGCCCTTGGGGTTTTCGCTCCCATAATGAGTCACCTCATTCGCTCACTATCGCCCACGGATTCGGTGCCCTTAGCAGGCTAGGCCTCGGGATTTTCCTTTCCGTTCGGGTTTGCCGACCGCCGTTGTGCCACCCGGCTTTCAGGGGTTGCTCCGCTACGTGAGTACTCCCCGCTTCTCCCCGATAAATCCTCCGGGATGGGGAGATGCTGCCGAAATTCCAGCTCGAATAGGTCTGCCTCGAAACAATCGCCGCGCTCGAGTGTGAACCTCGCGCGAGCCTATGACTCAGCTCCCGGATCCCCGGGGTTGATCCTTTGAATAAATGACTTAAGTGAACTTCCAAAGTTTCCTAAAGTAATTTAATGAACCCCAAAAAAAATGAATAAGACCTCGATTTTCGCAAGATCGGGCTAAACCGGCGTCGTTTATATAGGGCGCGCCTTAAAACGACGCGCCTTAAAATGGCGCACCCCCTTTTTCGGCGCGCTTCTTCCCGGCGCGCCCTTTTCCAGCGCGCTTCTTCCCGGCGCGCCCCGATCAGGCCACGCCGTTTTAAACTTTCCTTTTGTACCTACGGTTTCCCGCGCCGTTTTAAGTCCTATACCTACGCTTTCAGGCGCCGTTTCTGGTCGTTGTTGGAGTTAGATGGAAGGCTCTATCACCACAGGATGTGGATCTAGAGGGGGGGTGAATAGATCAACAGGCTATTTAAAAAATTATGCCTAGAATCAAATGCGGAATTAGAAGAGCAGTAGACGAACACAACCAATGCGCTGAAAGAAACACACAAGTGGCACAAGGCTTATAGGTGGTTCGGTCAATCCGACCTACGTCCACCCCACATTCAACTCGAATGTGGATTACTGCTGATACACAGCTTCAAACCGCTGGGCTTTACAGCTTGCCAACAACGGCTGGGGCTTACAGCTTATCCCGACCAGAGGAACACCCTCTGCAACAGCTGAGCATCACAGCTTGCTCTGCTGGGCACTACAGCTTAGCCGACCAGAGGAACACCCTCTGTAACAGCTGAGCATCACAGCTTGCTCTGCTGGGCATTACAGCTTAGCCGACCAGAGGAACGCCTCTGCAACCCGCTGCCTCAGAGCTTGAAACCGCTGACTAACAGCTTGATCGAACAAGAGTTTTCAAAGGAAAATAACAAAGACTGAAAAGCAAACGAAACATACAATCGAATGGAAGAAAGCCAAAAACGACTGTAGCTCAAGGTTGAGCAATATCAGCTCTAGTAACTGGACCAAGAGACTGATTCACAAACTCTCACGATAACTCTCTCAACTCATCTCTCTTCTTCTTCTTCTCTCCTTTTCTTCTTCTCTGCTTTTCTTCCTCTCACAGTGGATCTCGGTGGCTGCTTGTTTCAGATTGGATGTATATACTTCACCAACTTCGATCAGCCTCTATAGAAGATGAAGACTGATATTTATAACAGCAGCAGCTGGATAAGGGCGCGTGGCTTCCACGTTTTCCCGCCCAAGGAATTCTCCAGACTCGAGATGCTTCCATCCACGTGGCAGCATCTGGTCACCTTGTCCTCCTGGGATCACGAGCCATGTCAGCAATCTCAGTAGAGAATCCCTGTCAGACAGAGTATCGGATGATCAGGTTAAAGAACAACTCTGTATAGACTTTATATAAGTGAAAGCTATGTACAGACTTGACCAAAAGCCTGAGACACTAACGAAGACACTGGACTGACACCAACTCGAAGACGAAAGACAACGCTGACACGAAGTGTAGTTACAAAACAAGAAGGACACAAGGTTTTAGGAAAAACAACACGAAGACAGAAATAGCAAAGAAGACTCAGACGCAGAGACAGCACGAAGTGAAACGAGAACGACATGAAGTGTAGTAGTGACAGAAACACACACTACACAGAGAACGACACGAAGTGGCACAGAAAGCAACACGAGGTGTTGCGATGTCCTGCACGCAATAGAACAAAAATGACACGAAGACGATGAAAACGACACGAGGTGAAGTCACAAAGCGACAAAGACACGAGGTGTAGGAAACACGACATGAAGACATGAAACAACACGGAGACGAAACAGTAACCGACACGAGTTGAAAGCAACACGAAGACAAAAACTGAAATCGACACGGAGTGTGGTCAAAGCGAGAAAGACACGAAGTCTAAAGCGAGAAACCAACACGAAGACAGAATAGAAACCGTCACGAGTTGAAAACAACACGAAGATGAAACAGTAATTGACACGGGTTGAAAACAACATGAAGATGAAAACTGACATCGACACGGAGTAAAAACAACACGAAGACGAAACAGTAATTGACACGAAGTCAAGGAGAAAAACATCACGAAGACAATGTATTCAACAGTGCAATGTCTAGACTTTAAGTCCAATGCAAACGGCTGTACAGACTTGAAATTGTGAAGCTAATGTACAGACTTACTATAACAGACTGATGTGCAGACTTTGAAGAACAGTCCAATGTATGGACTTGCACTGCAAACAACAATGTATAGACCTCATGTAAAAGCCCAATGTATGGACATTGAAATCGAAGACCAAAGTACAGACTTTGGCGAAGCAAAAGGCTGTATAGACTTTGCCTAAGACAATGCATGAACTGACGTTGTATATACTTAGCCTATGCAGACCAATGTACAGACTTTGAAGAACATAACGTTCAGTAGTGTATAGACTTAGCCAATGCATTATGGATGTATGGACTTTGAGACTTTGAGTGTGTGTTCAGTGTGAAGACAAGATAAAATGCATATAACACACAGACAATCTGATAAAGTGATATCATCAAAACATAAACAGTGTTGCCAATTCATCAAAACAATGTGTTGCCATATGAAGTATAGTTACATGTCAACATCATCAACATATAAGAGTCACAACAATCTCCCCCTTTTTGATGATGGCAACCCCCTATTATGTAGATTAGCAACATCCTGTCATACAGATGCATTTTTGATGAAAGACATGATTTATTATTCAGATTGTTATGCAGATGCATGTAGATGCTATGAATGACACGCTGCATGCTACAAAATGTAAGCAACCCCCTGCTGCAACTCCCTGCTAACAAAAATTTCCCTCTTTGCCATGCCATGATGTAATACACTCCCCCTGAATACACTCCCCCTGAATCTAATATTCAGACAATATTCTCCCCCTTTGCCATCAACAAATAGGAGGGAAAGTGAAGACAAGTGAAGAGAAAGAAAGTTTAGCTGACTGGCATTCTTGGCAAGTAGTTCAAAAATTAGGCAATTAAAGCACAAAACCTTCAGTCATATGAACTGAGAAACTGCTTAGAAATTGAATTTCTGGTTTAAAAGTTATAAAAATGAAAGTTCATGTACTACATTCATTGGATAAGGTTGATGTTCATGATAAAACAATAAACCAGAGTCATATGGACATGAGAGATTCAGTTTCAAAATATCTTACTTTAATAGACTCAGTAAAATGTGTTAAGAGAAGCCAGGGCATGTATTGAAATTAAACAATTGACATCCATGAAATTTCTTCTAAGGAACAGCATTTTCAATATTGTTTCATTTAGGGCATTTAGGTACCAAAAGTCTTTTTGCGTAAGGGTATACATTTATCAGATGCTAATACCCCTAGATACTCAACATGATGGACCATCTTGCCTATGATCAAATTCAATAGAATTGATTGACACCTTTTTGTGTGAGGGTACACGTTTATTAGACGCCAGTTACCCCCAGGTACTCAGTGAAAAACAACCTACTGTTTTGATCATTTTATACAGAGATAGCTGATACACCTCATGACATGAGTGGTGTCCACTTCTTTGATGGATCACTCAGTTTCTCAGTGATTTACCAGTCATTGCTCTGTCAATGATATTTCTCAATTGATTTTCAATGTTTTTCAAAAGCTTTCTTAGCTGCCCTTTATTTGTTTCAGAATGACTTGTTTAAGGACAATACACATACTTAGCTTCTCTGACATGAATTCAGATGAGTTTTCAGATTTCAGATATAACCAGCTTTGTTTGACATGAAATAAGATAAGGGTTGAGAGCTTTATCAATTTTCAGCATCCTTATTTACTGATTGTAGTCTTTCAACTCTAAAGATTATAAATTTAAACCATTAAGTCAGTCTTTAAGCAATTAAGGTTCTTATGAAAGAAGGAATCTGTTTTCTATTGCTTAATATTAGAACTGACTAAAAGATTGCCATATTGTCAGACTCAACCATTTAGAGTCAAGGATTGAATAGACGCAGCAATTCACCTCGAAATTCTGACAAGACTCCCCCTGACTATATGCATGCGATTTTGCAAAAGATGACAAATCAGATGATTTTTGAAGTTCATGCTTAATCAGACTATCTTTATCGTGCAGTATGACCCATGCAGAAATATAGACATATCATGCATCTAGACATATGTATGCAATGATGATCATGAGTGCAATAAAGGATATGAGAGTCATGCATTATCACAAGTCTGTTGCACAATGTTTATTCAATCTATCAACAGCAAGTCCAAATCAGAAATTTACTCAAAGCAGCTCAAAAGTTTTATTCAAGTCAACAGAAAGTTCATTCATTATGCTGAAATTTACACAAGCCAAGTTCTCTTCTAAAAAATTAAAAATTTTCATTTCCAAGTGGCTTAGTAAAGATATCAGCAACTTGTTTGTCTGTTTCAATGAAATCCAGTTCAATTTCCTTTTTGTTCACAGCATCTCTTAGAAAGTGATGTTTTATTTCTATGTGCTTAGTCCTAGAATGATGAACATGATTTTTAGCAAGGCATATGGCACTAGTATTATCACATAGAATTGGAATACATTCCAATTTTATCTGATAATCATTTAGTTGGTGCTTAATCCAAAGTACTTGAGCGGCACAATTACCTGCTGCAACATATTCAGCTTCAGCTGTAGACAAGGCTACAGTGTGTTGCTTCTTAGATGCCCAAGATACTAGACAGCCACCAAGGAATTGACAGTAGCCACTAGTACTTTTTCTATCTACTCGACACCCAGCATAATCAGCATCAGTGTAGGCTAGAAGCTCTAACTCACACCTAGCAGGATACCATAATCCTAGCTCCTGGGTGCCTAGCAGATATCTAAAAATCATTTTCACAGCTTTAAAATGATTTTCCTTAGGACTGGCCTGAAACCTAGCACATAATCCTACAGCGAATTGAATATCAGGCCTAGATGTTGTTAAGTAGAGAAGGGATCCGATCATACCTCTGTATAATTTCTGGTCAAATGGGTTACCTTTAGTGTCTTCATCCAAGCTTGTAGAAGTATCCATTGGAGAAGCTATCTCTTTAAGGTTATCCATCTTGTATTTCTTGAGTAGATCCCTTGTGTACTTGGACTGAGTAATAAACATTCCTTCCTTTGTTTGTGTGACCTGCAGTCCAAGAAACAATTTGAGCTCACCCATTGAGCTCATTTCAAACTCATTAGTCATTGTTTCAGAAAATTCCTCACACAATTTGGGGTTAGTTGACCCAAAAATGATATCATCCACATAAATCTGTACAATAAGAATTTCAGAGTGACTCACCTTTGTAAACAAGGTCTGATCAACTACTCCTCTAGTGAAATTTTGATCAGTGAGGAACTTGCTCAACCTGTCGTACCAAGCTCTGGGAGCTTGCTTAAGACCATAGAGAGCTTTATTTAATTTGTAAACATGATTAGGGAAATCTAGACATTCAAATCCAGGGGGCTATCTAACATAGACATCCTCATTAATTTCCCCATTCAAGAATGCAGATTTTACATCTATCTGTTGGAGGATTATACCTAGGGAACATGCATAAGCTAATAAAATTCTAACAGCTTCTAATCTGGCTACAGGGGCAAATGACTCTTCAAAGTCAATACCAAACTCCTGGTTGTACCCCTGAGCAACAAGTCTGGCTTTATTTTTAATAATATTCCCTAATTCATCAGATTTATTCCTGAAGACCCACCTAGTCCCTATGACTGTTCCATGATCAGGAGGTGGGACCAAGTTCCACACCTTGTTCCTGTCGAACTGATTAAGCTCCTCATGCATGGCATTAATTCAATGCATATCCTTGAGGGCACAGTCAATGGACTTGGGTTCAATTTGAGAGACAAGAGCATATGCATTTAGTTCATGTTGAATTCTAAGGAGACCTCTAGTCCTAGGGGGGTCATGCGGATTTCCAATTATATTATCTACAGGATGATCTTTAAGATATCTAATGTTCACAATTGAATTGTCATGTCTTTGATTTACCTCCCCCTGAACTGTAGACTCCTCTTCATTAAGTTCTGTATGTCCTTCTTCATCCTCTGAATTGTCTTCAGGATCTCCTTCCTTCAAGATTCCACCATTGTCTTCATTCCTGCATTGACCAACGTTAGAATTTACCAAGGATTCATCAAAAATTATGTGTGGAGATTCTTCAACAGTTTTAGAGTTCAGATTGTACACTCTATATGCTCGTGTGTTTTCAGAATAACCAAGAAAGATTCCTGGTTCACCTTTAGGTTCAAATTTATCAAGGTCTCTTTTATCATTTATATGAATAAAACATTTGTAGCCAAAAATCTTGAAATGAGCAATAGAAGGTTTCTTACCCTTTAAGATCTCATATGGTGTTTGCTGGGTAGAAGGTCTTACCATGACTCAGTTAATTACATAACAGGCAGTGTTTACTGCTTCAGCCCAAAATTTCCTTGGGGTCTACCTTTAGTAAGAAGTGTACGACCCATCTCCACTAGGGTTCTGTTCCTTCTCTCCACAACCCCATTCTGCTCAGGTGTCCTTGGTGAGGAGTACCTATGGTTGATTCCATTTGACCTGCAGAGTTCATCAAACTGTGAGTTTTCAAACTCACCTTCATGATCAGTCAAAATATTTTCAATTTTCTGATTTATTTTAACATAGAACTCCTGAAATTCTGAGAAAGCATCACTCTTATTAGATAAGAAATAAACCCAAGTATACCTAGAAAAGTCATCTACCATGACAAACCCATACCTCCTTCCTGATAAGCTGACAGATCTGGTTGGCCCAAAGAGATCCATGTGTATCAGCTCATAGGGTTTGGAAGACAGATTTTCAGTTCTAGACTTAAATGACTTTCTAGTTATCTTTGATTGAGTGCATGCATCACATAATTTATTTTCTTTCTTGAAGCAAATTTCAGGAAGTCCTCTAACCATGCTATGCTTGTCTAGTTTATGCAAAATGGTATAACTAGCATGGCCTAACCTACGATGCCATAAAAATGCTAAATCTTCTCTATTGGCAGTAAGACATAGGTTAGAATGCTGAATATCATCTAGATCTATCATGTATGTGTTATTTATTCTCTTTCCAGAGAATTTTAAGATATCTGAATCAGGTTCAAAAACCTTGCAGCATTGAGAATCAAATAAAACCTTATGACCCTTATCACACAACTGGCTGATACTAAGTAAATTGTAAGCTAACCCTTCAACCAGCAAAACATCATCAATGCAGCAGGTAGAACACTTACCTACCTTACCTGATCCAATGATCCTACCCTTTGTGTTGCTTCCAAAGGTGACAAGGCCTCCTAGCTTTTCAGTTAGCATGCAAAACTTGGCCTTATCTCCTGTCATATGCCTGGAGCAGCCACTGTCCAAGTACCACAAGTTGCTCTTGGCTGCCAGGCATACCTGCATACACAATTAGGGCAAAGAGTTTGGAACCCAAGTCTGATTGGGCTCCAATGCAGATGAAGTGCAAGTAAAGAAAGAAAGCATGGTTTTGGGAATCCACATTTGTTTGAAGCAGTTCTGTTCAGTGGATTTTCCAGATTTCTTTTTGTTTTGCTTTTTCTTGTTGACTTTCTTCTTATATGCACCAACAGAATTATTCACAGAATTTTTGTTATTGTGCCAATGCTTCGGCCAAGTTGCATTCATAAAATTTTGGCCATGGTAGTTCCTGGGCTGCCTGTGGAAATGATGGTAATTTCTAGGCATCTGACTACCATACCCATTTTCCCAATTTCTGACATAGGGTCTGTAAAAGTGTGTAGGTTGATGAACATACCCTGTATACATCCCTTGAGTTCTAGTCCACCCACGCCCATTAGAATAGATTGGCTGTGTGGGGTAGTAGAACTGAACTCTAGATGCATTGAATTGGTTGGGCTGACTTCTGAAAATATTTTGTCTTCCCTGCACCCTTGACCCTGCTGACCTATTCATAGGTTTTGGTTGGGTCCTTTTCTGTGATGATGGTGGTGAAGACCTTTTGACATTGACATAGGATTTGTTTACCTGAACAGGCTGACCCCTAACCTTGGGTTGAGCACTAGAGCTAGGTTTGGAAGTCCCAATTCTACTAGGCTCACCTACTTTCTGTTTGCCCTTCTCCTCTGCATTTAACCTTTTCAGATTCAAATTTTTCTTTACAGCATTATTAGAATTCATGTTGATCAGTGGTCCTTTCTCCTTTTGTGCAACAAAGGAAATAGTTTTCATTCCAAAGCTTTTGGTTGCACTAGAGTTGAATCCTAGTCCCTCTCTTCTGAAGTTTACCTTTGACCCCAATAATGCATCTAAATTTTCAGATCCTTGGGTCATTTTCTCAATTGTTTTTAGCTTATCCTCATTGTCTTTCTGAACTTCATCAATAGATTTTTTCAACTCATTATTCACATTGAGGACAGCTTCATATTTTTCAGAAACAATTTTTATCTCATTTTCATAATTCTGAATTTTCAGTTTCCATGCATCAATTTCATTGTCTAATCTCACATTTTCTTCCTTAGACATTTTCAGTTCTTTATTGATTTCTTCAAATTCAGAACATGTGAGTTTCAGATTATTGTTCTCAGTTTCTAAGCAGGTAATTTTATCAGACAATGAAGTATCATTTTGCATGATTTTAATTTTTCTTCGTAGATGCCTGTTTTCTTTTCTGACCTCATCTACTCTATCAGCAAGTTCATCATAAGCAACCATCCAATCAGTAATAGTAAAATTTTCATAGCGAGAGGATACCTCATCAGATTCTTCCTCTCTATCTTCTGAGCTGGTTGCCATGAGGCAGATTGGCTTCTCAGCTTCAACTTCGCTGTCCGAAGTGACGCTCAAGGATCCCTCGTCCTCATTACTCCAGGTACTCACCATAGCTTTCCCTTTTTTGTCCTTCTTCTTGGACTTGTCCTTGAGGTTCTGATTTGTCGGACATTCAGCTTTAAAGTGACCCGCCCTCCTGCATTGATAGCAAACATTAGTTTCAGCTTTCTTTACAGGGTTTGATTTGTACCTTGTGTCTCGGCGGCCACTGTTGGGATTTCTTCGGCTGAATCTTCTTCCTTCCTTCTTGAGAAATCTCCGGAATTCCCTAGTAATCATGGCAATATCAGCATTTGCCACTTCTTCTTCAGACAAGCTCTCTTCTATTGATGATCCGTTGGGGCTGGATCGACTGGATCTGCTAGCACCAGCCTTCAGAGCTATAGGTTTCCTCTTTCTGTCAGCCTCCTCTATCTTTGGCATATTCATCTCATAAGCCATTAGAGATCCGATCAGCTCATCTGCCTTAGTATTATGCAGATCTCTTGACTCTTCCATTACTGTGGCCTTGGTGTGCCAAATTGGAGTCAAGGATCGCAATATCTTCCTGACTACTTCATACTCAGAATATTTTTTCCCGAAGCCTCTGAGACCATTTGTGATAATAGTCAGCCGAGCATACATTTTCTTGATGGTCTCATTAGGCTTCATCCTGAAGGCTTCGTATTCTGAAACCAGTAGATTGGTCTTAGTCTCTCTGACTTGTGAAGTCCCCTCATAGATGACTTCAAGTGCATCCCACATTTCCTTCGCTGAGGAGCAGGCAGATATTCGTGAGAACTCGGTGGGATGCAGAGAGCACTGGATTGCATTGATTGCACTCCAGTTGAGCGTGGATCTTCTGATTTCTTCCTTGGTCCATACGTCTTCATTTGGAGACAGCTCGAAAGGTCCCTTGCTAACTACCTTCCAAATTTTATAATCTTTAGCCCTCAAAAATACCTGCATACGATGCTTCTAGTATGCGTAGTTGGTTCCATCGAAGTACGGGGGCTTGGATGTAGATTGCCCTTCAGCTATCATCCCTCTTCCGTCCATCTGTGCTTATCCTCTTCGGGCGGTAAGTCTCTGTAGAAGAGTCTAGCTCTGATACCAAGTGTTGGAGTTAAATGGAAGGCTCTATCACCACAGGATGTGGATCTAGAGGGGGGGTGAATAGATCAACATGCTATTTAAAAAATTATGCCTAGAATCAAATGCGGAATTAGAAGAGCAGTAGACGAACACAACCAATGCGCTGAAAGAAACACACAAGAGGCACAAGGCTTTTAGGTGGTTCGGTCAATCCGACCTACGTCCACCCCACATTCAACTCGAATGTGGATTACTGCTGATACACAGCTTCAAACCGCTGGGCTTTACAGCTTGCCAACAATGGCTGGGGCTTACAGCTTATCCCGACCAGAGGAACACCCTCTGCAACAGCTGAGCATCACAGCTTGCTCTGCTGGGCACTACAGCTTAGCCGACCAGAGGAACACCCTCTGCAACAGCTGAGCATCACAGCTTGCTCTGCTGGGCATTACAGCTTAGCCGACCAGAGGAACGCCTCTGCAACCCGCTGCCTCAGAGCTTGAAACCGCTGACTAACAGCTTGATCGAACAAGAGTTTTCAAAGGAAAATAACAAAGACTGAAAAGCAAACGAAACATACAATCGAATGAAAGAAAGCCAAAAATGATTGTAGCTCAAGGTTGAGCAATATCAGCTCTGGTAACTGGACCAAGAGACTGATTCACAAACTCTCACGATAACTCTCTCAACTCATCTCTCTTCTTCTTCTTCTCTCCTTTTCTTCTTCTCTGCTTTTCTTCCTCTCACAGTGGATCTCGGTGGCTGCTTGTTTCAGACTGGATGTATATACTTCACCAACTTCGATCAGCCTCTATAGAAGATGAAGACTGATATTTATAACAGCAGCAGCTGGATAAGGGCGCGTGGCTTCC
Source organism: Amorphophallus konjac (assembly GCA_022559845.1). Taxonomy (NCBI): domain Eukaryota; kingdom Viridiplantae; phylum Streptophyta; class Magnoliopsida; order Alismatales; family Araceae; genus Amorphophallus; species Amorphophallus konjac. The sequence goes on from CM040127.1 coordinate 229,507,461, forward strand.
ACGTTTTCCCACCCAAGGAATTCTCCAGACTCGAGATGCTTCCATCCACGTGGCAGCATCTGGTCACCTTGTCCTCCTGGGATCACGAGCCATGTCAGCAATCTCAGTAGAGAATCCCTGTCAGACAGAGTATCGGATGATCAGGTTAAAGAACAACTCTGTATAGACTTTATATAAGTGAAAGCTATGTACATACTTGACCAAAAGCCTGAGACACTAACGAAGACACTAGACTGACACCAACTCGAAGATGAAAGACAACACTGACACGAAGTGTAGTTACAAAACAAGAAGGACACGAGGTTTTAGGAAAAACAACACGAAGACAGAAATAGCAAAGAAGACTCAGACGCAGAGACAGCACGAAGTGAAACGAGAACGACACGAAGTGTAGTAGTGACAGAAACACACACTACACAGAGAACGACACGAAGTGGCACAGAAAGCAACACGAGGTGCTGCGATGTCCTGCACGCAATAGAACAAAAATGACACGAAGACGATGAAAATGACACGAGGTGAAGTCACAAAGTGACAAAGACACGAGGTGTAGGAAACACGACACGAAGACATGAAACAACACGGAGACGAAACAGTAACCGACACGAGTTGAAAACAACACGAAGACGAAAACTGAAATCGACACGGAGTGTGGTCAAAGCGAGAAAGACACGAAGTCTAAAGCGAGAAACCAACACGAAGACAGAATAGAAACCGTCACGAGTTGAAAACAACACGAAGATGAAACAGTAATTGACACGGGTTCAAAACAACACGAAGATGAAAACTTACATCGACACGGAGTAAAAACAACACGAAGACGAAACAGTAATTGACACGAAGTCAAGGAGAAAAACATCACGAAGACAATGTATTCAACAGTGCAATGTCTAGACTTTAAGTCCAATGCAAACGGCTGTACAGACTTGAAATTGTGAAGCCAATGTACAGACTTACTATAACAGACTGATGTGCAGACTTTGAAGAACAGTCCAATGTATGGACTTGCACTGCAAACAACAATGTATAGACCTCATGTAAAAGCCCAATGTATGGACATTGAAATCGAAGACCAAAGTACAGACTTTGGCAAAGCAAAAGGCTGTATAGACTTTGCCTAAGACAATGCATGAACTGACGTTGTATATACTTAGCCTATGCAGACCAATGTACAGACTTTGAAGAACATAACGTTCAGCAGTGTATAGACTTAGCCAAAGCATTATGGATGTATGGACTTTGAGACTTTGAGTGTGTGTTCAGTTTGAAGACAAGATAAAATGCATATAACACACAGACAATCTGATAAAGTGATATTATCAAAACATAAACAGTGTTGCCAATTCATCAAAACAATGTGTTGCCATATGAAGTATAGTTACATGTCAACATCATCAACATATAGGAGTCACAACAGTCGTTACACTCTCTAATCCCTGGCTCGCCCCCGAGCGACCCTCGCTTCCCGCGGTCGAAATTAATAAACACTAATTAGTAATAAATTGAACAAGAGGTGGGCATTTCGAGTCCAAATCTTTTTACTATCATGATTTCACCACTATGTCTGTCATCACTCTGCTCTCGCCACCATGCTTGTGTCACCTTTTCCCCCGTTGGCGGGGTTTAATAAACATGTGATTGAGCTCTGCTTATCTTCATAATTTTGTCATCCTGCTTAGCATAGTCATCATTGTCATACATGCATGTTTCCATTGACCCTCGGGTATATCAAATGGTGTTGACAGAGGGTCGGGTTACGCTCGATCGAAGGTCTCCGCTATGCGCGATGGTGGTCTCCGGACTTACGTCCTCCGCCACGCCACGTACCACGGGTCTCCAATTAAACGGATCATGCCTCTCCTGCATGATAGATAGATGCATCTCGCATGATTCCATCATGTTCGTAGCGTTGCACCCTTTATTCCGGCCTCGATAGCCCACTATCTCGGCAATTAATCAAAGGTGTTCCCTCCTCGTGGGGGATGTAATTAACGCCATAACCTTTATGGTATGGCGGACTGCTGGTCCCGACCGAACCTCACATTCATCTGACCAAGTCAGAACGAGCGCACAGTAGATTTGTCACGTATGTGACTGGCACACCCGCGCAGTCAGTCAGTCGGTTAACTACTAGTTAGTTAATTGGTTGATCGACACGTGAAATAAGAGCTATATACCCGATAACCTGAGGGGAACGAAAAGGCCCGCAAACAAGGCTGGCACGCCCGGTGGGACTGGTGTCACCTTTCATCTCTTTGCCGGGATATCTAGGCTTCAAGGCCCTCTCAAAGGCTACTGATCATTGGCTTGTTTGTCTTTACAGGCGAACGATGGCATCAAATGGATTAACTGGCGTCGGCTTCGGTCCTTCGATCGTCGCTGGACATGCACAAGGGTACCTGGCGGTGCCCATGGAGTTCGGTAGCTTCCCTGCCGCTTTCGGCTTCCCCAACTTCTTGGGGTTAGCCTTTGTTGATATGCTGGAAGTCGAAGCCCCAGAACCTGTCAAGGAAGCTGTGGGGAAAGTGGAGCCTCTGAAGGCTCCCTACTGCAACGACTTGCCCAAGAATCCGGCCCCAGTCGCTAGCTATCTGGTACACCACGTCATACGTGGGATCCACCCCAATATTGTCAACAAACACCCTGGAGGACGTCAGTGTCGCCAGGCCCACAGAAGTGCTGCTGTGATTACCGGAACTCTATCTCAGTCCGGGAAATCTATGATGGTTGGCGGCATGCGCGTCTTTCTCAACGGACGCAATGCACGGGTGGCCCCAGACCGAGTCATCCCCACCATCCCTATCCACAATACATACCAGGCTCTCACTGGAAGGAGGGCATAAAGAGAAGAAACCGGCCACTATGGCCAAGGAAGAACGGCCCCCAGGCCGAGGAAGTTCAAACAGGTGTGGGTTCCCAAGCGAGCCCAACCTGCCCACCAGCTGACTCCCATCCACTACTGTCCTATGTGTGACGGGGCGGAAGAGAGAAGAGAAAGGGGTTTGCCCCCGAAGAAGGAAGAAGAAGTGGTTGCGGACCCTCCGCGCCGCAAAAGTTTCCAGGCTGCGGCCCGTCAAGCCAACGTCCCAATTGTGGGACGAAGATTCCAACAACCTGCCGATAGAGCTCGGCTGGCTTATATCCCTCCCGCGGGAGGTCGACAACTATCCCCCGTGTTACATCAAGAGCGGGGTCAAGAAGAGATGACCTGTTTGGTCAGAAACTATTTTCGAGGGTTGGGCAACCCCTCGCTTGGGCAATGGCGACTGATGCAGACAGTCGCCACTGATGAAGATTACTGCTCACCAATGGCAGATGAAGAGGGTATGGGAGAAAGAAGGATGGTGTCGTCAGTCGACGACAATGGATATGATAACGACTTCGAGATCGAAGCCGATGAAGCTGTCCCCGAGCGAGAAGAAAGAAGAAGAGTTTCTATGTTTGAAAGGCTGACCTTCCCGCATCAAGCTAAAAGGAGGGTCCATCGACAAAGGAAAAGGATGCAGGTCTTCGCATGCAACATGGCTGGTATATCCAGCCGATATGGGGAGCTTCCCGAAGACCCTCGAGAATTGGCTCAATTGGCCGCACGGCCGAGGCCGAGTACTCGCAGAACAGAAGCAGCGAGGGAACTCCTGATGATGACTAAAGGGAAACAGCCCCAGGTCTACCACCAGTGGGATGACAAGGCCCCCGTCCTGATAGCTAATGTGGTGACGGCAGAGGAAGAAGATGACGTCCCCCTCGACATCCTACCCGAGGGTATGTCCGGGGAGACAGTAGAAGTTACCCCCGCTACAACCACTATAGACCCATCAGTCTTGATGCTACTGCAACAATATCGGCAAGAGATAGACTTGCTGAAGAAGCAGCTGATGGAGAAAACTGAACAATCCTCAGCTTCCAAGCCACCCGAAGTCCAAGGTGAATCATCTCGGGGAGCAGTCCGTCGTGACGGCCCTCCACCACTCTACACACTGCCCCAGTCATCAGAGCCAAGCATGGTGACGATGCAACAGCGGCCACCACAGCTCCAGCCGCTGCTACCTCCAGTGCTCCCTCAAGCGCACCAGACACCTCCGCTGATGCGTCCCCCACAGGTGACCACCCTGGTCACCCCGTACCTGTAGCCGGCGCACTTCTATCGGGAGCCAGTTGACCCCACGGTCATGAACCGGATGATGGTGGAAAGGATGATCGAGCTGAAGCTTGCAGAGAAAAGTGAAGGCGACTATGTTGCATTTGATGCCAATCGGGTGCCCTACCCGCAACACCACGCGGCTAAGCGGCTTCCCCCGGGGGTCAGCAAGCCGCCTAAGTTCGACAAATTTAACGGGAATGGGTCCCCGAAGGAGCACATTGCATATTACATGACCGTCATGGGTGATCTGGCCACCGACGAGTCATATTTGTTGAAGTTCTTCGGGTCCTCGCTGACAGGGCTCGCATTTGAATGGTACTCTAGCCTCTCAGCCGGGTCGATTAATGACTGGTTGGATATGCAGAGAAAGTTCAGAGAAATGTTCCATGTCACAGAGAGGGAGGTAACAGTGGCCGAACTCTATTCAACAAGGCAGAGGGCCGATGAGATAGCCCTCGATGATATTCAGAGGTGGAGAAACCTCGGAATGAGATGCAAGCGGCCCCCGCATCAGGAGGACGCTGTGCAAATATGCAAACATAATCTCAGAAGGGAGGTTCTGGAGAGAATGATCGGAATGGAAATACGGTCGTTCGACCGACTAAATAATGTCGTGGCCGAAGTGGAAGCTTTCCTGGCCGGACCTGCCCCTACATCTGCTGCCAGCACAACCCAGAAGGGCAAGGTAGTAGACCGGCGCTCCTCGCCCAAAGAAGCGAACGCTCTTGACATAAAGGCGTTCGAACAACAGAAGAGTGAAGGCAAGAAGGGAGTCACCCCACAGCCTGCAGAAGCCCTAGATGGCAAAGAAGGTCCTTCGCTGAGGGACAAGATGAAGAAGGCTTATTCCTTTCCAAAAGACAAGACCCGAGTTCTGTTCAACTGGGTAACAGAATACAGCATGATCACCCTGCCTGAGCCAAGGAGGCCGGAGGACCTGAAAAGAAAAGATAGTCCGAGATTCAGCCCCTACCATCAGATGTTGGGGCATCCAATCGAAGACTACTATGTGTTCAAGGACATCATCGAAGGGATGGTGAAGAAGGATGAAATTGAGCTAGGAGAGTACAAAGTGGACCCTCCTCAGCCACATGAAGCCCCTCGAAGGAGGGCTGGAGTCAATATGATCTCCCTATACCAGGCGCTGCCCGAGGAGATCTCTGAAGCAAGCACGCGGAGCACCTACGAAGCTCATTTCTTGGAGCCCGTGAAAGAACAGCAGGGATGGCAGCAGATCCCTATAAAGCACAAAAAGAAGAGGGCACCCCGCCCGAAAGAGGGGGCACATATCCGTGGTGTTACACCCCGGCCTGCTCCGCCAGTGGCAGCACCCGCATGGGTCACTCCACCTACAGCTATCAGGATACATACACATAATCGGAGGAGACAAACTCCGCTACCAGTGATTAAGGAAACCAATCCTGGGGTCCTTCGACTGCAAAACCTCATTGAAGGGCTAGATGAATATGTGCAGCCCGAACTGAAACCTCTACTGGTGCGGGACCACGTCCCGTGGCAAGAATTAGAGCAGCTCTCACTTGAACAAAAGGAGGAAGCTGAAGAGACGCCCGATAGAGAGGGCAGTCTATTCTGGGGGCACCCGCCCGCAGAAGTGAAAAAGAAGAAGAAGCAAAAGAAGAAGAAAAGAAAAGCCGTTGGGGCCAATAAAACACAGGTTGTCTCCTGTAATACCCTATCAGCGCTCTTCAACCTACCCGGAGAGGAGGAAGAAGAGGAAATTTGCTTCACACCCCATGCTGGGGGAGGCAAGGCCGAGGCCGCAACTGCTGCACATGCCACCCGGTTAGGCTGAAAATGGGGGCGCCAGCCGCCACCCAACCACAACATCATGTTCAGAGGGGAGCAACCCTACAAGACACCTCCGCCAGAGGTCAAGGGAGTCCAAATCCCTCCTCCGTCAGGCCTATACAACAAAAGTGGGGGCAAGGGGGTCCCTTCATTTCTTGAATTTATGAAGATGTCCAAGGGGAAACAGCCTTGCCAGGAGGCTAACCCTACACCCGGGACCATTCACCCGCAGCTCGCACAATCTACTGAAGATCCAAATGCAGATGGAGCTTGCCCTACAGCAACTAACAAAGAAGACCCAGAAGTCGGTACCAGCCAGAAGGGCGCCGAATCTGAGGAAGATGAAGCAGGTCCGTCAGGACCCGCAAATCAAAACCTTCCCAAGCCCAGATGGGCTGAAGAGATGAAGCTCTCCAATGTCCGAGCCGGGAGCCGAATAATGAAGCTACTCAAGAAGCTCCCTACTCGATTTACAATCTGGGAGATCCTTTCTTTGAGTGAAGAAACCCGACAGGCAATTATTACTGCTCTACAAACGCCTGCTCATTTCGAAACCTGCATAGCTGAAGCCATACCGGAAGCCAGTATGACCTTCTCCCCAGAAGACATGCTGCTACCTACCGCCAGCCACAACAGGCCGCTGTATATGAAGGGGCACCTGAATGGAAGGGAGCTGAACATGATTCTGGTTGATCCTGGTGCAGCAGTCAACATCCTGCCATATAGAATATATGAGAGGCACCACTTTAACGTGCATCTCAAAAAGTCAGGGATATGCGTATCGCCGGCTTCAATCAAAAATGTGAAGTGTCAATGGGAGTGGCAGAGTTCACACTGACCCTGGCAGATTTTACTACAACAGTGCAGTTCCATGTCATTGACTCCCGCACCTCTTACAAGGCGCTGCTGGGCCGCCCATGGCTGCATCAAATTATGGTGGTGCCCTCCACGCTCCACCAATGTATCAAATACAGCCTCCAGGGAAAGGAGGAGAGGATATTTGCTGACCTCCACCCGTTCGAGGTGTTTGAATGTCACTTGGCGGATGCCAACTTATATACGGGGCCTCCCCGAAGATTTCTGAAGCTAAGACCCCTCTGGGGGCATCTAAGAAAATATCCGGCGACAGTTGGTATCCACCACCGCCGCGCGGGTATGTCAAGCCCAAGGTGGTCTCCCATATCACAGCATCCGGGGACGTGGGCAGAACAACACCTCCAGCATTCTACCCCGAAGCTAATGAAGTGCAGGTCAATCGGCAGCACAATTACATCGGAGTCCCAACTGGCCTTATCAAGCCAGTCCTCGGCCTCGATGACCCCACTGTCGAGCCTTTCAAGACTTGGGAGGTGACACAGGAAGATGGACCCAACAGCTTGTTCTATACAGCTGAGGAGCATCCCACTCGGAAGACACAGACTGTAGCCTCCCCGAAGATATAAGCAACCTACCAGTTCCTGTCCAGGGTCTGGCATTTACAACTGATCGGATGGCCAGGATGTTTCAGAAGCAACACATTCCTCCCGATCAGTCTCAAAAGCGCAAGGAAGCTTTCCAGAAGATGTGGTATCCCACAAATCTGGACAAGGAAATGAGGCGTGTCTCTCAACATCCAGGGTTGGGCTTCACCCTGGAAGAATATTATTACAGTGGGCGGTACGAGGTGGACACCATCTCCGCCTTCTATCCTGCTGAAGATAGCCCGCTGGGGGCAACCTTCGATGAATACCCGGTGGAAGCCGAACATATTGAAATGGCTCAACCCGAAAATCAAGAAATAGAGACCTCGGTCCCCTGCCGATGCTGGGAGCAGGTCTACCCTGAAGAAGCGGCCCTTCAAGCCAGATTTGACACGGCTAGCAGCAGTGAAGCCGAAGATATCGAGGAGGCAGGAGTTTCTCCCTCCAATGGAGCCCTACTGACGATAACTTCAACACCCCTTCTACCAATCAGGAAGCCTTGGTCAACTCCAATCAAGGGGAACCAGCTACCAAGAAAGGAAAAGTCACTTCCACGGAAGATACAACTGCCCCAGAAGGTGAGATTTCCTCAACTTCTGCTACAAAATCAGGGTGCTGTCCAAGCCCGACAATAAATGGCTACCAGCCTATCACGGTTGCGACCTTATCTACAAGCACTGAAGCTGCTCTCTCACCCTGGAAAGCTGCGACGGCAGCGGATTTGCTAGCAGAACAATCCGCGTAGCCGCTAGCACAAGAAATAAAGAAACCTCAAGAAGCTCTGGTGGTGTCTGACGAGGAAGTCAAAGTACTCGACCCTCAAGACGGTATTCCAGATTTCGTTGACCTCCAACCGGCACCTCCGGAGATAGAAGACGGAGGCCAAGCCATAGTCGATGAACTGATAGAAGTCAACTTGGGACATGAGGAGGACCCTAGGCCTACCTTCCTCAGCGCCCAACTATCCCCAGAAGAATGGGAGCTGTACATCCAGCTGCTATTAGAGTACCGGGATTGCTTCGCCTGGACTTACAAAGAAATGCCAGGTCTAAGCCCCACTGTCTCACAACATGAGCTGGCAATCAGCCCTGAGGCCGAACCGGTGAAGCAACCACCGCGGCGCATGAGGCCAGAACTCATCACCCAAATTTATGTTGAAGTCGACAAGCTCATTGATGTGGGATTTGTTGAAGAAAATCAGTACACTACATGGCTGGCGAATATCGTCCCCGTGAAGAAGAAGAATGGATAGATCCGGATATGTGTCAACTTCCGAGATCTAAATAAAGCCTGCCCCAAAGATGACTTCCCAGTGCCAATAACGAAAGTCATGATAGATGCTACAACCGGCCATGAGGCCCTGTCATTCATGGACGGGTCATCCAGTTACAATCAGATTTGGATTACAGAGCATGACCGAGTCCATACTGCTTTTTGAACCCCTAAAGGCATTTATCATTATAAGCGGATGCCGTTCGGATTAAAGAATGCTGGCGCAACCTATCAGCTCGTAATGACCAAAATCTTTGATGAGTTGCTCTACCACAAGGTCGAGTGCTACATAGATGACCTGGTGGTCAAAACCAGAAGAAAAGAAGATCATCTACAAGACCTCCAGATTGTCTTTCAGAGGCTGAGGCAGCATGAGCTGAAGATGAATCCCATGAAATGTGCGTTCGGAGTGTCGAGCGGAAGATTCTTGGGCTTCATCATCCGATATCAGGGGATCGAGATAGACCCCATAAAAATCAAAGCGATTCAGGAGCTACCTCCACCAAGGAATATCTCCGAGCTGAGATCACTACAAGGTCGCTTGGCTTATATCCGGCGTTTCATCTCCAATTTATCTGGACGATGCCAGCCTTTCCATAAGTTGATGATGAAAGATGTCCCCTTTTATTGGGATGAAGATTGCCAGACAGCCTTCAACAAGCTGAAAGACTATCTGAAGACTCCTCCAGTGCTAGGCGCACCGGTGAAAGGACGACCATTGATACTGTATATAGCAGCTACACATAACTCCCTGGGGGCAATGCTGGCCCAGAATAATGAAGAAGGGAAAGAGCAAGCCCTCTATTACCTCAGTCGGAGACTGGTCAGAACTGAAGAGAAATATACTTATATTGAGAAGATCTGTCTGGCACTGGTCTTCGCAGTTAAGAAGCTCCGACACTATATGTTGTCGCATGAAATCAGCTTGGTATCCAAAGAGGATCCCCTGAAGTATATCATGTCCCAGCCGGCACTCAAAGGTCGCCTGGGCAAATAGGCGGTAATCCTTATGGAGTTTGACATCTCCTATGTACCGCGCAAGGCCGTCAAGGGTCAAGCTATTGCAGACTTCTTCGCTGAGCACCCAGTACCCGGGGACTGCCCGTTGGAACCGGAGCTTCCTGAAGATGAAACCTTGGAAGCCGTTCAAGTACAGCCCTCCTTATGGCAGCTATATTTTGATGGCGCTTCCAGAATTGACACCTCCGCCACTAGATCGGCCAGAGTCAGGGCAGGAGCAGGCATAGTCCTGAAATCCCCAGAAGGAGAAGTGGTGCACACATCCTGCTCCATAAACAAGCATTGCACAAATAACGAAGCGGAATATGAAGCCCTGATAATCGGGTTACAGATCGCTCTGTCCATGGGAATTCAGATGCTGGAAGCATTCGGGGACTCCCTGCTAGTTATAAAATAGCTGGAGGGAGAGTTCGATGTGCGAAAGCAAGAGCTTCTCCCCTATCACCAGCTGGCAACCCGTCTGATGTCAAGATTCTACTTCATCAGCATTAAGCACATCAACCGAGGCCGGAATGCTCAGGCAGACGCCCTCGCTAAGCTGGCCAGTTCATTGGCAGTTCCGCCAGACACAAGCCTGAATATAACAGTGATCAACCGCCGGCAAGTCCCCAGCGTAACAGAAGTCTTAGCCGACGAACAAGAGATTGAGGTGGCAGTCGTCGAAGAGGTTCAGCAGCCCGATTGGCGAGAACATCTCCTGCGGTGGTTTCAACACCAGCAGCTTCCAAAAGAAAAAGAACAAAGAATGAAGCTCCTGAGGGTCAAGGACTCTTACGAGATGAGAAGCGGAACCCTGTTCGAATAATGGCAGATGCCCGAAGGAAAGTCCTACTTCGTTGCTTGTCTTCAGCGGAAGCGGGGCAGGTGATGCAAGAAGTCCATGCGGGATCAGCTGGAGCACACCAGGCTGGCCCAAAGATGAAAATTGAGATAAAGAAACTAGGCTACTATTGGCCCACTATATTTGATGATTGCTGCAAGTTTGCCAAAGCTTGTCAGAAGTGTCAAGAACACGCTAACGTGGCAAGGAGACCTCCAGTGCCATTACATCTGACCCTACCAAGTTGGCCGTTTACTCAGTGGGGCACGGACGTGGTAGGACCGCTACCAGCATCTTCCTCAGGGTGCAGATATATCTTAGCAGCTATAGACTACTTCTCCAGATGGGCAGAGGTGGTAGCACTAAGAGATGTGACGGGAGAGATAGTTGCAAGATTCTTCCGGCAGAATGTAATATTCCGGTTTGGGGTCCCCAGCCGAATCATCTCTGATAATGGCAGCCATTTTAGGAACCAGAAGGTTTATCGGCTGGCCGAAAAATATAAGATCGACTGGAGGCCATCATCCCCCTACAACCCTCAAGCCAATGGACTTGCAGAAGCCTTCAACAAAACACTATGCACATTGCTGGCAAAGACTGTCAAGTCTAATAAAAAAGATTGGGATGAAAGGATGTACGAAGCACTCTGGGCCTATAGTACTGTCTACAAAACCCCAACCGACTGTTCGCCTTTCTCCCTCGTCTATGGGTCAGAGACTGTGGTGCCAATTGAACTGGAAGTTCCTTCGCTGCGAGTTGCCATCCAGCGTGGACTAGTCGATGGTGAACAAACCAATGCAGAAAGAAGATTAGAAGAGCTCGCTGAGCTCGAAGGAAAATACCTCCGGGCACAACAAAACATCCAACTCTACCAAGCTCGCATGGCCCATGCTTTTGACAAGCTGGTCAAGGGTCGAGAATTCAAGAAAGGAGACCTGGTGATGGTCAAAAGAAGAGAAGTGATGGCCTCCAACCCCAAAGGGAAGTTGGTCAAAAACTGGATCGGACCGTATATCGCCCGCCGAGTATATGAAGGGGGTGCCTACGTCCTGGTAGACCACAAGGGAGTCATCCAGTTCTCTCCCCTCAATGGAAAGCATATAAAGTTGTACCATGCAGCGCAACTGACATTCCCCGAGTGATCGGTCGGAATACCCTTATCTTGGTCTAGTGGCATTCCGCCCTGATCAGGCTACCTTTCTTTGGTCTGGTGGCACTCCGTCCCAGCCGAGCTACCCTCATCTTGGTCTAGTGGCACTCCGTCCCGATCGAGCTACCCGTACCTTGGTTAGTGGCATCCCGCCCTGATCGAGCTACATTTCCTTGGTTAGTGGCATTCCGCCCTGATCGAGCTACCTTTCCTTGGTCCGGTGGCATTCTTCCCTGATCGAGCTACCTTTCTTTGGTCTAGTGGCACTCCGCCCTAGCCGAACTACCCTTATCTTGGTCTAGTGGCATTCCGCTCTGATCAGGCTACCTTTCTTTGGTCTGGTGGCACTCCGTCCCAGCCGAGCTACCCTCATCTTGGTCTAGTGACACTCCACCCCGATCGAGCTACCCGTACCTTGGTTAGTGTCCCGCCCTGATCGAGCTACCTTTCCTTGGTTAGTGGCATTCCACCCTGATCGAGCTACCTTTCTTTGGTCTAGTGGCATTCTGCCCTGATCGAGCTATCTTTCCTTGGGCCAGTGGCACTCCGCCCTAGCCGAGCTACCCTTATCCTGGTCTAGTGGCATTCCGCCCTGATCAGGCTACCTTTCTTTGGTCTAGTGGCATTCCGCCCTGATCGAACTACCCGTACCTTGGTTAGTGGCATCCCGCCCTGATCGAGCTACCTTTCCTTGGTTAGTGGCATTCCACCCTGATCGAGCTACCTTTCCTTGGTCCGATGGCATTCCTCCCTGATCGAGCTACCTTTCTTTGGTCTAGTGGCACTCCGCCCTATCCGAACTACCCTTATCTTGGTCTAGTGGCATTCCGCTCTGATCAGGCTACCTTTCTTTGGTCTGGTGGCACTCTGTCCCAGCCGAGCTACCCTCATCTTGGTCTAGTGGCACTCCACCCCGATCGAGCTACCCGTACCTTGGTTAGTGGCATCCCGCCCTGATCGAGCTACCTTTCCTTGGTTAGTGGCATTCCGCCCTGATCGAGCTACATTTCCTTGGTCCGGTGGCATTCCTCCCTGATCGAGCTACCTTTCTTTGGTTTAGTGGCACTCCTCCCTAGCCGAACTACCCTTATCTTGGTCTAGTGGCATTCTGCCCTGATTAGGCTACCTTTCTTTGGTCTGGTGGCACTCCGTCCCAGCCGAGCTACCCTCATCTTGGTCTAGTGGCACTCCGCCCCGATCGAGCTACCCGTACCTTGGTTAGTCGCATCCCACCCTGATCGAGCTACCTTTCCTTGGTTAGTGGCATTCTGCCCTGATCGAGCTACCTTTCTTTGGTCTAGTGACATTCTGCCCTGATCGAGCTACCTTTCCTTGGGCCAGTGGCACTCCGCCCTAGCCGAGCTACCCTTATCCTGGTCTAGTGGCATTCCGCCTGGATCAGGCTATCTTTCTTTGTTCTAGTGGCATCCCGCCCTGATAGAACTACCCGTACCTTGGTTAGTGGCATCCCGCCCTGATCGAGCTACCTTTCCTTGGTTAGTGGCATTCCGCCCTGATCGAGGTACCTTTCCTTGGTCCGGTGGCATTCCTCCCCGATCGAGCTACCTTTCCTTGGTCTAGTGGCACTCCGCCCTAGCCGAACTACCCTTATCTTGGTCTAGTGGCATTCCGCCCTGATCACGCTACCTTTCTTTGGTCTGGTGGCACTCTGTCCCAGCCGAGCTACCCTCATCTTGGTCTAGTGGCACTCTGCCCCGATCGAGCTACCCGTACCTTGGTTAGTGGCATCCCGCCCTGATCGAGCTACCTTTCCTTGGTTAGTGGCATTCCGCCCTGATCAAGCTACCTTTCCTTGGTCCGGTGGCATTCCTCCTTGATCAAGCTACCTTTCTTTGGTCTAGTGTCACTTCGCCCTAGCCGAACTAGCCTTATCTTGGTCTAGTGGCATTCCACCCTTATCAGGCTACCTTTCTTTGGTCTAGTGGCATTCCGCCCTGACCAAGCTACCTTTCCTTGGACTAGTGGCATTCCGCCCTAGCCGAGCTACCCTTATCTTGGTCTAGTGGCACTCCGCCCTGATCGAGCTACCCCTTGGTCTAGCGGCACTCCGCCCTGATCGAGCTACCTTTCCTCGGTCTAGTGGCATTCCGCCTTAGATGAGCTACCCTTTATCTTGGTCTAGTGGCACTCCGCCCTGACCGAGCTACTCCTTATCTTGGTCTAGTGGCATTCCGCCCTGATCGAGTCACCCTTCCTTGGTCTAGTGGCACTCCGCCCTGGCCGAGCTCTCAAAAGAATCCACCATATTGCCGTTATGGGCCTTACGCTCGAACCGGCGAAAGATCATTCCTTTGCGCTAGCATTTAGCCCCCGCTAACGAATGAACCATTCAGCTTGGCACAAGGCTCGGTGCTCCGGTCAACAGCAGTCTACTACCAATCGAGGGTCGGATATCACGCTTCGACCCGCCACCCTTCATAAAAAAATAAAGAAGAAAAGGAAATAAAGTGGGGTTAAAAATAGAGATACCCCGCCAGACTTGCTCCTATATTAGGACAAGTGCAAAAATGGCTATAACCCAGCTGTGGCGAAAACCCGAAAGGGCGTCGCAGGCAAAATCGGGTACCCCGCCATGTGAAAACCCGAAAGGGCGCGTAGGCAAAAGCAAGAGGGGGCTGGCTTCGGCAAAAATCCGAAAGGGCGCTTATGTCAGTAAAGTGGTAATTTAAAAAAGAATTCCTCTTTTGTCCTCCACCTGATGAAACTCCACAAGGGACAATCATCGAAAGTCCCACCGGAAATCCTTTAACAAGCCCATGTTCGACCCTCGTCATCATCGGCGAGATCGGTCAATCTCTACCCCTAACTTGGACCTTCCGTCCTTGTTAATAATCCCACCTTTGTTTCAGCATATACCCTATGCTGATTGACAAGCCCATGTTCGACCCTCGTCATCATCGGCGAGATCGGTCAATCTCTACCCCTAACTTGGACCTTCCGTCCTTGTCAATAATCCCACCTTTGTTTCGGCATATAACCTATGCTGATTAATAAATCCGTGTTCAACCCTCGTCATCATCGACGAGATCGAACGACCTCTACCCTTAACTCGGATCTTACATCCTTGTTAATAAACCATGTCCTTTGCTTCGACATTTAATCGGTGTCGACGAAATAAACCCGAGACCAATCCTTGTCATCATCGACGAGGCCGGTCAGCATTCTAGCAGTCCAGTTCTTCTGTACTTTGAATTCGAAATCAAAAAAAAAGAGAAGGAAAGAAATGAAAAATGGGGTTAAAAATAGAGATACCCCGCCAGACTTGCTCCTATACTAGGACAAGTGCAAAAATGGCTATAACCCAGCTGTGGCGGAAACCCGAAAGGGCGTCGCAGGCAAAATCGGGTACCCCACCACGTGAAAACCTGAGAGGGCGCGTGGGCAAAAGCAAGAGGGGGCTGGCTTCGGTGAAAACCCGAAAGGGTGCTTAGGTCAGTAATGTGAATAATAAAAAATAATAATAGAATCAATGATGAATAGTGATGACCCATCCTCCATCCTGAAGACCCTTTGCAGGGTCAAGGCGGAGTCGTCATCCGATGTCCCATATTTATATATATGTTTCTGGAACCTTTTCGACCCTTGTCACCATCGACAAGATCGGTCGCTACCCTACCCGGTCCTTGTCACCATCGGCAAGACCATCTACCTTTTCGACCCTTGTCACCATCAGCAAGATCGGTCGCTACCCTACCCGGTCCTTGTCACCATCGTCAGGACCATCTACCTTTTTGACCCTTGTCACCATCGATAAGATCGGTCGCTACCCTACCCGGTCCTTGTCACCATCGACAAGACCGTCTATCCTTTTCGACCCTTGTCACCTTCCGCTACCCTACCCGGTCCTTGTCACCATCGGCAAGACCATCTACGTTTTCGACCCTTGTCACCATCAGCAAGATCGGTCGCTACCCCTATCCGGTCCTTGTCACCATCGACAAGACCATCTACCTTTTCGACCCTTGTCACCATTGGCAAGATCGGTCGCTACCCTACCCGGTCCTTGTCACCATCGTCAGGACCATCTACCTTTTCGACCCTTGTCACCATCGACAAGATCGGTCGCTACCCTACCCGGTCCTTGTCACCATCGGCAAGACCGTCTACCCTTTTCGACCCTTGTCACCATCGGCAAGATCGGTCGCTACCCTACCCGGTCCTTGTCACCATCGGCAAGACAGTCTACCTTTTTGACCCTTGTCACCATCGACAAGATCGGTCGCTACCCTACCCGATCCTTGTCACCATCGACAAGACCGTCTACCCTTTTCGACCCTTGTCACCATCGACAAGATCGGTCGCTACCCTACCCGGTCCTTGTCACCATCGGCAAGACCGTCTACCCTTTTCGATCCTTGTCACCATCGGCAAGATTGGTCTCTACCCTTTTCGACCCTTGTCATCATCGGCAAGATCGGTCGCTACCCTTTTCGACCCTTGTCATCATCGGCAAGATCGGTCACTCCCTTCTCGACCCTTGTCATCATCGGCAAGATCGGTGGCTACCCTTTTCGACCCTTGTCATCATCGGCAAGATCGGTTGCTACTCTTTCGACCCTCGCCACCATCGACGAGCCTGGTCGACTACCCTCTAACCTGGGCCTTCCGCCCTCGTTGATCAACAAAGCATCATTGCGTCGACGTTTAACCCGTGTCGATAGTCAAAACACACTTTTCATCATCATTGGCAAAGTTCGCTAGGCACATCCGCCTACGATACCCGTGTCCTGCCCTAGCGAAGACCCTACTCCGGGAATGGCTGCGCCGCGGTGGAGCGAACACCTCACCCTTCCCTGAAGGCGTGAGCGCTCTCCTGCGCCATCAGCACGTATCCCCAGGTTCGGATGGTCGGCCAAAAGAAAAAAAAGGGGGAAAAGAAATCACGACTAAGGCAACAAACAGAGATGTTTTCATTAATAAGAGCTGTCAGAATACATTTGTGCCCGGGGCATCCCCCGGGGATACATAAGCTCCGAAAGTAAAAAGGAGCAGAACTCGATGCAAGGAGAAAGGAAAAGTAAGGCTACGGCAAGGGACGCCGTTAGATATCTGCCAACTCCAAGAGGCCTAGTGAGGGGTATTGGGTCAATTCCTGTAATCGGGCATCGGTGGCTATCAGCTGCGATAACCTCTCGTCCAGCGAGACGAGTCGTCCTTCGGCCAGATCAGCTTCTTCCATTGTCTGGGCTTCTAGGTGCTCGCCTTCCTGCAGTTCGGTCTCGACCTCAGCAAGTTCAGAGTGCAACTCTTTCATCCGCGCTGTGAGGAGCAGCCGGCGTTCTGAGATATTCCCGGCAGCATCTCTCAGCTGTCCCACGGTCACCCTCAACGAAGTAGCGACGGCGTGGCAATCCTCCTTCTCCAACTTTACAGCCGTTAGCTGATCGGATACCTCTCGGCTGAGGAAATCTTGCCTGTTGGTGTGCTTTAATAGCATTACAACCCGCAGATTCCAATCATCCATTGGGCAGCCGAATGCTAATAGCGACCGGGAGAGGTGGTCTACCAAGCTTCTCAGCTGCACATAGGTCAGGCCCGGGGAAGCTGACATAGCTCGCTGGAGATTGTCCAGAGACTGCCACACCATGTCACCAGATAATTTTAGGCCTAGTGGTGAAGTCTCAGGGAGCTGAAAGTCCACCCCGCTATCTATCTCGGCCCAGATGTCATCGGCCACCACGAGGGAGGTCGACGGCATGGTCTGTACGGCATCGACGCCTGGCCCGACAATTGCAGCTACAGCAGCCGAAGGGCTCTCCACGATAGCAATTTCCTTGCCAGCCCTTTGAGGTGAGGTTATGACGGCCGTCTCAGCAGCTGAGGGCGCTTGCTCCTCCTGAACAGTCTCACCGGTCGTTAAAGGAGGGGAGCTTTCTATGACAGACAAGGCTTTAATAGCATCGGCCTCTTCTGCAATAATTTCTCCCGCTTCTATTTCCGGGGGACCACTTGGCTTCAGCAATAACTCTTCTCCTACAACCTCGGTCAGGCCGCCGGCTTCGGCAGTTACGCCGGGCTCCTCTGATGCCGCTGCAGCTGCATAAGTCCGTGGAAGCCGTAGGGCGATGGGCCGCACAACAGGTGGAAAGGCTGAGTGGCTCATGCCCACGTTAGGATGGGGTATGCGGACCATCACAGCTGGCGGTACCACCTCAGCCTGCATCACATACATGTACATCCACTAGTTGGCTTGGAAATAAAAAGAAGTGCTGCAGGCGAGAATTGGAGCTTTTCCTACCTCAACCGGCACTATATTTAGGCCTCCAAAAGTGGCCTCTAAAGATTCTGACCCTTCTCCTATAGTCGGGTATGATGGCCAGTGCTCGGCTCCCAGTAGTCTCAGAGGGCTAAATGTTAAAAGATCGCTTTCATAGGCTTAAGAGGCCCTGGCATCCTCAGCCTCGGTGTCAACTGGCGGGAACCCCTCGTCATCTCCGGAGCCGCCGCCGTAATCAACTCTCTCAGAGGAGGAAGACTCTTCCGCTTGTTCCCGAATCTCCAGCATCTGAGCGGGACTCATGCTACTAGGTGTAGGCCCTTTAACCAGAACCTCCTCGGCGGTCTCTGCCTCGGAAGCACCCGTTGGCTGAATATCCAGGGGTTTGTCCTTTGGAAGCCCCTGCTCTCCAGTAATAGCTCCTGCCATGGCACCGACCCCGGGGAGCACCGTTGGCCGGACATCGACTGGAGTTAAAAGACAATAAGCTCCACAGGGCAAGCTGCAAGTTATCTTCTATCTCTTGATGGGGTGTCGGTGAAGGCAAGTCACCCTCAACAGAGGCCGAGGGGGCTTCCTCCTCTCTCTCCTCAGCCACGGCTCCGATCACCGCCTCCAAACCAACAATGGCGGAGGTAGTGCCAGCAGCTAATAAGATGAAGGATGATCAGCCAAAGTGGCAGAAACAAACAAACAAGCCATACAGGAACAAGAAGTCACCTTCACCCTCAGGCCCTTGCGTCCAAGCGGCCTCAAACTCAGAGAATGATGGAACCCGAGGAGGGGTGGCTATGGGCTCCTCTTCAGCGGCCTTCCTCCGGCGCGCCCGGGTAGCGCAGGAATCTGCCCTCTTGGCCTTCTTGGCCCTACTGATAGCCTCCCTGACCTGGGACCTGGTTCGCTTCCGTGAATCCCCAGGGGGCAGCGGTGTGGTGGTCGGAGTTGGCTCTGGGATATTAAAATATGAAGGCTTATGCGCCTTAGATATCAACTCCCTGTAACGCTTGGTCGCCTCCACAGAAAGGTGAGCTGCAAAAGCGCGTAGGTGAGAAAGATGCATACTAACTATAAAAGAAGCAATTTCAAGGCTGAAAGAAAAATAAGCATTACCTGGCGGCCCTGTGTATCTGGGGCTGAGCGACCAGTAAAGCAACACGGGTGCCTTGTCCCGGGAAGCTGCTTCGCGTACAAGCCAGCATACATCACCAATCTTCTCACTTTTCTCCGCCAGCTGAGCCAAATCTTCATGGCCACATTATGACAAGTGATGATATAAGCCCAAGTGGTCGAATCCCCAGCCGTCGACATACTTGAAGGATACTAGGAGCTGATGGTCCCGGACGGCTTCTAATGGACCGGAAATTGAAAGCCCGTGAGAATGAAGCAGGGCGAATATCCAGGGGGTACTGGAGTACAAGTCATCCCTCTATCTTCCCTCCTGATGAAGGTCCGGTAGGGATGAAAACGGTCAGCTTCTGGGCGCCAACCCACCACTGCAGGAAGAGGTTCTTCCACCGGAAGGGGGATCATCTGAAGGGCAATCCGGTCACTGCTAACCCGACACAGCCCCTAGAGAGTCTTGATATAATCATCCTTCTGGATCTCTGGCATCTTCGGGTCGGCCTGGGACGACCTACCCTTCGCAGCTTTCCTGGCCTCCAGATATGCCATCACCTCGGTGTTGGACCAGGACTTCAACTTCTTCAAATAGGATGGATCAACATCCAAAACAGGCCCCCGCTGCGAATCTAAGAAACGACGTTCGGCACTATGCCAACAGTCTTTCCGAAAGTTCCGATAGAAGCCCGTCCGTGCATTCCACCACTTGATGAAGTCCGTAGTCACTCGGGGCAGACGGGCCGGGGTTGGCACCCTGAATGATACATCCTCCCGACGATGGAAGTAGTCCCACCATGCGCGGGCTTCATCCGTAGATGTTTGACCAGCCCGATGTCTATTTGGGAGGTTAAATCGGGCCGATGAAGAAGGAATCTGCTGGTCGTATCCAAAATTTTGGCCAAAGCGGAAGGGATAGTATGGCACCATCCATAGTAAGCCGCTTTTCCTGAATACAAGGACACTGGGGCGAATGGATAGTGCCCAATCAATTAGCTCTGGTTCCAAGATTGGCCTCGTGCTCTTGGCCCCAGTGAGCTGGTGAATGAACTAATCTATCTCGAACAACCGGCATTGCCGCATCTTGTTGACGAGGGGACTGGAGCTAGCAGCCAAGCTCCAAAAATGCAGAACCCCTGGGGAATCTGTCGGAACTGTAGTCAGCTTCCCCCGAATAGCAAAGAGCTGATCCGCCAGTGAAGACGATTCAGCACTAGCAAATTCGATCATCCGCGGCAAAGGACAATCTGACTGCATCGACCGGGGAGCTGCTTCAGGGAACAAGGTGCAGACCCAGGCGTTGAAGAAGTGGATGGGACCAACTGTCCGTGAATTTCTGGGGATGCGTGACTTGTGCAAATCCCCTAACATCTTGTATGTGAGGCATAGAGCCACCGAACACAGGGATAACTTTGACCCCCAAGCCATCAAACAGGCGGGGTAAATGGCCTCCCGCTTGATCACCGTCTCGTCCCCTTGAGGGAGGGCGAACGAACAGAGCCAATATGTCAGATACGCAGCACAATGTGTGACTGCGTTAACTCCTGTGGGATTCGGGCCCCCTTGCCGCCCTCTCCCTGAAACAACAGGGTATGTCGCCTGGCGTCGAGCCCTCTTCTTCCGCTTCACCACTGTCGGGACTACTGTGGGGAAGTCCTCATATTGCTGCTCCCCACCAAAGAAATATTGAAGCCAAGTGCCCATCCGCACGCGCCTCTTTTCGCCAGGCTTTCGCGCTTCCCGCGAGTCAAGCGTCAAGCGCAGCAGGGTGCGGTATGCCTTCATCAGATAGCGGTAGGCGAAGCCCGTGAAATATTTACCTTCGCCATCCATCTGGTCTTTCAGCCAGTCCGGGAAACAAACTTCTTCATACGGCTCCCCGTCTATCGGCAAGCCGCTCAACTGGGAAAGACTCCAGAGATCCAGCGAAGTCTCACCCTCTGCAGTATAAAAAGTGTTGTATTCTGGGCAGAAGACTTCAATCATCCCGTAGCACAGACCTCGGGAGATCGAATACCTATACCGGGAAGCATATACACTCTGATAAACACCGGCATGTACCAGGATAGGAGCATATTGCCGCAATACAAAATCTGTAAATTCGACGGCGCCCGGTCTGAAGGCGTGAGCGTCGGTGGCTTTGAGTTCTCCAAACCACCCCACTGAAATCTGGTGTTTGAATCGGACCGCTAAGAAGTCCAGAAGGAAAGGCTCATCTCGGTACCCCCAATGAAGTGGGGTGAGGAACAAACCATATACGGGCTTCTCCCTGTCGACGCGCCCGGCAGTCTCATTCCAGCGGGCTGGTGTATACTGCGGTGCTCTTGTCAGCAACCCGGCCTCTAGAGATAACTCCTGCACTCCAAGCACGGCCCCCCATTTCCTGGGCTCGCCTGGGATATATATAGGCATACCGTGAGTAACTGACTCAGTCAGACTGTCTCTCTCCGCTAGTAGAGCTCCTTCAGCTCGACGGACGAGAATTATATCGCGCTTCCCGCCAAGGTTGAAGCACTCAAGGAATGCCATCAAGTGCTTGTCTTTGGGATGGTCCAATCTGACGCCATCCCCTCGCTCATACTTGAAATGGTTTCCGTCAAGAATCAACAGGCGGCCAGTGTCAACGGTGTCGGTCTCCGAGTCTGAGGACTCAGCTACCACGGCTATCCGTCGAGGCCCCCGATCAAGGGAATGAACATTCCCCCATGTCATAGCAACCCGGGATGCAGAGGAAGAAGGGCCGGACGCCATATTATCTGCAAAATAATGTCCAGAAGAGAACAAGCAAAGTCAAAAATCAGTTGATCGAAGCAATATTTCTGACAAAATTTCGGCAGCATCTCCCCAGCTCGGGGGTTTGCCAAAAGAAAAGTGGAAGCCGTCCACAAAGGGAAGAGCCCCTAAAAGCAGCCAGAGGCGCTAAGCCAAGGCCAAATGGGACACCCGAGGGATTTAGCTCCGAGGACAAGTCCTACGAGGAGCCTCCCGGGACCCGAAGAGCGGGTTTAAAACCCTAGCACACCAACAACTCGACTCACCCGCTCGAAGGGCAAACTCGCCCACAGCACTAGCTAACTCGGTGCCGCGGTGGAGAGGAAGGAGGAGAGAGAAAAATCTTTCACAAATGTGGAGTTGTGAAGAAAAAATGAAGAAAGAATGCAATATATAGGGGGCTCCACACCTGTTAAACGGCGCGCCCCGGGGCGGGCCGTTTAAAGTAATTTGCGGCCGCTTTTAGCGGCGCCATTTTAACCTCCAAAGCCCAGGGCGCGTCGGATCTAGCCGCGCCATTTTAACCTCTGGATAAAGGGCGCGCCATTTTAAGTGGTGCCGTTCAAGCTTCCTACCGCGCCGGATTAACGTCTGAAGCCGGAATTAAGTGCTGCTCGAGCTTCCGTCACCGAACGAAGCTCATCCGTAGGCCTTGCTGCACTCCTGCCTCACTTGCACCGCCTACGTTTGGGGGGCATTTGTTGGCACTCAAAATATAATCCTTCAGGCGACCAAGCCGCAGATACAAATGA
This sequence comes from Amorphophallus konjac, assembly GCA_022559845.1. Taxonomy (NCBI): domain Eukaryota; kingdom Viridiplantae; phylum Streptophyta; class Magnoliopsida; order Alismatales; family Araceae; genus Amorphophallus; species Amorphophallus konjac. The sequence goes on from CM040127.1 coordinate 229,530,011, forward strand.
TACGGCCCACGGAAGCACAAAAGCTGATAGAGATCAGTTTACTAGAGGATCCTCAAGCTGCGAGGGCCCCGAGTCACCTTAAAGTGAGCACCGGGGACTTCACCTCAGGAGAGTCAAGATGAATCCACAACCAACCGGCAGCGCGATCAAGCCTGCCCAATGATCCGGCGTCGACCTCGTCATGCCGCCACCCTACATCTGTCGCCCGACCAAGGACGACGGCATACCCAATGACTCTCCTAAAGAGGAAGAATGTCCTCGTCCGTCCACCATGAGGTGCCGAGGGTTCTATCAGCGGAAGGCCCCGATCACCCGACACGGGTTCGGCTTCTCACCATAATGGGCCCGTTAGTGGCCGATTGATCACCATTCAAGGCGGAATTATCCAGGATGCAACACCATCCCGCAAGGAAGCTTCGGACACGAGTCCGTCTCAACCAGAAGCACAAATCATAGTGCCGAAGGCCGTACCGGCAGGACACCCGTGTGCTCGGGCCAGACACACGTGAAGTTCTGATTAAGGCCATTCATCATATCAAGAGCTTCGTCAACACTCCGTCAAGGTTTTCCAAGGGCCAAGGCTAGAGGAACAGTCAACGGGAGCTTCCGAAATTATCTCCGGACCCATCAGCCTAGCCGCGCCGAGCAAACAAGTTAAAACGGCGCGTGAAGGGGCGTCGGCGCCTCTTAATACGACGCCATCAAAACCGGCGCGCCAATGCCAATCGGGGACATGCTCCCCGACGCCACCAAATCCGGTGCGCCCCCTTCCCAGGGCACCGGATTAACACAAGGCTACATATAGCCTACCTTCGGAGAAAAAAAGAAAAAGAGGAAGAAAAGAGAAAAAATCAGAAATCGAAAAGGAGAAAAAAAGATAGAAGAGAGCCAATCCGAGGGGAGAGTTCTGTTCGTCCGAGAGAAGAGCTTGGGGGAGAAGTATGGTTTTCCACCGAGGGTTCTCACCGTCGCCTTCCTCGTCTGTTCCTCTGAATACCTCCGGAGCCGGAGAAGAGAAGCCGGGGGATCCGATACTCTGTTCTGAAGAAAGGGTTTAGGTGGGTTCCCATGTTTTCTCCCGGTCGATCCCCTTTCTTCTTCTTTGGTTTTCTTCCCCTGATACAATGTAAGTGAGAGAGGGGAGGGGCGATGACACGAGCCTGACCTCCCCTCCCTCACCATTACCTCTGCCCCTTCTCTTCGTCTGTAATGAGCTTCCCCTATTAATGTAAACGGCGGCCGAGCGACAACGCCGGCGCCAGAATATACATGATGTGCGTATATATCTGTGTCGTTCATGGGATGAATGAAATGCTATTGTGGCTGATGCCGTATCTCTCTTTTCTGCCCTCTCTAATCCCTTCTCGAATGTGCATCTAATGATATCCCGGCATACGTACTCTCGTATAATCGATTTCTCCGACGCTGGATATGCCCTCGGGCTACATGAATCATTCTCCCCCCTCCCCGGGGTTTTCTCTTTCGATCCTAATGTAATGGCCGGGCTCTGCACCGTTAATGCCATGGGTTCTGTGATCGGAGACGCACTTGTGTGCGTATCTCTGTCCATCTCCGCCTAGGGATCGAACCCTTCACCGCCCCTGTGCTTTTCTTCATAGGCCAGATGGGTGGGGAAGATCATTTCAATCGTTCTTTTTCATTCAGCGGTGAGCCCCTGTTGGTTTGTTTCCGAATATGATATATATATACATATATCCATTCCCCAGGCCTCCGTGCTAACCACATAGCATGCTGGTATTAAGTTGCTTAGCCCGCGGGTTTCGTCGTTCTAATATGTTTCTAGCAATTCGTTTGTCCACTTGTCGTCGTCAAACAATGTCTTGCGCCGCTCTCTTCGTTCCGCTCATACCTTAACGGGAGTATGCTCTGTAGCATCACTCCAGTATCCGGGGAGGGGGACATTCCCCCAATCTTCTACATCAGCCACTCGGCCGACAGAGGGCTTGTCCATTGATGACGAATGTCCCTACTGACCATTGAGTGCGCAGCAACGGGGCTAAGCCCTGCAGTTCAAATCCACGGTCCTTAATGGACTTTGTGGTGGCCGTGGGTTGTGTTCCGCTTGTAGGCTAGCCCTCAGTGTTTCCTTCCCTCCATCGGTCGTCCCGATTCGAGTGTTGTGGTGACTCGGGTCACGTGCCCCTCGTAGGCTAGCCCTCGGGCTTTTCGCTCCCATAATGAGTCACCTCATTCACTCACTGTCGCCCACGGATTCGGTGCCCTTAGCAGGCTAGGCCTCGGGGTTTTCCTTTCCGTTCAGGTTTGCCAGCCGCCGTTGTGCCACCCAGCTTTCAGGGGTTGCTCCGCTACGTGAGAACTCCCCGCTTCTCCCCGATAAATCCTCTGGGATGGGGAGATGCTGCCGAAATTCCGGCTCGAATAGGTCTGCCTCGGAACAATCACCGCGCTCGAGTGTGAACCTCGCGCGAGCCTATGACTCAGCTCCCGGATTCCCGGGGTTGATCCTTTGAATAAATGACTTAAGTGAACTTCCAAAGTTTCCTAAAGTAATTTAATGAACCCCAAAAAAAATGAATAAGACCTCGGTTTTCGCAAGATCGGGCTAAACCGGTGCCGTTTGTATACGGCGGGCCTTAAAACGGCGCCCCCCCCCTTTTTTGACGCGCTTCTTCCCGGCGCGCCCTTTTCCGGCGCACTTCTTCCCGGCGCGCCCCGATCAGGCCACGCCGTTTTAAACTTTCGTTTTGTACCTACGGTTTCCCGCGCCATTTTAAGTCCTATACCTACGCTTTCAGGCACCGTTTCTGGTCGTTACACTCTCTAATCCCTGGCTCGCCCCCGAGCGACCCTCGCTTCCCGCGGTCGAAATTAATAAACCCTAATTAGTAATAAATTAAACAAGAGAAGGGCATTTCGAGTCCAAATCTTTTTGCTATCACGATTTCACCACTATGTCTGTCATCACTCTGCTCTCGCCATCATGCTTGTGTCACCTTTTCCCCCGTTGGTGGGGTTTAATAAACATGTGATTGAGCTCTACTTATCTTTATAATTCTGTCATCTTGCTTAGCATAGTCATCATTGTCATACATGCATGTTTCCATTGACCCTCGGGTATATCAAATGGCGTTGACAGAGGGTCGGGTTACGCTCGATCGAAGGTCTCCGCTATGCGCGATGGTGGTCTCCGGACTTACATCCTCCGCCACGCCACGTACCACGGGTCTCCAATTAAACGGATCATGCCTCTCCTGCATGATAGATAGATGCATCTCGCATGATTCCATCATGTTCATAGCGTTGCACCCTTTATTCAGGCCTCGACAGCCCACTATCTCGGCAATTAATCAAAGGTGTTCCCTCCTCGTGGGGGATGTAATTAACGCCATAACCTTTATGGTACGGCGGACTGCTGGTCCCGACCGAACCTCACATTCATCTGACCAGGTCAGAACGAGCGCACAGTAGATTTGTCACGTATGTGACTGGCACGCCCGCGCAGTCAGTCAGTCGGTTAACTACTAGTTAGTTAATTGGTTGATCGACGCGTGAAATAAGAGCTATATACCCGATAACCTGAGGGGAACGAAAAGGCCCACAAACATCCTCCCAGGACCAGACTGGGCCCTTCATTTGTTTGCCTTGGCATTGATTTATTTTTGGATCGTAGATCCCACGAGACTAGACATCCACAATATTTAATGGCCAAGGGTTCCAAGGTCAAGTTCATGTAGTCAAGGTAAAGAACACAAGGATAATGATTCTTTAAGAGTCCAAACAATAAGCTCCATAACCGAGAGGAATAATTGTCCCAAAGGACTATAATTAATGATCAATAGATCTAACAATAGGTAAATTCATAAAATACCATAGCCTACATTGGCTTGGTTAGCTCACACGATTCAAAATTCATGAAATAACCACTTTTCGGAAAACTGTCATATATATGGTCAGACAAAGGCCGCTCAAGGATATATACGGTTAATATTGAGCCGCACATGTCCGGCAGACATTAAGACCCATGAACAAGATATACGGTCCATACAGGGCTATATTAAAGATATGCGGTCGTTATAGGGCCACCTATAAGGATATACGGTCCACTACTGGCCGCACATGCCTGTTCAGCCCTATTCAATCCAAGACTTAAAAACCAACGGTTCAATCACGTAAATCGATGTGCTAGTGGTTCATTAGGTTCATAAAAAGGGTATAAAGAAATCTCGAGATGATGGTAAGTTCACCGGATGGAGTTTCCGGTGATAAGTTCAAAGTTAACGCAACTTAAAGGGGCTAATGACTTACTAGAAGTCCGTAATTTGGTCAACGTTCTACTGGAATAGAATCGTTATCCAGCAACTAAAAGTTCATGATAAACCTAATTTTCATGTTAAATCATCAAGGATTAAGTTTTACATTTAATGTATTTGCCAAAAAGATGAATCAAGATGATAAGATAATGAACAAGATCGTGTAGGAATAAACAACATGCAATTAACAGAATTTTAGTTACATAATTAACCACTAATCCTGTGGGTTTCTAATTAACCATTGTGTGAGTTGAAGTGGAAATAGTAATCGGAATGGTTTATACACTTTGATTGAGTGCAGGGGCCATTGTTATTCAATTTTGGATTGAGGAACACCGGGCTTAATTGGAATCATAGGATTGCATGCATGGGTCATTGGTTCCTCAAAATATAGTTTTCAATTGGACTAGGTTGAATGGGTCGATCCCCTCACGGTCCGGATCGATCCTCGGGTCGAAAACACGTAAACTGGGTATGCCAGCATATGGGTCGACCCCTTGGGTCGACCCCTGAAAAATCCAAGGATCTGCCTGCGTGTGGGTCGACCCCTGGGGTCGACCCCAGCAAGACAGACTGATGTTTGCCTTATGGGTCGATCCCCACCTGCCCGCTGTATGGGTTGACCCCATGGGTCGACCCTCGGGCAGACTGGTTCTGCATGAGGATGGGTCAACCCCATGGGTCGACCCCTACATTCACAGAACCGAACGTAACTTCCGCAAACCATCTAATCTCACCCAATTGAGGTCTAATTGGACTAAGATCTTAACCCCATGCTCATGGGTTCTTGATGGACATATTAGGGTCATAATACAAGAGTTTGGAACATGAAATTCACCGAAAAATCAATCGAATTCACAACCTATCTAGGAAGAACACTTGAAAAACCTAGTTTTAGCATGCTTCTAATCAAACACGAAATTCTCTAAGCATGGTCTATGAAAATTGGGGATTTATATATCAAAAGAAAGAGGACTGGATGCCGAACATTTTGATATATTACTTGCGGTTTGAACCCGAGAGAACCTACCTCAATCAGAGAAGAAAGGAAGAAGAAAGGAGGAAGAACGGACGCCGACACGTCACCACTAAACTCCCGAGATCTCCCTAGATCGATCTCCACTGCAACCGCCGCTGCTACCAAAGGATTCTAGGGTTGCATAGCTTCATTTTTATGGCTCATACACCTTTTAGAGCCTTCGGTGCTGGGAGAATTCGTCGAAACAAGTTGATTGTTTGAAAACGGCGCCGCCATGGTTGACCTCACCAAAGCTCGGCCGACACCACGTTTTAGGGCTAGGGTTTCGATCAATTAACAGAAGGGAAATGATCCTTAGATCATGGCCTTCCATTTGCCACCGATTTGGGCTCATTTGGTTGAGTATTAAGCTCTAATTCGACGGTTTAAGCTATGGTTAGGTAAGGGTTAGGTAAGTGTGCATTTTTGACTTAATCCACTAATTAGACCTAATTACAAATTTTTGCTGAGTCGACCACAGAAGACAAAGTTGTTAAATAAATGGTCCTTAACCCAATTACCATTTTTATTGATTTTTATAAGGTAGTCAAAATTTTACTAGTTCTATTTACTTAGGAATTAAATATAAAATTCCGAAATTCATTTATTTCAGTTAAATTTCAGATTTTTAAAACCGGGGTATTACATGTATTCTCCACAGAACAGATCAGACATAGCACACTCATGCATTCTCCACAGAATAGATCAATCATATGCATTCATGTTGCTATCATTCAATGTGATGTTCTTAGCAAAATAATATGGTGACTCATTCATGTTGCTATCATTAAAACACCACATTATCATCAAAGCACAAGGGGCACAACATTCTGATCCCGGAGCTATCCAGAGGAACGATTCTCGGCGACCTGTGCAGTTTCTCCCAGGCAGACAACCAGAGGCTCGGTGTGGAAGCTTCCCCGGACACCCCCTTGTGTTTCCTACGCGAAACTTGGCTGAGGGCTTCTACTTCAAGTCTTCTATCATCTCCAAGAAGCAGAGCTAATTTTGGACCTCGGAGTCAATAGTTCCATATTTTCTTCCCACAGTGCGCATAGTCAGTTTCCCTGAGCCTAAACTGATACCCCTCCACTGTTCCGGCCTTCACGATCAGCTCCGACATCTTCCAATGGCCCCGTCGATCCCAGCTCGAAGAATATTTGACCATGATAGCAACGGCTCTAGTCTCCCCTTCAACAGAGCACGGTACTGTTCGTGGCACCCCCGTCTTCCAGCCATACCACTCCGGGAGAAACCAGAGCCAGAGCGGTCCAGCCTTGTTCCAGACCCTGCCCCAGCTAGCGACATCGTCAAGAAATTCCATGAAAATTCAGGCGTCATCCTAGGTCAAGTCAAAAAGTTTTAGCACCAGTCTTGACCTCTTCTGACCTCGGCAGAGCCCGTGGTGGTGCCATCATCGACTATCTGTCAAGCTGTTCCTGAAGCTGGCAGAACTGGCGGAGCTCGGCAATTCGGTTTCTAACATAGCTCCCCCACCCCGCCTGGCCGGATTACAGCCCCTCCTTGCGTGGAGGTAGTGTTAGGTTGTAATTGGGATTCCCCACCCCTAGTCCAACCCCTTTGTGAGGGAGTAGTGCATGTACTAGCAGGTCTTCGGCCGAAGCGTCATCGACGCGGCGTGCGGGTAGCCCATGCTTCCCCGCTCGCCCTCGTCTTCGGTCGAGGTCGGCATCTTCACGCCGACCAGGTGAGCTACTGAACACTTCTCTTTGTTGGTTTCCTTTGTTTAATTAGTATTGCATCTTAGTGCCGTCGGCGGTGAGAGAGTGCCCGGTCCCAAATTGTCATCAAATTGAGAGACCACCGCGGAGTGAGTTGTGAGAGAGACCCTACAACCCACGCCATTAGCGTGCTGGCCGTCCGTGAAATTGGGCATCTCGAGCCCTTAGGGGTTCAGCCTCAAGCTAGCCAAATCCCTCGGAGCATCAAGGTCCCACCTCGGACCCTTCCCACCATCGCCAGTTTGCCTATGATCAACCGTGATCGCTGCGTGAGTCGATCCGCTAGAGTGAGTCCGCCGCTCAAGGTTGATTGCTTGTAAGTCTAGGTCTAAGGTGCATCGTTCTAGTGGCTATCACCCCCAAGGTGGTGTCACATTAAGTGGTATCAGAGCAAGTTCACAACTTGTCTCTCCACAATTTGGTCCTAGGGCGCATATGCATTTAGAGTCACCCGGTGCATCACCCTTGTCCACTAACACGATCACCTCGTATCGATGATACATGTCAACCTTCTCCATGAGTCCCAAACCTCAAGGGAAACCCACCACCAACGCGCATGACCTCCCTGGCCCCGTCAACTACCTCATGGGGGCCTTTACCGACGCCATTGAGAAGCTTGATAACATATCGGGCCGACTCAACCAAATAAGGGAAAATAGGCCCGCCCCAAGGGCGGATGATAGAAGGACATCTCCCCCACCTCCCACCTTTGATGGAACTCATCCTAATGACTATTTAGATTGGGAGGCTTCAATGGACCAGTACTTCACTTGGTATCCCATGTCCTAGGATTAAAAGGCCTGGGTTGCCAAAATACAACTTACTAAACGGGCTCAAACCCATTGGTTGCGAATTGTCGGGTTCAGGATAATTAGAGGGGAGGCTCCCATCACCACATGGGGGGACATGAAGGATCAACTTAGGGCTAGATATGTTTCCCCCTCCTACCAAGATCGCCATAGCCCAAGGAGCACTTCAACTCCTCCATCCCCACCCGGCCAACCCAAGACCCCAATCACCCAATCCCCACAGCTTCCCACCTCTCCTACCCCGGCCACTACATCTACACCCTACCACCAAGTCCACTCCACAACCATAGCTCCACAAGCCCAATTGGACTCCGTGTCCACCCCTCCACCTAGGCCCATGACAGCCACCCCCCAACCCAAAATCCCTCACCAAACCCATACCCCACAAGCCCCCTTGCCCCCCACCACTACCCCTCCATCGCCCCCCGTAAGAGACACACCTCCCAAAACTAATCAACCCAAATCTCCTCACCCAACCCACCTTCCACTTCCAACCCCAATCCTACCCCAACCTAGGCCTCCACTACTTCCACTCCCAACCCTAACCCAAGTCCGACCTCGCTCACCACCCTGGGTGCGCTCTGCACCGGCTGTCACCAAACCACCCATGATAGATCCTCCAATCCCATTGGCATTAGAAAAAGTGGCCCACACTCCCAGCCTTGTGAGGACAAATGCCCTTCCAGACCCTATCCCCACCATGAAGATCACCCATGTCCAAGTTTAACGAGAAGCCTCACACGGTGGTCTCCACCCTACACCACCATCTCTAGATGGGGCCGAGCTCATCTTGGGAGAACCCCTTGTTAATTGGCTAAGGGAAAGCCCAATTAGAGAGAAAACGTCCCATGTTTGCCCTCCTATGGAGCGAAACCTCCCTATAGTGCCCTTCTCCTATCGCACCACCATCTAATCATCCTATCAAGTTGAGACTTTAGAGGATCTTCTTAAGGGGTTAGCATGGAAAATGGAGTTGACTAGCATGTTGATCACAGTGGCCGACCGACCTAAGAGCCTTGACCTCCAACACCTATGTGTCGGGTCGATCACCGTAGTTTACACTGTGGGTTGCTACACTAGAGACCTCTTTCTCTTCCTCCCCACACCCGATGAGCCTGATGCTATCCACAAATTGGAGTTGCTTATCTCGGGTAGAGAGTCAAGCCATCCATTCGAGGCCTACCATCCCACCCAAATCACCGGCCCAATTATCCCGATGGAGGAGGATGCCTCACCATCTTTTGAGGACTTAGAGTACCTCTCTCTAGGTAACCCATGCCATGATCCCTTCGACCCCTTCCTATGGGCGTCTAGATGCTCATGTGACCCACCCGCCTTACCCACCACCCACTATTCCCTACCCTCACCCACCATGTTGGATCAAGCCCACCTCTTTCAAGACTCGGGCCACATATGGGAAGACATAACCATGGACGACCTACACCTTGGAAAAGTGCCCCACTCCATGATACACGCCTTCTTTGACCCCTTCAATCCTTATGGGTGGGAGCTCAAGGACCACCCCATACCCACACATTTGGCCATCACCTCTGGGACAAGAGTGCACCTATCTTGGCATATCACATCATTCGACATGGGTCACAAGTCCGGTCATCTCATACATGTCACACACACTTTAGGCCAAATGCATGACTGGCTCACATTTGGATGCGCTGGTCCTCCCCCATTCATCATTGGTCTTACGCATGAAAGGAGCATACATGGATGTCCGGGTCCCCCGACATTTGTCACACCCATGCATGATAGGTTCACCTATGGATGCCCCGGCCCTCCTAAGTCCGTCAAAGTCTTCATGGCATCAAAATATGATCGGTCTACATTTGGTTGCTCCGGTCCACCTTTGCACACCGTACTTTTCACAATCACACCGCATCGTAGTGCATGGCATACGTATTCACGCAAGCATCTAGCAACGAGCGGTGAGGATCACAAAGAGCGGGCAACAGCTCGTAAGCGCCACTTGGGACTCCAAGTAGGCAATTTGGTGATGGTGACATTGGAGTGGCTCTACCCTAGGGTCACCTCCAAATCGATGGCACGAGGACTTGGACCTTCCCAAGTTCTGAGTGACTTTGGCAACCCGACTTACGGGTTGGACTTTCTGATGGGTTTTAGGATTCATCCCCCTTCCCACTTGGCGGATCCGGCACCCTCTATGGGCAGCGCAGTGGATCCCAGTGAGTGCCTCGAGCCTCTACCTACCTTTGAGAGTGACACCTTTGGAGAGCCTCCACCAATCAACATGAGAGCCCGACGTAAGCACACGGAGGTGTTAGAATGTAAGGCCCGGATACAGAGGGGGGTGAATGTATCCCTCTACAAATATAGCCTAATTAAAACTCTAAAGCTCAGTTATGCGGAATTAAAACTGTTGCAGAAATAGCCTGAGGAAACTTAGAAGGATCAAAGCAAGACAATAACTCAAGAAGCCCTCAACCGATCCTAAGCAAGCATCTAATGCGCAGCAATTAAGTGAACATATAAGAAGATCAAACCACAAGGGACACCAGGGTTTTTAGGTGGTTCGGTCAACAGACCTGCGTCCACCCCTCACTCCCAACCGGAGTGAGGCTTCCACTAGTAACACTAGCACATCAGACTCAGTCTGCAACAAATGCTGCCACACAGCTTGACCAGGGAAACAACCTCCCCTCTTCCTCCCAACCGGAGGGACACCCCAAGTGACTCCCAGCCACATGGAAACCAGAGACACACGGTCTCTCTTCCTCTAGACCCGGAGGGAACCCCTGGACTTGCTACCCACAAGCCCAGAACCGGAGGACCAAACCTCCCTTCCTCCAAACCGGAGGGGAACCTAGAGACCCAAGTCTCTCTTCCTCTGAACCCCAGAGGGAAACACAAGTGACATTAAGTCACCTGCAACCCAGAGGTCTCGGACCTCTCTTCCTCCCAACCGGAGGGACCCCTGGACTTGAAACCTACAAGCCCAGAAGCGGAGGACGACCCTCCCTTCCTCTAACCAGAGGGAACCCACAAGTAGCACCCAGCTACTTGCAATCGGAGATAGCAATCTCCCTTCTCCTGAACCAATAGGAGAGACCCCGACCACTCTACAGAGAATCGGAAATACAGCAGGTGAATAGTTCAAAAGAAAAACAAAACCCAGCAACAGAAAGCTGAAAAGATAAAAACAAATGTGGCTCTCGCAGGAGCTGGCTGGCCTGGATTTGATCCACGGTCCAGCAGGAACTTCTTCTACTGCTTCTCTCTTTCTCCCAGCACGAACTCTCTTTTCTTCTTCTTCTTCTTTCTTACTTCTTCTTCTTCTCACTGCTTCTGCCTTCTCCTTCTTCTCACTCTCTCTATCTCACTGTCTCTCTTTCTTTTTCTTCTTCTGCTCTCTCGATCTAGCTCTCAGCATTCTCTATCTCTTCTTTCTCTTCTGCACTTCTTCTCTTAGCTCTGGCTGCTTCTACTTCAGTCACTCTCTACCCTCGCACACACTTCTTCAGAGGAAGAAGACACATATATATAGCAGCAGCAGATTAGGGCGGCGTGTGCTCTCCACGATTCCCGCCCAAATGCTTCAGTCCACGTGGAGGCTCCTCTGCATCTCGGATCACGTGCCAGATGCCAGCCTCATATCACGTGCCCACTCTACAAAGGCTCCACGAACAGTACAATAGAGCAAACTGGTTCGGATTTGATCCTGAAGCCAGAATCCTTCTTCTTCTTCTTTTTCTTCTTCTCCTGCAAAGAGATTAAAACCATTAATACTCAGGGTTCTATATATATATATATATATATACCTGAAATAAGTCGGTTGACACTCAAGCTAAAGCTGCACGAGGTGTGTAGGAACAACAAAAGTTGCACTATACTGAGAACGACACGAGGTACATAAGATGACTACAGCACGAGATAAAAGGAAACGACACGAGGTACATACAGTAACAAAGCTAACACTACAAAGAGAGCGACACGAAGTCAGATGAGAATAGCACGAGGTGAGAAGGAAATAACACGGAGTAAAACGGAAGTAAAACACGCGATCAGAGGAAACCTGGACGAAGATAGAAAGAAGCAACACGAAGACATAAAAACAACACGAAGACACAAATACAGAAATAACAAGAAGACTCAAACACAAAGATAACACGAAGATATAAAAACAACAACACGAAGACACAAACACAGAAACAACACGAAGACATTAAAAAAAACGACTCGAATAAAAAGTTGCTCGAACTTACGAACGACTCGAAGACGAGGACGACACGTAACTCGAAGACGAAAACATAAACCGACACGAAGTGTGGTCAAAAAGCAAGAAAGACACTTCCAACGTACATACTTCATATGATGTGAGGCGATGTGTAGACTTTGCATTCAACTGGATGTATAGACTTGGAACGACTTCAAGGTAACAATGTACAGACTTTGAAATAAAGAGTGTACAAACTGAGAGTTCAAGACCACGATGTATATACTTTGCCCAAGGAAACAAATGTGTAGACTTTGGCTTGGAATGAAGGTAAAGATGAGGCTGTATAGACTTGGCCAGAACGTAGGGAAAAGCACCAATGTGCAGACATGAACATCCAGTAGTGTATAGACTTCGTGAACAAGATGCAATGCTGACTGATGTATAGACTTTGTGAACAAGATGCAATGCTGACTGATGTATAGACTTTGTGAATGTTTAGACTTGAATGCTCTACCAGTGTATAGACTTGCAGAGCCGACCCCAATGTATAGACTTGAGGAATTGAAGCCAATTTACAGACTTGTCGAATGGCTTCGCAATGTATAGACTTGGAGCCTTAAGACGCAGCAAGAGACGCTGGCTGAGACGGACGCTGTACATACTTGATGCATGTGAACAGTGAGACGGATGTATAGACTTGATGAACTACAACATGAACATATCATCAGAGAAGCAATGCACAGAACAGAAATCAAGCACAAACCAATTTATCACAGCATGACTCAAGCATACACATGCATTCTTTACAATTCAGACATGGCACACTCATGCAATCTCCCACAGAATAGATCAGACATATTCAAGACAATGTGGTGACTCATTCATGTGGCTATCATTAAAACACCACATCATCAACAAAGCACAAGGGGCACAACAGGAGGCAACACTAGGCAAGCATGGTACCATTGCCGGCAAGAGGGTATGCCCGAGCTACCTTGAGAGGCTGAAGAGCCGTCCCCCGACTAGGGACGCAGAGTTGAGTTTGGAGATCACGGCTCACCCGAAGCTACATTTGGTCTACTACTTCCCCGGTGGACCCATACTCGACGGGGTCGAGTTTTCCCCACTCTGAGGGTATGATGGGGGCATCCCTTGCCCATCCACATTTTCGAGGCTCGGATTGTTCGTCGGCATGTGCCATTGTGTTCGTCATGTGTTTCATAGTCTAGTCATGTAATTTTTATATTTTATTTGAGTCATAAACTATGTAATTTTCCCTTTATTTGAGTCTGATACCTAGGTTAGTGAGTCATTTACCTAAGTTAGTTGTCATATAGTTGGTTTGATAGGTTATTGGGCCCAATTCATTGGGCTAGGCCCAGGGGCGCCCCTCCTTGGACTGTTTTGTCAATCTGTCAATTGTCTAGGGGTAATTTAGTCCTAGGAAAAGTATGGAGTGTATAAATAGCCCCCTCCCCTCTCTCATTTGTAACCTTTGATGATCAAGGACATTATAAATTCCCTTTGGAATTTTGTCTCCCCTCCCTCTCTTGAAATATCTCTCTCTCATATCTCTCTCTCTCTAAGGGGGTCGCCCCTCTCTCTCTCTTCCCCTCCCACCTACTTTCTCTCTCTCTCCCCCTCCATCAAGGCTATTCCAAGTCCCCACACCCCTCTCATTACTCCACCCCAGCCCCAAGGGATCCTCCCCCAATCCCTACCCCACCCTCCAACCACCAACCACCCAATTCCCTTCCCCAAGCAACTCTCCACCTCCCCAAGGCTGAAGGGGCTTAACCCTAGGCCAAATTTGAATTTCCCACCCCTCTCTCCTTCTTCCCCAGCCCCCCTTGGTCCCCCTCTACCCTCTCTCTTCCTCCCTAAGCCTTGGCCAAACTCCATCTCCTTCCCCCATCCACCATAGGTTGGCCTCCCCTCCATTCCCCTCCTTCACCTTGTGCTGAGAGAGCAGGCCGCACCAGACCCACCACCCTCTACTAGCCTCGCACCCTCCCTCTCCCAACCACTCCTACCAATTCCTAACACCCTTCCCCAACCCCTATACCCATTAGCCACACCCCTTGCAACATCTCACCCCCCTTCCTACTCCATTCACCTTCGGTTAGTTGTAGATCCAGCACCAGCTCGCAGGCAGCAGTGTACCAGCAGCTTGCATCAGCGGCCACATCGTCATCAAGAGGCTTCAGGAGACGTACTATATACTGTTGGAATCCTCATCCAATCAGCTTCTCAGCGAGGGCAGTCCCGCCTTCTTCTGATCCCGGAGCTGTCCAAAGGTGCGATTCTCGACGACCTGCGTAGTTTCTCCCAGGCAGACAACCAGAGGCTCAGTGTGGAAGCTTCCCCGGACACCCCCTTGCTTTTCCTGGCACGAAACTTGGCCGAGGGCTTCTCCTTCAAGTCTTCTGTCATCTCCAAGAAGAAGATCTAATTTTGTACCTCAGAGTCAAGAGTTCCATATTTTTTTCCCATAGTGCGCAAAGTCAGTTTCCCTGAGCCAGAACTGATACCCCCCCACTATTCCGGCCTAAACGATCAACTCTGACATCTTCCAACGGCCTCGTCAGTCCTGGATCGAAGAAGACTTGACCACGATCGCATCGGCTTTCGTCTCGCCTTCAACAGAGCACGGTACTGTGCGTGGCACCCCCGTCTTCCAGCAGCACCACTCTGGGAGCAACCACAGCCAGAGCGATCCAGCCCTGTTCCAGACCCTGCCTCAACCAGTGACATCATCAGGAAATTCCAAAAAAATTCAGGCATCATCTTGGGTCAAGTCATAAAGTTTTCGCACCAGTCTCGACCTCTTCTGAGCTCGGCAGGGCCCGTGGCGGCACTGTCATCGACTGTCTATCAAGCTGTTCCTGAAGCTGGCAGAACCCGCGGAGCTTGGCAATTTGGTTTCTAACATAGCTCCCCCACCCTGCCTGGCCGGCTTACAGTCCCTCCCTGCGTGGAGGTAGTGTTAGGTTGTAATTGGGCTTCGCCACCCCTAGTCCAACACCTCTGCGATGGAGTAGTGCATGTACTAGCAGGTCTTCAGCCAAAGCGTCATCAGCGCGACGTTCGGGTTGCCCACGCTTCCCCGCTCGCCCTCGTTTTCGGTCGGGGTCGGGGTCGGCGTCTTCACGCGGACCAGGTGAGCTACTAAACACTTCTCTTTGCTGGTTTCCTTTGCTTAATTAGTTTTGCATCTTAGTGCCGTCGGCGGTGAGAGAGTGCCCGGTCCCAAATTGTCATCAAATTGAGCGACCACCGCGGAGCGAGTTGTGAGAGAGACCCTACAACCGACGCCCTTGGCGTGCTGGCCGCCCGTGAAATTGGGCATCCCGGGCCCTTAGGGGTTCAGCCTCAAGCTAGCCAAATCCCCCGGAGCGTCAAGGTCCCACCTCGGACCCTTCCCACCATCGCCGGTTTGCCTATGAGCAACCGTGATCGCTACGCGAGTCGATCCGCTAGAGCGACTCCGCCGCTCAAGGTTGATTGCTTGTAAGTCTAGGTCCAAGGTGCATCGGTCTAGTGGCAATCACCCCCAAGGTGGTGTCACATCAGGTATTTATTTGCTTGCTTGATAACGTGATAGCCAATTCTTGACATGACTTGATAACGTACATGCTTGCCTATCTTGGTATAAATACATGAAATCGGATATCTTGCTAGTTCATCCTTAGTTATCTCTTGCTATACATTTTTTCTAGTATCATTTCATGTGAACATTCATAGCTATACTTGCATTCATGTAACATGTAATTTACTTAAAGCAAGCTAGCACTTGAGATATAATTCCTATTGAGCATTCGCTCACCTAGTGTTTTTCCCTACTTTTCAGGTAATTCCGATGACGAGACTAATTCGGATGGGGAAGGACATGAGTGAAGAGCTTAGAGCGATTCCAACCGTCAAAGTGTTATCTAGTCCTATCTTTTCTATGTTCTTGAGTCATCTATTGTACTTTTTTTTATTGAGTCCTAGTGCGTTTATCAAGAGTTGTAATAGAAGTACTTTGAAAGTTTATGATTAATAAAGGACTTAGTTATCATTACTTGTTCGCGCTCTGCTATGTGTGTCGAATACACTTACGCTTTGATTGACATGATCGATATAAACTCGTCACGCATCTCTAGGTTCCTTTCGTGCTCGGGCCGTGTGTCCACTAACATCTTACACTGCGCCTCAAGTATCTCGCACTTACCTAGAACGGTGGTAACTAAGACACTCACAAAGAACCAAGGAACTACAATAACGAGTGACTAGTCTAGGTCACGCCCGTAGAAGCTTGTCCAACCGCCCCCTGACCACGTGTGCATACACAAGCCCAATGCCTTGAGCCAGGTCTCTAGCTAGTTTCCCCCCCAGTAGGACACTACCGCAAAGCAAGGGGGCCCACGGAAACTAGCCTAAAAATCATCTACCGGGTACTGCCTCGCCACCATTCCAAGGTGGGCCGACACACCGGAAAGTGTCGTCAGGCTACGACTAGTGGAGGTTCACTAGACACAAAGACTCAAAATAGCGAACACCGAAGTACAAACAAGGTAAGCACACACCTATCACACGTACTACGGAGCATAATGCATTTTACAACTATCACTAGACTCAGGACAGTCAACTAGACCTACTGACAACAATCCTTGAGTCATTAGACTCGGGTCAAGATCGTTGCACATCACAGGAACACGCTGTTAATCAGCCTAGTCCGTAAGCCAAAATCCACGGTAAAACACATTATGGAAGACGGCACATGATAGCCGGATCCATAATAGCAATAATAACAATGAGTCCTCGGCCTTTGAGCCGCACAACGGACTCACAATTCTGTATAACACGAAACACGGAATACGAGGGATTATCAAAAGCCCTCAAAATCACATGGCATATAAATCGAGGTAAGACACTACCACTAAGCATCCATAATCATGTCTCGATTCGCACAGGATAGATGAGACACTCACAGAAGTCACGTGTCAACCGCTGGGTCACAACCCGGTTGACCAGAAACCATAATGACCCTCGAAATAATACAAAACACTACACGGTACAATGGCCCTCTCAGACACCCTATAACATGGTCATATCCCTTATAGGACGTCCAAGACATCCACGAAACAATGGGCTAACCAAGGCATCAAAGCCACATCAACCGAAAACCAAACCAACACGAAAGAAACTCTGGGCCGGTGGCGGTCTTACCCCTGGCCGCTAAACCAACTTGGCGGTCATTCAAGGGGCCACTACCCTTAAGAAACCCAAGACATAAAAACAACAAAATAGGAGCCTTGCGGTCTGCCTGAGGCTACTACTGGCACCAGACAGTCTCTTCAGGGCCGCAAGTTGAACCTAGCAGTCATGACCTGGCTGCTATGCCCAGTCAACCCCCAAACAGTCAAACCAATCGAAACCACCTAACGGTTTACCTAGGAGAGTTTTCCACGGACTGGCGGTCACCCCTAGGCCGCCAAGGACCCCATGCGGTCGGAGCTAGACCGCTAGCCCAAACCTCCTTAAAATAAGTAAACCGACATAAAACGTCACCTAGTGGTCGCCCAAGGGCCGCTAAAACCAACCTTGCGGTCGGTCACGTGACCGCTAAACCAAACTGACAAAGGACTCCATGTTGAGTCTATAAGATGGTGCAAAACGGATTCAGAGGGGGGTGAATGAATCTCCCCTTTAGAAATTTTGCCCAATTGAAACTGTACTAATAAACTTTTGTGGAAATGAAATCTGATAAGATCAGCAAGACAGAAGTTCTATTGAGATTCACACTAGAACACTTGTCTAGAAGTTCTAATGTGATTCTCACTAGAGTACTTGGATAGTAGTGAAAAGATTTCCTTAGATGGCAACTTTGCTGAAACCCCAGATAGTAGATATGATTCAGCCAATGCAATTTGAATGTAGAATTGCTTAGATTAAATTTATACAACAGAAACAAACCTAAGTATACATCTATCGATAGTCAGAATTGCATTCAAATCAAACAAACCACTGCACAGATGATTTTTTAGGTGGTTCGGTCTTCCAGACCTACATCCACCCCATACTCAACCCGAGTGTGGATTCCCGTTGATACACAGCTTAAACCGTTGGGCCTCACAGCTTGCCTACAACCACAGAGTGTCACAGCTTGCTCCACTGGGCATTATAGCTTAAGCCACTGCTGATTCACAGCTTCAAACAGCTCGGCCTTACAGCTTCACCTTCGCTGATACACAGTTTAAGAAATGGAATGGAAAATGGAAAAACAAGAAAGATAAAGTTTAGCTACGGAAAGCTGGAAATAAAGCACAATAATGTAGCTTGCTCAGGAGCAGTGTAGCTTGGATCTGATCCAAAAGCTACTGATATTCCTTCTCCTTCAATCTTGCTGCTGCACTCTCTTCTTCTTCTTCCTTCTTCACTCTGGCTCTCTTTTCTCTCTCTATGTAATTCCTCTCTCAGAATTTCTCCTTCTACTTGTCCTGCTCTCTCTCTTTTCTTCTCTCGATCTCACGATCACCCTCTTCTTCATTCAACTCTATGCAGCTCCCTTATCTCGCTCTTCTTATTCATCTCTAAAGCTCTTCTCTATTTTTCTGCTTCTGCTATCTTCTTCACTGCTCTACCCTCTTCTTCCTTTTTCTATCTTCGGCCTTGTTCAGCTTTCCTCTTATCACACTCATGCTCTGAATTGGGCGATCGGCCCTCCTTTTATGAGCTCTAGGAGATGGGTGCGTGGTCCTCACAATTCCCGTCCAAATTTCATGCCAGATCTGATCCTTTTTGGTTCCACGTGTCATAATCGTGGTGCTGTAGCAGTCCACATGGCAGGATCATCTGTACGATCCTAGCCTTGGATCACGAGCCATCGATCTGGTACTTTAAATTCCACGTGAGGTTAGTTGACAGGTTGCACGTAGGACGCTCGATCATTGGCTGGCCTGGCAACATAACAGACAGAGTGTTAGCTATTTGATAATATGCATAGACCTATCAAGCATTCAATACAAACATGCACAGACTAGATATAAAGGCATGACGCACTAGAACCGACCTTGTGAGTGCAGGCAAAGTATGCACTGACATATGTGCAACTTGCACAGACCTTAGTATGCACAAAGTGTAACTAGCATAGACCTGATATGTACTATCGCAAGACTTGCAATGACCTTCATATGAATGTATAAGAATGTGCACGGACCTTGCCTTGCAAGCTGAAAATCTGCTCAGACTTGTCCTTGCAAATGTTCACGGACCTCAAATAGCATGTGCACAGACTTGAACAGTATGTGCACGGACCTTGCTTTGCAAGCTGAAAATGTGCTCAGACTTGTCCTTGCAAATGTGCGCGGACCTCAAATAGCATGTGCATAGACTTGAATAGTATGTGCAACAGTATGTGCACGGACCTTGATGCTGGAGAGCGAAACTAGCATCGACCTTTGCCATGTGAAAACCCAACTAGCACCGACCTTGCCATGTGAAAGCCCAACTAGCACCGACCTTATGCATAACTAGCACAGACCTTGTATGAAGGAGGAAAACGTGCACCGACGTTGATCATGCAGACGAGGTAAAAAATGCACCAACCCCATATGTGTTTCTACAGGATCGTGCACGGACTTTGGTCTCCTATATGCATTGTGAGAAAAAACCATGCACGAATCTTTACGCATGAATAAGCAAGACTTGCACTGACACGTCTGCATGGTGCAAAAAGTTGCACCAACCTTAGATGTGTGACAACACAGCTAGCACGGACCTTGGCTATGCATGAACTATATCTAACATCGACCTTAGCTACAATAACCTGCTCAGACCTTGTAGGGTAAGATGCAAACATGCATGGACTTGAGAATGGGAAATGTGCAAGTGTAAAACTACACTTCATATCAACAACAACATCAAAGCAAACATCTCACATAAGTTTGACAACATCAAAGCACATCAAAGCAACACATATGATCACATGAGTCATAGTGTTTATCATCATCAAAACCACAGGATTACAACAATCTCCCCCTTTTTGATGATGGCAACACTATGAGTCATGCACAAATAAAATCCAGACTCATATCAAATTATTCTCTCCCTTTGACTTCATCAAAAAGAAATCAATAATTTGATTAATGCAGTGATGTCGTGTAACATTCTCCCCCTTTATAAATGCAACTGTACTCCTTGTGAGAAATGAAGATCAGTAAAGAGAAAACAAGGGTATGCATGGAGAAATTTCAGAAGGTAAACATATGCTCTCCCCTTGACAATAAAGGAATGGAAACCTCAGCATACATAAGTTCAGCAAAAAAAAGCACATGAGAGCACACATGATATGATATGAATAATCAGATAGTTTGAAGATTGAGCACAAGAGCAATTTTACAAGATGAGGTGCAACAGAATCAGAACAGGAACAAGAGAAGTTCCACTGAGCTTCCAAAAGTTTTAGAGAAGATTTTCAATGAGTTATCAAAGTCATAATTTCAAAGTTAAAGGTATTTCAGATTCTTCCACTATAAAAACTTATGACATAATCTTTATTGAACAGCCTGGTTTAAATATGATGTATTTAAAGTTTGTTCATAAATTCTGTAATCATATCTGAGAATCAATCTTTTTAATACAAGTGAACCAAGCCTCCATATTAACATCTAGTTTAAACCTCTCTTCTTCTTAATCATTCAATTTCAATGTCCCCTCTAGGAGTTACATGCAATGGTATTGAGGTTAAACTTACAAGAATGCATCTGATTATGTCTATCATTTCTGAAATTTTTATGAGGAATTAGTTTTTCAAAGCAGAATATCTTTTCATACTAATAGTTGGTCATGTTTTTCAAGAGCATTCAAGTTTTAGTTCACACCTTGTAGCTATAGAATACACATTGTTTAGGTGCAAGTATTCCTAAGTACTCAGTATGACTAACTGTCATGCTTCACAATGAACAGAGATAACTAGGGCACTTCATGACATAGGTTTATTCCATTTCTTTGATGAATAACCCAGTTTCTCAGTACAACTCAGTTATTGCTCTGCCTTAATTCGATATTGCAATAATTTTCCAGTAGAGTTAACTATGGTACATCATGACACAGTCCTTTGGACATGGTTTCTCAATAACCACAGTCATTGCTCTTGCCAACTCTTATCTTTTTGACATTTTCAAATTTTCAGATGTTTAAAGACAATACTCACTACAAATGACTCTGCCAGAGTTAGCCATGATCTCAGAATTTTCAAATTTCAGAATATCTTACACGATATAACATGAACTACCTGGTTAAAGTTTATTAAAAGATTCGATTCTGATATTTTCAAGATGTTCAAATCAAAAGTCATTAAATACATAAGACTTAAACCAGCTGAATAGTTTAGACATTCATAGTTCCATATAATGAAAGAATCCTAGTTCAAATATTTTTAGATTTATGATCAAGATATCCCCATTAGAATCTTCATGAATTTCTAACAGAAATTTTCAGCAATAGTCAAGAGTTCAAAATTAAGATCATCAAAAGGTATGCAAATTTGTGAGAAGTTTTCAGAAGGTCTAATAATCAAAGATTAATCATAGAAGTTGATCGAACAGTTCAAGAATTTCATTAGCCAAAAAGATTTTTACTGAATGACAATTAAGTCAGGTAAGGCTTCAAAGCAGAGTTTAAGATAATCAGCTCCCCCTTAGCAAATGCAACACAGTGGATTCAAGAGTGATGGGAAAGATGAGCTCTTAGGAATTTCAGAGTAGATAACTAGCTTGGTCGGACTGACAGAGTTTGAAGAAAATCATCATTCAAAGTTCAAAAGTTAAGAATAAAACCAAGAAGTAAAGATATCACTTAATTATATGAAAATTTGAGGCTTCGGTTGACCAAACTGGACAAAAATGCAACAATATGTTTCCTTTGAATTGTGCAAACAACCAATCTTTTTGGAATTTTCTGGGTAAATGATATGCAATGAAATATGTATGCATAAACATTAACTTTTTTTCATAGAATGCTTTGAGTCAACATATATGACGTGAGAATAATGCATGGACTTAATCTAAACACATATGTATGACACAAGAATTATCCTGATTGACTGTAGCACAGAAGATGAATGTTAGTCAAGCAATTTCAAGAATATGATTTGCTCCCCCTAAATGTGTGCATGAATCAATCAATCTTTTTGGAATTTTTCATATGAATGAAATGCATTCAATTCTGAAATCATTATATGTATGAAAACATATGCACATGAGTAGACAGTGAAGTGTCTTACAACAAAAGACAGAACACTTGCAATGTAATGTCGACTCAAGGTGTCGACATTTCTAACAAGATAAGTGCAATGATGTGTTCAACATTCATTAAGGCATAATCAGAAATTTTATTGATGTGAACAAATAGTATGCAACATATGCAATGAACACAATGCTTTCTTGACATAAACTCCCCCTGACATTATGTAGGGAATTTAAAGAGTTATGATCATTAAAACTTAGACTACTTTATATGCAATTTGACGCATGGTACTTGGCGGAGTACTTAGGTCCAAAGGGCCACCTCACACATGATGTGGGTTTCCAGACAGACAATGTCTGTCCTTCTCCCAACATACCATTTGATATACCAGTAGGTCAAACTGTGAAACGTAGTGCCAATGCAGTCCTACATGCATTAAGACCAATATCAATCAAATGCAATTGTCACATGTCCATATCAAATGCAATTCGAAATTTCATGACATGCAATTCATTTCTGATGTAAGACTTCCACAGACAACACATCATATGCATTGAGAGGTTCAACTGCAAATTACAGAAATACATGAGAACATGTATTCATGAGTTTTCAGATGACAAAATATCATGATTTTGCAGTTATCTAATCAGAATTCAGTAAATTCAAATATCAGACTAGAAAAGCACAAAAATGGGATTTTACCACACTTGGGTGCCGTGGCTTATAAAACCCCTTTATTCATCAGCTTCCAAGGCACTCCTGTAAAAACGGAATCTCATTTTGCATATTGAGGTACCTAAGAATTCTTGGGCCGTCCTTGGTTAGCAACTCCTCTGGAAGGAGTTCTCCAAGATTTCAGGGCATTGTTATCATCAATTTTCAACATGAAATAATTTTCCATGTCATGCCCAAACCTACCACAGTCATGACAATAACCTAAGGTTCTCACAATTCTCTCAAATGAATGACTATTAGATTTTTGTGAGTAAGCAAGCATGTTATCATTTTTAACATGAGATTTTCTTTTATCATAGTCAGCAAACCAGCATTCTTGATGGGGATATCGAAGCAAGACCGCTCATATTTTGTTTACATTTATGTCTTTTTATATTTTATATATACCCCTTGTGTTATATGGGTACACAATTGTAAGTCTTAGGGGGTTTTTGTACAAAATGTCAGTAGGACCAACAAGGGGTCCCTCACTCCTTCCCCATTGATCCACCTCATCCATGTGGGGCTGATCAAAAGCCAAGGTGGCATCTAGAAGGTTGGACTAGTCAATTAGACACATGGGGGGGACAAATGGGTTAAATTGTCAAGGGTAGGCCACCTACCCTTACCCCTTGGTCAAGGCCCCCCCCCCCTTTTTGTCCATTTTAATTTTTGAAAAATTAGTCCATTAGAACTAATTAGTTCTATACCTTGTATACCCCTCCCAACCCTAGATCTGAGGGCATTAGTGGTCATTTTTTATTTATTATATAGGGCTTGTATTTCCCTTTTTCATGAATTAATGAGAAGAATATTGTTGAATGAGCATTGGAGCCTGGTGCGCCCCTCCCCTCTCCCCTTTGGTTCCTCCCCATTCCCTCTATATTTCAAGGTTTATAACCCTTCTACCTGAGCCCCTCTATCTCTGATTTCATCTCTGGTCCCGCCGCCGCCGTTCGTGCCGCCATCGAGCCGCCGCGAAGCCGTCTCCGAAGTTCTGTCCAAGGTTCTGTTTGGTTGGACACACAGTCCCACTCCGGGATTTTTAACTCCCAACTCCGACATCATCTGGAGTTGCGATTTTCAGGGTTGGTTCCTCTCTTGATTCCCAACCTCCAGTAAAAAAATCACGTCCTTTAGACTTCATTTTACATTTTTCTATTTTTGTGTCTTTCTATCTTCCAGATCTGTCCCTTTTCAGATCTGTGTAGCAGAAACTTAGTTCTTCCACCTTTCGACTCCATTTTTGATTTTTGTTAGACCCCAAAATTTATTGGAGGTTCTGTCCATCATCCTCACCCTCCACAAATTTTTGTCGAATTTTTAAAGCCCTCTACCTATTTTTAGAAATTGTGCCTTTTCCCCAAATTCAAACCTATTTCTGCTGTCTAAATCCGACCCCAAGTCAGTCTAAAATCACCAAAAAATCGCCACTTCCATTAAATCTTGTATATGATATATCCCCATTTTCCTCTCTTCGGCCTATACAACTTTCATGAAGAACTTATCTTCTGATTAGGAGGTCTATATCGCGGTCAACGCCAACTCTCAGGAAAACTTGGTTCTACCCTGAGTTTTCAGATCCTGTGAGTCAACAGCTTGAAAATTCGACAAAGGCCATCAACGGGAAACTCAAATTTCTTTCTCCAGCCATAGATCGAAGGATTTCAACTCAGCTTTCCATCGGTACCTCTTTTGCGTCGATCCAACGTTGGGAGTGACCGCAGCAGCAGATCTCGCCGGGTCGCGCGCTGTAAAATAGAATTGCAAATCCGTGGCCAGCAACTCTGGCAAGTGGAGATCGGAGCCGCCCAGCCTCCGGCCGGTGAACCAACAGACCGCCATCCCAGGGAGTGCCCTTCCAGGCATCCCCACCGCAGTGGTGTCACCCCGGTCCCACACGGCCCCTCGGACCAGCACGTGGGTCCCACGGTCGTGAGTACGTGTGCCGCCGAAGCAACACAAGAAGCGGCCCGTCAACCCGAAACCGCTACTCCCGGGTCCCATTGTGTCGCCCTTTACCTCCCTGCGTGGAGTGGGCAGTAATTTATCTTGCTGTAATTATTATGTATTTACTGTTCCGGGAGTACGAGATCGGCCGGGAAGTCTTCCCTACGCCTGGTAGCGTAGACGTATCGTAGTCGCTCCTTTACCCGGCACTTGCTTTATTTCGTATATATTTCTTTATGCCGCAGCTAGAGAGCATGCGAGGATCGTAGCTCGCTATACTTTTTATATCACCGCTGTTGCGAGAGAGAGAGAGAGAGACCGTCACGTGACTCGATCCGGGCACGAATTTATGAGTTGACCACCCTAGCTCTTTGTCGGTTTCTCAACTGCGCACGTCCAACGCTTCCCTCGTTAGGGACGATCGCGAGCTTGCATAGAGTCCAAGGATCGCATATCCATTTGGAGTCGAGTCGCGTGTCTGTCCCGCATCAATTTGGTATCAGAGCGCTAGTTGAGTCTAGGGTGTTTAAAAATAAAATAAAAAAGGGTGTCATTTACATCTTGTCATTGTCTAAGTCAGTCTAGGTTGCACTTGCATCCCATTAATTGGTATATCAAAAGGTGTTGTCGGAACGTTAGGCTACGCCTATCGGGAAGGCCGCACACTTGCGCGAGTGATCTTCGGATCGATTAACTCCTCCACGTACCGAGTCTTGGTTTACGTCTAGGGTCCTTAGTGTGTATTAGTTAGTACATTCCAACTCTACATTTGCATCACATTCTATGTCGTGTCTAGGTGCTTGCATTAGGTGGCATAACATTTCGCTTATAAAACAAAAACAAAAAAATGGCCTTGCATATCCATTCCTAGGAGATCCAACCCCATCTTGGCCACCATGGCCACACCCCGAGTTCATATTCCCGATGAAGTGGCCGGAATGTTCAGAGCCATTATGGGAGCAATGAAGGGGTTGAGTACACGCCTAGATCGGTTGACTACCGGGGTAGATCGGATGGAAGAGTACATCCCGGTGCCAAACCAAGGACCCCTTCTCCACGAGGAGGACATTCCTTCATCACCCATGAGAGCTCCATTACCGTCAACCTCATCTTCCGATCTTATTTTGGAACCATATTATTTGGAGCCACCAAGGTCCGAGCCTCCCGTGTTTCTAACGGGTATGCTATACGTAGCCGAGCCGCTTCTTAATTGGCTCAACGATGGCTTGGTCCCACCTCCTTATCCATCCATGGACTCCGCCTTACCATTAGTGCTGGTCAATTCATTCCACACTACATTTCGGTCTAATCACCATGCTGATACCTTGGATGATCTTGTTATGGGATTACATTCACAATGGAAGTTGACGCACTTATTGGCCCGAGGCTTTGACCAACTCACTAGTCTTAGCTTCACCCACCTGGCCATAGGGTCCATTACCTCCGTGTGCACCTTGGGTTGTGTCACCACGGAGATTCTTCTATTCCTCCCCTTTTCGGCCGAGCCCGACTTCATTCCCTTTTGCCCAAGGGAGGAATCTTATTTTCTACACATGTCCGTCGTCCCACCGATCATAATGTATGACAGTGACTATGAATTCCAAACTTGGGATCATGTCATGTTGGAACCCATCTCACGAGGTCATACCTTCTTCGACCCTTTTGACCCCTTCACTAGTGAACCTCCCGAGCTTCTATCTTCACTCCACTTCCTCCGTGGAGTTCACTATCACACCTTTTCCACTCGGGCCAAGCAACTTCTACATAGCCATAAGTCCGAACCATCATTTTGGGATAATGAAGACTTTGGTTTCCCCGGCCCACCTAAGCCCATCCTCGATACACCCACACCCGGCTCTTCCACACCCAGCTCTCCTAACCCTCTCAAGTCTCCCAAATCCAAAGGGCCGTCCATGCATGACTGGGTCATACTTGGACGTTTAGGTGTTCCCCATGCCACCCATCTCTGGTTACATAACATGCATTCATGGCACACGTTCGGGTGTCCTGGTCCGTCGTCACCCATGTACGGGTCGGACTAACAATAGGTTTGTCTAGAGTTATGCATGAGTCAGTTTTTTGTTTGTGTGGTTTGTGGTTTGTTAGGAGTCTGCATGTGTCTTGTGCGAGCTCGTTGATGTCAGTCTCTTAAGAGGCGAGTGGACTCGCTCGATGAGTATGGGATCAGTTCTACATCTATGTCCCGGATCTAATCACCTATAGGGACACAGTGGTGATTCCTAGTGAGTCTTCGAGCCGCCTCCTTCCCCTTGAGAGTGACCCCACCCCGGAGTGTTCCACCACTAGCCCCTTCCCATAGCAGCATGCGCATATCGAGTATATACGGAATGAGCAGGTGACGATCACTTGGAGTGGAGCGTACCCGCGCTACTTGGTACAGTGACGGATCCGCCGGAGCTACTCGAGCAGTCACCCCCTTTACTCGACAGGGTCGAGTTCTTCTCACCCGGGGAGAATTGATGGGGACATCGAAGCAAGACCGCTCATATTTTGTTTACATTTATGTCATTTTATATTTGTATGTATACCCCTTGTGTTATATGGGTACACAATTGTAAGTCTTAGTGAGTTTTTGCACAAAATGTCAGTAGGACCAGCAAGGGGGCCCTCACTCCTTCCCCATTGGTCCACCTCATCCATGTGGGGCTGGTCAAAAGCCAAGGTGACATCTAGAAGGTTGGACTAGTCAATTAGACACATGGGGGGGACAAATGGGTTAAATTGTCAAGGGTAGGCCACCTACCCTTACCCCTTGGTCAAGGGGGCGCCCCCCCCTTTTTGTCCATTTTAATTTTTGAAAAATTAGTCCATTAGAACGAATTAGTTCTATACCTTGTATACCCCTCCCAACCCTAGATCTAAGGGCATTAGTGGTCATTTTCCATTTATTATATAAGACTTGTATTTCCCTTTTTCATGAATTAATGAGAAGAATATTGTTGAATGAGCATTGGAGCCTGGTGCGCCCCTCCCCTCTCCCCTCTGGTTCCTCCTCTTTCCCTCTGTATTTCAGGGTTTATAACCCTTCTACCTGAGCCCCTCTATCTCTGATTTCATCTCTGGTGCTGCCGCCGCCGTTCGTGCCGCCATCGAGCCGCCGCGAAGCCGTCTCCGAAGTTCTATCCAATGTTCTGTTTGGCTGGATAGAGTCCCACTCCGGGATTTTTAACTCCAAACTCCGACATCATCTGGAGTTGAGATTTTCAGGGTTGGTTCCTCTCTTGATTCCCAACCTCCAGTAAAACAATCACGTCCTTTAGACTTCATTTTAAAGTTTTCCATTTTTGTGTCTTTCTGTCTTCCAGATCTGTCCCTTTTCAGATCTGTGTAGCAGAAGCTTATTTCATCCACCTTTTGACTCCCTTTTTGATTTTTTTTGGAACCCCCAAATTTATTGGATATTCTATCCATCATCCCCACCCTCCACAAAATTTTGTCGAATTTCTAAAGCCATATACCTATTTTTAGAAATTGTCCCTTTTCCTCAAATTCAGACCTATTTCTGCTGTCTAGATCCGACCCCGAGTCAGTCTAAAATCCCCAAAACATCGCAACTTCCACCGAATCTTGCATAATATATATCTCCATTTTCCTATCTTTGGCCTCTACAACTTTTATGAATAACTCATCATCTGATTCGGAGGTATACATCACGGTCAACTCCAACTCTCAGGAAAACTTGGTTCTACCCTGAGTTTTCAGATCATGTGAGTCAGCAGCTTGAAAATTCGACAAAGGCCATCAACAGGAAACTCAAATTTCTTTCTCCAGCCATAGATCGAAAAATTTCAAGTCAGCTTTCCATCGGTACCTCTTGTGCACCGATCCGACGTGGGGAGTGACCGCAGCAGCAGATCTCGCTAGGTCGCGCGCTGTAAAATAGAACTGCAGATCCGTGGCTACCAACTCCGGCGAGTGGAGATCGGAGCCGCCCGGCCTCCGGCCGGCGAACCAGCACACCACCATCCCAGGGAGCACCCTTCCAGGTGTCCCCACCGTAGTGGTGTCACCCCGGTCCCACACGGCCTCTCGGACCAGCACGTGGGTCCCACGGTCGTAAGTACGTGTGCCGCCGAAGCAACACAAGAAGCAGTCCGTCAACCCGAAACCGCTACTCCCGGGTCCCATTGTGTCGGCCTTTACCTCCATGCGTAGAGTGGGTAGTAATTTGCCTTGCTGTAATTATTGTGTATTTACTGTTCCGGGAGTACGAGATCGGCCGGGAAGTCTTCCCCACGCCCAGTAGCGTGGACGTATCGTAGTCGCTCCTTTACCCGACACTTGCTTTATTTCGTATATATTTCTTTTTGCCGCTGCTAGAGAGCATGCTAGGATCGTAGCTTGCTATACTTTTTATATCACCACTGTTGCGAGAGAGAGATAGACCGTCCCGTGACCCAATCCGGGCACGAATTTATGAGTTGACCACCCTAGCTCTTTGCCGGTTTCTCAACCGCGCACGTCCGACACTTCCCTCGTTAGGGATGATCGCGAGCTTGCATAGAGTCCAAGGATCGCATATCCATTTGGAGTCGAGTCGTGTGTCCGTCCCGCATCAATTCTCTAGCCTTATGACCTGATTTTCTACAATTAAAGCACTGAATATGCTGACTGTTTGAAACATATTTATTTCTTTGAAAATCATGATTTACAGAATATTCAACATGAACATTATGAAAGTGAGGTTTCTTCTTTTGATTGGCAGACCAGCATTTGGCTGCCATGTGGCCTTTCTTACCACAGTTATAACAATAAGAAGAATTTCTTCTTTCAACAACCGACCAGCAGTGACTAGCCCTATGGCCTAGCTTTCTACAATTGAAACACACAACATGCTGGTTCATTGAGACAGAATTATTCCTACCAAAGACATGTTGATTCTCATAAGGATTTGTATGATAAGAATACAATTTACCCTTACTCTTAGCAGCATTCACATTTTTTACAAGCATTCATATCATCAATTTTCATAACATGGCAGCCATGCATCATATGCCCTGCCCTACCACAATAGTGACATGAATTAATTTTTGAGTTTGCATGTAAATGAGTTTGAAAATTTTTAGCAACATGCACTGATGAACTACTAGGATTCTCAGAAATAGCAGAATAAATAGAGTTCATAGCACTAGCAGAAACAACTCTAAATTTATCCAGATTGGCATTCTTTTTCTGCTTTTCAGTCTTTTTCAGGTTCTTTTTTTGGTTTCCAGTTCTTTGAGCAGTAAATTGGAAAATATGTGTAGTAGAACTAGAAACACAAGAAGTTTGAGTTTTATTTCTAAATTTCTTTTTATTGACAAGGTTATAACCCAACCCTTCCTTCTGAAAATTTATTTTTACTCCAAAGATCTTATCAAGATTGTCCTTCCCTTTAACAAATTCGGATAGTGAATTTCTTAGATCTGGATTTCAGATTGCAAAGATGAAACATTATGTTCATAGCCAATAATTTCAGTCTCACATGAAATGACCTATTTATGCAGTGCATCATTTAGATTTTTCAATGTTTCAATTTCCTATTTTAGCTCTTGTTCCTTGTTGACTTCAGTTTCTTTTAAAATACATTTCCCTTTTTCAATTGTCTGTAACTTTTATGATATAACAGTGTTTAAAACCATGAGTTTCTTATTTTGTTCTTTCATATTGCCATTTTCTTCCATCATGGTTTCTTCAGATTGTTCAACTTCCTTTTTCTTTTCAAGCAAACATTCATTTTCTTTTTTTAAGGAAGCAATCAGATTTTTGTGCATTTCATCATCGGAATTAATATCATCTATTAATTCCTTCAGAAAGACACATTCATCACATATAGATTCATTTGAACATGATTTTTCAGCTTCAAGGAGTTTAATTCTAAGATTATCATTCTCAGATTTCAAGGTATTGAATTCAGATGTCTCATTATTAAACTCCTGTAATCTCATTTTAAGTTTGTCAATTTCAGCTCTCGGAACTTCATCTTCTACATGATCAGATATAGCATAGTTGACAAATTTCAGTTCCTCTTTCAATGATTTATTTTCTTTTCTCAAGTTTTCAGTTTCTTTTTCACAAGAGTAAACCATAGATTTTTCTTTCTCAAGGCTGAGCAATCTATCAGTCATGACGATGTTAAGTTCCTCCACTTTCAACATTTCATCATTAGTTGCCTTAATGTTGTCTTTCAATTCAGAAATTTTGTTCAGAAGTTCTTGATTTTCATTTTTCAACAAGCAGATTTGTCTCTTATGCATATGAACATCAGATAGACAAGCATCATCCAATTGTTTCATACTCAAGCAATTTTCACAAGATGAGTTTGTACTGTTCTGATCAATTTTATTTTTCAGCTTTCCATGTTGTTTTCTTAATTTTTCATATGCTCCTAACAAATCAGCATATGCTTCCTGCCAATCATCTAAGGAGAAGTTCTCGAATGGATTTACCTGTTCATCGTCCTCTTCTTCATTTTGGTTGTTGCCTGATTCACTGCCATTAGCCATTAAGCATTGTTCTACCTGCTTTGTGTAGATACGAGACTGTTCATCCAGTATGCTTTTGGCTATACTGTAGTTTGAGATAAATGAAAGAACATTAGTATCAACTGTAGTTCTTACCATGATTAAAGCTCTAAGATTATCACCATGTTTAGATCTATCATTATTAGTCCATTTAGACTTATCCTTTGGTAATCTATATGGACCATGTGAAAGTAATTTCAATAGATCATGATCAATAGATCTAGCATACTTGCGGATGTTCCTGAGCCAGGAATAAAAGTTAGAACCATTAAAAATCGGTGGATGAGCCATTGAAAACTAATTAAGCAAATTCAGAGCAATGAACTGAAAATAATAAAGCACCCAAGAAGATAGCAGGATCCTCTGTAGGTCGTTGGATCTGGACAATCAGAGACCTGCTCTGATACCAATTGTTGAGTCTATAAGATGGTGCAAACCGGATTCAGAGAGGGGGTGAATGAATCTCCCCTTTAGAAATTTTGCCTAATTGAAACTATACTTATAAACGTTTACAGAAATGAAATCTGATAAGATCAGCAAGATAGAAGTTCTATTGAGATTCACACTAGAACACTTGTCCAGAAGTTCTAATGTGATTCTCACTAGAGTACTTGGATAGCAGTGAAAAGATTTCCTCAGATGGCAACTTTGCTGAAACCCCAGATAGCATATATGATGCAGCCAATGCAATTGAAATGTATAATTGCTTAGTCTAAATCTATACAATAGAAACGAACCTAAGTATACATCTATCGATAGTCAGAATTGCATTCAAATCAAACAAACCACTGCACATATGATTTTTTAGGTGGTTCGGTCCTCCAGACCTACATCCACCCCACACTCAACCCGAGTGTGGATTCCTACTGATACACAGCTTAAACCGCTGGGCCTCACAGCTTGCCTACAACCACTGAGCGTCACAGCTTGCTCCGCTGGGATTTACAACTTAAGCCACCGCTGATTCACAGCTTCAAACCGCTGGGCCTTACAGCTTCGCCTCCGTTGATACATAGCTTAAGAAATGGAATGTAAAATGGAAAAATAAGATAGATAAAGTTCAGCGACAAAAAGCTGGAAATAAAGCACAATAATGTAGCTCGCTCAGGAGCAGTGTAGCTTAGATCTGATCCAAAAGCTACTGATCTTCCTTATCCTTCAATCTTGCTGCTGCACTCTCTTCTTCTTCTTCCTTCTTCACTCTGGCTCTCTTTTCTCTCTCTATGTAATTCCTCTCTCAGAATTTCTCCTTCTACTTCTCCTGCTCTCTCTCTTTTCTTCTCTCGATCTCATGATCACCCTCTTCTTCTTTCAACTCTATGCAGCTCCCTTATCTCGCTCTTCTTATTCATCTCTAAAGCTCTTCTCTATTTTTCTGCTTCTACTATCTTCTTCACTGCTCTACCCTCTTCTTCCTTTTTCTATCTTCGGCCTTGTTCAGCTTTCATCTTATCGCACTCATGCTCTGAATTGGGCGATCAGCCCTCCTTTTATGAGCTCCAGGAGATGGGCGCGTGGTCCCCACAATTCCCGCCCAAATTTCATGTCAGATCTGATCCTTTTTGGTTCCACGTGTCACAATCATGGTGCTATAGCAGTCTACGTGGCAGGATCATCTGTACGGTCCTAGCCTTGGATCACAAGCCATCGATATGGTACTTTAAATTCCACGTGAGGTTAGTTGATAGGTCGCACGTAGGACGCTCGATCATTGGCTGGCCTGGCAACATAACAGACAGAGTGTTAGCTATTTGATAATATGCACAGACCTATCAAGCATTCAATACAAACATGCACGGACTAGATATGAAGGCTTGACGCACTAGAACCGACTTTGTGAGTGCCGGCAAAGTATGCACTAACCTGTGTGCAACTTGCACAGACCTTAGTATGCACAAAGTGCAACTAGCATAGACCAGATATGTACTACCGCAAGACTTGCAACGACCTTCATATGAATGTATAAGAATGTGCACGGATCTTGCCTTGCAAGCTGAAAATGTGCTCAGACTTGTCCTTGCAAATGTGCGTAGACCTCAAATAGCATGTGCACAGACTTGAACAATATGTGCACGGACCTTGCTTTGCAAGTTGAAAATGTGCTCAGACTTGTCCTTGCAAATGTGCACGGACCTCAAATAGCATGTGCACAGACTTGAACAGTATGTGCACGGACCTTGCTTTGCAAGCTGAAAATGTTCTCAGACTTGTCCTTGCAAATGTGCACGGACCTCAAATAGCATGTGCACAGACTTGAACAGTATGTGCATGGACCTTGATGCTGGAGAGCGAAACTAGCATCGACCTTTGCCATGTGAAAACCCAACTAGCACCAACCTTGCCATGTGAAAGCCCAACTAGCACCGACCTTATGCAGAACTAGCACAGACCTTGTATGAAGGAGGAAAACATGCACCAACGTTGATCATGCAGACGAGGTAAAAAATGCACCGACCCTATATGTGTTTCTACAGGAACGTGCACGGACTTTGGTCTTCTATATGCATTATGAGAAAAAACCATGCACAGACCTTTACGCATGAATAAGCAAGACTTGCACTGACACGTCTGCATGGTGCAAAAAGTTGCACCGACCTTAGATGTGTGACAACACAGCTAGCACGGACCTTGGCCATGCATGAACTATATCTAACATCTACCTTAGCTATAGTAACCTACTCAGACCTTGTAGGGTAAGATGCAAACATGCATGGACTTGAGAATGAGAAATGTGCAAGTGTAAAACTACACTTCATATCAACAACAGCATCAAAGCAAACATCTCACATGAGTTTGAGAACATCAAAGCACATCAAAGAAACACATATGATCACATGAGTCATAGTGTTTATCATCATCAAAACCACAGGATTACAACACTCCACCTAACGGTCTCCAATGGACCACCAAGCAACCCCTTTGCGGTCGCTGATAGGATCGCTAAGACGTTCTGACGGGAAAATCGTAAAACCACCTGGAACCCAGTTTTTCCATGCCCCAATCACATCTAACGATGGGGAAACAACCCTAACGCCGATAACATCCTTCCACAAGTCGGAAGGGACCAAACGATGCCCAAAATCACAAGAAACGGGTGATTCCCACGAATCGACCCAAAATGACTCACATGGATAGTCAGGCTCATACCGGCTCTAATTCTTAACAAAATATAGCAAAACTGGCGGGAAATGAATCCCAACATGCCAGGGGTTCAAATGAAACTATTTAAACTACAAACCGTTTCCTGGAATGGTGAACACGGCTCACACCCCCCGAACATGCTTTTCACCCAAACAAGGCAAAACCCGCTCAAACTCACACCGTTCGGCTCCAAATCATGAGAGAACGCAGGAAAAGAGTAGGGGATCTGTCCCCCTACCTCCACCGAAGATCTCATGCGCTGAAAATGCCAAACCACGCCGAAAACCATCACAAGAACCACACGTCAGCTTTGAATCCATCGAACGGGATCGCGACAACACCACGCTCTATTCTTCACGCCAGCACTCTCCACGACACCTCCACGGCATCTCCATGACATCCCCCGGCCTCCTCCGTCTACAGCCGGAGTAGAGGGGGTGAATGGAGAGAGAACGGAGGGAGAGAGAGTGAAACGGCGAGAGAAGAGAGAGGAGAGATGGTGCGGACACCAGAGCGAGCGAGAGGCACAAACCAGTGAGCCATCTGTACCGTACGCAGAGCACCACTCGGGATACATCGGCTTCCATCTGGCTCGGAGATAGTCTAGAGACTCCCCCTTGAGTCTCAAAATTTATAGTATTTATTGGAACTTTGTTTGTGTGTAATGTGTGTTTTAGTCGGATTGTAATTTGGATTGTAACAGGGGTTTATTTGTAAAATGGGACCACCTGGGTCCCGCGGGCCCCCCATTCCTTCTCCCATTGATCCACCTCATCTATTGGGCCCATGTGGGGTCAGTCAACCCTCCATGGTGGGCTTCTAGAAGGGTTGGACCATGGGGGGGACAAGTGTTTAAGAAAGCCCAAAGTGGAGCCTTGGAAGTCAAGGGGGTGCCCCTTGTATATTTTAGTTTAATAGGTTTGAATTTTTAGTTTATTTGATTTCAAATCACATGGGAGAAATAAATTTGAACTCCCTCTTTTACCCCTCCCCAACCCTAGATCTAGGGATAGAACTAGTCTTTTGTATTTTCTATAAAAGCCTTGTATTTCTATTTTGAGTGGAATTAATGAAAGAAAATATTGGAATTTCTCCCAAAGGAGCAAGGGCCGCCCCCTATCTCTCTCCTCTCTCCCCCTTCTGCAGGTGGGAAGGCTGTGATCTTGAGATTTGAAGCCTCCTCTATCAGTTCGTGAGATCGTCATCTCCGCCGCCGTCGCACCACCGCCACCGTCGCCGGAGTTCTGTCCACTCAGGACAGCCCCTTGATCTCGGATTTCTTGCTCTCAGCCACGAGTTCATCTGGAGCCCAAACTTTCAGGGTGAGTTCCAGGGTTCTTTACCACGTCCTATAAAAATTGGTGGAGCTTCTAGTTTTTATTTTCTATTTTTCCATTTTCGTTCTCCACCTCCTTTCAGATCTGCCAGCAGTCTGCCCAGATTTCCAGAAACCTAGTAGGTCGTTCATGAACCCACCTTCCCTTGATCTAAATGACTTAATATTTTTATTGGGGGTTTTGTCAACCTAATACCTCGTCCACAAATTTTCTTGTGAATTTAGGATGTCGTTCATATTTTCTAAAAAATCACTTTCAGATCCCTCCTCAGTTTTGTCCCTGCTGTGCAGATCTGACCACCCAGCAGTATAAAATACTTTTCCCCACCCAAATCTCTACCAAATCCTTCATAAAAATTATTGCCATTTTTCTCTCTCTCTCCTCTACAACTCTCCTGAAGATCTCAACAGCTAATTCGAAGGGCTACATCGCAGTCAACGCCAACTCTCAGGAAAAACAACCTTTGACCTGAGATTTTGGATTCTGTCCAACAGCAGCTTGTAAAATCGATCAAGGCAAGATCCGAGAAATTCAAAATTTGTTCTCTGGCCCTAGATCGAAGCATTTTGAAAGAGCTTTCCAACAGAACCTCTTGTGCGTCGATCTGACGTATGGAGTGATCATAGCAGTAGATCTTGCCAGGTCGCGCGCTGCAAAAATAGAAGCCGCAGATCTATGGACAGCAACTGTGACGAGTGGAGATCGGAGCCACCCGGCCTCAGATCGGCGTTCCAGCCCGGCCGCCATCCTGGGGAGCATGCCACCAGGTGTCACCATCGCAGCGGGACCCACCCCATCAGATCCGGAGGATCGGGTAGTACGTGGGTCCCACGTACCCGCAGATCGCGCCGCCCGGACAGCACTAAATGCAGGTTTCGGCACCGGTGGGTGACATCAGGATGCTGCCCGTCAACCCAATTCTCGAGACTCTTGGGCCCCACTTGTGACCTGTTACCTCCCTACGTGGAGTGGGTCGAAACATTTGTACTGCTATAAAGTTTGTTAACCGGGAGTACGGATTTGGCCGGGGTTGTCTTCTCCACGCCGGGAGCGTGGAGGTACGATCGTAACTTCTTGGCATTACTTTGCTTAGCTAGTATATGATCATATGCCGCTGTGAGTGCGTTAGGAGTCTAGCCCATGAGTTCATGTCACCGTTGTGAGCGAGAGAGTGACCCGTCACGTGGCTCGATCCGAGCACGGAAGTGTGTCGACCACCCTTGACTCTGCAAGTTTCTCAACCGCGCGGATCCGCGCTTTCCTTAGCTTGGGACGACGAGTGAGCTTGCATTTCTGTTAGCGATGTATAGCCCATAGGAACTCTTAGTGTTGGGCCAAAGTGTCTCCATTGTTGCATGTTGCTGGTTGCATCCACATTTAGAGTCCGAAGTCCGTATCACTTAGAGTCGGTCCCTGTGTTCGTCCCGCATCAGTTTGGTATCAGAGCGAGTTGAGTCTAGGGTAGTCATAGCATAAGTCTTGCATGGTCTAAGTCGAGTCTAGGATCATCATTATTTTCAAAACAAAAAAAAGACTATTTTAAAATTGCATTTCATCTCGATAATTTGGTATATTAAAAGGTGTTGTCCGAACGTTAGACTACGCCTATCGGGAAGGCCGCACACTTGCGCGAGGAGATCTTCAGGTCGACCCTCTGCCACGTACCGGATATTGGCTAAGTCTAGGTGCATTAGTCTGTGTCTCCTAGTTCGTGTGTCAGTTGCATTCCCACACGTCGAGGCACCTAATACTCGCCACCACCACCTATGGCGGATTCCCGAGCCCGTAGTTCCGATGAGCCCTCGACGGCCGAGATGTTCCGAGCCCTTATGGATCGTCTCGATATGCGTATGGATGGCCTTAGTACGCGTCTAGATGGTGTAGGAACGTGTCTAGAAGGGAGGATGAAAGCCCTAGAGGATTGGGCCGAAGCATCGGACCAGTCCATTCAAGGTCTTGTAGGGAGGATTAATGTCCTTGAGAGGGCCCTAGTGGCGGCGCAACCCACGCCGACGAATGGCCAAGAAGAGCCGGCTCAGCAACCTGCTATGCCAAGGGCTTATGGGGTAGATGTTGGGAGGCAGCAGGTGCATGAGGTGGATGACTATGCATCTGATAATGAGCAAGGGGGTTATGGTCGTGATCGTCGAAACCAACGACAGAATCGTGATGATGATGACGACCACATTCTTAGGAGCGTGCGTGCGGACCCTATCCTATTTGACGGGTCTTTGGACCCGAAGGTCTATTTAGATTGGGAGGTCGGCATGGACCAGTACTTCGAGTGGTTTGAGATGACGGACCACCGAAGAGTTCGGTACGCGAAAATGAAGTTGCATGGACATGCCCAAACTTACTGGATAAATGTGGAGAGCCTATTAATGCAGTGACATCAACCCCCGATCGGTCCTTGGGATGACATGAAGACCAAGTTGAGGTAGAAATACCTTCCTACCACATACCGCCAACGTCTCATAGATAAATGACAAAGTCTCTCCCAAGGGAGCTGATCTGTGACTGAGTACACTACCGAGTTTGATGAGTATTATTTCCGGTGTGGATTTATGGAAGAGAGCACCATGACCAACTTGTGCTTTCGAAGAGGTCTGTGGCCGAACTACCAATATGAACTTTTTCGCCGCAATGTGACCACTTTAGAACAGGCGTATCAGGTTGCTCTCGAATTGGAGCAATTCGAGGCCGAGTTTGAGCCTATCCATCGGTTAGGCCCCTTTCCCCCTCGTAGTGTCGAGCCCCATGGCTCTTTAGGCACGTATACGAGGCCCCCCATGGCTCGACCTCAGGAGCCCGCTCGTCTCGAGCCATTCGCTCCTAGGCCTCGCCCCCCACCTCCGAGGGATATCCCTCCTTGTCCCCAACCCACGGCACCCACGGCTTGTCCACTGGCACCCTCACCCGTTGCTCATCCTTTGTTGCCTACACCTCCTATCCGTCGGGAGGATAAGGGGAAGGGACCTTTGATCGGGGAGCCTAGTGGATCACGGCAGTAGTGTTATCGCTGCAATGGGTTTGGCCACTTTGCCAACCAGTGTCCCACTCGTCAGTCTCTTGTCATTGGGGACACACAGGTCGGGGACGCCACCTCTTCGGATCTTGTGTTAGTCAGCTATGAAGCTGATCAGGAGCTAGCTGACGAATACTATGAGATTGAAGGTGATGGCCAGGATGCCCAGCATTCGGATGATACCCACTTGGGGGTCGTCCGGTGTATTCTCACCCAGCCACAGGCCAGTGATGATTGGCCTCGGACCATCATCTTTCATACATACTGTAGGCTGGGAGGGCAAGTGTGTAAGGTGATCATCGATAGTGGGAGTTGCATCAATGCAATCTCCACGGGCACTGTCTCACGTCTTGGTCTTACTCCCGTGGATCATCCTTGCCCCTATCGAGTATCATGGGCGGATTCCACCTCTATTTTGATCAGGCTGCGGTGTTTGGTCCCACTACAGTTCCATGCCTATCGTGATGAGATCTGGTGTGATGTTCTCCCCATGGAGGTGGGCAATATCATTCTTGGTAGGCCGTGGTTATTTGATCAGGATGTCACACTCCATGGTCGGTCGAACACCTGTACCTTCGACCATGATGGCCAGCGGATTACCCTCCACCCCTCTCAGCCCAAGAAGTCTTCAGTTAGGGGTACTACTGGTCCTAGTACTCCAGAGCCTTCCGCCCCGGGACCCAGTACCCCATCCCCAGCTAGGACCATGACCGTTACATCGAGCACAGGCGAACCCTCTTCTAGGAGGTTGATGAAGATTAGCTCCCGAGAAATGGAGCGGGAGGCTAGTAGGGGCTGCCCTGTGTTTGCTATTACGGTCCGAGAGGTGGAGTCAAAGTCCGAGGGTGAACTCCCACCCGATGTCATTCCTATTCTGTAGGAGTTCGCTGATATCTTTCCCGAGGAGCTTCCTGAGGGACTCCCACCTATGCGGGACATTCAACATGCTATCGACCTTATTCCGGGCTCCTCATTGCCCAATCTTCCTCATTATCGCATGAGTCCCACGGAACATGCCGAGCTAAAATGGCAGGTCGATGAGTTGATGTAGAGAGGGTCTGTTCAGGACAGCACGAGTCCGTGTGTTGTTCCCGCATTACTCGCCCCAAAGAAGGATGGCACATGAAGAATGTGCATTGATAGTCATGCCATCAACAAAATCACCGTGAAGTACAGGTTCCCTATTCCCTACCTAGATGATATGCTAGACATGATGGCCGGTGCCACTATCTTCTCGAAGATCGATCTTAAGAGTGGCTACCACCAGGTGAGGATTAAGCCAGGTGATGAGTGGAAGACCGCATTTAAGACCAAAGATGGTCTATATGAGTGGTTGGTTATGCCCTTTGGGTTGACCAATGCCCTTAGCACCTTCATGCGACTCATGACTCAAGTCCTTTGACCATTCATTGGAGTCTTTGTGGTTGTGTATTTTGATGATATCCTTATATATAGTCGCAGTAAACGGGACCACTTGGACCATCTACGGCAGGTCTGTCTACTTTTGAGGGGAGAGCAGTTGTATGCAAACCCACAGAAGTGTACCTTCATGACACCTCAGCTTACCTTCTTGGTTTTTATTGTGTCTAGTACTGGGGTCTCCGCTGATCCGGAGAAGGTCCGGGCCATTGTTGAGTGGCCGGAATCCCGTACGATCTATGATGTCCGCAGCTTCCATGGCCTCGCGACGTTCTATCGTCATTTCATCCCCGAATTTAGCTCCGTCACTACCCCGATCACAGATTGTATTCGGAAGGGCACATTTGTATGGACGAAGGCCGCTGCTGCTGCCTTCAAGGACTTCAAGGAGCGCATGACCCAGACACCGATCCTTCGATTGCCAGATTTCTCGAAGGTGTTTGAGGTCTCTTGTGATGTATCGGGTGTTGGGATAGGAGGAGTGTTGAGTCAGGAGGCCCACTCGGTCGCATATTTCAGTGAGAAACTGAATGACGCGAAACTGTGATACTCCACTTATGATAAAGAATTCTACGTAGTTGTTCAAGCTCTTAGGCATTGGAGGCACTATCTTTTACATCAGGAGTTTGTCTTGTACTCTGATCATAAGCTTTGAGGTTCCTCCATTCCCAAAAGAAGCTTAATGCGCGTCACAGTAGATGGGTTGAGTATCTCCAGCAGTACACATTTGTGCTTAAACATAATGTTGGAGTGGAGAACAAGGTGGCTGATGCCTTGAGTCGGCGAGCATGTCTGCTGACTACCATGAGTGACGAGGTCGTTAGATTAGAGAAGATGAGAGAGGCCTATGTTGACTGTCCTGACTTTGGTCAGATTTATACCACTCTCCAGGCCGGACCCTCGAGAGACCTTGATGATTATGTGCTTCAGGTTGGTTACCTCTTTCGAGGAGGCAGACTTTGTGTTCCCCGAACTTCGGTTCGAGACTTCTTAGTCTGGGAACTACATGCGGGAGGTCTAGCCGGCCACTTTGGTCGGAATAAGACTATCGAGCCTGTTGAGCATAGATTTTATTAGCTGAGCTTGAAGCGTGATGTTACTCATATTGTGGCCCAGTGCCGTACATGTGCTACGGCCAAGATGAAGAAGTAAAGCTCGGGCCTTTATACGCCTCTTCCCGTGCCTGATGCCCCGTGGCATGATGTTAGCATGGACTTTGTCTTGGGATTGCCACGTACCTCTAGGAAGCATGACTCAGTCTATGTGGTAGTTGACCGGTTCTCGAAGATGGCCCTTTTCATTCCCTGCTCGAAGACTTCGGATGCTTTGACGGTAGCCCGCCTGTTCCTTACTCATGTGGTGTGCAAGTTCGGGTTACCTCGTACCATAATGTCTGACCGTGATGTTAGATTCACCAGTTATTTTTGGAAGACACTGTGGCATATGTTGGGTACTCACCTCAAGTTTTCCACTGCATATCACCCCCAGACAGATGGTCAGATCGAGGTGGTCAATAGGAGTCTGGGTGACCTTTTGAGGTGTCTTGTCAGAGACCGTGTAGGGGATTGGGATCTCATATTACCACTGGTAGAATTTGCATATAATGATTCGGTCAACAGGTCTACCGGTATGACTCCATTCGAGATTGTCACAGGTCGTAGGCCTAGGAAGCCAGTGGATCTTGTTCCTATGCCCATTCATGCATGAGCATCTGAGTCTGCCGAGTCTTTTGCTAGGCATGTTAGGAGTTTGCATGATGACATCCGTCATGACATTGAGACCAGTAATGCATGGTATAAGGAGTTAGCCGATGCCCATCGACACCACCGTGAGTTTCAAGAGGGTGAATATGTCATGATCAGGGTAAGACCTGAATGGTTTCCCTCTGGAACTGTAAAGAAATTGCAAGCTCGCGGAGCCGGTCCATTTAGAGTGCTGAAACGCATTGGATCCAATGCGTATGTTGTGGACCTGCTCAAGGAATATGGTATAAGCTCAACTTTCAATGTGTCGGATCTAGTTGGAAATAGGGACCCAACGGTGATCTCTAGTGAGCCTTCCGAGCCATCTCCCCCATTGAGAGTGATCCCACACCTGAGTGTCCACCACCAGCCACATTTCAACGACAGCGAGAGCATATCGATCATATACTGGATGAGCAGGTGACAGTTACCAGGAGTGGATCCTACCCGCGCTACCTAGTGCGTTGGAGAGGGCGACCCGCCACCGAGGATATTTGGATCACCCGTGGAGAGTTGCAGCGGATAGATCCGGACTTACTGGAGTGCTACCAGAGTGATGCTGACCCTTACTCGACAGTGTCGAGTTTCTCCCACCCGAGGAGAATTGGTGCGGACACGAGAGCGAGCGAGAGGCACTAACCGGTGAGACGTCGGTACCCTATGCGGAGCACCACTCGGGCTACATCGGCTTCCATTTGGCTCGGAGACAGTCTGGAGACTCCCCCTTGAGTCTCGATATTTATAGTATTTATTGTAACTTTATTTGTGTGTAATGTGTGTTTTAGTCAGATTATAACAGGGGTTTATTTGTAA
This sequence comes from Amorphophallus konjac, assembly GCA_022559845.1. Taxonomy (NCBI): domain Eukaryota; kingdom Viridiplantae; phylum Streptophyta; class Magnoliopsida; order Alismatales; family Araceae; genus Amorphophallus; species Amorphophallus konjac. The sequence goes on from CM040127.1 coordinate 229,572,956, forward strand.
AATGGGACTACCTGGGTCCCGCGGGCCCCCCATTTCTTCTCCCATTGATCCACCTCATCTCTTGCACCCATGTGGGGTCAGTCAACCCTCCATGGTGGGCTTCTAGAAGGGTTGGACCAAGGGGGGGACAAGTGTTTAACATTGTCCAAAGTGGAGCCTTGGAAGTCAAGGGGGCGCCCCTTGTATATTTTAGTTTAATAGGTTTGAATTTTTAGTTTATTTGATTCCAAATCACATGGGAGAAATAAATTTGAACTCCCACTTTTACCCCTCCCCAACCCTAGATCTAGGGATAGAACTAGTCTTTTGTATTTTCTATAAAAACCTTGTATTTCTATTTTGAGTGGAATTAATGAAAGAAAATATTGGAATTTCTCCCAAAGGAGCAAGGGCCGCCCCCTATCTCTCTCCTCTCTCCCCCTTCTGTAGCAGGGAAGGCTGTGATCTTGAGGTGTGAAGCCTCCTCTATCAGTTCATGAGATCATCATCGCCGCCGCCGCCGCCGCCTTCGTGCCGCCGTCGCACCACCGCCACCGTCACCGGAGTTCTGTCCACTCAAGATAGCACCTTGATCTCGGATTTCTTGCTCCCCGCCACGAGTTCATATGGAGGCCCAAACTTTCAGGGTGAGTTCCAGGGGTCTTTACCATATTCTCGAAAAATTGGTGGAGCTTCTAGTTTTTATTTTCCATTTTTGCATTTTCGTTCTCCACCTCCTTTCAGATCTGCCAGCAGTCTGCCCAGATTTCTAGAAACCTAGTAGGCCATTCATGAACCCACCTTCCCTTGATCTAAATGACTTAATATTTTTATTGGGGGTTTTGTCAACCTAATACCTCGTCCACAAATTTTCTTGTGAATTTAGGATCTCGGTCATATTTTCTAAAAAATCACTTTCAGATCCCTCCTCAGTTCTGTCCTTGCTGTCCAGATCCGACCACCCAACAGTATAAAACACTTTTCCCCACCCAAACCTCCACCAAATCTTTCATAAAAATTATTCCCGTTTTCCTCTCTCTCTCCTCTACAACTATCATGAAGATCTCAACAGCTAATTCGAAGGGGTACATCGCGGTCAATGCCAACTATCAGGAAAAATTACCTCTATCCTGAGATTTCAGGTTCTGTCCAATAGCAGCTTGTAAAATCGATCAAGGCCAGATCTGAGAAATTTAAAATTATTTCTCTGGCCCTAAATCGAAGCATTTTGAAAGAAATTTCGAACGGTACTTCTTGTGCGTCGATCTGATGTTGGGAGTGATCGCAGTAGCAAATCTCTCCGGGTCACGCGCTGTAAAAACAGAACCCGCAGATCTGTGGACAGCAACTCCGACGAGTGGAGATCGGAGCCACCCGGCCTCCGATCGGCGTTCCAGCCCGACCGCCGTCCATGGGAGTGCGCCACCAGGTGTCACCATCGCAGCGGGACCTACCCCAGCAGATCCGGAGGATCGGGTAGTACGTGGGTCCCACGTACCCGCAGATCGCGCCGCCCGGACAGCAGTAAACACGGGTTTCGGCACCGGTGGGTGACATCAGGATGCTGCCCGTCAACCCAATTCCCGAGACTCCCGGGCCCCACTTGTGACCTGTTACCTCCCTGCGTGGAGTGGGTCGAAACATTTGTACTGCTGTAAAGTTTGTTAACCGGGAGTACGGATTTGGCCGGGGTTGTCTTCCCCACGTCGGGAGCGTGGAGGTACGATCGTAACTTCTTGGCATTACTTTGCTTAGCTAGTATATGATCATATGCCGCTGTGAGTGTGTTGACACCATGAAAATGAGCAAGGGCAGAAACAGAATTGAAAGGAAGATCAGACCAACAGTGAAAGATCAATGACGAAGTTCGTCAACCGTCCACCCGGCTGAAGTCCTTTCCGGGCCAAGCTGATGTCCGATGCCATTGTCAGTCAGACGACGGCACTGATGAAATAGCAGTCACCTGGCTGAAGTCTTTCCAGGCTAAAGTTGATGTCCAGTCTTGTCACCGTTCCGGTGACGATGCCAATAAAATGATGTCCGGTTTTGTCATCATTTAGACGGCAACGCCGATGAAACCCCGGTCTATCGACTGATGAAAAACCTATGAATGATCTCAATAGAAACTATGTGACCAATGGAGGGCCCTTTTGGGTGTTGATGCACTTGAAGGACCAACAAGATGCCTAGTCTAAAAGGCCTAAATGGGCCTATAAAGTGGCGCCGGGACCCTCTTGTCGAAGCCCAAAAGCCGCGCCGAGAAGCGGAAGTCCTGCGCACCGGGAAGCCCCTCATTGAGGCGCGCCATGACAGGCCTGCCGAGAAGACACAAGATACAGTTATAAAAACCCCTTCCCCTCGAGCAAAAAGAGGGGGGACAAAAAAGAAGAAGCTCAGAAAATCCTCACCATCACCATCGCCAGAAGAGAGAAGAGAGAACCTCCTCCACTAAAAGAAGGAGAGAAGAGACTAATCCCGAGAGAAGAAGAAGAAGAAGAAGCTCCAGGTGGGCAGCTGGGGAGGGAGAGGAGTCAATGCTCCGCCCTCCCCCATGTTTTCTTTTATTCTTCCTGTAATCTTATGAGTTTTCTCTCGATTCATCGTATGTAGCCGGGATATCCCGGCCTCTGTTTCATCTCCCTTTCCCCATTCTCCCCTCGTGATCGGTGTGAGTCTTGGAATGATTTGATGAAATGAAATGCTACCATGGCCGTTTGGGTGCTGGGTAATCGAGATATCGGCCGTCTATCTTTCCATCTGCTGCTATGTCTTTCCCTCATGCATTTTCTTTCTTAGCTTAATTGAAGCGCACCTGATTCTCCGACGGGTCTTCGGGCTCAGTTGTCGTCAATGGAATAAGTGTGGCTCTAGATATACCGATGTCCCTCGCCATTCGTCGTTGTCTGCATAAAGCCTCCCAGGCTTGCCCCAGGGCCAGAGACAGACGATCTCTAGGCTTCTGGGGCAGTCTGCTACTGATATTGGCCATAACCCTAACGGCCTGCTCGAGATCCCCTTCCTACAGAAATAAGTAAGATACTTCGATGGATTGATACCGAGGGTTTCCAATCTGAATCCAGTATAAACAGTTCCATCAGGGTCGTCCCTGGGGCCAGAGATGGCCATCTCTTGGCTCCCCGGGCGACCAAAGATGCCAGCAAATGAGCTCCTAAGGGCCAATAACATATGACGACTCAAAACCCCCCCAGTAATTGGCTTCTCCGATTCCCGTTGAGCCCAGCCTATCTTTGGCAAATTAAACCCATGCCCAAGTAACCCAACCGGAATCCCAGCCTAAAACCCCCAAAATTTCCTCTAATCAGGACTGAAATCCAAGAGAACCTCAGAACAGAGTATCGTCGAACCTCCTCAAACCTTGCCGGCGCCATAGCTCCCGGCGCGGCCCGCGCCGGGAACCTCACGCCGAGAGCCCCTCCTCCTTCCTTAAAACTGCGCCGAGAAGCCCCTCGCGCCGGGAACCCCCTTTGCTTCCCAACTTCGCCGATAACCAAGTTTCTACCCTTTGTTTTCCCCTTCATCGCTTCGTCCACGTACCCCGAGACATTCTTGAGTCGTCATATACACCCTCGGAGATAAATTAACAGGGGATTGACCTCCCCTACATTCCTATGTCCTGAATTGGATTCGCATGTAACCACGTGGGTCCGATCGACCTTGTCTTTACAAGGGTTTCGTCGGTCTCCGAGAAGGGGAATAGTGACCGATGCTAGAGACATGTACAGTCTCCTTGAGCCTTAGTGCTCCCTCACTTTCCGGCTTTCATCCCGACACTCCGTGGATGTCAGCCTATACCACTCCCTGGCAAATGCTCGGTCCGGGGGAGGTGCTGCCAAAATTCTCCCGGGAGCTGGCTATAAAAGACGCATGACTCATGAAACCTAATGCACATTTGGTGCACTGATGCATTCATATACCCCGTGCATTATTTAGGCATTGACATTTCCATGAGTCCCGTGCCTATTTCCTGCATTGATGCTTCCGCATCCATACACATCTTTGCCTCTACGTGATCCACCAGTGCATATTTTTCTCACATATAGACGTGTTTCATACGTGATTCTTCTTGCATTCACATATACCATGCATACAGAATGAAATGAAAAAAATAATAAAACATAATAAAACATAATAAGCCACGCACCTGGGGGAGTTCACGGACTTCCCATCTCTCTCGTACCCTGCGAAGGGGATACATTTATTAAGTCCCTGTAGCTGTGTCTGGATTCTAGGGGACCATCCCTATCATGGTCATGGCTCAGTTTACCTGTGACCAATAATTTTTTTCTTCCCCCTTAAGCCCGATTCGTGAACCGCTGACCTAACGATATCGTCTGTTTCAATAGTTAATGTTATTATCTTGCCCATCTTCCTGGCTCTGATATGAAATTCAAACTGCGGACACGAGTATCTGTTTGCCTCTTGCGACCTCCTATTTCGGCGTTTAATCAAGGGTTGTCCTTCTTAGGAAGGGCGTAATTAACGTCATAGCCTTTATGGTATGACGGACTTTTGGTCCCGACTCGGACTTCACAATCGACTGACCAAGTCAAGTCGAGCGCACAATGAGATCGTCACACATGTGACTGGCACGCCAATTTACTAAACCAATAAATCAATAAAATAAATAATAAATAAAATCAAACCAGATTTGAAAGAGAGAGAGAAAAAATCTCGCATCCACAAGTCTTACACGCCCGGTGGGACCAAGTCTCCCTTCATCTCTACGCCAAAATAGGAGGCCCAGTGGGCCCCCCTCAAATTTCTGATTTTGTGTGCTTTCTCGATTTTCAGGAAGCTACAATGACGGCTGGAATCATCTCTGTACACTTCGATCAACAAGTGGTCGATGTACATGTTCGAGAGGGCTACCTGGCGGTACCTCTTGCGTTCGGATCGATGCCGCCTACTGTCGGGATGCCCAACTGCCTGGGCCTCATCTTCACCGACTTGCTCGAGATCGACAACCAAGAACAAAAGACGTTGTCGATACATTGCCACAAGCTACCATCCCCAAAATGAGCCCGGGGATGCAGGATACTCCTGAGGTCGTGGCCTGCTTCGTCCATCATGAGGCGAAAAGGGGCGCACCCTCTGCTGCTGGAAGGAGGAGGAGATCCGACAGGAAAGCCCGATCCACTGTTGCAGGACGCCAGATATCCAACTCAGGAAAGACAATGATGATCGGAGGAATCCGGACGAACCTCAACGGCTGCCCGAGGGGGGTGAACCCAGATGTGGTCGTCCCGAGAGTACCCACCACCAACAGATTCCAAACTCTGGCTACTAGGAGGGCCGACGTCGAGAAAGGGGACCGAAGGCCGTCGGCACCAAAGCCGCCCAAGTTCAGGCAGATCTGGCGGCCGAAGAAGATCCAGAGCTGGGTCCCAGCTCGAGAAGAAGAAAACATTGTTGATACCACTGTTGCCCGTTTCAGGGCGGGAAGCAGAAGAGAAGAAGGAAGATACATAAGAAATGCTACTGCTGTTCACCCCAGGGCTCGGGGTAGGAGAGATGAGGAAGATAATGAAGAAAGAAATCTGACTACTACTCGCCCCAAGATGAGGGGCAGAAGATATGAGCAGAAGGAAGACCTAATGGTCACTCACCCCATGGCTAGGGGCAAAAGATGGGAAGGAAAGAACTACGCTGCTGCTGCCAACTACTGCCAGGATGGGAGTAGAAGGTTCAGGGAGATAAAGGAAATAAGAATAAGCGAACCAGTCACTGTTGCCACTCTAAGAAGACCAAGAGCCTGCGCCAAACAGGCCGATATACTCAAATACTGCAAAGCCGAGCACCTGACTGCTCAGGTGGGGAGACTGGCTTATCAGCAGAAGAACCAGGAAAGATTGATGCTCCAACCAAAGCCACGAAGGCACAATCAAGAAGAGATGAAACAAGTGGCTCAAGACTACTTTCACTACCTGGGGAACTCTGCCCTCGGTCAGCAAAGATTATCCCGTGCCTTGGGCACCATGGATGAAGAAAAAGAAGAAACCCTTCAAGAAATGATGATCGGAGTCTCCTCCTCCGACTCCAATGATTATGAAGAAGGCCACAGAGCCTGGTATGGGAAAGAAGACCTGCATAGGGAAGAAGCCAGAGAAAGAATATCAGTCTTTGACCGGCTCAAATACCCCGATCAGATGAAAAGGAAAGTCTACAGGCAGAGGGAAAAGATGCAGATCTTTGCCTGCAATATGGCCGGGCTTGTCAAAGGGCAGGATATGTTACCGACACAACCAGATGAACTGCTCAGACTAGCAACCAGACCAGGCCCCGTCACAAGAAGAGGCCAGGCGGCAAAAGATAAGATGAAGACTAATGATGAAGCCTGCAAGATCACCACTAGGACAGTTAATGTGGTGACAACGGAAGAGGAAGACAATCCCTTCGTTGATGATGCTGAAGGGACTTCAGAAGATCTACAGATCCCGTCAACCCTGGATCCCATGATCCAGATGATGTTTAGAAGATATCAACAAGAGATCAATGCTCTCAGAAGACAGTTAAATGAGAGGCATGAAGCTACACCGGTCTCCAAGAAAGCCGAGCCTGTGGGGCAGACTGCCAGTTCAACAGAAATGGCTATTACAGCTAATCCTCTCCCGACTGATAAGGGCAAAGCACCGAGCCAACCCGTTCTACAGCAGACGGTAGCTCAGCCCTTTGTATCTCAGACGCAGCCTACCGCGCCTGCCTTGCGCGCAACCGTGATGACAACTCCTTACGGTCAGCAACAAGCTCACTTCTTCCCGGAAAACATAGATCCAGCCATAGCTCAGAAGCTGATGATTGAAAAGATTATGGAGATGAAGCTGTCTGAAAAGACTGGTGATGATGCTAGTACCTACGATGTGTACAGGGTACCATATCCTCCCCAGTATGCTGCTAAGAGACTACCTCCAGGCGTCAGTAAGCCGCCAAAGTTTGAAAAGTTTAATGGCCAAGGCTCTCCCAGGGAGCACGTAGCTTACTACACCACAATCATGGGTGACTTGGCAGCTGATGAAGCTTATCTGCATAAGTTCTTCGGCTCATCCCTCACCGGGATAGCCTTTGAATGGTATTCAAGCCTGCCGGCTGGGTCAGTGACCGATTGGCCTGATATGCAAAGAAAGTTTCGCGACAGATTTCACGTCACGGAAAGAGAAATTACAATAGCCGAACTATATGCAACCAGACAAAAGCAAGATGAAACAGCACTGGACTACATCAAAAGGTGGAGGAACTTAGCTATGAGATGCAGAAGACCTCCTCATCAAGAAGATGCAGTGCAAATATGTAAGCAGAGCCTCAGGAGAGAGGTACTGGAAAAGATGATTGGTGCAGATGTCAGAACATTTGACCGATTGAACAATATAGTAGCGAAGGTCGAGATGTTCCTGTCTAAGCGTCCGATCGCCAATGCTCCAACTGTGCCGAAAGGGAAATCTAATTATCGACGACCAACGCACTCTGAGGCCAACACCGTCGATTTCAGAACCTTCGAGCAACAGAAAGGGAAGAAGGGGGCAGATAAAGCTCCCCCACCAGCAGACACAGCAGAAAGAAAAGATAAGGTCTCTCTGAGAAACAAAATGAGAAAGCCGTACTCTTTCCCGAAAGATAAGACAGCCGCACTATTCAACTGGGCATACAAGTTCAACAAGGTAACATTGCCTGAACCAAAGAGACCCGATGACGCGGCAAAGAAAGGTGATCCACTGTTCTGTCCATATCACCGTGCGCTGGGGCACGCAATTGAAGATTGCTACGTCTTCAAAGATATTATGGAAGGCATGGTCAAAAAGGGCGAGCTACAGCTGGGAGATTACCAGGTAGAGCCACCTCATCCACATGAGCCTCCGGCATTAAAAATGGCCGCCAATATGATTTCAATCTACCAACAGCTCCCTAAAGAGGCCGTTGAAGAATGTGCTAGGCATACTTATGAAGCTTGCTTCCTCACCCCACTGAAGGATCAGGAAGGATGGCAGATGAAACCCATAAAGAACAGAAAGAAGACTCCCGCAGCCAAAACCAATGGAGCATTTATCCGCGGTGTCACACCAAGACCTGAACTGCCTCCAGTAAAGCCAGTATGGCGCACAGCTGAGACAGGGCCAGTCATTCGGATCCCCACTCATAACCGAAGAAGACAAGTCCCCCTACCTGCGCATAAGGAAGTAAGTCCTGCAGCCAGGCGTTTACAGCAGTATATTAATGGGCTCGATGAATATGAATAGAAAAAGCCCGGGCACCTGCTGGTGAAAGACTGTATACTCCGGGAACAGCTCGAAGAATTGAAAATTAAAGAGCAGTCAGAGGCAGAACAAGAAAAAGCTGAGACTGAACCCTTCTGGGGGCAGGGGCCAATAAAGCCAAATTCCCATAAAAAGAAGAGACGGCCCAAGTCCAAGAAGGGAAAGAGGGTCGTGACAGTACAATGCAACACCCTGTCAGCACTCTTTACCTCGCCCGGGGAGGATGATGAGGATGAAACATCAAATGCCCCGCTAGAAGCCAACCATGCCGAGGCCTCAACCTCGGCACATGCAACACGCTCCGGAAGAAGGTGGGGGCGCCCACCACCAGCTAATCATAACATTATGTTCAGAGGGGAACAGCCCTACCAGATTCTCGAACCGGAGGTACGAGGTGTCCAGGTTCCTCCCCCTACCGGCTTGTACCAAGAAAAGAAGAAAGGAGGTCAAACTCCAACATTTCTGGAATTTCTGTCTAGTCTAGAAAATGGGCAGTCGATACAGGCTGGGCCAGATAAAGGCAAGGGACCTCAGCAATCGGCATCTGTAGCCTACGAGCAGAATGAGAAAGAAGGGGATAACCCTTTGACGGCACCAGGGGCCGTTGCTATAGAAGAAGCCCCCCAAGAAATCAGTCCCAGTGATGAAACCAGCACTGGGTAGCAGAGGCCACGGGCACCACATGAACCTCCAAAACCCCGATGGGCGGAAGAAATGAGACTGTCTAATGTCAGGGTGGGCAGCCGGATCATGAAAATGCTAAAGAAGCTCCCTACCAGATTCTCCATCTGGGAGATTCTCTCTCTGAGTGAAGAGGCTCTCCAGGCAATTGTTGAGGCCTTGCAGTCGCCGGCACAATATGAAGCACTCTTGACAGAAGTGAATTCTGGGCCGTCAGTTACATTCTCAGAGGATGACATGCTGATTCCGAATTCCGGCCATAACAGACCGCTGTATATGAGGAGCTCCCTGAACTGTCAGCCACTGAACAGAATACTGATAGATCCCAGGGCTGCCGTGAACATTCTCCCATACCGCATCTACCAAAAATATTACTTTGATCTGCAGCTTACCAAGGTCAGAGACATGAAAATTGCAGGATTCAACCAGAAATGTGAGACGCCCCTTGGGGTGGCTGATTTTAACCTCACATTGGGGGATCTCACTACCGTGGTACGATTATATGTAATCGACTCCAACACCACATATAAGGCCCTGCTGGGGAGACCGTGGCTGCATGAATATCAGATAGTGCCGTCCACGCTGCATCAGTGCATTAAATACTACCATGAAGGAAAAGAAGAGAGGGTGTTTGCGGATCTGCATCCCTTCGAAGTATTCGAGTGCCATATGCTCGATGCATCCTACTACACGGAGGTGTCGCAAAAGGATGAAGAGAAAGAGGCTGTGGTCAGCCAGAAAAAGCCGGCGACGAAGGCAAGAAACTAGTCTCCCCCGCCACCAAAGGGCTATATTAAAAAGCATGAGGTATCTCACATCTCTTATGCCGGTGACTTTGCTCGGATCACCCCTCCTAGCATTCACCCGGATGATATCAATGAAGAAATGAAAGAAAAGTACACACAAGTGGAGGTGCCGCAGGGTTTATTTAAACCCATCGTCAGCCTTGAGTACCAGACGGTGCTACCACTAAAGACTATGGAAGTCCCTCGCTTCTGCGAGCCTCCTACCATATTCTACACTGGGGAGTCAGTCGAGGAAGATGATCAAGACTGCATGGTCCCTGAAGAGGCTGCAAACCAGATGGTGCCAATTACAGGCTTAGATTATACTACCCGACGGGTTTCGCAGATGTTCTCTAAGATGCAGATGCCATCACTACAACCTGTTGCCCAAAAGAAGGCGTTCCAGGAGCTATGGGATCCGCCTCGGGATAATAAAGAACTGAGGAAGATCACTCAGCACCCAGGATTGGGTTATACCCTTCAAGAATACTATGAAGCTGAGGTGGACGTCATATCTATCTCCTACCAGCATGAAGACCCTCCCGAGGTGGGATATGACAAGTACCCCTCGGAAGATGAAGAAATCATTTATCAATCCATAATGAACAATGAAGCCCCAGACAGTCAGCCGGAGACGGGGACGTCTGATGAAGCAAAGAAAGATTGGTGCTGGGAAGACCTACCTTGCAAAGAAGATCTGTTCCATGCTGAAGCAAAGTTCGACACGGGAATCCCGGATGAGGATCAAGCAGCCAAAGAGCTGAGGGAATGCCTGGAGTTTGAGCGCATCCTAGAAGAAGTCCAGGCTCTACAGAATGATGATCTCTCAAGGGAGTCTGCATCAGAAGAGCCTCTAAGGGCGGAAGACTCCGCCTTCGAGTTTCCTGCTGATCCAGTTACGTCCTCGGGGCGTACTGAACAGAATACAGCAATATTGGCCGTATATGATGAGCCAGCAACCGCTGATGACCAGTATGATGAAACAGAAAATCATGAAACTGAAGAAGATTATATCCCAGGAGGCTTCATTGACTTGCAAGAAGCCCCGCCCGAGGTCGAAGATGGAGGTCAGGCCACCGTTGATGAGCTTGTAGAAATAAATCTGAGAACCGCAGATGAGCCAAGGCCGACATTCCTCAGTGCACTGCTGGAGCCAGCTACCAGGGAACAGTATATACAGTTTTTGAAGGAATTCTGAGACTGCTTTGCATGGACATATGATGAAATGCCGGGACTGAGTTCTGATGTGGCACAGCACCGATTGGCAATAAACCCAGAGGCTAGCCCTGTAAAGCAGCCTTCCAGGAGAATGCGCCCTGAATTAATAAATCAGATTAACAAAGAGGTTGACAAGCTAATTGATGTAGGCTTTGTTGAAGAAAATCAATACACTACATGGCTAGCCAATATAGTGCCCGTAAAGAAGAAGAATGGGTAGATCAGAATATGTGTTGATTTTCGGGACCTTAATAAGGCTTGCCCGAAAGATGACTTCCCAGTACCAATCACTGAAGTGATGATCGATGCGACTACTGGTCATGAGGCCCTATCATTTATGGATGGGTCATCCGGATACAACCAAATCTAGATTGCTGAGGAAGACAGAGTGCACACTGCATTCCGTACCCCGAAGGGGATATTCCACTACAAAAGGATGCCGTTTGGTCTCAAGAATGCCGGCGCTACCTACCAAAGAGCTATGACCAAGATCTTTGATGATTTGCTCTTCAAGAAAGTAGAGTGCTACATTGATGATTTGGTAGTAAAAACTAAAAGAAGAGAAGACCATTTGCAAGACCTGAGGGTAGTATTCCAGAGGCTGCGCAAATATGAACTCAAGATGAATCCCATGAAATGCGCCTTCGACGTGTCCAGTGGAAAATTCCTCGAGTTTATTGTCCGTCATAGGGGCATTGAAATTGACCCATCCAAGATTAAGGCTATCCAGGAGCTCCCTCCACCAAGGAATCTATCCGAGCTGAGATCTCTACAAGGGCGTCTGGCCTATATCCGACGATTTATATCAAATCTGTCGGGAAGATGCCACCCCTTACACAAGCTCATGATGAAAGATGTGCCGTTCCTCTGGGACGATGGCTATCAGGAAGCCTTTGAGAAGCTGAAAGAATATGTCAAGACCACTCCGGTGCTGAGGGCACCAATTAAGGGCAGGCCCTTGATACTGTATATCGCAGCCACATACTGTTCCCTGGGGGCAATGCTGGCACAGATAAATGAAGAAGGCAAAGAACAAGCCTTATACTATCTGAGCAGGAGGCTGATTAGAACTGAAGAAAGCTACAGCTACATAGAAAAGACCTGCTTGGCACTAGTCTTTGCTGTCAAAAAGCTCAGACACTATATGTTGTCACATGAAGTCAGATTGATATCTGCAGCAGATCCGCTCAAATATATATTGACTCAGCCAGTTCTGAAGGGTCGGTTGGGCAAATGGGCAATGATCCTGATGGAATTCAATATTACCTATACACCCTAAAGGGCAATAAAAGGACAGGCCGTGGCTGATTTCTTTGCAGAGCATCCAGTGCCGGAAAATGATATGCTAGGGACTGAGTTACCCGATGATGAAACACTCGAGGCCTGCCAAGCCCAGTCAGTTATGTGGCAACTATTCTTTGATGGGGCATCCAGAACAGAGACAGACTCTGATGGAAAGACCAGAATACGGGCTGGGGCCGGTATTGTGCTGAAATCACCAGAAGGGGAGGTCGTGCATACTTCCTGTTCTATAAACAAGCCCTGCACCAATAATGAGGCCGAGTATGAAGCTCTGATAATCGGGCTATATGTCAGCCTCAACATGGGTATCCAAATGCTTCAAGTATTCGGGGATTCAATGTTGATAATAAAACAGATCCAAGGGGAGTTCGAAGTGAGAAGCCAGAACTGAGTCCCTACCACCAAAGAGCTGTGCGCCTCATGGCGAAATTCTACCATATTGAGCTCAAGCATGTGGGCTGTGGACACAATGCCCAGGCTGATGCACTGGCGAAGCTGGCCAGCTCACTGGCAGTCCCACCAAATAAGACACTGAACATTATCGTTATGAACCGGCGGCAAGTCCCCAGTATGCTAGAAGAGTGCTCCGAAAAAGATGAGGTTGCCACCATCAGCACAGAGCAAGCGTCTGATTGGAGACAACACCTGCTGCAGTGGTTTCTACACCAACAACTGCCGCAGATAAGAGAAGAAAAGATGAAACTCATAAGAATCAAAGATTCTTATGAACTCAGAAATGGAATTCTGTTCCGAATAATGACAGATGCACACAAGAATATTCTACTCCGCTGTCTGTCCACTGAGGAAGCCTGGCAAGCGATGAAAGAGATACATGCTGGGACAGTAGGTGCCCACCAGGCTGGTCCCAAGATGAAGATAGAAATCAAGAAGCTGGGCTACTATTGGCCCACCATGTTTGAAGACTGCTGTAAATTTGCAAAATCATGCCAGAAATGCCAGGAGCATGCTACTGTGTCTAGAAGCCCTCCTACAACTCTACACCCTACAATTCCCAGCTGGCCATTTGCACAATGGGGAACTGATGTAGTCGGGCCACTGCCGACTTCCTCGGCCGGACATAAGTACATATTGGCCATAACATATTACTTTTCCAGATGGGCGGAGGCTATAGCATTAAGAGAAGTGACTGGTGAACTGGTCGCCAGATTCATCAAGCAGAACATTATCTTCCGGTTCGGGATCCCCAGTCGAATAATATCTGACAATGGAAGTCATTTCAGAAATCAGAAGGTCTATCGACTTGCTGAGAAGTATAAGATCGAATGGAGGACCTCCACCCCTTACAATCCACAGGCAAACGGATTGGCAGAAGCTTTTAACAAGACTCTCTGCACCTTGCTGGCCAAGGTCGTCAGTTCTAATAAGAAGGACTGGGAAGAGAAAATGTATGAAGCTCTGTGGGCATACAGCACCGTCTTCAAGACACCTACACGGTGCTTACCATACTCGCTGGTATACGGCTCAGAGGCTGTGGTTCCGCTAGAGCTGGAAGTCCCATCACTCAGAGTGGCAGTCCAATATGGCCTGGCCCGTGGTTAACAGACCAATGCAGAAAGAAGACTAGAAGAACTGGCTGAATTGGAAGGGAAGCGCCTCCAAGCCCAGAAGAATATCCAAATGTATCAGGCCAGCATGGCCGCTGCATTCAACAAACTCGTAAGAGGACGAGAATTCAAGAAGGGTGACCTTGTCATGGTCAAGAAAAAAGAAGTCATGGCGTCCAACCCAAAAGGAAAGCTGAATGCTAATTGGGAAGGTCCTTATGTGATACAGAGGGTCTACGAAGGAGGGGCCTACGTGGTTGTTAACCATCGAGGGGAAATCCAATTCTCCCCACTCAACGGAAGACATCTAAAGCTGTATCATGAGCACAATCGGCATTCCCCGAGTGATCAGACAAAGCTACCCCTTCCTTGGTCTAGCGGCACTCCGCCCTAACCAAGCTACCCTTTCCTTGGTCTAGTGGCACTCCGCCCTAGCCGAGCTACCCATCTCTTGGTATAGCGGCACTCTACCCTAACTGAGCTACCCATTTCTTGGTATAGCGGCACTCCGCCCTAGCCGAGCTACCCATTTCTTCATCTAGCGGCACTCCGCCCTAGCAAAGCTACCCCTTCCTTGGTCTAGCGGCACTCCGCCCTAGCCAAGCTACACCCTTTCTTCGTCTAGCGGCACTCCGCCCTAGTCGAGCTACCCATTTCCTTGGTCTAGTGGCACTCTGCCCTATCCGAGCTTTCTTGGTCTAGTGGCCCTCCGCCCTAACCAAGCTACCCTCATCTTAAGCTGGTGGCATTCCCACCTGTCACCCTCTAAAAAGGAAGGAAGAAGAAAGAAAAAAAAAAGTAAAAGTAAAAAATGGGGTTAAAAATAGAGATACCCCGCCAGACTTGCTCCTATATTAGGGACAAGTGCAAAAATGGCCCAAAACCCAGCTGTGGTGAAAACCCGAAAGGGCACTGCAGGCAAAATCGGGTATCCCGCCACGTGAAAACCCGAAAGGGCGCGTGGGCAAAAGCAAGAGGGGGCCGGCTCCGGCGAAAACCCGAAAGGGCGCTTGAGTCGGTAATGTGGTGATTCCAAAGAAAGCCTCACCTCCCACCATAAAACTCCTCGTCGATCGACCGGTGCTTTGCCCGATCAACGATTAAACCCATCCGGAATGGACCTTACGTCTATTCTGTTGAAGCCTTCATGCATTGCTCAAGAAAAAATTCCCTCGATAATAATCCCACCACGGGACAGACCTTCCGTCTGTTCTGACAAAACACTTCCACTTGCTTCTGTCTAAGACCCACCACGATGAAACCTGCCCGGTTTAGACCTTACGTCTATCCCAATGAAACCTATCCTACGTCTCACCGCGATGAAACCTGCCGTTGACCGATTGGCACACCGCCCGATCAATAATGAAACCCTATCCGGTTTAGACCTTACGTCTATCCCGATGAAACCTATGAAATCCTTGCATTGGTATAAACCCAATACTAATGATGAAACCTGATACTGATCGACCGGCACTTTGCCCGATCAGCGATAAGACCTTGTCCGGTTTAGACCTTGCGTCTATTCCGACTAGATCTATAGGTCTCTTTACGTCCCGCCGTGATGAAACATGTTGTCGATCGATTGGCACACTGCCCGATCTGTGATGAAACCTATCCAGTTTAGACCTTCCGTCTATCCTGATGAAATCCATGAACTCCTTGCATCGGTATAAATCCAATACCGATGATGAAACCCGCCATTGATCGATCAGCATCTCGCCCAGTATCAATGATAAAACCTTATCCAGTTTAGACCCTACGTCTATCCTGATGAAACATATGAAATCCTTGCATTGGGATGAGCCAATATCAATGATGAAACCTGTTATCGATCGATTGGCACGCTGCCTGATCGACGCTAAAATCCATCCAGGGTGGACCTTCCGTCCGCTCTGACATAGCATAACACTGCTCTTTGAACCTATTCAGACCCTCCGTCTGGATAGATCATGAAACTCTATTCCCTTGCGTTAATGTTAAACCCCACATTAACGATGAAACTCATATTCTCAGCAAACGGCCTCGTGCCCGAGCTGCTACTTATATCCTCTAAATCGATTCGGACCTTTCGTCTGGATAGATCATGAAACCCTACTTCCCTTTGCATTGATGTTGGTACCCACATCAATGATCGTGTGTCCACAATAAACATATGACCCCATGGTCCATAGGATGAAAGTTCTGGTCCCAGAAAAGATAATGAAAAAGAAAAGAGAAAGAAAATGACAAAAAGTATATATATAAAAAAATGGGGTTGAAAATAGAGATACCCCGCCAGACTTGTTCAGGCATTCTGGACAAGGGCAAAAGTGGCTAAAACCTAGCTGTGGTGAAAACCCGAAAGGGCACTGCAGGCAAAATCGGGTACCCCGCCACTTGAAAATCCGAAAGGACGCGTGGGCAAAACCAAGAGGGGGCTGGCTCTGGTGAAAATCCGAAAGGGCGCTTGGGTCGGTAATGTGGTAATTCAGAAGTTCCATGCCAACCGGCACGTTGCCTTTACCTCCCCTTCACTGATGAGGCCTTCCGTCGGTCATCTGGCTCTATGCCCCGCCGATGATAAAGCCTTTCCGGGGTATATCTTACGTCTACCCTAATGAAATCTACATACCCTCTTTTCACATGTCCCACCAAAAATAAAACCGGTCACCAGTCTGATAAAGCCTGGCCAGTTCATACCTTACGTCTGTCCTGATCAAACTCCTAAACTATCCCTTGACCGATCGGCTCCTTGCCCGGTCAGCGATAAAACCCTACCAGGATAGACCCTACGCCTATCCCGATGAAACCTACGTATTTCTTGGCAAAGTCCCACCCGCAATAGAACCTGTTGGAATAGACCTTACGTCTATCCTGATGAAACCTATGAAATTCCTTTGCATCGATATAAACCCAATATCGATGATGAAACCAGCTATTGATCGATCGGCACCTTGCCTGATCAATGATGAAACCCTGTCCAGTTTAGACCTTACGTCTATCCTGATGAAACTTATGAAATCCTTTTGCATCGATATAAACCCCATATCGATGATGAAACCAACCATTGGTCGATCGGTGCATTGCCCGATCAATGATGAAAACTTGTCCAGTTCGGATTTTGCGTCTGTCCTGATGAAAACCACATACCCTTTTCACGTCCCACCTGTGATCAAGTCTACCCAGTTTAGACCTTACGTCTATCCTGATGAAACTTATGAAATTCCTTTGCGTCGATATAAACCCAATATCGACGATAAAATCCGTCACTGGTCGTTTGATACATTACCCCGATCAGCTTTGAAACCTGTCTGAGGTGAACCATCCGTTTGTTCCAAACGATGTTCTAAACCTCTTTTATTCAGCTACCCCCAGGATTGGGTTTAGGCACCCTCCGGATACCGTCGCGCGGTGGAGCAAGTTCCCCATCCTTTCTCTGAAAGGGTGGACGCTCTCCTGCTAGGTAGGGGCTATTCCCATAGGGACCGCTGAAACCGCTGCCAAATCGCCGTATATTGACGGTGCGATAAGTTAAGAACAAACCACATATGAGACTGGTATAAAGATTCCTTTTCATTGAATAAAAAAGGGGAATACAAGAAGGGCCCCTGAGGGGGAATTGTATTACAAAAAGGGGAAAACAGATATTCACGGGCGCCAGAATATGTCTTCGAAGGCCAGAAGCCCTACATGCGGGACAACCCCCAGCTCATGAAGTCGAGCCTCCTCCGCCTGCAACCGAGCAGACTCGTCCTGAAAGGACGCCACCTGTCCCTCCAACAGGGCTACCTCCTCCGCAAGCTGCGGCCGAGAAGTTGTTATCTGCGGCAGTTCAGCCCGGAGGTCAAACAGTTCAACCTCCAGGATGGCCATCCGGCTGCGCACGAACTGCTCCCGCTGCGCCAGAGATTGCAGTTGGCATTGGCGCTCTTGGAGAACAGAGCCCACCTTCTCCAGCTCAGATTTGCACTCCTTCCTTTGCAACTTCAAAGCTGCCAGTCTGTCAGACATAATATGTGCCAAGAAGTCCCGGCGATGTATAAACTTTAACAACAATATAACCCGCTGGGTCCATAGTTCCATGGGACAGCCCATCGCCTGTAGACCAGCGGTGAAACGCTCGGCTATCTCCTTCAGCCGCAGATAAGTCAGTCCAGGCTGGGACTCCACCAACTGGCGCAGCATGTCAAGATTTTGCCAGACAAAACTCTCAGAGGAAGCGAAGCCAGGAGAAGGGACCGTGAGAAATGAAGGCAAATGGGACTCTCGGCGGGTTAAATAGGCCCCGCCGAAGAAGGGTTCTCGGCGCGACCTTTAACGCGCCGAGAACCCCCTCAATTCGAAAAAACCCGCCAAAAAAAGGGGCAGGCCGAGAGCCCCCCATATGCCAAAAGGTGCCCCGAGAACCCCTGGGACCGGGCGCGTCGATAAGCCCTGCCGAAAGCCGTGCGCCGAGAGCAACGCGCCGAGAAGGCTGTGCCTAAAGGCCGTGCGCCGAGAAGCTCGCGCCAAGGGCGTTCAAGGCAAAGAAATTGAGAGAGATCAAAAGAAATGCCAAAGTAATAATGCTTCCAAGTTGCAAAATGAAAGATGACTAGAAATGCCAAGCTAATAAATGGGTTCAGATGCTGAATGATATATGCACCTGCAGGCACCGTGTGGTTTATTCTGCGCTTACGCTGCCCGCAGGTGGGGGGCATTTGTTGACACCTTGAAAATGAGCAAGGGCAGAAACAGAATTGAAAGGAAGATCAGACCAACAGTGAAAGATCAATGACGAAGTTCGTCAACCGTCCACCCGGCTGAAGTCCTTTCCGGGCCAAGCTGATGTCTGATGCCATTGTCAGTCAGACGACGGCACTGATGAAATAGCAGTCACCTGGCTGAAGTCTTTCTAGGCTAAAGCTGATGTCCGGTCTTGTCACCGTTCTGGTGACGATGCCAATAAAATAATGTCCGGTTTTGTCATCATTTAGACGGCAACGCCGATGAAACCCCGGTCTACCGACTGATGAAAAACCTATGAATGATCTCAATAGAAACTATGTGACTAATGGAGGGCCCTTTTGGGTGTTGATGCACTTGAAGGACCAACAAGATGCCTAGTCTAAAAGGCCTAAATGGGCCTATAAAGTGGCGCCGGGACCCTCTTGTCGAAGCCCAAAAGCCGCGCTGAGAAGCGGAAGTCCTGCGCGCCGGGAAGCCCCTCATTGAGGCGCACCGTGACAGGCCTGCCGAGAAGACACAAGATACAGTTATAAAACCCCCTTCCCCTCGAGCAAAAAGAGGGGGGACAAAAAAGAAGAAGCTCAGAAAATCCTCACCATCACCATCGCCAGAAGAGAGAAGAGAGAACCTCCTCCACTGAAAGAAGGAGAGAAGAGACTAATCCCGGGAGAAGAAGAAGAAGAAGAAGCTCTAGGTGGGCAGCTGGGGAGGGAGAGGAGTCAATGCTCCGCCCTCCCCCATGTTTTCTTTTATTCTTCCTATAATCTTATGAGTTTTCTCTCGATTCATCGTATGTAGCCGGGATATCCCGGGCTCTGTTTCATCTCCCTTTCCCCATTCTCCCCTCGTGATCGGTGTGAGTCTTGCAATGATTTGATGAAATGAAATGCTACCATGGCCCGTTTGGGTGCTGGGTAATCGAGATATCGGCCATCTATCTTTCCATCAGCTGCTATGTCTTTTCTCTCATGCATTTTCTTTCTTAGCTTAATTGAAGCGCACCTGATTCTCCGACGGGTCTTCGGGCTCAGTTGTCGTCAATGGAATAAGTGTGGCTCTAGATATACTGATGTCCCTCACCGTTCGTCGTTGTCTGCATAAAGCCTCCCAGGCTTGCCCCGGGGCCAGAGACAGACCATCTCTTGGCTTCTGGGGCAGTCTGCTACTGATATTGGCCATAACCCTAACGGCCTGCTCAAGATCCCCTTCCCACAGGAATAAGTAAGATACTTCGATGGATTGATACCGAGGGTTTCCAATCTGAATCCAGTATAAACAGTTCCATCAGGGTCGTCCCTGGGGCCAGAGATGGCCATCTCTTGGCTCCCTGGGCGACCAAAGATGCCAGCAAATGAGCTCCTAAGGGCCAATAACATATGACAACTCAAAACCCCCCCAGTAATTGGCTTCTCCGATTCCCGTTGAGCCCAGCCTATCTTTGGCAAATTAAACCCATGCCCAAGTAACCCAACCGGAATCCCAGCCTAAAACCCCCAAAATTCCCTCTAATCAGGACTGAAATCCAAGAGAACCTCAGAACAGAGTATCGTCGAACCTCCTCAAACCTTGCCGGCGCGGCCCGCGCTGGGAACCTCACGCCGAGAGCCCCTCCTCCTTCCTTAAAACCGCGCCGAGAAGCCCCTCGCGTCGGGAACCCCCTTTGCCTCCCAACTGCGCCGATAACCAAGTTTCTACCCTTTGTTTTCCCCTTCATCGCTTCGTCCACGTACCCCGAGACATTCTTGAGTCGTCATATACACCCTCGGAGATAAATTAACAGGGGATTGACCTCCCTTACATTCCTATGTCCTGAATTGGATTCGCATGTAACCCCGTGGGTCCGATCGACCTTATCTTTACAAGGGTTTCGTCGGTCTCCGAGAAGGGGAATAGTGACCGATGCTAGAGACATGTACAGTCTCCTTGAGCCTTAGTGCTCCCTCACTTTCCGGCTTTCATCCCGGCACTCCGTGGATGTCAGCCTATACCACTCCCTGGCAAATGCTCGGTCCGGGGGAGGTGCTGCCAAAATTCTCCCGGGAGTTGGCAATAAAAGACGCATGACTCATGAAACCTAGTGCACATTTGGTGCACTGATGCATTCATATACCCCGTGCATATTTTAGGCATTGACATTTCCATGAGTCTCGTGCCTATTTCCTGCATTGATGCTTCCGCATCCATACACATCTTTGCCTCTACGTGATCCACCAGTGCATATTTTTCTCACATATAGACGTGTTTCATACGTGATTCTTCTTGCATTCACATATACCATGCATACAGAATGAAATGAAAAGAATAATAAAACATAATAAAACACAATAAGCCACGCACCTGGGGGAGTTCACGGACTTCCCATCTCTCTCGTACCCTACGAAGGGGATACATTTATTAAGTCCCTGTAGCTGTGTCTGGATTCCAGGGGACCATCCCTATCATGGTCATGGCTCAGTTTACCTGTGACCAATAATTTTTTCCTTCCCCCTTAAGCCCGGTCCGTGAACTGCTGACCTAACGATATCGTCTGTTTCGATAGTTAATGTTATTCTCTTGCCCATCTTCCTGGCTCTGATATGAAATTCAAACTGCGGACACAAGTATCTGTTTGCCTCTTGCGACCTCCTATTTCGACGTTTAATCAAGGGTTGTCCTTCTTAGGAAGGGCGTAATTAACGTCATAGCCTTTATGGTATGACGGACTTTTGGTCTCGACTCGGACTTCACAATCGACTGACCAAGTCAAGTCGAGTGCACAATGAGATCGTCACACATGTGACTGGCACGCCAATTAACTAAACCAATAAATCAATAAAATAAATAATAAATAAAATCAAACCAGATTTGAAAGAGAGAGAGAAAAAATCCCGCGTCCACAGAGTGCGTTAGGAGTCTAGCCCGTGAGTTCATGTCACCGCTGTGAGCGAGAGAGTGATCCGTCCCGTGGCTCGATCCGAGCACGGAAGTGAGTCGACCACCCTTGACTCTGCCGATTTCTCAACCGCGCGGATCCGCGCTTTCCCTCGCTTGGGACGACGAGTGAGCTTGCGTTTCTGTTAGCGACGTATAGCCCATAGGAACTCTTAGTGTCGGGCCAAAGTCTCTCCATTGTTGCATGTTGCTAGTTGCGTCCGCATTTAGAGTCCGAAGTCCGCATCACTTAGAGTCGGTCCCCGTGTCCATCCCGCATCAAGAGAGGTGAAGGAAATAAAAAGGGAAAATGAAAAGAAGAGAGGAAATTAGCAAATTTCCTAAAATCCAATTTTTGGCAAAAAAATTTGTAAATTCAAAAAAAATTGAAAAAATAATATTCGCGATCCTCGGAACGAGCACAACGCACCTATAGCGTCCCGGAGTCGCAAAACTCAACGGTCAACTCACCACAGGGTTCTGCAAGTTATATAAGGGAAAAACCTGAGTGGATCATAAAACACCTATCAGGACCCACGAATACGATCCGAAAGCTCTCCGATTCCGATCCGAAGAATCCAAGATATTACAGTCCTCCCCCCTCCTCAAAATTCAAGGGCGTGAAAACGATAGGATGGTGTGAAAATGATGTGAAACAGTGAAAAATGTGGATGAAAAGGTGATGAAAAGAAGCATGCAAAGGATGAAAAGACAACTAAAAGCCTAGACCAAACACAAAGAAAGTGACTACTCCCTTGACCGGAGGCTCAAAAGGACATAGAGAGCCTCCCTCCATGGCTATAGCTCACTCAAGAATTCGACAGAGCTTTGATGTCGACGTTGGATCTCCCTCCCTTCAAGCTTGGACTAGGGGTTCTATTTATAGACCCCTGAAAGTCCAGCCCCGAAATTGGATTTTCCACTAAAAATCAGGGGGTGATAATAAAACAAAATATGTAGATAATACTTCTATCTCCCACCAGATCAAACGACACCCCATTTGGTGGAGAAACCGTGGAGAAAATGGCGGAGGAAGGTTGAGGTTTAACCACGGATGGAGAGAGAACAACCAAATATTCCACAGATCTGGACCTGTATGCGGTCGTTCGATTACTAATACGCGGTCCATTGCTAGACCGTTTACCTCTGTCGGTGATAAATAAATAAAACAACAAAATAACCAATTATCCACCGAACTGACTGGCTATCATGGCGCTGGACTCTTTAGGATAAAATGGTCTAATGATAGACCACTCGATTAATGGCACGGTCCAATGCTAGGCCGTGTAAACCGTGTCAGTGATAAATCCAATAAAATAGGATAAATAGATAATTATCTGAAAAATCAACCGACTTAGGACTCTGGGAATTGGACGGTCTAAAACCAGGCTGTTCAATGGCAGTAAACGGTTGAACCGAGACCGTGCAAGAGCTTGTCGGTGGAAATTCAAACAATCAAATGAATATCCAATAAATCACTCTGAGCTTGTAAACGGTTCCAAATAGACCGCCCAATCACTGAATGGCCCATCGCTAGACCGCGTACAGCCTGGATGTTTGAAATTAACAAAATGGGATAAACGAGCCCATTTACCCCAAAATCAAGCGAAATCAAGGCCCATTAAGCCCGATTCCAAGAGCAGACCTAGCCAGGGAGGGAGATACCCATAGAATAAGCCCAAAGACATGTTTGGAAATAGCTCAATGAATAATGGACAACTCGAGGCATCAACAAATGGCGATAAGAGGAAAGACCCAACTCATAGGCAAAAAATGGGTGTCAACAGATGTCCCTCCTTAACATCCTCTTTGCAGGGGAGCGAGCGGAGGTGAAGCGAAAGCGAAATGGAACATGGAGATGAAGCCAAAATGAAGCAGAGCGGACTGAAAAGCGGGCGTTAAGGTAAAATACACCTATTTTCTCGCCAACGAGTGATAAGAATCTTTCGAAAAACTCCGAACCAAACACAAGGGATGACCGAACTAAAACGACACCAATCTGGATAAATTAACTAAATAGGCGAAAGAAGAAACAAGCAACCTCATCAGGGGACACATTCCACAACCAATGAGGGGATCAAAACAAGCAGTAAAAAAGGTAAAGGGACATACTAAAACTCTAGATGGGGACCCTTAGTCAATCAAACCAGGTGAATAGACCAGAGAGAACCTTCCAACTCAGAGTGGAATTGCTCCTCTTACTCAAAGCCATGAACACACAATCACCCATCACAAACGAGACATTTTCAGACAAGCCATGGGTCATGAATGCTCAAAAGATGCGTATGATGCATGCTGGGCTAAAATAAAAGAAACCATTAAAACGAATGCAAATAAAGGAAAAAATAGAAAGTACTCGAGAATAATATTGCTAGATCGGGACAATCAGGGTCAGGACACTATCTGCAACCACGGCGTGCAAGATAGAACCATCGTCCCCTAATTTTCCCAACCTAACGGCCTATCCGATGATTAAACACGTACACCTAGATCATCATTATTTTTGTTATAGGGGAACATCAGATCCTGGAACACGGGAGCAACCAACCGGTTCTCGAGATAATATAACATAATACCCTATATTAATGCAATAATGAGAAGGGGTAGAGCGCCATACCTGACTTACCTGTGCAGGCGAAACGATATTTTTTGGATTTTCATTTCTGATTTTTATGGATTTTTATCGTAAGACAACCGACAACATGAATAAGCAATCATGAAAAGAATGAAAATATAACAACCAAATGAATGAAAAAATAGATAACATAACGAAGAATGAACGAGCAAGCAACACATGCAAAACACCACCTAAACAAACAACAAGCATGAGAACGGAGAAAATGATGGGGCATGACAAAACACGGCGGGACGACACACACAGTTGGGACCAGATCATGGCGGGACAACACACCATGCAGAACAAAACCACATGTAGCGGGACAGAGATACGTGCGATAATGACATCTAAGACAACTACAGGTGAAATAACCATATGGGACAAGGACACATACAACACATGGCAGAGCGAGATAACACGTGGAACTAGAACATGCATGAGATGACCATAGATGGGACAAGGACACCTGGACGACGACCACAGGGGGACAACACGGGACATGACAAAATATGTTCTTCAATCAAGCCCAAGGTCTGATGAAGGAGAATCGCCAGGTTCACGATCGTAAAGCAAAAACCCTCTCATGGAGATATGAGGAGAATTAGGTAAAAGCTAAGCACAAGCTGAAAAGGACATAAGCTAGAGAAACCAGATTGAAGAAGAGAATAGATCAAAAGATGAGTATGAACATGAGATAGAGCGAAAGATGAAGAGCGAGGAAACTTCAATACCTGCAACCTGCACACTGAGCAAACAGATTACGTACATGTCCTCAAGATCAAATGTATGAGAAAAAAAAGACATATATTTTTGGATCTTTTGACATTTTTTTTATTTTCAATAATATTTGATTTTTTTTCTTTATTCTTTTTTTTGGTTTTTTATAATATCTGATTTTTTTTTGAGATTTTTGACAATATCTCATTTTTTTGATAATATTTCATTTTTTTAGATTTTGACATATCTCATTTTTTTGGAATTTTTGAAATAGCAGTCTGTAGTACCCAAGACGGGCTCAAACTATTGGCTAGAGATCGTTGCTCCTATCCCTCTCATTAAAGGCTTCCCTTAAGTAGGGCGCGCATATGAGGGTGGCTTACCACAATCAACCGCCTCTAAAGAATGGTGCACCTACTAAGACCATACCCGGGATACAACCCAGCGTAAAAGGGAGAAGCAGAAGAATAATTGGAGACAGGTTTTATGCAGGATGGGAGACATCAGGATTCGAATACCTTCCAGGGCACTACCCCTCAAAGGTACACTCTGTTGCGTCGGGACTTTGTGTCTTCAATTTTGAGACCCATGTTATTAGGCATGCATGCGACCTGGCTCATGAGGTCCCGCGGGGAACTGTACTACCACTCTT
Source organism: Amorphophallus konjac (assembly GCA_022559845.1). Taxonomy (NCBI): domain Eukaryota; kingdom Viridiplantae; phylum Streptophyta; class Magnoliopsida; order Alismatales; family Araceae; genus Amorphophallus; species Amorphophallus konjac. The sequence goes on from CM040127.1 coordinate 229,598,356, forward strand.
GCCATGCCTTTGATTCATAAGTTTGCATTGATTCATTTTGATTTTGAGAGCCATTACTGGCTAGATTTCTCATGAAAGCTCACTTTTGAGGGTCAAGACTGCCCCTATTTGAGACCTCTCTCGTATTAGGGAGTGCCTAGGTTGGTCATCTCATCCATCAATCTCTTGTCCCTACACTCGGCCGAGCAGAGAAAAGAAAAGACTTTCATGTATACCCGTGGTATGGCCAAAGTAGCAACGTTGTGCCTCAGAGAGATCGGCTATGACTTACCGTGTATTGTGTGAAAAAACCCATACTGAAAGGTCACCCTTAACGATCGGGGGAAAGAAACTAGACTCCTAGCGCGGAGCTATCACCAGCCTAAGGATGCTGCAGAAGCGAACTCTTTTATTTGACACAAAGTTAAGATCCAATTAAGCAAAGACTCCTAAAGTCACTCAATCATGTGAAGAAATAAGCATTATATGTATGCGCAGAAATAATAGAAATAATGGAAATGAAAGAATGTTTCCTGCACAAAATAAAGATACCTTGTAAATCCATGACGTGAACTTAGCATCCTGGAGCAACCTTGATCATCAAGCTTCGCATAGCACAAGCTTCGCATAGCACAAGCTTTTGTGGGCCTTGCTTGACAAAAAAAGGAGAGGGTCACAAGGATCGAAATTCTTCAGCATTGAGGAGCGGTGGACACAAAACTGGATGAAGAAGAATAAAAAGGAAGAGTGACGAGGGCTAGAACTCCCTCGTTAAGGTACTGAGGCCATGATAACAAGGAACCCCATACAGAAGAAACCAGATCAACTAAGATCAAGGCGGGATAAAGCCTCGAGAACAGCAAGAAAAAGGGTGAGGTCCCCGAAAAGGGGAGGAAGAAAGAACTGAAAGAGAGGAAGAAGAATCACCCGACGTAGTCAGGGAAGGAGAGTGAGAGTCACCCGCCAAAGGCGGGGAAGAAGTAGCGTGATCGCCCGACAAAAGTCGGGGAAAAGGAATGAAGATCACCCAGTAGGGTCGGGGAAGGAAAAGGGGAATCGCCCGACACGGTCGGGGAAGGATCAGGAAAATCACCCGACAAGGTCGGGGAATAAGCATGAAAAACCCCCGACGGGGTCGAGGAAATTGAACGGGAAGTGGAATCCAAACATACCTGGGAAGGGAAATTGGAAGAAGTCCTTAGATCTGGAGAAAAGGAGGACATAGGCCGAGACCTAGAATGGTAAGGATAGGAGAAGATAGTAGAAAGGTGATCGGGTGGGGGAAGGTACACCACCCAAGGGTAGGAGCTGAACAAAAGAAATGATGAATGAGAGGGACCAGCATCAGGTGGAGTGGACCCTCGAGTGCACGGCTGACGGCCCTTGGACTTACGCCGTCGCCTCTCCTTAGTGGGAATCTCCTTGAAACAAATCCACCTGGCGCGGACCCGGGCCATCAAGCTTCTTGACCTGCCATGTCTTGTCAGATAACGAGCCCACCTGGCAGATGGCCTGGCCTGATTATGAATATGCAATTTTATTGGGGCGGTTGCCCCTAGGCACGCAGTGCTAACCATGGGCGGGCATTCCTGAATAACCAACTCCTCGGGATGAACATCAGAAAGCAGTGGAGTTTTGTTACTTGGCACCAGAAGCATGAGATTTGGCATCTCCACTTCACAGTTAGGCATGAAGCATAACTCCCTTACCAAAAATGTAGGATGATATTGAGGGAGAGGAATGCGCAGCGTTGACATGGCCGACTCACCAATAAATCGAGGGAGATTGCAAAACAAGTGCAGAATGTCCTTGGAAGGTGCTGAAGATACGGCCAATTGCCCCTTGAATAGGGAATCCATCAGACTCCTAGCGGCCGTATGGGTTAGCACAATCTGAGTGGAGAATCCCGCTTGGCCAGTGAATTGAATAGCAATCGAGTGGGAGGAGATAATTGCGTCAGTAGTCGATCCTCCGGCAAATAGTGAGACTGCTACCGGCCTCACTCGAGAAGAAACTGGCACTAATGCTAATGAGCTTGTCTTGGAAATCATCTTCAAAAGTGTAGGTTCCTTATTCCTAAAACAGCCAGGGACCAGAACTCGGACCTGCATGCGGTAAATGAAATCTTGAATCTTGAAATGCACAACCGGCACTAAATCATCCCGACTTGACTCATTGTCTCCCTGGGGATCAGACCTGAGGGGTACCAAAGGTAGCGCACACCCGCTCCGTGGGGTGGAAATAGGTGGAGAAAGGGGTGGAGAAGGCTTGGAAGGCGTGGGTGAAGGTTTAGAAGGCGTTGGGAGTGGTAATGCGGGTGACGGAGGGGTAGCGATGATGACAGGCTCTGGTGGAGGTAAAGGCAAGGGTGGAGGTATATATGTGGGCTTAGCCTACTCAGGCTCGTACAATGATAGCGAAAGGGGTAGCAAAGGTGGTGGAGGTGATGGAGGTGGAATAGGGACCTTTGGGAGAGAAGGTGATGAAGGTGATGGTAATGGGGGTAATGGAGATGGCAGTGAGGGTGATATGGTTAATGGAGGTAATGAAGATGGAGGTGGGGAAAGTGGTGAGGCAGAAGAAGTGGCAAGTCGTGGCGCCCGCCATTGACGTATCGACACGATGCGTCGAGCAGCGCTAGAGGTAGAAGCGATGGTGGAAACAGGAGTAGAAGAAGTAGAGACATTTTCCTGAGCAGAGGCTTGGGTAGATGGAGGAGACGGGGTAGGAGATGGTAAAGGAGAAGGTAATGGGGTAGGTGAAGTAGAATACGGAGTGGATGCTTCATGGATTAAAGAACCACATGGGTGCCCCTGGCCTTGTAGTGGAGACGGCTGCCTAGGCGGCACTTGCTGCTGCTGCTACTTGCTGCGGAGATCTAAAATAACTTCATGCACGACAGCCCAATCAATCATCTTCTCATCTTCCAAACCATAAACAAATTCCTGGAATTCGGGCCAATCCTCGACTGAATGCCCCTGCTGATGATGAAAATCACAGAAATGGAACAAATCTCCGACCGGGGGTCGACAAAGCATAACTGGAGGGAGGTGCAACGCGTGAGTGGCCATCAAAGCCCTGAAAATCTCAGTAAATGATTCTGGCAATGGAGAGCGAGGAGCCCGCTTCGGGCACGGTGGATGCCGAGGGGTATGAGAAGGTAATGGAGATGGTTGTGGGCGTTGCGTCGGTAATGGTGATTGTGTAGGTAAAGGCGCGGGGCTAGTGGATAGACTTAGTGAAGGCACATGTGGGGTGAGAATGTAGTGGACGGCATCTACACGCTCGGGATGTGGAATTCCCTTGGCCGAAGGTGGTGGTTCATGCGGGTCTGAAGAAGCGGAGGGTTGACTCATAGAGGAATATGTGGAAGTATAGGGGTATAAGGGAGCGGAGGGCTGACCCATGGAAGAATATGCTGCGGATGGGTGATGCGTGGAGGAGGGTTGACTCATGGAGGATGATGGAGAGGAGGCGTACGTGGGTGCGGAAGGTGAAGGGGACTCGGGGTCAAGGGAACTTAGAAATTGTTGGCAGATGAAGCGGGCTCGATTATAGAGCTGTTGCCAGAATGCGATATCGTTCAAGGCTAAGATGCACCGATACTCGGGCGTCGCATTGGAAATGAGCATCTTGATCTGCTCCCCCTCCGGATTATGCCCCAGGACTTGAGCGGCCAAGCAACGCCAGCGGTCGACTGTGAGGATGAATTTTTTATTTATTTTTTATCTATTTTATATTATATTTATTTTATTTTTATCTATTTTATTTATTTGTTTATTAGTTTATTAGGCGTGCCAGTCACCGGAGTGACAATTTATTATGCGCTCGATCTGACTTGATCAGTCGATTGTGAAGTCCGAGTCGAGACCGAAAGTTCATCATACCATAAAGGCTATGACGTTAATTACACCCTTCCAAAGAAGGACGACCCTTGATTAATCGCCAAAATAAGAGGGGCCCTAAGGGCAAAACGAGATAAGACTGCTACGCTAATTTATTTGAAGGATATGAGATGCATGCACATGCTCATAGGATTTGATAGTTTTATTATGGTTCATCTGCCTGCTTTCCGGTACGGGGGCGGAGAGCTTAGGTTTAAGAGTCATTCTCACACATAACGTTAGCTTCCAATCGACCATGGCCCGATTTTCAACCACGCATTATTTGCTATACCGAGAGCACAGGAGGTGATGGCTTTAGATTTGTTCAATCACATTAAGAACACGGCATGAGATAGACATGTTCGTTCATCATGAAATCATGCAAGCATGAATGGAATAGCAAGAATTATTAGAATACTATGGCATTACATGTCCATCTATCAATCTCATCTATATGAATCACAGAATGAATCCGGCATAATTTCCCCTTTGATCTTGGTTCATACCAAGTGGAAATAGAATACCATCCACGTAGAGGCGAGATGGAACCCATAGTGATCGGGGAATGCTAGTGCTCGAATATCGTGAAGCAAGACTGAGCTAAGATGGATTGATCCGAAATAATGTTTATTCATGCAAGAATTTATTATGTCTATTCCCTAGGGGGAGTCACCAAAGACCATACAGAGGCAGGGCCCTTCGGATCCCAAGGGGTTTGAAGCTAACGTAGCATACTGAGGATCAGAGTTCATTTCGGCAGCATCTCCCCTTGTTTTGGACTATGCCAAAAGGAGAGTATAGGACATCTGTCACGCCCCGATGCGGAATCTCGGGATGTACGGTTAGGGGCAAGCGAGCAATAATTCCGAACCATTGCAAACCATTGCACAAAAGGTTGGAAAGGATAATAATCAGAGTTTTATTGATAATAAAGTTGAGTACACTGGGTAGAACAACTACATCCAAATAATAAGCAAAATACTAGAACAATCTCTCACTAATACTAAGGGTACCAACTGACTCAATAAACTAAAACTATCTCTCGATATCACTCCAGTCCATTCCCGACAAGTTCATCACCTGGAAAGAGGGGAAAAGTAGGAGTGAGCTAAACGCGCTCAGTAGATAACCACAAACAGCTTTACGTAATTAACCATTGATTTCCAATTTATATGAAATGCAGTAAATAAAGAATGACGATACGATAAAAGAAACAATGTAAAAGATATCTTGCAAGGTCAAGAAATATAACAATTTACCAAGTAATGAACAAGTAAAGTAATAGTAGATAATTTGGCCAGCAAGTATGTTACACATGTAACCAAGTAAATACGCACGAGTCAAGTAACAAGAGTTTGTCATAGACGTAACATGTCAAGTCAAGTATTCGGGTGCAATGCCTCACCCTGTCATAAACATCCCAATGGGCTCAATATCTTTTCGGGCGCTCTCCCCAGGACCAGACCGGGCCCTTATGATGCGTTGGCATTTCATTTCAATTGGATCACCGATCCCCCGTCTAGACATAGTCAATTATGGCCAATATAATCAGATGAATTTCTGTCGGGTACAAGATGTAAAGGACGACACTCGCCTCCTTTGATTCAAGAGTATAACCACGATGAAAAACCCAAAACAAGGTAGTCATACGGTAAACACCGGGCCGTACTCACTTGAGTAACGAGTCACGGGGCCAAGAATGAACGGTTGACAGTAAGCCGTTCGAGAGAGAGAAGTAAGTTCCGAAGAATGAATATACGAACCATTCGGGTCGTATTTTAAGAAATACGGTTCAAGAGAATCCGTATTAAGCATAACGATAATGTCTAATTATAAGATAATTTATGCAAAATAGTTACCGGGTTGCCAATAACAATTAAACCAACCAATTTCAGTTTAATGTCCATTGATCAATTTCGGGCTCAAATATGACCGAAGATTATCCAAGGGTAATCGGTCAATTAATCAAGTTAAAACAATAGTCATGATGTAACCGTAATTTACCACGGTAAAAATGTTCTAACGGTAAAAATGTAAAGTTTACCGATGGAGTGTCCGGCTAATTGTCAAAGACTTGCCATAAGTCGGCCAATAATTTTCTGGTTTACAGTAATTTACAGAAATTACCTATGGTAAAGTTTAGCTATTTACCATACTTATTCAATTTTAATTCCAAAGTTACAAGTGAATTTCAATGATTTTCACTTTAAAAACAATTTATCAAAATAGATATTGCAAATAACAGAAATTTACTCATGCATTATCTGTTATTTATGTGGATTGTCAATTTTTACTAATTAACATTTGTTAAATGGTCAAATAGTAAAAAAATCAGTTTTCTGGAAGTTAAACGGATGACAGTGGGCCGTTAAACCTACTGGCTGTAAAACGGTTATCATTGGGCCGTTTTATACAAGGCGGGCGGTTCTAATTGGGCCGTCTAAGAGATAAAGCGGTCCGATTGGAACCGTTAATCCCTGTAACACGGGAACAGCGAAACGAAGCATGAATCCGGCGTTTAAGGCTTCAATTCATGCATTTGAGTACGTAAATAAATGGAAAAGCATGGTTTCTACAAGCTAACATGATGCCCTTTCATTCCATTTATCAAATTCAAGATTTGTGCCATGGTTACCTACCTTAACCGATGAAATAAGGAAAGATGAATGGGGAAGAAGATGAACAGTAGACTTGCAGAGCTTCTTCACAGCAGCAAGAACCCTTTTGTGTTTAAGAGATGTTTAAGGGGGCTTCCTCTACTTATAGGTTTGGAAGAGGAGTGTTTAATCTTCACACACGGTTTGGTCAGAGCCGCAAAATCATTTGCATTGTTGACAACGTGTTTCTGCCAACCAAAACACGGTTTCACGTGTTTCTCAAGGTAATGTTAGCCTAATCTAAGCCTAATCCAAAAGATTAAGGAATGGTTAACTAAAACCTCAATTTAATATTACTAAATGATTTTTAATGAATTGGACCCAGAACATAAAATTACTAATCAAGACATGCTCTTTCATAATATGATTTTTATGGAATTTTATCACGAGGTTTATTGTTAATCTCCCAATCTTAAGATTAAAATAATAATTTAACCCAATGTTCAACGGTTTAGTCGATAGAGAGAGTTTCTGATTTTTACCGATGAAACTTCAGAAGACAAAGTTGCTAAGAAAAATATCCTCTATCAGATGTGATTTTTACAGATTTTTCTAAGGTAGTTGTATTTTCGTATGAATAGTGTTTTCCGCGTTTTTAAGTCAGGCTTAAATCACTGATTAAGCCATGTAAATGATTTTATTAGGGTCAAGTACAGAAGACCAAAGTGTTTACCATGGTCTTTACTAATTAACTACCATTTTTCGGAATTTTTATATGATAGTCAAAATTTTTACTATTTACTATTTACCATAGTCACTATTCAACATTTACTATTTACGAATTTTAATATTTGTACAGAAACTCGGGGTCTTACACCCTCCCCCACTTAAAGAATTTGGTCCTCCAAATTCACTGGACCAAAATATAATAGCTCACCTAGAATAGATCGGGATAACGCTTCCGTATGGCGTCCTCGGATTCCCATGTAGCTTCCTCTATTCCACGCCGACTCCATTGGATTTTAACCATCGGTATGGAACGATTTCGAAGTTGTTGCTCTTTCCAATCTAGAACCTTCACTGGTCTTTCTTCATAAGATAGATCCTTCTTAAATTCAAAGTCCACATGTTGAATGATGTGACTAGGGTCGTACACGTATTTCCGAAGCATAGATACATGGAATACGTTATGTACACCAGATAATTGAGGAGGTAAGGCCAATCTATAGGCGACTTCACCCACTCGATCAAGGATCTCAAATGGACCAATATACCTTGGGCTTAACTTGCCATGAATACCGAATCGACGAATACCTCTTGAAGGAGAGACTTTTAAGAACACATGCTCGTCAATTTGAAATTCCAAATCTCTTCTTCTATTATCAGCATAGCTCTTTTGCCTCGATTGAGCCACAAGTAACCGGTCTCGGATAATACGAATATTTTGTGATGACTCCGAGATAAGATCCGGTCCAAGTCATTGCTTCTCGCCAACCTCATCCTAACATAATGGAGAACGACAGCTTCTTCCATACAAAGCCTCGAAAGGTGTCATCTGTATGCTGGATTGATAACTATTGTTGTAGGCGAATTCTATCAATGCTAAATGATCGCTCCAACTTCCACCGAAGTCGATCATACAAGCTCTCAACATATCTTCCACTATTTGATTAGTTCTCTCGGTCTGTCCATCTGTTTGCGGATGAAATGCAGTGCTAAAATTCAGACGGGTACCAAGAGATTCTTGCAATCCTTTCCAAAAATGAGAAGTAAATCTCGGATCTCTATCGGATATAATGTTGACTGGGATACCATGAAGCCTAACCACTTCCTTTAAATATAATGCTGCCAGCACATCAACTGTCCACTTGGACTTAATAGATAAGAAATGTGCGGATTTAGTCAGTCGATCCACAATTACCCATATAGCATCATAACCACCTCGAGTCTTAGGAAGACCCATAATGAAATCCATGCCAATACTCTCCCACTTCCATTGGGGTATATCAAGTGGTTTCAATTTACCTGCCGGTCTGAAATGCTCGGCCTTTACTTGTTGACAAACAAGACATGTACTCACGAAATTTGCAATTTCCCTTTTCATGTTCGGCCACCAAAATGACCTTTTCAAATCCTTGAACATCTTAGTGCCTCCCAGATGGATAGTATATTTGGATCTATGGGCTTCTTCAAGAATCCAATTCTTTATATTAGCCTCATTCGGTACACAAGTTCTACCTTGAAATAATAATCTTCCATCATCGGCTATCGAGAAATCAGGTCTGCTACTCAAGCTTTCCTTAATCTCGACTAGCTCGGGATCAATATCTTGCAATAACTTGATTTCTACCAACAATTCGGGCTTCAGTTGCAACTGGGAAATCAATATCCGGTCATTATCAATATTGATATCCAGACTAGCCATTTGCTCCAGTAATTTCCATTCTTGTAACATAAGACTAGATATCTTAGCCACAGGCTTCCGACTTAAAGCATCAGCAACCACATTGCCTTTGCCCGGGTGATACTTAATAGAAAAGTCGAAATCCTTTATATACTCCAACCATCTTCTTTGTCTCATGTTCAATTCCTTTTGAGAAAATAAGTATTTCAGACTTTTGTGATCCGAAAATACCGTAAATGATTCACCATATAAGTAGTGCCTCCAAATCTTCAAAGCAAATACCACGGCTGCCAATTCCAAATCATGAACTGGATAATTAACTTCATGCTTTCTTAGCTGCCTAGAAGAATAGGCAATCACCTTGCCGTGCTGCATAAGCACACAGCCTAAGCCAATACCAGAAGCATCAGTGTAAACCACGAAACCACCCTCACCAGAAGGTAAGGTTAAAATAGGGGCAGTAGTCAGACAATCCTTCAGAGTCTGAAAACTCCGTTGGCATTCAATTGACCACTCAAACTTAATCTCTTTGCGGGTTAACTTTGTCAGAGGTACCGCAATCTTAGAGAAATCTTGAATAAACCTTCGATAGTAACCAGCCAGGCCAAGAAAACTCCTCACTTCAGTAACACTGGTAGGTTGTTCCCAATTCTTTACTGCTTCCACCTTCGATGGATCTACAGAAATACCATCCTTGGTAATAATATGTCCTAGAAAAGACACCTCTTGTAACCAGAAATCACACTTGCTCAACTTAGCATATAATTGGTGATCTCTCAATAATTGCAAAGCCATCCTCAGATGCTCGGCATGTTCTCTTTCACTCTTGGAATATATCAAAATATCATCTATGAATGCCACAACCCATTGATCAAGGTAGGGTCGGAACACACTGTTCATTAACTGCATGAAAGCTGCCGGTGCATTTGTTAACCCAAAAGGCATAACGACAAACTCATAATGACCATACCGGCTATGGAAAGCTGATTTATAAATATCCTCTTCTTTAATCCGTAACTGGTGATATCCAGATCGAAGATCGATCTTAGAAAAATAAGAAGCTCCAGTAATCTGGTCAAATAACTCATCAATCCTTGGCAAAGGATACTTGTTCTTGACAGTCAACTGGTTAAGTTGCCGATAATCGATGCATAATCTCATCGAACCATCTTTCTTCCGAACAAACAATACAGGAGCTCCCCAAGGGGAAACACTCGGGCGAATAAAACCCTTCTCGAGTAATTCCAACAATTGCTGCTTCAATTCCCGTAATTTCGCAGGAGACATGCGATAAGGGGCTTTAGAAACAGGAGACGATCCAGGAATAAGATCAATAGAGAATGTAACTTCACGCTGAGGCGGAAGTCCTGGTAACTCCTCTGGAAATACGTCCGAAAATTCTCGGACAATAGAAATGTCCTTAATCTCGATCTGCTGTTCAGGGGACGCATGAACAAAAGCCAGAAAAGCTTCGCATCCACGCCTCAATAACTTATCAGCACGAAGAGTCGAGATAAGAGAGATAGAACTAGGGTGTTTCACTCCCTTGAAGGATAATCTGGGGTGTCTAGAAAAAGACACGGAACAAGAACTACAATGAACATTGGCCTCATACCGAGCCAACCAATCCGCTCCTAGGATTACATCGTAATCCTTCATGTCCATACAAATCAAATCAGCTGGAAAATTCTGATCATTCACTATAACCTTACTAGAAGGATAGTAATGCTGAATTGCTGATTTAGAACCAATAGGGGTTGATATTTCTAACGGAGAACTCAACAAAACAGGTGCCATAGCTAAAGATTTAGCAAATCTCCGTGAAATAAAAGAATGTGTTGCACCAGTATCAATTAGAACAAAAGCTGGCAAGTCGAATATAACAAGAGTACCTTCGACGAGTCCACCATCCTCGGCGATATCTTTTTCCTTTGCATGAAGAGCCTGGAGCCTGCCTTGAGGCTTCTTGAAATTCAGAGGTTTTGCCGGGATAGCTTGTTCCGATAATAAAGGACAGTTGGGTATACGGTGCTCTTTGCTTCCACACCGCAGACATGCACCTAGCTTGCGCCAACAATCTTCCATCTTGTGACCAGGACGATCACAATATCGGCATACGCCCTTGAATGGAATCATAGAATCAGGTTTCTTGTCTTCTTGTCGCGGCATTTTGCCTCTCCACGAACCAGAACCAGAACTTGAACCAGAACTAGTAAAGGGTCTTTTCTTGCTCGGGTCAGTGCCAAATCCAGGTTTAACATTCTTGAGTGCCTTCGGTTGCTCTTTCTTGTTACCTTGACCACGAATCCTTTCAGTCATTTCCAAAGTATCTTCTAATATTTGTGCCTTTCTTACCATCTCAGAATATGTAGAAATTTCCAGTGGTGCAAGTTGATTGATATAATGAAGTCGAAGACCATTGAGGAAATGCTTCGCCTTCATTCTCTCAGTCGAAATAAGATGTCTTGCATAACGAGAGAGTCGTGAAAACTGAGCCTCATATTCTGATACCGATAAACTTCGCTGCTTCAAAGCTGCGAATTCTGCTCCCTTCTTTTCTTGCACGCGGTCAGAAAAATATTTATCATTGAAATATTCCTCGAATTCCTCCCACGAGACTTGTTGATCTTCGAGAGTCGGCTTAACAAACTCCCACCAAGCACGTGCATCACGTTCCAGTTGGAAAACGGATAAAAGAACACGTTCTTGGTCAGTGCATTGCATGACCTCAAAAATTCTTGCCATCTCGTCGAGCCAATTCTCGGCTTCATCGGGATCAGTTGAACCAGCGAATCTAGGCGGGTTCATTCCTCGGAAATTTCGATATAAATCACCAGTGCCATGAGCTGCACCATGAGGTGCCGCTCCAGCTCCAGCTCCTGCCTGAGCCAGTGCATTCAAGGCTTGTGTAAGTCCTTGAACTGTACGCTGTAAATTCCTCATCTCAGCACGATTGGCTGCCATTTCTAGTTAAGTGCCTATAAAATAGTTACTCGGATTATTTATGAGAGAAGAACTTCTTAGATGAGAAGAGAAGAACTAGATAAGAAGAACATGATTATGGTTAAATAACTTAACCCAAATTTCTACCCAATTCTCACAAGGTTGTTTTCTTAAGCCTATAACCAATAAACCTATAACATTAAAGTGAAATACCTAGGACAAATTGACCTAGGCTCTGATACCAACTAAACTGTCACGCCCCGATGCGGAATCTCGGGATGTACGGTTAGGGGCAAGCGAGCAATAATTCCGAACCATTGCAAACCATTGCACAAAAGGTTGGAAAGGATAATAATCAGAGTTTTATTGATAATAAAGTTGAGTACACTGGGTAGAACAACTACATCCAAATAATAAGCAAAATACTAGAACAATCTCTCACTAATACTAAGGGTACAAACTGACTCAATAAACTAAAACTATCTCTCGATATCACTCCAGTCCATTCCCGACAAGTTCATCACCTGGAAAGAGGGGAAAAGTAGGAGTGAGCTAAACGCGCTCAGTAGATAACCACAAACAGGTTTACGTAATTAACCATTGATTTCCAATTTATATGAAATGCAGTAAATAAAGAATGACGATACGATAAAAGAAACAATGTAAAAGATATCTTGCAAGGTCAAGAAATATAACAATTTACCAAGTAATGAACAAGTAAAGTAACAGTAGATAATTTGGCCAGCAAGTATGTTACACATGTAACCAAGTAAATACGCACGAGTCAAGTAATAAGAGTTTGTCATAGACGTAACATGTCAAGTCAAGTATTCGGGTGCAATGCCTCACCCTGTCATAAACATCCCAATGGGCTCAATATCTTTTCGGGCGCTCTCCCCAGGACCAGACCGGGCCCTTATGATGCGTTGGCATTTCATTTCAATTGGATCACCGATCCCCCGTCTAGACATAGTCAATTGTGGCCAATATAATCAGATGAATTTCTGTCGGGTACAAGATGTAAAGGATGACACTCGCCTCCTTTGATTCAAGAGTATAACCACGATGAAAAACCCAAAACAAGGTAGTCGTACGGTAAACACCGGGCCGTACTCACATGAGTAACGAGTCACGGGGCCAAGAATGAACGGTTGACAGTAAGCCGTTCGAGAGAGAGAAGTAAGTTCCGAAGAACGAATATACGAACCATTCGGGTCGTATTTTAAGAAATACGGTTCAAGAGAATCCGTATTAAGCATAACGATAATGTCTAATTATAAGATAATTTATGCAAAATAGTTACCGGGTTGCCAATAACAATTAAACCAACCAATTTCAGTTTAATGTCCATTGATCAATTCCGGGCTCAAATATGACCGAAGATTATCCAAGGGTAATCGGTCAATTAATCAAGTTAAAACAATAGTCATGATGTAACCATAATTTACCACGGTAAAAATGTTCTACGGTAAAAATGTAAAGTTTACCGGATGGAGTGTCCGGCTAATTGGTCAAAGACTTGCCATAAGTCGGCCAGTAATTTTCTGGTTTACAGTAATTTACAGAAATTACCTATGGTAAAGTTTAGCTATTTACCATACTTATTCAATTTATCCAAAGTTACAAGTGAATTTCAATGATTTTCACTTTAAACAATTTATCAAAATAGATATTGCAAATAACAGAAATTTACTCATGTCATTATCTGTTATTTATGTGGATTGTCAATTTTTACTAATTAACATTGTTAAATGGGTCAAATAGTAAAAAAATCAGTTTTCTGGAAGTTAAACGGATGACAGTGGGCCGTTAAACCTACTGGCTGTAAAACGGTTATCATTGGGCCGTTTTATACAAGGCGGGCGGTTCTAATTGGGCCGTCTAAGAGATAAAGCGGTCCAATTGGAACCGTTAATCCCTGTAACACGGGAACAGCGAAACAGAAGCATAAATCCGGCGTTTAAGGCTTCAATTCATGCATTTGAGTACGTAAATAAATGGAAAAGCATGGTTTCTACAAGCTAACATGATGCCCTTTCATTCCATTTATCAAATTCAAGGTTTGTGCCATGGTTACCTACCTTAACCGATGAAATAAGGAAAGATGAATGGGGAAGAAGATGAACAGTAGACTTGCAGAGCTTCTTCACAGCAGCAAGAACCCTTTTGTGTTTAAGAGATGTTTAAGGGGGCTTCCTCTACTTATAGGTTTGGAAGAGGAGTGTTTAATCTTCACACACGGTTTGGTCAGAGCCGCAAAATCATTTGCATTGTTGACAACGTGTTTCTGCCAACCAAAACACGGTTTCACGTGTTTCTCAAGGTAAGGTTAGCCTAATCTAAGCCTAATCCAAAAGATTAAGGAATGGTTAACTAAAACCTCAATTTAATATTACTAAATGATTTTTAATGAATTGGACCCAGAAGACAAAATTACTAATCAAGACATGCTCTTTCATAATATGATTTTTATGGAATTTTATCACGAGGTTTATTGTTAATCTCCCAATCTTAAGATTAAAATAATAATTTAACCCAATGTTCAACGGTTTAGTCGATAGAGAGAGTTTCTGATTTTTACCGATGAAACTTCAGAAGACAAAGTTGCTAAGAAAAATACCCTCTATCAGATGTGATTTTTACAGATTTTTCTAAGGTAGTTGTATTTTTCGTATGAATAGTGTTTTCCGCGTTTTTAAGTCAGGCTTAAATCACTGATTAAGCCATGTAAATGATTTTATTAGGGTCAAGTACAGAAGACCAAAGTGTTTACCATGGTCTTTACTAATTAACTACCATTTTTCAGAATTTTTATATGATAGTCAAAATTTTTACTATTTACTATTTACCACAGTCACTATTCAACATTTACTATTTACGAATTTTAATATTTGTACAGAAACTCGGGGTCTTACACCCTCCCCCACTTAAAGAATTTGGTCCTCCAAATTCACTGGACCAAAATATAATAGCTCACCTAGAATAGATCGGGATAACGCTTCCGTATGGCGTCCTCGGATTCCCATGTAGCTTCCTCTATTCCACGCCGACTCCATTGGATTTTAACCATCGGTATGGAATGATTTCGAAGTTGTTGCTCTTTCCGATCCAGAACCTTCACTGGTCTTTCTTCATAAGATAGATCCTTCTTAAATTCAAAGTCCACATGTTGAATGATGTGACTAGGGTCGTACACATATTTCCGAAGCATAGATACATGGAATACGTTATGTACACCAGATAATTGAGGAGGTAAGGCCAATCTATAGGCGACTTCACCCACTCGATCAAGGATCTCAAATGGACCAATATACCTTGGGCTTAACTTGCCATGAATACCGAATCGACGAATACCTCTTGAAGGAGAGACTTTTAAGAACATATGCTCGCCAATTTAAAATTCCAAATCTCTTCTTCTATTATCAGCATAGCACTTTTGCCTCGATTGAGCCACAAGTAACCGGTCTCGGATAATACGAATATTTTGTGATGACTCCGAGATAAGATCCGGTCCAAGCCATTACTTCTCACCAAGCTCATCCCAACATAATGGAGAACGACAGCTTCTTCCATACAAAGCCTCGAAAGGTGTCATCTGTATGCTGGATTGATAACTATTGTTGTAGGCGAAGTCTATCAATGCTAAATGATCGCTCCAACTTCCACCGAAGTCGATCATACAAGCTCTCAGCATATCTTCCACTATTTGATTAGTTCTCTCGGTCTGTCCATCTGTTTGCGGATGAAATGCAGTGCTAAAATTCAGACGGGTACCAAGAGATTCTTGCAATCCTTTCCAAAAATGAGAAGTAAATCTCGGATCTCTATCGGATATAATGTTGACTGGGATACCATGAAGCCTAACCACTTCCTTTAAATATAATGCTGCCAGCACATCAACTGTCCACTTGGACTTAATAGATAAGAAATGTGCGGATTTAGTCAGTCGATCCACAATTACCCATATAGCATCATAACCACCTCGAGTCTTAGGAAGACCCATAATGAAATCCATGCCAATACTCTCCCACTTCCATTGGGGTATATCAAGTGGTTTCAATTTACCTGCCGGTCTGAAATGCTCGGCCTTTACTTGTTGACAAACAAGACATGTACTCACGAAATTTGCAATTTCCCTTTTCATGTTCGGCCACCAAAATGACCTTTTCAAATCCTTGAACATCTTAGTGCCTCCCGGATGGATAGTATATTTGGATCTATGGGCTTCTTCAAGAATCCGATTCTTTATATTAGCCTCATTCGGTACACAAGTTCTACCTTGAAATAATAATCTTCCATCATCAGCTATCGAGAAATCTGGTCTGCTACTCAAGCTTTCCTTAATCTCGACTAGCTCGGGATCAATATCTTGCAATAACTTGATTTCTACCAACAATTCGGGCTTCAGTTGCAACTGGGAAATCAATATCCGGTCATTATCAATATTGATATCCAGACTAGCCATTTGCTCCAGTAATTTCCATTCTTGTAACATAAGACTAGATATCTTAGCCACAGGCTTCCGACTTAAAGCATCAGCAACCACATTGCCTTTGCCCGGGTGATACTTAATAGAAAAGTCGAAATCCTTTATATACTCCAACCATCTTCTTTGTCTCATGTTCAATTCCTTTTGAGAAAATAAGTATTTCAGACTTTTGTGATCCGAAAATACCGTAAATGATTCACCATATAAGTAGTGCCTCCAAATCTTCAAAGCAAATACCACGGCTGCCAATTCCAAATCATGAACTGGATAATTAACTTCATGATTTCTTAGCTGCCTAGAAGAATAGGCAATCACCTTGCCGTGCTGCATAAGCACACAGCCTAAGCCAATACCAGAAGCATCAGTGTAAACCACGAAACCACCCTCACCAGAAGGTAAGGTTAAAATAGGGGCAGTAGTCAGACAATCCTTCAGAGTCTGAAAACTCCGTTGGCATTCAATTGACCACTCAAACTTAATCTCTTTGCGGGTTAACTTTGTCAGAGGTACCGCAATCTTAGAGAAATCTTGAATAAACCTTCGATAGTAACCAGCCAGGCCAAGAAAACTCCTCACTTCAGTAACACTGGTAGGTTGTTCCCAATTCTTTACTGCTTCCACCTTCGATGGATCTACAGAAATACCATCCTTGGTAATAATATGTCCTAGAAAAGACACCTCTTGTAACCAGAAATCACACTTGCTCAACTTAGCATATAATTGGTGATCTCTCAATAATTGCAAAGCCATCCTCAGATGCTCGGCATGTTCTCTTTCACTCTTGGAATATATCAAAATATCATCTATGAATGCCACAACCCATTGATCAAGGTAGGGTCGGAACACACTGTTCATTAACTGCATGAAAGCTGCCGGTGCATTTGTTAACCCAAAAGGCATAACGACAAACTCATAATGACCATACCGGCTATGGAAAGCTGATTTATAAATATCCTCTTCTTTAATCCGTAACTGGTGATATCCAGATCGAAGATCGATCTTAGAAAAATAAGAAGCTCCAGTAATCTGGTCAAATAACTCATCAATCCTTGGCAAAGGATACTTGTTCTTGACAGTCAACTGGTTAAGTTGCCGATAATCGATGCATAATCTCATCGAACCATCTTTCTTCCGAACAAACAATACAGGAGCTCCCCAAGGGGAAACACTCGGGCGAATAAAACCCTTCTCGAGTAATTCCAACAATTGCTGCTTCAATTCCCGTAATTTCGCAGGAGACATGCGATAAGGGGCTTTAGAAACAGGAGACGATCCAGGAATAAGATTAATAGAGAATGTAACTTCACGCTGAGGCGGAAGTCCTGGTAACTCCTCTGGAAATACGTCCGGAAATTCTCGGACAATAGAAATGTCCTTAATCTCGATCTGCTGTTCAGGGGACGCATGAACAAAAGCCAGAAAAGCTTCGCATCCACGCCTCAATAACTTATCAGCACGAAGAGTCGAGATAAGAGAGATAGAACTAGGGTGTTTCACTCCCTTGAAGGATAATCCGGGGTGTCTAGAAAAAGACACGGAACAAGAACTACAATGAACATTGGCCTCATACCGAGCCAACCAATCCGCTCCTAGGATTACATCGTAATCCTTCATGTCCATACAAATCAAATCAGCTGGAAAATTCTGATCATTCACCATAACCTTTCTAGAAGGATAGTAATGCTGAATTGCTGATTTAGAACCAATAGGGGTTGATATTTCTAACGGAGAACTCAACAAAACAGGTGCCATAGCTAAAGATTTAGCAAATCTCCGTGAAATAAAAGAATGTGTTGCACCAGTATCAATTAGAACAAAAGCTGGCAAGTCGAATATAACAAGAGTACCTTCCAGGCACTACCCCTCAAAGGGCACTACCCCTCAAAGGGGTTGATAATTGGAGACAGGCTTTATGCAGGATGGGAGACATCAGGATTCGAATACCTTCCAGGGCACTACCCCTCAAAGGTACACTCTGTTGCGTCGGGACTTTGTGTCTTCAATTTTGAGACCCATGTTATTAGGCATGCATGCGACCTGGCTCATGAGGTCCCGCGGGGAACTGTACTACCACTCTTGCCATGCCTTTGATTCATAAGTTTGCACTGATTCATTTTGATTTTGAGAGCCATTACTGGCTAGATTTCTCATGAAAGCTCACTTTTGAGGGTCAAGACTGCCCCTATTTGAGACCTCTCTCGTATTAGGGAGCGCCTAGGTTGGTCATCTCATCCATCAATCTCTTGTCCCTACACTTGGCTGAGCAGAGAAAAGAAAAGACTTTCATGTATACCCGTGGTATGGCCAAAGTAGCAACGTTGTGCCTCAGAGAGATCGACTATGACTTACCGTGTATTGTGTGAAAAAACCCATACTGAAAGGTCACCCTTAACGATCGGGGGAAAGAAACTAGACTCCTAGCGCGGAGCTATCACCAGCCTAAGGATGCTACAGAAACGAACTCTTTTATTTGACACAAAGTTAAGATCCAATTAAGCAAAGACTCCTAAAGCCACTCAATCATGTGAAGAAATAAGCATTATATGTATGCGCAGAAATAATAGAAATAATGGAAATGAAAGAATGTTTCTTGCACAAAATAAAGATACCTTGTAAATCCATGACGTAACTTAGCGTCCTGAAGCAACCTGATCATCAAGCTTCGCATAGCACAAGCTTTTGTGGGCCTTGCTTGACAAAAAAAGGAGAGGGTCACAAGGATCGAAATTCTTCAGCATTGAGGAGCGGTGGACACAAAACTGGATGAAGAAGAATAAAAAGGAAGAGTGACGAGGGCTAGAACTCCCTCGTTAAGGTACTGAGGCCATGATAACAAGGAACCCCATACAGAAGAAACCAGATCAACTAAGATCAAGGCGGGATAAAGCCTCGAGAACAGCAAGAAAAAGGGTGAGGTCCCCGAAAAGGGGAGGAAGAAAGAACTGAAAGAGAGGAAGAAGAATCACCCGACGTAGTCAGGGAAGGAGAGTGAGAGTCACCCGCCAAAGGCGGGGAAGAAGTTGCGTGATCGCCCGACAAAAGTCGGGGAAAAGGAATGAAGATCACCCAGTAGGGTCGGGGAAGGAAAAGGGGAATTGCCCGACACGGTCGGGGAAGGATCAGGAAAATCACCCGACAAGGTCGGGGAATAAGCATGAAAAACCCCCGACGGGGTCGAGGAAATTGAATGGGAAGTGGAATCCAAACATACCTGGGGAGGGAAATTGGAAGAAGTCCTTAGATCTGGAGAAAAGGAGGACATAGGCCGAGACCTAGAATGGTAAGGATAGGAGAAGATAGTAGAAAGGTGATCGGGTGGGGGAAGGTACACCACCAAAGGGTAGGAGCTGAACAAAAGAAATGATGAATGAGAGGGACCAGCATCAGGTGGAGTGGACCCCCGAGTGCACGGCTGACGGCCCTTGGACTTACGCCGTCGCCTCTCCTTAGTGGGAATCTCCTTGAAACAAATCCACCTGGCGCGGACCCGGGCCATCAAGCTTCTTGACCTGCCATGTCTTGTCAGATAACGAGCCCACCTGGCAGATGGCCTGGCCTGATTATGAATATGCAATTTTATTGGGGCGGTTGCCCCTAGGCACGCAGTGCTAACCATGGGCGGGCATTCCTGAATAACCAACTCCTCGGGATGAACATCAGAAAGTAGTGGAGTTTTGTTGCTTGGCACCAGAAGCATGAGATTTGGCATCTCCACTTCACAGTTAGGCATGAAGCATAACTCCCTTACCAAAAATGTAGGATGATATTGAGGGAGAGGAATGTGCAGCGTTGACATGGCCGACTCACCAATAAATCGAGGGAGATTGCAAAACAAGTGCAGAATGTCCTTGGAAGGTGCTGAAGATACGGCCAATTGCCCCTTGAATAGGGAATCCATCAGGCTCCTAGCGGCCGTATGGGTTAGCACAATCTGAGTGGAGAATCCCGCTTGGCCAGTGAATTGAATAGCAATCGAGTGGGAGGAGATAATTGCGTCAGTAGTCGATCCTCCGGCAAATAGTGAGACTGCTACCGGCCTCACTCGAGAAGAAACTGGCACTAATGCTAATGAGCTTGTCTTGGAAATCATCTTCAAAAGTGTAGGTTCCTTATTCCTAAAACAGCCAGGGACCAGAACTCGGACCTGCATGCGGTAAATGAAATCTTGAATCTTGAAATGCACAACCGGCACTAAATCATCCCGACTTGACTCATTGTCTCCCTGGGGATCAGACCTGAGGGGTACCAAAGGTAGCGCACACCCGCTCCGTGGGGTGGAAATAGGTGGAGAAAGGGGTGGAGAAGGCTTGGAAGGCGTGGGTGAAGGTTTAGAAGGCGTTGGGAGTGGTAATGCGGGTGACGGAGGGGTAGCGGTGATGACAGGCTCTGGTGGAGGTAAAGGCAAGGGTGGAGGTATATATGTGAGCTTAGCCTACTCAGGCTCGTACAATGATAGCGAAAGGGGTAGCAAAGGTGGTGGAGGTGATGGAGGTGGAATAGGGACCTTTGGGAGAGAAGGTGATGAAGGTGATGGTAATGGGGGTAATGGAGATGGCAGTGAGGGTGATATGGTTAATGGAGGTAATGAAGATGGAGGTGGGGAAAGTGGTGAGGCAGAAGAAGTGGCAAGTCGTGGCGCCCGCCATTGACGTATCGACACGATGCGTCGAGCAGCGCTAGAGGTAGAAGCGATGGTGGAAACAGGAGTAGAAGAAGTAGAGACATTTTCCTGAGCAGAGGCTTTGGTAGATGGAGGAGACGGGGTAGGAGATGGTAAAGGAGAAGGTAATGGGGTAGGTGAAGTAGAATACGGAGCGGATGCTTCATGGATTAAAGAACCACAAGGGTGCCCCTGGCCTTGTAGTGGAGACGGCTGCCTAGGCGGCACTTGCTGCTACTGCTACTTGCTGCGGAGATCTAAAATAACTTCATGCACGACAGCCCAATCAATCATCTTCTCATCTTCCAAACCATAAACAAATTCCTGGAATTCGGGCCAATCCTCGACTGAATGCCCCTGCTGATGATGAAAATCACAGAAATGGAACAAATCTCCGACCGGGGGTCGACAAAGCATAACTGGAGGGAGGTGCAACGCGTGAGTGGCCATCAAAGCCCTGAAAATCTCAGTAAACGATTCTGGCAATGGAGAGCGAGGAGCCCGCTTCGGGCACGGTGGATGCCGAGGGGTATGAGAAGGTAATGGAGATGGTTGTGGGCGTTGCGTCGGTAATGGTGATTGTGTAGGTAAAGGCGCGGGGCTAGTGGATAGACTTAGTGAAGGCACATGTGGGGTGAGAATGTAGTGGACGGCATCTACACGCTCGGGATGTGGAATTCCCTTGGCCGAAGGTGGTGGTTCATGCGGGTCTGAAGAAGCGGAGGGTTGACTCATAGAGGAATATGTGGAAGTATAGGGGTATAAGGGAGCGGAGGGCTGACCCATGGAAGAATATGCTGTGGATGGGTGATGCGTGGAGGAGGGTTGACTCATGGAGGATGATGGAGAGGAGGCGTACGTGGGTGCGGAAGGTGAAGGGGACTCGGGGTCAAGGGAACTTAGAAATTGTTGGCAGATGAAGCGGGCTCGATTATAGAGCTGTTGCCAGAATGCGATATCTTTCAAGGCTAAGATGCACCGATACTCGGGCGTCGCATTGGAAATGAGCATTTTGATCTGCTCCCCCTCCGGATTATGCCCCGGGACTTGAGCGGCCAAGCGACGCCAGCGGTCGACTGTGAGGATGAATTTTTTATTTATTTTTTATCTATTTTATATTATAATTATTTTATTTTTATCTATTTTATTTATTTGTTTATTGGTTTATTAGGCGTGCTAGTCACCGGAGTGACAATTTATTATGCGCTCGATCTGACTTGATCAGTCGATTGTGAAGTCCGAGTCGAGACCGAAAGTTCATCATACCATAAAGGCTATGACGTTAATTACACCCTTCCAAAGAAGGACGACCCTTGATTAATCGCCAAAATAAGAGGGGCCCTAGGGGCAAAACGAGATAAGACTGCTACGCTGATTTATTTGAAGGATATGAGATGCATGCACATGCTCATAGGATTTGATAGTTTTATTATGGTTCATCTGCCTGCTTTCCGGTACGGGGCCGGAGAGCTTAGGTTTAAGAGTCATTCTCACGCATAACGATAGCTTCCAATCGACCATGGCCCGATTTTCAACCACGCATTATTTGCTATACCGAGAGCACAGGAGGTGATGGCTTTAGATTTGTTCAATCACATTAAGAACACGGCATGAGATAGACATGTTCATTCATCATGAAATCATGCAAGCATGAATGGAATAGCAAGAATTATTAGAATACTATGGCATTACATGTCCATCTATCAATCCCATCTATATGAATCACAGAATGAATCCGGCATCATTTCCCCTTTGATCTTGGTTCATACCAAGTGGAAATAGAATACCATCCACGTAGAGGCGAGATGGAACCCATAGTGATCGGGGAATGCTAGTGCTCGAATATCGTGAAGCAAGACTGAGCTAAGATGGATTGATCCGAAATAATGTTTATTCATGCAAGAATTTATTATGTCTATTCCCTAGGGGGAGTCACCAAAGACCATACAGAGGCAGGGCCCTTCGGATCCCAAGGGGTTTGAAGCTAACGTAGCATACTGAGGATCAGAGTTCATTTCGGCAGCATCTCCCCTTGTTTTGGACTATGCCAAAAGGAGAGTATAGGACATCCATCCACGGAGTGCCGGGATGAAAGCCGAAAGAAGATGGGCATATAGCCCGGAACCCGAAGAGATAAATTTATGTCCACTATCGTGGCATTAGGTTAATATCCCCTTAAGGAACCGCCGGAGAACATGCAGTGGCAGAACTCCGTGGGTCAATAGGGTTAAAAAGGACACCATCTGTGAGTCAACACAATGTAGGGGTGCAACCCCATTAGTCTGGCTCCCAAAGCTTTGAGTGAAGCCATTGGTCTCTTCTTTTTACAACAGGGTGGAAGTTTTATAAGGGGTTCGGTGAGAATCGGCGCAGGTTAAGCTCGGCATAAGGTTCTCAGCGCGTGTGGTCTCGGCACGAAGCTACCGGCGTAGGGTGTTTCAGCTTGAATGTCTATCGGCGCAGGGGATGGCCCTTGGCACGTCCAGCTCTCGGCTCGAGAGTATACGCGCCGAGAGAAATGGGTGCGCCGAGAGGATTCTGCTCCGAGGGAGTTTCCTAATGGGTTTTGCTCCAGGGGATTCAACGGATTTGTTCTTGAGAGTTTTCAGGGGGTTTGTGGCTTGATCCAGGGGACCTTCAAGAGTTTGTTCTTGGGGGTTTTCAGGGGTTCTAGGTTTCACAAATAGGTGTCACATGGGACACCAGAAATTGGCTTCAGAGGGATAATCCCAGGGGATATAATCAGACTTCACTCAGACATGCCACTGGGAGCCAATTATTCATTGAATCACCTGGATTATGATTCGATTATGTCCCTTTCCACTTCATAAATGAAGGACCATGAGATAGACTGTCTCGGGCCTCATCATGAACATGAGGTTAGAAATACAGAGACGATGCAGCAGAAACAAACTTAGATGATCTGAGGGATATGCATACAATAGAACCAACCTCGCTCACAACGACGATCAGATATAATAAATTTCAGGGAGGCAGAGGGAGGAAAAATCTCAGAATCCCATATTTCCTTTCATTCCAAAAGAACGCATTCATTTAGCATTGGGGGGAATCAGATTACAAAAGCATACATATAGGCCGATGCTCCTTGAACATATACCAGACTGTGCTGGCACTTAGCATCTGTAGAGGAACAGACCTCGGAAGCACAAGCATAAAAAGAAAACAGAAGTAGACTACGGAGGAGAAGACAGATCGAAAGCACAAGATGGGGGAACGGGAGAATGTAGCCCCTTAGAGCATTTGAAAACCAACCCCACCTTGCATCTCTTTCCGCAGACTTCTGCAGGTCTCTCTCTTTCTTCAATTCTCTTCAGCATGCTCTCAGACCTTTCTCTTCCCTCTCTTTTCTCTGGTTTTCTTTCCCCCCTTGATGATGATTTCTCCTCTCTCCCCTGGATCCTTTCCTCTTTTTTCTTTCTTCGATCTCTTGTGTCTCCCCCCATCTGATACACGCTGAAGGCGCAGGTTATATAGAGGGCTGACCCTCTTCTCTCGACACGGACCTCTCCCGGCACGCTACTACATCGGCGCGCTCGGCAACAGCCTCCTCGGCACGCTCCTCCCATAATGGGCTTGGGCCCCTCTACTCAGCGCATTGGCACCGATAGAGGCCATTCTGAACGAATGGGCCTTTCCTACTGGCCATATGGGTTTCTTAAAGTGCTCATTTGTCCTCTTTGCTACTTACTTAGCATCCGGCATTAATAGACATGTGCGGAGCTATGTAAATCCCATTTTACGAGCATCAGAATATTCTGAGGATCCTTTTCAGCAGGCAGATGATTGCCCGGGGGTTGACGTAGTTTTCATCAGCCTGACTATCTGAATGATAGTCGTGCTGGATAGCAGCTTGGCCAGTAATGGCTTCAGCCTGACAGAGTGTGAAGTGTAGTAGATCTTCTTCTATTCTGATTCTCATAGCTTTCAGGGATGACACAGGAGCCGCACCCTTGATTGATCTTCAAAGCCCTTAGCTTGCTTCGGCCTCTTCTTTCATTCTTGTACATTTTTCAGGTGTCAACAAATGCCCCCCACCCGTAGGTGGCGTGAGCGAAGAATGAGCGGCACGGGGCCTGCAGGTGTATCCTTCAATATTTGAGTACATCTTCTTGCTTGACATCGGCTTGTGGGCAACTATTGACAATGAAGTCACCTTTGAAGTGGCTCCAACAGCTCCCCTGGGCTTCACTTCATCAGAGGATTTTATCTGGCAAAATTTAGAGATATTGCACCGGGTAGTGGAATCTCAGCCGGCATTGACTTATTTGTAACTGAAGGAGGTGGCTGAACGCCTAACTGTTGGCTTGCAAGCGCTGGGCTGCCCCTTGGAGATATGGACCCAGCGTGTGCTGTTGTTGCTGAAATTCGTAAATCGCCGAGACTTCTTGGGGCATGTCGCAAATGACAGACTGACGGCCCTTCAGCTACAAAGAGATGATTGCCGGTCCAGGCTAGAAGAGCTGAATTCTGGGCTTCATAAGCACAGAACCCGACTGGAGGCTTCATCTGCTCGTGCAGAATTGGTGCGCAGCCGGATGGACGAACTGCGAGTAGAATTGAGTGCTCTCGAAGCTGAATTGCCTCTGGTGGAGGAGGCACAGTCCCAGAGTGCTGAAGAGATAACTTTACTGGAGGGACGAGTGGCCTCACTGCAAGATGAATCAGCTCGCCTCCAGGAAGAAGAATCCCAGCTTCGTGAGTTAGGAGCACACAAGAAGACCGGACATTCTGGTGGTGGTGGTGTCATACGGGATTACCAGGGGAATATTTTATTGGCATTCTCTCACTACTATGAGCATTGTAATAGCCTTGTTGCTGAAGCAAGGGCTTTGATGGATGGAATCAAGTACCTACATACTATTTCTTCTTAGCATGTAATGATTGAGAGCGACTCTCTTCTTCTTGTACATGTGCTTAACAGAAAGGCTGATTGCCCGTGGGAGATCCTACCTTTTGTCAGAGATATCTGGAGCAGCATCCCCCAATCCATGAACATCTCTCACATCTTTAGAGAAGCCAAACACAGTAGCTGATTCTTTAGCTAATTTTGCTTGCTACACAAATTGTAATTCTTTCTTTAATTCGTAGCATAATCTTCCCAGATTGGCAAAGGGTGCTGCTAGATTAGATAAGCTAGGTATGCCTAGCATTCGAATGATGTAAAGAATTTATCATTCACTGATCAATAAAATACCCCCTAGGTGTGAGTTGGCAAGTGTTTTCGGATTGGAATCACAATCTTACTCACCACTAGGTAAGGCTTTATATATATATATATATATATATATATATATATATATATATATATAAAGCGACTCCAACCGTCGGACTTCTCGACTTTGAAGACATCTTTCGACGACCTTAGCTGCTCCTTCTTTGGTAACCCATCCCCCTTGAAGGGCCCCTTTTGTCTTTATCTTCCCTTTTTGCAATGGAATATGTCTTTCTATTAATGTCTTCGGTTCCTATCTCCACACCTTTATTCTGTCGTATCCTGCAGTAACATTGGCAACTTGTATGGAAGCATACCCGTGTTTGTATCGCAGGAGAACGCCCACCCTTTCAAGGAAAGGATGGGGGCATCGCTCCACCGCGTGTCGGGATTCCAGGAGTTGCCAAATTGGCACAAGTGTAAGTCTCATCGGCCGGAAGTGCCGGATGTATGAATGCTTGCTGATATATGTATGAAGGATTTATATGTCTCATTGAAATAGGCAGAAGGTCCATCTCAAATAGGTTTTAGCATTGATCAAGGCGAAGTGCCGTATGATCATAAAAAGCTTCATCATCGGCATTGGGTATATATCGATGCAAGGAAATGGGTGTGCTTCATCAGAATAAACGAAAGGTCTACTCCGGGTAGGTCTCATTACCGATCTGGGTGATGATGCCTTGTGACTGATAGAGGGTTTTATCGTCGGTGGGACTTAGGATAGTAAAAAAATGATGGGTGAGTTTCATCAAAGTAGACAGAGGGCCTACTATGGGTAGGTTTCATTATCGATTTAGGTGATGATACCTCAGGACCGACAGCAGGTTTCATCATCGGCATTGGATTTATGCCGATGCAAGGAAATTGATAAGTTTCATCAGAATGGACGGAAGGTCTATTCTGGACAGGTTTCATTATCGATCTAGGCAATGATGTCCTGTGACCGACAGAAGGTTTCATCATCGACATTGGGTTTATGCCGACGCAAGGAAATTGATAAGTTTCATCAGAATGGGTGGAAGGTCTATTCTGGATATGTTTCATTATCGATCTAGGCGATGATGTCTTGTGATCGATAGAAGGTTTCATCATCGACATTGGGTTTATGCCGACGGAAGGAAATTGATAAGTTTCTTCAGAATGGACGGAAGATCTATTCTGGACAGGTTTCATTATCGATCTAGGCGATGATGCCTTGTGACCGACAGAAGGTTTCATCATCGACATTGGGTTTATGCCGATGCAAGGAAATTGATAAGTTTCATCAAAATGGACGGAAGGTCTATTCTGGATAGGTTTCATTATCGATCTAGGCGATGATGCCTTGTGACCGACGGAAGGTTTCATCATCGACATTGGGTTTATGCCGACGCAAGGAAATTGATAAGTTTCATCAGAATGGATGGAAGGTCTATTCTGGACATGTTTCATTATCGATCTAGGTGATGATGCCTTGTGACCGATAGAAGGTTTCATCATCGACATTGGGTTCATGTCGACGCAAGGAAATTGATAAGTTTCATCAGAATGGACGGAAGGTCTATTTTGGATAGGTTTCATTATCGATCTAGGTGATGATGCCTTGTGACCGACAGAAGGTTTCATCATCGACATTGGGTTTATGCCGATGCAAGGGATTTGATAAGTTTCATCAGAATGGACGGAAGGTCCATTCTGGATATGTTTCATTATTGGTGGGACAATTGGTGGAAATGTCTCCAAAAGGGTATAGTATATGTTTTCATGTTTATAGTAACCACATTACTGACCCAAGCGCCCTTTCGAGTTTTCACCGGAGCCAGCTGTAGATATATTTCTCTCCTCCTACTAAAGATCAATATGCATCATGGTGGAATAATATGCGATGACCAAGTAACAAGGATAAGAGGAGAATAGAGAACAAAAGGACCGTGATCGCCACCAAGGTGTCGGACGTGATGGACACGCCGTACCTTGGAAAGAGGGGGAGTACTCGCCTAAGCTGCAGCGCTGAAGAGATGAACGGCTCTTTGAGGGCCGCCTACTGGATGTACGATCTTACGATAGACCGCCTAAGTGCGCTGCAGAGGGTGTGGGAGGAACTACCACTGGAGGACGGACGACGCTCTGTTGACCGCACCAACAGGATGAATGGTGCTTTATGCACCGCACACGATGTTGAACGGCTGTCTGAAAACCGCACAAGTCCACCACGCAGTAAGTTGCAAGGGGTCCAACCTCCACCCTCTCTGGCTGGCCAGAGGGGATGGGCCTCATGCTGATGATTGCTGACCTGCAAAACAACGTAAGAAACACACAGAAAAGACCTAAATTAGAACTTGACGGTGTAGTAAATGTCAATATAAGAAGAAATGAACATAAACGAATGGCAAGGGGAATATCTGGGAGTTTTAAACCCCTAGGGTGACAAAAATATGGGTGGATGTGTGCATGATAATTGTAGAAACGCCAAAATTGATGTTTTGCTGATCAAATCTCATGTTATTATATAAATGCCCCAAGTGGACTTCAATATTCCTATAACAGGAAGTTTTTCTATTTTTGTGAGTTTTTCTGCATTTTTCCTGTATTTTTGTGAGTCACGACTTGATTAAGGGCGTTAATTTCAAAAGTAACGACCTGTTGTAGGGCGTTTTCAAAGAAAGGACGACCGTACGTGAGGGCGTCAATTCCTGGTGTTATCCTTTAATTTCTGGAATTATCTATTTTCAAAATAAAAGGCATTTTGTGAGTAACGCCTTTTCTCAGGGCGTTATTTTAATTAACGCCGTTATCTCAGGCGTGTTATCTCAGTTTTCAAACAAGGCAAGGTTTTATTTCCAAAATTATATCCAGGAAGAAACGCCCTTTCCTAGGTCGTGTTTCAATAAAACGTCTCTGTGAAGGTCGTCAATTCATAAAAGACGCCCTGTATTAAGGCGTGTTTCACTCCAGAGTCCTTCCTTTTTCCATCTTTCCCTCACAGTTCCCTGCCATCCATGGACTCTTGCTCGATCTTGATCCTTCCCTGGATGCCTCATTGCCTGTTCTTATCATTCCTTGGTTTGATCACATCCGCTTGAGGCAGTATAAATTGAAGCCTTGACCGATCGTGTTAAAAGGTTAAGCACCTTTAGCATTCAGAGGGTTAAGCGCTCAGAAGCTTGAATATCCATCACGAGCAGAGCCTTCTTCGTCCTTTGCTGCCTCCCCTCTGCATCCTTTGATTGGGCTACATCCGGTGCTTCGTCCATCTACATCCATCAACACATTCATTCGGTTTCCCTTTACTGTCGCCAGGGACAGCAGGGTTTCTCATCTTTTCATCTCTTTTGTTTTACTTCATTTATACCATCATCCCTCCGCCCTTTATATCTCTATTCACCCTTCACATCTGTTCACGTCTTGTTGCATTTCTTTTTATCATCAAACTCCCCTTCCCTTAAGTCTTCTTAAGGGGTTTAAAAAGAAAACAAAAAAGAAGGTGCGCATGTTGATGTCTTTTCATCATTTTTATGTTGGTTTTTGACTGATACTACTGCACTTTGGCTGATCCCCTTTCTTTTGCTTGTCTTTCATTGTCTTTCTTACGAGGTAATCAATCAAGAAAACCCACTTCGTCGGCCGGCCGATTGGAGTTGGAGGAGGAGATCCACATTCATCCCGCATCCCATCTTTCACCAGGTACATGCGATCTTATTTTTTTTATTGAGGTAAACCCTCTGGCGATCACACACTCCCCTTGTGCACCTCGTGCATTGTTTCATTTCCACCATTATTTAATGTTTCCCTTTTCCCTTCCTTTTTAACCTCACCACCAAAAGTGTAGATTTTAAAGGGATCTACAAATTGGCGATCACGGTGGGACATCCACTGTTTTCTTTGTTGATTACCATCTCCATTGGCACCCTCGTGTGCCCTTTCCCCTTTGACACCCTCGTGTGTCCTTTCCCATTGACACCCTCGTGTGTCCTTTCCCCTTAGGCACCCTCGTGTGCCCTTTCCCCTCGGTACCCTCGGTACCCTTTCCTTTGTGCCCCTCGGGCACCTTCCATTGTGCACCCTGCACACTCCCCGGATCAGTCAATTGTTGCTTATTAACGCCTTCGACGAGGGCGTCTTTTGATTTAACGCCCCTCACAGGGACGTGTTTTTATTAATTAACGCCCCCTTCAAGGGAGTGTCTTTATTGCATCTGCTTGCCTGATCTTCACTATTTTCTCGTCTGATATTTAGCGCCCTTTACAGGGACGTGTTTCATAGATTAACGCCCATCTCCAGGGCGTATGTTTCTATAACTGCGGTGTGTTGCATGCTGATTATACTGTCTGTGGAATAACGCCCCTCTTCAAGGCGTTTCATTTCTTATCAACGGCTGTCATTAAGGCGTTTCTCTTTATCATAACTGCTGTTCGCTGCATACTTGTCATATTGCCTGTGAATTAACGCCCCTCTCAGAGGCGTTTCATCTATTATCAGCGCCTTCCATCAGGGCGTGTCCCTGAGTTTTGACGCCCTCAGTTGCAGGCGTCCTTTATTTATAACGCCTCATCCTAAGGCGTTTTATTCCCTACGGTCTGTGAGCCCCTCACAGAATTTTACGACAGCCACGCTGCCGTGTTTTCATTTAGTCACGACCTGCCACAGGGCGTGTCTTTCCTCTTGCTGTGAACACGACCTTTCCAAGGGCGTGTCTTTACTGTTCTTTTTCACAGATTGGCTATTATTCATTGATTAGCATTTGTCTTGATATTATATTACTGCTTGGATCATCTTGGTTTGCTGGCTTGGTTGAGAGACCTCTTCTCTCTATCCTAGGATCCACACACCCTTCTTGGAATCGGGACGACCCTCCATTGAGCATTCCGTCTCTTTGGACTGGAAATCCCTTTTCCAAGACCTCCATAAGTCCCCGCAC
Source organism: Amorphophallus konjac (assembly GCA_022559845.1). Classification (NCBI taxonomy): domain Eukaryota; kingdom Viridiplantae; phylum Streptophyta; class Magnoliopsida; order Alismatales; family Araceae; genus Amorphophallus; species Amorphophallus konjac. The sequence continues at coordinate 229,629,442 of CM040127.1, forward strand.
CCGTGGATTCCCTCACGGACGCCGGGCTGGTTGTACCCTCGAAGTACCAGGAGTTTAGAGAACCTATACGTTGTTAAAAGAGAGAAGAACTTAGTTGACCCGGAGGTTACATTCGGATCAAACTAGGTCTCATTTGCCAAAAAGAGTGAACCTTCACAAATAATCCACCCTAAATTCGAACATCAAACATTAAAATCTTGCGTTTCTTGCCAACCTTGTTTGCATAAACATAGTTGAGTGATTTGATTGCCTTGTTTGGATTGTATATTTTGTGCCGGTTCCTTCATTGAACATCCTCTTTCTTAAGAATGAAGCTCCGTTCAGGTAAAACCATCAACATGTCAGGCCACGGGTACTCTTATGATGATGAGAATGAGAACATATTTGGTCAATATGAGGACCCTCCCCAGGATTCTTTTTATTATGAGGGGAACTACCTTCCTCCTCACCCCCATTACTCACAAGTCCATGTGGTCGATACCACTGTCCATGAGGCGGACCCTTCGTCTCAAGTTCCATCTTCCAACACTTCGGGGAACCCTTTCCCATCCATTAATGTCTCAGATTTGATCCAAGCTCTCTCCCAGTTGGACGACTCCCAGCGGCAAGCCATTCAGGCCGCCTTAAAGGGGAAATCCGTCCTTTCTTCTTCTTCTAATCCCCCTCCGGCCGTGAGTGGCCATCAAATCATTAATGACCAGGCGGTCTTGCATCCTCCCTCCTCTCGTCCACAAACGCCTACTGCGGCCATGCCGGCCCAGCAGGCGAGCTATTCAGCAGTCAGGCATCAATCCTCCCAACCTCCTCGGGTTCTACGAACGCCTATACCACATTCTTTTATTCAAAACCAGGCCCCAGTCGAGCCCGATACCAACACTCTCTTGCTTCAGAAGCTAGCCAGCATGGAGGAGCAGCTCAAGAAGGTTACAGCAACCAAGAATGCTCCGGAAATTTCTCTTCCTACGTTGCCAGTGTTCCATTTACCACCTTCTGAAATGCTGAATTTCCGGCGATATAATGGGACCGGTAACCCATTCATTCATTTAAAGGACTTCCGATATGAGACTTCTTTCTGGCAAGACAATAAGGCCTCTCTGGCCTATTTATTCAGAAGATCTCTTGAGGGACCCGCCCTCGAATGGTTTTATTCTCTGGAGCCAGCTGATGCCGGTGACTTTGATGTTATCCAAAGGAAATTCTTGCAAAAGTACAGAGACCGGGTGGGACCTTCCCTTTCTGTTACAGATCTGGTCGCTGAGAAAATGAAGCCCGATGAAGACTTCATTATATTTGCTGACAGGTGGCGGTCTATGGCCGAGAAATTGAAGGACACATTGTCGGAACAAGAGCAAGTAAAAATGGTCATTTCTAATGCAACTCCTCAATTCCGGCACATTTTGGCCATGAATCGGCTGACAACTATGGAAGAGCTCTATGAAAGAGCTCGTTATATACAAACACAAATGAAGGATTCGCCCATCATGGGCATGTTTGAGCCGAAGCCTCGGCTGTTTAAAAAGAATACAAATGTCAACAGTGGGCCCACGACTGAGGGCACTGTCACAAACGAGCAGGTTGGCGTAGTTGGTCACCCCCACCACCAGTCAAACCCACGACCTCCGCCACCTCCACAGCAAAACCCCCATTTTACCTCCGCTCCACAGCGCCACTTCACACCCCAACCTTCTTTTGCTCCATCACCGAGCCAAGCGCCTCGCAACGACCCTCCAGCATCACCTCAATACCATCAGGTCCCCCCACCTTCCAACTATGGCCAACAACAACGGAGACCACCGCTTGGCCCCAAGAGGGCCCATTATCCGCCACTCCCAGAGAGTCTCCCTGACATTTTTAATGCTTTGATGGCCGCCAACCTGCTCGTCCTACCAAAAGAAAGAACGGTGTGGCCCGAAAATGTTGACACATCCCGTTACTGTGCATTTCACTGCGCCCCTGGTCACAATCTTGATCGTTGTTTCCATTTCAGAGATCATATTTATAATTTGAATGACCAGGGTGGCATTAATTGGGATGAAATGAGGCAAGTCATCGCCACCATGAAAGAGAGAAGGCCACATCGGCAACAGCAAAATCAACAACAGCCAGCTCCGCAGCAAGCTCAGCCACAGCAAGCTCCAGCACCCCAGCAGGATATGGGGATTGTCCGTAATCCATTGCCGGAGCACGCTCCTAATCAACACGTGAACCCTGTCACGTCTCTCTACGAGGTGGAGAGAGGGCAGGGATGGCACGAAGAAAACACCTCTGTCGGGGCGTTTCACCATGATCCAAACCAAAATCAAACTCCGCGCCTTTTGCGCGTTCCTCCTTCTCCTTCTAATCTCCTATCAGGACGTTCTCTTTTACGCCCCGTTAACCCACCTACCACCACCAATTCCGCGACCTTGCCGGCTCGCTCTCTTCTTAACCGCTTACCACCACAGCAACCTGCCATTCCACCTTCCACCACCAATCCTACATCCGCGACCTCCAGGCCACTCCTACTCCGCTCACCGACAGCACCCGTTACACCCTCTACCACTCCTACACCGGCAAGAGTTCCTCCACCATCAGTACAACCACCTTTTGTGCCACGATCTCTCCTTATTCCACCACCTGCCAATACCCCTCGCATTCGGATATCCCTTTCTTCTTTCACGCCTCCGGCGAGGGCACCTTCTTCAAATACTCCTCCCATGCCTCCCGCGGGGGCATCTCTATTAAACACCACTACTACGCCTCCCACAGGGGCGCCCCTTTCATTGAATTCACCTTTGGTATCCCCTAGCAGGATCTCTGCTACCGACATTCCTTCCTCCTCTTCCAACCCTCCCCCTAATATTGCCCCGACAGAGGCGCGTCAAGGCGTAGCGCCGCTCCGTAGTGGACGGATGTTCCACCGTGTTTTCCCACAGAGAGAGCTAGAGCCCGTACAGGGGACGCAAGAGCAGGAACAGGAACAAGATTCAGTGCCGGGAACTCAGTATGATCTGTTAAAGCACCTGGATCGCACTCCAGCCAGAATCTCCATTCTTGAATTAATCAAGAGGTCCACCACTCATCAGCTGGCCTTGAAGGAATACCTGCAGAAGGTTATGGTCAATGAGGACCTCCCGGTTGAACAGATAATTACAGTCTTGACACCTGCTAGCAGTCAGCCGGCAATCACATTCCATGAACATGAGTTAGCACCTCTACCGGCAAGAAAATATGCCCTATGTATCACGGTTGATATCAACAAAGTAGCCGTTAAGCAGTGTTTGGTAGACACCGGTGCATCTATCAATGTGTTGCCTCCGAGCACTCTGAAGCTATGCGGTATCCCTGAGAGCCAGATACGGCCATCCACCATTACTGTCACAGCATATGACAATACAAAGAAACCCCCTCTGGGTATGATTACTCTCAAAGTCAGTTTGGGTCCAGCCACCATTACGGCAGATTTCCATATTCTGGATATGGACCCGACCTTTAATGGTATCCTGGGTCGCCCTTATATTCAGCAGCTTGACGCAGTGCCCTCTACAAACCATCAGTGCCTTAAGTTTCCGCACAAGGGCCGCATTATCAAGGTGACCAGCGTGCCGATCTTACCAGAGGAGGACATACATGTAGCTTCATCAGTTCCTTCCATGTGGCCAGCCAACAAGCCGTTATTATCTGTGTTGGACATTCACTGTCCACGACCGATGCTATCTGAGACTGTTACCACCGTTGCCATGACACCCCTGCCTGCTAAGGGGAAGAAGAAAAAGAAAAATATGATGAATACCCCCGGCTGGAACATTCTGATAAGGATGGGATATCAAGATGGCAAGGGCCTGGGTGCCAAACTCCAGGGCAAGATTAGGCCCATTAAGCCTCAAAAAGTGATTGCACGGGGCGGCTTAGGCTACAAAGCACCGGACAAGAATGAAGGAGAGCCGTGGGCTGTTATGACGTCCACCTTCAAGCCAGATCGCCGGCCACTCACCTGGACTTTAAAGACACATTTTGTCACCGGTGGCGTTCAGAACAACGAACGGACTACCGTCGTTACTTCATTACTTGATTGTCAGGATGTGCACGCTAGACAGTTTGCGCGGCACATTGCCCCACTGGCCACTTACAAAACCTTGGAGACTTTAAGGCCAGATAAAAGAAGGAAAATGGGTGACCCGGAATGTGACTGGTACAGGTGGTTTGACATGAATGATATCACTTTCTCTTTAAGCCGCCTGTTCATGCCGACAGATCCGGAATGGCCGCCATTGATTCAAGAACTGATTGAAATGCCTGCCGCAATCACAGATAAAAGGCAGATGTTAAGTGACTACACAGATACGGGAGAGCCAGATGTCCCCTTTGAAGAAGGATTCTCCGTGGATAGGCTGTGGGCCGGCCTTTTCTCCCTCACTTCTGTGCATCCGTCTGTGTTGGTTTCTCTCTATTCCCGTGGGTTTGGTCACGTGCCGCGACCACCACCGATTACCATCAACTTATCTCCCAATTCAATTCAAATTTCCTTCCCTATTGCTCCTTCGCTCCTCGAGCGATTTTCCAAAATCTCCATCTCGCCCCCGTATGGGCCATCTTTGATTAAATCTTTCTCCAAACTTGCAATCTCCACTCCCCCCGCTATTCTCCCCTCGCATTGCTTTTTACTTGAAAAAGAAAATAAAAATGACGAAAAAGATAAAAATGAAAAAAAAAACGCCGATTTCCCAACTTTCCAATCCTCCATTTCTGTTGAGGAGACTTCATACTTTTCTCCCGAGCGCGTCCCAACCCAGGGGCCGCTCTTCCAAGATTCCTTGATAAATCTTTTCTCCCCCTCTGGTGAGGGGCACTCCCCTGTATCACCTCCTGTATCCACTTTATCTCCTCCTTCTTTCCCTTATAATCAAGCTAGTTGCTCTTCCTCCCTTTCTTCCTCTTCTTCTAATAAAAATCATGGGGTAAATTCACACAAGAAGGCCAAGGGTAAGCAGATTCCTCGCAGATTTTTGTTGGAATTGGCCATTAGATGCCAAGCTTGTTTAGCTCTCCCTGAGTTTGTGGAAGATCCAATTATCCTGCCAGAATTAGAAATTGAGGATTTTGTTGCTTCTCATGAGGGTTTGGGCGTTTATGAAATCATGAATGATGAAGACCCTATTGAAGAAGGGGATGAAAGTTATGAAGAATATGAGGACGAGGCTGATGCTTTTGCTAGTGGTATGAGAAGATTCAACGAACCATCAGCCTCAGTAGAAGAACCTACCAAAGAAATCAATTTGGGTACCGAGGAAGACCCTAGGATTGTCCTCATAAGCAAAAATTTGCCGCCCTCCGAAGAGAAGGCGCTCATCTTAGTTCTTCAAGAATACAAGGACACGTTCGCATGGAGCTATGAAGATATGCCTGGATTAGACCCTGCGCTCGTTGAACACCGTCTTACACTTAAGCCAGGATCTGTCCCGGTAAAACAACGGTTGAGGCGTTTCCACCCTAGCATGGCTTTGAAAATGAAAGAAGAGGTCGATAAACTCCATAAGGCTAGATTCGTTAGAGTCGTCCTCTATCCCAATTGGGTGGCTAACATTGTCCCGGTTATGAAGAAAGATGGAAAAGTTCGAATTTGCATAGATTTTCGGGACCTCAACCGGGCGTGTCCTAAGGATGACTTCCCCCTCCCTCATATTGATGTGCTGATTGATAACACGGCAGGATTTGAGACTCTTTCTTTCATGGACGGCTTTTCAGGCTACAATCAGATTCGTCTGGCCGAAGAAGACCAAGAGAAAACTTCATTCACTACACCATGGGGTACATATTGTTATGTGGTCATGCCCTTTGGACTTAAGAATGCTGGAGCCACTTATCAAAGGGCCATGATGGCAATTTTTCATGACATGATTCATATTTATATTGAGGTGTATGTGGATGACCTGGTTGTGAAATCAAGGACAAGGATTGAGCATCCTGGGGTTCTGGCTAAGGTTTTGCAGAGATCACGAGAATTTCAATTGAAAATGAACCCCAAGAAGTGCGTATTTGGCGTTTCTTCAGGGAAATTACTTGGATTTATCGTTAGCAAGAGGGGAATTGAGGTTGATCCCAACAAGGCAAAGGCCATTAGAGATATGCCTCCTCCCAAGAATCTGAAGGAAGTTCGAGGATTAATCGGGAGGTTGCAATTTATTCGCCGCTTCGTCTCCCAGCACTCACAAAGATGTAGGCCGTTTTACGAGCTCACTAAGCCGGGAGTCAAGTTTAATTGGGATGATAAATGTCAGGCAGCCTTTGACGGATTGAAGGATTATTTGGTCAATCCTCCTGTCCTGAGGCCGCCAATTCCAGGCAAACCACTTATTCTTTATGTTTCAGTCCTGGATGACTCCGTAGGTGCTGTCTTAGCTCAAGTGGATGAGGAAGGTAAAGAGAGGGCAGCATACTACTTATCTAAACTCCTTAACCCCTGTGAGCAGAGATACTCAGCCATGGAAAAGACTTGTGCAGCTTTGGTTTGGGTAGTTCAGAAGTTAAAACACTATTTTCTAGCTCACGAGGTTCACCTCATTGCTCGCATGAATCCAATCAAATTCCTCCTTGAAAAATCTGTCCTCACTGATCGATTAGCACGCTGGCAAAGCTTCCTTTCTCAATTTGACATCACTTACATTCAGCAAAAAGCTATCAAAGGTTATGCCATTGCCGAACATCTTGCTCACCACCCTCTCCCCCGCTTTGATCCTGTCAATTCAGAGTTCCCGGATGAAGAATTAATGTCCATTAATCACCCCCCAGATCCTATGTGGACATTACATTTTGACGGAGCTCTTAATTCTCAAGGAAGAGGGATCGGCATGGTTCTCTTAACACCCGAAGGAGTCACCATTCCATTTGCTGCTCGGATCACTTTTCCCGTCACCAATAACATAGCCGAATATGAAGCTCTTTTGGCCGGTCTTAAAACCGCTCATCAATATGGTGTCACCCATTTGCGAATCGTCGGTGACAGTCAGCTTATTCTACGCCAAGTGTTGGTCAAGTGCCGCACTATCAATCCTAAGCTCAAGCCCTACCAAGAACTCGCTTCAGCTTATGCCAAACTCTTCACTAAATTGATTTTCGTTCATGTCCCGCGTAGCCAGAACATTTTGGCCGACGCACTTGCTTCCTTAGCCTCCGCTTTAGTCTTCCCTCCTGAGCGTGATTTTCATGTCCCCCTGATTCATCAGCGTGATACTCCAGCCATTAGGGATCGTGCTTTTCTTGATATTAGGGATCAGGTGCTTGAGAAGGTTCGACGGAAAGAAGCTCTTGAAGGCAGAGAGGTCATGCTATTGGAGTTGGCTGACGAAGAAAAGCCTTGGTATTATGAGATTGCCAGATACTGTAATGATCAATCTTATCCCGAAGAAGCCACTGCTGAAGAAAAGAAAGCAATTAGGAGAGTGGCTCAACGTTATACTTTGGTTGGAGGTGTGCTCTACAGAAGAGGGCTCACCGGTGTTTTATTGAGATGCCTCGATGATGATGAATCTTGGAAAGTTGTGGAAGAGGCGCATTCTGGTGTGTGTGGTGGTCATGTGAACAGCCAGATGCTAGCTAAGAAGATTCTTAGACTAGGGTTCTATTGGCCCACTCTTGAAGAGGATTGTTCTATCTATGTTCGAAGGTGTGTTAAGTGCCAACTGCACGCCGACAAGATTCATTCTCCTGCTTCTTCACTCCATCCTACGTCCTCCCCATGGCCTTTTTCCATGTGGGCTTTTGATATCATTGGACCTCTTGGTGATTCGAACCTCCTGACCAAGCAAAAATCATTCATTCTCACGGCAACGGAGTACTTCACCAAGTGGGCGGAAGCAGAAGCTTACGTGGAAATTAAAGCATCAACCGTCTGCAAATTTATCATGAAGAACATCATCACGAGGTTCGGCATCCCAAGCACCATCGTCACCGACAATGGACCTCAATTTATCTCCCAAGATCTCAAGGATCTCTGCAACAGGTATAACATTGCATTGCATCATTCTTCTCCCTATTATCCGCAGGGCAATGGCCAAGCAGAGGCCACTAATAAAACCTTAATCAAGATTGTGAAGAAGACGTGTGAGGCTAATAAATTCTCGGATTGGCCAGACAAGTTGGTTGAAGCTCTTTGGGCCTACCGCACTTCCATTCGAACCCCCACTGGGCAAACTCCTTTTGCCCTTACTTATGGAATGGAGGCCGTAGTCCCTTATGAGATTCTTATCCCCTCTTTGCGAGTACAATTGGATGAGGAGCTCTCTATCGATGAACGTCGTGATTCACTCCTTGCCCAATTGGAACTCCTAGATGAGAAGCGTCTGGTCGCCGCTGAGCATGCGCGCGTTTACCAAAACAGGCTCTCACGTTTTTATCAAAAGAAGGTAATTGAGAGAAAATTTAAGGTCGGTGAAATGGTAATCAAAAGAATTTTTGTAAAGCCGGGTGGCCCTCGTTCAAAGCTCCAACCAAATTGGGAAGGGCCGTTTGTCATAAAAGATGTTTATCTTGGCAATGCCTATAAACTGGTTAATGCTGAAGGAGAGGAATTAACTCATCCCTGGAATGGTTTGTATCTCAAGAAATATTACCCCTGAACAAAAATCCAAACAAAAATTGAAAACTTCACAAAAACCCAAAGAAAATAGAAATCTCCCAGATAATCCAAAAAAAATCTGAATATTTCCAAAATCCAAAACAAAAGAGTTTTCTTTCATGGTTCTCCCTTTTTGGGCTGACATAACATGCAAAGGTCACCGGTCCGAAAGGTCAAAATCCAAAATCCATTTGTCAGTCTTGCTAATTTAAAATGGGAGTTGACCCCGCACACACTACACACTTTACTCTTGAGCTCAAGCAGTGCAAAATCTGATGGAAAGTCGAAATCAAACTAAAGGCGAAAGACGATATCCATTCTTTTCTTCTTCGGCCCACAAGGGAGGAAGGGAGGTCTTGAGGTAGACACGCCAAGCCTATCCGCCGCCCTAGTAGGAGGAAGTCAGGGCCCAAAAGGGAACAAATGCCACAAAAGCCCAAGTACAATTAGGTTGTTCATCAGTTCAAATCTATTCAATGCAAATCAATTCTGAAGTGAAAGTCAAATGGTGAAAAAGAAAAGCATGTCAAGAGGGCAAAGTCCCCGCAAGGAAAACCTTGGGCGTATGCATGCATTATGAAGAGGCAAAAAAGGCAACAAAGCGTCCCTACGCCAAAGACCGAACCCCAACAGGCATAAGGATAGGGGAGGTAGCTTTGCCTCAGGCATCTTTGAATCTTTTGTGAGCTTCCTCATAGCTTCTCTTTTATTTTTGGAAAAGTCATGAACCAGCAGAATGGTCGAGACAAACTGAAGAGAATGCACTGTACGAAATCTTGTGTATAAGTTTAACCATATTCACGCCAATTCCCCTTTTAATTATTCAAGAAAGGTTAATGGAACTTAGAAGATGACCAAGTAGGGCCCACCACCTTGATTTCTTTATCAGCCCAATTTGGGAGGAATAAAAATTAACGCCTTTGTTCAAGGCGCTTTTATGCTGATTCACGCCTAGATCATAGTCGTTTCTTTAAAAATAACGCCTCCTGGAAGGTCGTGTTTTCAACAAAATTCAATAATCTTTGCACGGTAACGCCATCTCCAAGGGCGTCTTTCACGATAGTAACGGCCTAATCTAAGGCGTGTTTTTTAGAAAAATCTTCAAAAAATATATATATACATACCGAAAAGAACAAAAATAAATTCTTCATGTTGCATGAATTGCATTCTTGCCTGGACATCTTTTGATTATTGTTTGCATACGTGTGATTGCATGAGGCATCTCCCCAGATTTGATTATTTCATTTTGCCTTATTAAAGGCTTGGCCCCTTGACCCATTATTAAGGTCAAAATATTTACACCCTTTGCTCACCGGGCAAGGGGCCAAGTCGAACAGATGAATTAACCTGTTTGTTCAAGTGAAAACCGCAGTCGCAGATACAGGGCAAGGTAAAGCAAACACGAGGAACGTGAGAAGAAACAAGTACAAGTCCACAACCACACAAGTGCTCAGGTAACAAAAGCTCAAATCTTATATATATATATGTATCATCATGTCTATCATGTACAGGTGTGAAGGTGGAGGAGTACAAGTACAGAACTCTCAACTCTCGCCTCCACCCTCCTCTACTCTCCTGCTCTCAACCTCCTCCTCACCATCCCGAACTGGCGCCGGTGGAGGAGGCATAGGCCCCCGTGAAGAGGCCGGAACCCGAACGTGTCCTCCTGCCTCGCTCCTCTCTCGGAGGGAAGAACCCGCCACAAAGGTGGAGCTGGTGAAGGAGTACCCCGCAGCCCGTGCTCGCTCACGGCCTCGCTGCAACCGCTCCTCGGACACTCGAAGCCGCTCCTGGGAAAGGGTCAACTGGGTCCTCGAGTCCGCCAGCTCACGCTCTCGTGCCAACAATTGCTCCTGGAACCGGGCACGCTCAGCCTGGTGCTCCTCACGCTCACGAGCCCGCTCCTCGCGCTCCCGAGCACGCTCCCTCCTCTCCAGCTCCAGGGCAACCCGCAGCTCGGCCACGTCCTGAGGAAGCTCACTGCGTTGCTGCAAGGCCCGCTGAAGCTCTACGATCCGCTGATCGCGGATCGACAACTCGGTACGTATCGCCTTCAGCTGAGCAGCCTACAAACAGGTAAACAAATCATCAGTTCCACAGTTCAATAATTCATGAAATGAAATAACAACATGTGACTAAAGGTAGGTCACGCACCTGTGAGCTCGTCGCTCGGAAGCCCTCATCTACGCAGATAAGAGTGGCTCGAAGCTCTTCACTCTGTAAAAAATGAATGTTTATCAGTGCACAATTTATATCTAATCATTATTTGAATGAGGTTTCAAGTTCAGAATTTACCCGTGAAGCAAGGTCACGCTCCGCCACCTCGGCTCGCGCTATCGCACCAGCCAGCTGCTCTGTCAGTGCAGTCACCTCTGCACTAGGCCCCCTCGAGCTGGAGGCCTCACCTGGATCTCTCCTTGCTACTCCCTGCTGGGCACGCTGCATTCATTAAGACCGTCAGTGGCTAATCATTAATTCAACACAACAAAAGAAAAAAAAATTCATTTGCATATAGGAATAATTTAAACACTCACCAGGGTCTCCAAGTCTGCCCGTGTGGCAGCTAGCTGGTCCTCCAGGATGTGGAGGTGGGCCTGTGCATCTATCGCCGCTATGTCCCTCGCATCCTGCATTCATTACATGTTAATCGCATAATAGTTACATAAGCATTTGCATTTAATTTAGAAATAAGTGCATTCATACATACCCCTAAGACCCTCATCTGAGGTCTGCCGGCGTGAACCTCCCAGTAGCGCCGGAGGTACTCAGAGCTGTCAGTCGCGTGGGAGACGACTGTGGTCCCGCCTCGCTGCCAGTCAGCGTACTGCTCCTCGAATCGCACCCTCCAGTCGGTCATCTTGGTGCGACCGCGGGTCTTCTTGCCAATCCCTCGAGGCTCTCCGACCTCGATCCACTCCTGGGGCAGGCCCAGGGTCCTCATCACCAGCCGAAGCCGTAACGGCTCAATCTCGCTCAAGCAGTGTAGCCACAGCTCACGCCCGAAGCGAGGTCGCCCCGATACGACCCAAGGCTGGCCCTCATCGGTCATCCCCTCATATGGTCTCCACTGCACCTGCATTCATGAACACGCATCATTATCATTTCATCATATTCAAATAAACAACAAAAAGAAATGCATATCATTCATTCATACATACCAGCGAGGGAGGGAAGTCGCGGAACTCTCTCCGTAGAACCCACAACTCGTAGTCAAGTGGGGCGCCAAAGATAACAGGCACCCAGCGTCGCGCCAGGGGGAAAGATCCCTCAGCTCCTGGCCGTGGGTCAACGCGCCCCATCGGCATGTATAGGTGGCTCCACACCTGCATCCATGCATTGCAATTAGTACTATATTCACATGCATCATAATAAGAAGGAAAAGATAAGAAATGAGAAATTGCATACCTGAAGAAGAGGTGAGAAGCCACTGACGGTCGTCTCACGGCCTGTCCCCGTGGACAGATCGGCCATCAAATGCGCCAGCAGGGCCGCTCCCCAAGCATATGTGCCAACCGTCTCCAGATCCTCAAGGATGCCTAAGAAGCGGCAGTTGATGACATCGACTTTCGTCCCCAGCAATAATCTCCCGAGCAGCAGCAGCAGGAACCTCCTCAGGTCTCGGTCCGCTCTCTCATGGTCAGTCGGGTCCTGGCAGCATGCCACTCTCACCCCGTCGGTCAGTCGCTGTGCAAACTCACCTAAGGTCTCCCCCGACCTATGCCTGGCATCTCCTAGACCCATCACCGTAGTCAGGTCCGTACGGAAAATGGTCCTACACTCGCTAGGTCCCACGTAGACCATCTCAAGCCCTAGTAGCCTCTGGGCCATCTCGGAATAGTCAGAATAGGTGAACCCACTCACGGCCTCACCATCTACCCGTAAACCTGTAATCCTGGCTACATCCTCTAAACTAGGAACCATATGCCCCCAGGGCATCAGAAAAGTCCGGCTAACCCTATCCCATCTCTCCCTCAAAACCTGGATCAGTGCTAGGTCAGGTCTAAAAGGCTCAATGGATAGAAAAGCCCCAAATCCCATGGCCTCTACCCTAACCCTCTAGAAGTCGGGGAGACCCTGGTATGCTGCCCAGACCATGACCCATGAGATACGGGTCCTCATCAGCCCCTGCATGTATTAAAAGAGAATTATTTTTCTTAATTATTTGAGTATCCATGTGGAATTACATTTGATTTGGGTTAAATATTGCATTTTAGCATTTTTGGAATTCACGGCCACCCTCAGGTCGTTTCTTGATAAATTCACGCCCCTGTGGGGGGCGTTTTTCAGAATGAACTTTAATGTAACGCCCTTAATGAGGGCGTTTTTTATGTTAATCACGCCTCAGTCGTAGGAGTTCTTTGGTGGCTGTTTTGCTATTTCTGAAATATATTCCTAATCACGCCTTGGTGTTGGGCGTTTCTTGTTGAATTAACGCCCTGTGGTAGGGCGTTTTCCTAAAGGCGGTTAATTTTGGGTCATTAATGAATGAAGCGACGCCCTCTGGTTTGGGCGTCTCTTGTTCAATTAACGCCCTACTGAGGGGCGTGGGTTTCTCAATTTAACAGAAAATCAAATAACTGACAGCATGCGAAATAATTCATGAAAATATTTTTGGAAATTGTTTAATGGGCATGGAATTCGTGAAAAATCATAAGTTTTAAGAAACGACATGCTTCAGGGCGTTTTTCATGAAGGATAATTAATTTTCAGAAATTAAAAATAATTAACGCCCTGGATTAGGGCGTTGCGTTTGTAAGTAACGCCCCCATGGGAGGCGTGTTTTTTCTGAGTTGCAGGTTTAATGCCCGAGGGCTATGAAAAAATCAAGAAAAAAATATAAATAAAAAAAATGGAATTGGGGAGGGGGAGCCTACCTTCTTGTGTTTCTGGGGTTGTGGCCGTGGCAGTGGCCGTCTGGGCCGCCGGAGTTGCCCCCGGGGAGCGACCGCCGCCGTGCACGGCGGTCCTTCTTCTTCTCCTTCTTCTTCTCCTTCTTCTTCTCCACCTTCTGCATCTTCTGTTTCTTCTATTGCTTCGCCCGTTGCTCCGTCGGCCTCGTCGCCGTCGGCCGTCGCCGGCTCTTCTTCAAAAGCCACGACGGCGAGCTCTTCCACGGATATCTCTTCCTCTTGGGCGTGGGAGGCGTCGAGGTCAACCACATCTGGGGCGCTAATTCTTTGGTGTTTGGCCATGGCTAGGGTCTAGGGGGAATGAGATTGAGTGAGTTGGAGAGAGTGAGGGAAGAGAACGAGAGAGAGGCTTTGAGGGCTTCGGTTAGGGTTTGCAGAGAAAAGGGCGAAATAGAATGGAAGGAGGAAGGAGAAGGAGGCTTGATGGCTTTTGGGTTTCGAAAAGAAGACACGCCCTTGAGAAAGGCGTTTATAATAGAATTCACGTCCATTCTCTGGGCGTTTTATGGAAATTGACGACGATGATTAAGGCGTTAATTTATTTTGCATGGGGAACGATAACCGTCGTCAGACGCATTGAATGGGCGTTGATTGATGTGAGGGAAGTCATCATTGCTGTTTGAAGTAACGCCTCTGGTAAAGGCGTGTTATTCTTGAAACGTGACTATGGAAAAGGCGTTATTTTTGATGAGTCAACGATTATATTCTTCTGGGTTTGAATCTGTTCACGCCTTTCTTGAGGTCGTTATTCAAAGTAACGCCCACTGTTGCAGGCGTCAATTGTTGTCGAAGGGCCCATTGAAGCGCCTTGAAATAAGGCGTGTATTTGTTAATTCGCGACGCTCTTGGAGGCGTTATTCACAACAGAAACATAGTTTTTTGGATGATTTCGATTATAATCACAGTGGCAGTTGGCTCAATCAGAAAATAATCTTTATTATTTTGAAAAGAGGAACTACAATGACTAATGAGCCACTTTGGGCCTTAATTTTCTCAATGAAGTTACATAATTTTTCCACTGTTCTTTGTCTTCATCCAAGTCTTCCACAGGTTGATGAAGCTTGCTTAGCCTCCATAAAGCTTGAATGGTGATAACCTCCTCACCATCTTCATTGTTGCCTAGATCCCTTGATTTGATTGGAGGAAGATGAGAGATGTCTTCTAAGTGTTGCCTTGGGAGCCCAAGCTGAGGAAGGCACCGGTGTGCATTATATAAAACGAAGTCCGAAGCACCGATAAGACGAAGGTCCGTCCCGATGGAGAAGCGTGCACGAAGTTCCTGCATTTTGAATACACTCGGGGCGCAAGTAAAAAGATTCTTTGGCATTACCTTTAAGTGCTCCCTCCAATCCCCTCTCTTCTTGATTTGAGGAATTCGGTTGGTCACTCTATTGCTTATACCTAATGAGCCGGTTATATATGAGAGTGGGCTCTTTGAGAAAATTCTTGAGGGTTGTTGGGCTTCGTGGCATGAGTCGAATTTGAAGTGTAGATCAACCCAACTTGAGAGTGCTAGCATGCACCCGTAAATGGGCCTTCCCATGGACGCCGCTGTGAGCCCGCTATAGAGATATGCTAGGATCGCCGGTCCAACTCTCTCTTCTTCCCATAAGCTCACCACTGCGCTCAATTGGGACTCCTCTAGAAAGTCCTCCGTGGATGGGAATAGGAGTGCTCCTGCCAAGCACACCACGAAGGCTTTGGTCACTCTTTCTATCTCCTCTTCCTCTTTAGCTTGATCCGCTCTCTTGTACACCCACGAGGCGAGTTTCAAGAGGTTAACTCCTTTAGTGACCTTGATTTGGTTCACTATATTCGGGCTAGGTATTAACGAGGTTAGCAACTCGTGGGAGGAGATGGGCCTTGGCATGATGGCCATCTTTTCTTCTTCTCCGTGTTTCATCTTTTTCAAGCCTAGGATCATCTCTACTTCCTCCAGCAAGATGGTGGCCTCAAAAGTGGAAAATAAGAAAGTATGGGTGGAAGGATGCCATGTCTCAATCAATGCTCCTATGGCAGCCCAATCTATGTGGATTTGATCATAATGCTTGGCATGGGTTATCAACCCCAAGAGATGCCATCTAGTTACATATACCCTCATGTCTGATGTGAATTTGGAGAGGATGAGGGGCAACCATTTGATTTGGACATATCTTCTAGCCCCTGGAAGATTTGGGTACTCCTGTGAGAGGAGGGGAAGAAAACAAAAAGAAGAGGTATATGAGCATATGACATGTTCAGTAACAAAGAAATAAGCATATGAGCAGTTCGCCTGAACAATACGCACGATGAAGAAGGTTGAAACTAACCTGATTCATGCATATCCTGTTGCTTATATGACCTTGGATATTGTTAATCCTGGGGGTTGAGAATTTTGGCCTTTTTAGTGCCCTGTCCATCGTCAGGAGAGGCTTGGGCGGTGCAACCTGCAGAGCAGATGAAGAAGAAGAAAGAAGAAGAACAGAGAGTTTCGGCGGCTGCAGGGTTTTGGTTGATTATGTTGAAGGAGGGCCTCCTATTAATAGAGATTTAGAGAGTTGTAAGGCTGTTGGAAGTTAGAATTTGATTGGGTTAAGGACTGTGCTGTTAAATTAGGAAACGGAAGTTCGTGCTGAATTAACGACGTTGGTTAGGGCGTCGATTTTAAAATTGACGACCTGACAGACGGCGTGTTATATTTAACGCCCTAGCATGGGGCGTGTTTTTCTAAGCTTCCGTTACTGTTTACGCCTTTGAGTAGGGCGTGTTTTAAATGTTTAACGACCTATGGTCAGGCGCTTTCATGCTGTTAACGCCCTATTCTTAGGCGTGTTTTATTGGATTACGAATTTTGACCTCTTCATCTTTGACGCTTTAATGAACCTAAGTGCTATTATTTTGATGAAATTGTCTATGATTAAGCACTTATGATCATGTCATGTTCTGAATTGATGGAAAAAGGCTGATAAGTTTAAAGTGCAGAAGTTTGCAGGATTCGAGGCGTTTGGATCACTCATAGGAGCAACATCTTGCCACCTTGTATCTGTTTCTTGTAAGCATTGTTACTATATGATATCTACGCTATTATATTATGTCAAGGACCTTGTGGTTCTGATGAACCTAAAATTTGAGTTCCCCTTCATCAAAAACGATGACGATTTCAGGAGAATCTTGATCACACGGATAGGCCGTCGAGCTGTTAAAAGTTTGGGACGATGGTTCCCCTTTCTGAGTTGATGCGCGGACAAACGGGCTTCGGCTTAGTGTTAGCTCAGAAATATGGATTCTTGACCAGACCTAAACAGCTTGGCAATATTATC
Organism: Amorphophallus konjac; assembly: GCA_022559845.1. NCBI lineage: Eukaryota > Viridiplantae > Streptophyta > Magnoliopsida > Alismatales > Araceae > Amorphophallus > Amorphophallus konjac. The sequence continues at coordinate 229,646,244 of CM040127.1, forward strand.
CTTGATTATTTTCTATTTTTTTAGTTTGTTTTAACCTTTTCTTTTAGCCCAGCATGCATCATGTAGGACTTTGAGTTTCATGCTGAAAATCTTCATATTATGGCAATAATGAAGTTCACTCGCTCTCGATTGAATTGACATGAGATATTCCACTTTAAATCAAGTACTTTGTTCTATTTGAAGCCATTCAGGCTGACTCCTTGAAAGTGTTCCTTTTGTTGGATCTTTATCCCAATTCTCTTTACTTTTCTGCAAAATTTACCTTGGTTGCAGCACATCCACATTGGCTGGTAATCGCTCTCCAATGGTCTTTCCCTGCCGTGCCCACGCGCACACCTTTTATTACTTAGTTTAACCTCTTTTTTTTATCCAACAAATCGATTGTTTCCTTGGAACCACTCAGAGTTGTTTCATTTAGAATCTTGGAAAGATTTCCAATGCTTAGCGTCCGAGGCGTGTCACATCACACCTTGGCGTCTCCTTATCAGTTCGTTCCACTTCATTCCTTTCCTTACACTTCGCTCCATTTCCGTCTCACTCCCTTGCAAAGCAGACGTCAAGGCGAGGCAGCTGTAGACACGCCAAAATTGACGTTTTGCTGATCAAATCTCATGTTATTATATAAATGCCCCAAGTGGACTTCAATATTCCTATAACATGAAGTTTTTCTATTTTTGTGAGTTTTTCTGCATTTTTCCTGTATTTTTGTGAGTCACGACTTGATTAAGGGCGTTAATTTCAAAAGTAACGACCTGTTGTAGGGCGTTTTCAAAGAAAGGACGACCGTACGTGAGGGCGTCAATTCCTGGTGTTATCCTTTAATTTCTGGAATTATCTATTTTCAAAATAAAAGGCATTTTGTGAGTAACGCCTTTTCTCAGGGCGTTATTTTAATTAACGCCGTTATCTCAGGCGTGTTATCTCAGTTTTCAAACAAGGCAAGGTTTTATTTCCAAAATTATATCCAGGAAGAAACGCCCTTTCCTAGGTCGTGTTTCAATAAAACGTCTCTGTGAAGGTTGTCAATTCATAAAAGACGCCCTGTATTAAGGCGTGTTTCACTCCAGAGTCCTTCCTTTTTCCATCTTTCCCTCACAGTTCCCTGCCATCCATGGACTCTTGCTCGATCTTGATCCTTCCCTGGATGCCTCATTGCCTGTTGTTATCATTCCTTGGTTTGATCACATCCGCTTGAGGCACTATAAATTGAAGCCTTGACCGATCGTGTTAAAAGGTTAAGCACCTTTAGCATTCAGAGGGTTAAGCGCTCAGAAGCTTGAATATCCATCACGAGCAGAGCCTTCTTCGTCCTTTGCTGCCTCCCCTCTGCATCCTTTGATTGGGCTGCATCCGGTGCTTCGTCCATCTACATCCATCAACACATTCATTCGGTTTCCCTTTACTGTCGCCAGGGACAGCAGGGTTTCTCATCTTTTCATCTCTTTTGTTTTACTTCATTTATACCATCATCCCTCCGCCCTTTATATCTCTATTCACCCTTCACATCTGTTCACGTCTTGTTGCATTTCTTTTTATCATCAAACTCCCCTTCCCTTAAGTCTTCTTAAGGGGTTTAAAAAGAAAACAAAAAAGAAGGTGCGCATGTTGATGTCTTTTCATCATTTTTATGTTGGTTTTTGACTGATACTACTGCACTTTGGCTGATCCCCTTTCTTTTGCTTGTCTTTCATTGTCTTTCTTACGAGGTAATCAATCAAGAAAACCCACTTCGTCGGCCGGCCGATTGGAGTTGGAGGAGGAGATCCACATTCATCCCGCATCCCATCTTTCACCAGGTACATGCGATCTTATTTTTTTTATTGAGGTAAACCCTCTGGCGATCACACACTCCCCTTGTGCACCTCGTGCATTGTTTCATTTCCACCATTATTTAATGTTTCCCTTTTCCCTTCCTTTTTAACCTCACCACCAAAAGTGTGGATTTTAAAGGGATCTACAATAATGAGACAGAATGGGGGCGTATGGAGAAAATGATGCATGCAATGAAAGGAAAGTGATGAAGACTATAAACAAAAGGATTCAAAACCAAACTACTCCCTGAACCGAGGCTTATATGGACATAGAAAGCCTCCCTCCTTGGTGCTAGGTCGCTCAAGAGTGCGGCAGGGCTTCGCCGTCGACCAAAAATTCCCCCCTCCTCTTCAGTCCGGCCATTAGGGTCTATTTATAGAGCCTAGAAAGCCAGAACCGAAACTAGGGTTTAGAGCTATTTTTAGGTCAAAATTATAAAAGATAAATCGTAGATATTATCATAATCTTTCATCCAGTCGAAACGGCATCAAAAATGGTTGATTATCCACGGAGAAATCGGTAAGAGAAGTCAGGGATAAAACCATGGATAAAAGGGATAAAAATCTGTTAAAAATCACCACTCGACAGGATGAACGGTCTTACGATAAACCGCTCAAGCTGATGGGCGGTCCATTAAAGACCGTCCAACTCTATCGGTGGAAATTCAAAAAATCAGGAAATTGACCCAATTATCGCTCAAACTGACCGAAACGTCCGCAGTTGGACACTGAAAGATGAACGGTTCTAATAAGCCCATGCAAATGTAGAGCGGCCAACCATCGACCGTTCTAGACCTGTCGGTGATAATTCAAATAATTGGATAATTATCTGAGAAATTGGAACGCTTAGGACTCTGAGATATAGGCGGTTTGAATTCGCCCGTCCATTTGTTTGAATGGGCCTGATAGGGCCGCACAAAAGCCTGTCGGTGAATATTCAGAAAATCCTCAGAAATTAGCCAAAATATATAAACGGTGTGGATTCAACCGCCCCAGTACTGAACGGCTGATGTTGGACCGTTCATGCTCTTGGATACTTGACTTTCATAATTAATCAAAGCCAAGGTCCAATAAGCCCTGAATTGATACGGACTTTAACAAGGAGGGAGGCTACCCATAAAATGGGCCCAGGACATGCCACAAAAAAAATGGTCCAATGAATGATGGACAACTTAGGGCATCAACTAATGGGAGTAAGAGAAACGACTCAGCTTATCGGCATAAAATGGGTGTCAACAGATGCCCCTTCTTAACGTCCTCTTTGCAGGGGAGCGAGCAGAGGTGACATGGAACATGGAGCTGGAGCGGAAACGCAGCGGAGTGGACCGGAAAAGCGGGCGTTAAGGTAAAACGACACCCGTTTCTACCAACAAGGGTCATGAATCTTCGGGAAAACTTAGAATCAATCATACGGAACGATTAAACCAAAAGCAACACCCGTCTGGAGGAACTAAACTAAATGAAAACAAATCGACAAGACCAACCTCATGGGGGACACAATCCCGCGGTCTAATGAGGGGGCCACAAAAGAAAAAAAGGCTAAAGCTCCAGACGGGGTCCTTTCAATCAATCAAACCAAAGCAAACCGATTCAAGAAGACCTTCCAATTCAGAGTGGAATTAGTTCTTCTTACTCGAGCATTCGAACATACGGCTGACCATCACTGATTGGACATTCTTAGAGCAAACCAAGGGGCATGAAAGCTCAAGAGATGCGTATGATGCAAGCTGGGCTAAAATAAAAGAAATTTGTAAAAACAAATGCGAAGAAAGAATAAAATATAAAATACTCGAGAATAATATTGCTAAGTTGGGAGAATCAGAGTCAAGATACCATCCGCAACCACAGCGTGCAGGATAGAACCATCCTCCCCGTGACATCTCAACTTAATGGCCTATCCGAAGATTAAATATGTGAAACTGATCATCATCGTTTTTGTTGAAGGGGAACATCAGATCCTGGAACATGTAAGTAACCGACTGGTTCTCGAGATAATATAATATAATACCATATAGTAATGCAATAAAGGTGATAGGGATAGAAAGCCATACCTGACTTACCTGTGTAGGCGAAACGGCAAGCGAAAGTTTGGACTACTGCACACGAAATTGTTAGCAAGATTTGCAATAACATCAAAATTCATTAACTGAAATGAAACCAATATTAAAGAATGAACGGTTAAGAACAAACCGCTCTAAGTAGAACGGTTAAGGATTATCTGCATATATCAGGGAATTTGAACCGACTTAGAAAGCTTACCGTTGAGTATAGACGGTCGGTAGCGAACCGCACAACCCCATGGACGGTCTATCGCTAGACCGCGCAACTCATGTAACTTCGAAAAAAAAATGAACCCTTCGTCTCCCTCCACCGTAACCGACGGGGGAGGGAACGAAGGCCACCCAGGGCCATTCCACCCTTCTCAACCCTTCCCCCTACCTCTCCTCCTTCTCAATGCGCCAAAAGCATCAAGCGAGGCGTCCAGGGATGGCCGAAGAGGGGACCTTCGTACCACCGCCGTCGACGACCGCCGCGGCAGCGAGCACCGAAGAACCACCGCCCGTGGCGGTGGCGTCGTCATCCATGTCCGAGGAGGACGCGCCCCCGCCACCGTCCACCGTCGAGGAGGAACCAGGAACAGAGGAGGCCGAGGAAGATCTCGTCGTCGTCGGGGGAGAAACGCCGGCGGAGGGACCGGCCAAAAGACCACGGGACCCCGAGGTAGGAGCCCTAAAAACACTCCCCATTTCCATTTTTATTCCATTTTTAAGCCATGCATGTTAGTTTAGGGGGTTTTAGAGGACTTAGGGGGCTAGTTTGGGGGCTATGGCAGCCTCCTTGCCGGCCGGGGGACGCCCACCGTCGTCGGGGAAGACGATGGTGGGGCGGTTCAATAGAAACTGTTGTGTCTCTGAGGTCATTTGAGTCATTCTGTGGTCTCTTGGGTCATTCGACATCATTCTATAGTCATATGAGTTCTGTGGTATTCTTGGTTTTGATAATGGCTTAACACTATTAGTCATTGTTGTTTATCACTCTCCATGTATTTGGTTTCATGATGCCCATTCACAACTTGCATTATATGTTCTCACATTGCATTAATACCAAGGAACATGTGGTTCTTGAATGCTCACATCAATCTTGAAACTTTGGGTTACTTGATGATCATCCATTCGTTTAAATTCATTGTCATATGAACTTGCTCTTTTGATATGGATGGTTAATTTGGGAATGAGCTTTTCTATCCTTCTTGTTATTGAAATTCCATGAGTGTGTTTCATGGATATTTTACTTGGGGTGGTTGAGCTCTTATTTCTTGATCTTTAGCTCAGAACACTTGTGATTCAAAGTGTTCACATATAACTAATTCATGAGATTTCATATGTGTATTTCATACATTTATTATATGGATTATTGAGCTATAGTTCTAATCCTTTTTATATGATTTTGCAGGCCAAAACACTCAATATATATTCCCCAAGATCAAAGGAGTTTGATGCCACAGAGTTCGGAAAGGTTACAATGACATTTGGGGCTGAATTGTGTTAATCTGGAATTTACTGTAGCTTTAGGTCGACCGGCGGCACTGTAGCTAGGTCGACCGAAATTCCCAGAACCAAAAGGTTCGGGGTCTGTGACATTTCGGTCGACCGCCCCATGAATTCCGGTCGACCGGTTTTGCCAGAGCCGAAAAGTTTTGGCTGCAACAGGTTCCGGTCGACCGGCCCATGAATTCTGGTCGACCGCCAGCCCCGATGCAGCCTTGTTTGACTTCGAAATCAACCTCGTGGCTAGCCCCTTTCCATGGATTTGTTTAATCAAACCTTACCTAACTTCCAATGATTTGTGGATCTGGTCTGGAGGGTGTCCAAGGACCATTCCAAGGGTTATAAAACCAACATGAGAGGGTTAGAAACCCTAGTTGATGGAGTTGATGAAGTGAATCAAGGGAGGCCATTTCGAGAGCACTGTAGCACCTCCGTGAACAGTGTTTCGGGCAGGAGTTCTTCATCCTTCCAAGGTGATTCAAGGTGAGATCTGAAGCCAAGAAACCTCAAATCAAGCAAGAAGCATTCAATGCTTGCAAAGGTGATCAAAGCTACATCCATACACCTCTTCATCAACTCAAGGAGATTCAAAGAAGATCAAAGCTACATCCAATATCCTCTCCATCAACTCAAGGTGATTCAAGCTCATATCTCAATCCAGCAACCTCCAAGGAAGAGTAGAAGAAAGCAAGGCTAACAAGGGAAATCAAAGGAGGCTGCAAGGGTGTGTTCAAGGAAGAGGAGTTCGAGTTATTGTTCACATGAACAGTACTCCGTGAAGAACATCTTCATCCAATCCAAGGTATTCAAAGTTCATATCAAAGCAATCATCTTCCAAGATCTGTGAAGAAGGAAGCAAGGATCAAGGTAGCATCTATTCACTTCTTCATCCATTCAAAGAGATCAAAAAGAAGATCAAAAGAGGAGGATTGGAAGAACAGTTACTGTTCACATGAACAGTACTCCGTGAAGAACATTCATCCATTCAAGGGTGAATCAAGAAGATTGATTTGTAAGAAGAAGAGATCACTGTTGCTGATCAACAAATCATCTCTATTCAAGGGCCAATTCCTTCTTACTCAATCTCTTGTTTTAGTTCCTTCACATTTGTTTTACTTTCAATATTGTTAAACATTGAAGTCGTGATTCGTTCCTACCGGTGGTTAGTAGGAAGGCAATTGGAGGGTGTTCCAATTTGCGGTTGACGTCCCTACGAGGTGGTTAGTAGGAAGGCAATCGGGAGTTCTCCGATCTGCGGTATAGCCGTCCCTGCCGGCTTTGTGTGTAGGAAGACAGAAAGAGGGTTTTTTCTATTCTGTGGTTTGGGGCGTGTCCCCAGGTCAAGCTGTGAGTCAGCAAGGAAGCCTCACCGGGTTTTGGTGAGGGGTGGATGTAGGTTGCGGGGTTGCAACCGAACCACCTTAAAAATCCCTGTGTTGTGAGTTGTTTATCGTGTGTGATTGATCTATATGTTCTAACCCCATTCACAGGTTCGTGTGCTTTACATACTTGGTTAGATTGTTCACACACATATGCACTTTGAGTGATCATCATAGCACACACACACACAAGCACGGTTGTTGCAAGATATTGCATGTTTTAGTGTTATGCTTTATGATCCCTGCACTACAAGGCTTATTTCTTTCAAGATCACAAATGTGCTTAAAGAAGTGTGGACGTTTCATAGCTTGTAATTCAAGTCTTTTCGTTTGAGTCACTCTACTTAATTCCGCTGTGCATTGTGTCTAAGTGATTCATTCACTTTATAAGAGTGGTTTAAGCTTCCGCCAGCTAAGAGTTTTTAAATAGGCCAAAGCTTGTGAAAGGATCTATTCAACCCCCCCTTCTAGATCCGTTTACACCTCACGGGACCCAACAAGTGGTATCAGAGCGAGGCTCTGTCATTCCCAGATCCAACGATCTGCAGGGAAAGATCCCGATATTTTTTATTTAGATGGATTCACATGCTACACTTGCTTCGATGGTTTATCCACCCATTTATGATGGTTCAGATTTTTCTACATGGGTTGGAAGAATGTTCATTTATGTTAGCTCCATAGATCCACAATTGTGGACTCTTATATACAATGGTCCTCATGAGCTTCCATCAAATTCAATTGATTGGTTAGCCGAACATGAGACCAAACATAATGATAATTGTCTTGCATATAACTTAATTACAGCTGCAGTTGATCTAAGACTAACTCATCTTGTGTCTTCTTGCAGCACAGCCAAGCAAGTATTGGACAAGTTGGTGAAAAACCATGAAGGGAAGGAACAAGAACAAGAATGCTTCATGGCCGACCGTGCAGAACAGTCCAGCAATGCATCCTCATCACAGGTAAACTCTGACTCAGAGGAATTCACTTTTGAAGAGCTTATGGAAGCCTATGATGAGTTGATTACTCAATACAAAAAGGTCAAATCAGAAAATAAAAATTTGAAAAAGGATCTTAAGAAAATCAACCAAAATGAAAGCTTATTTTGTAAAAAGTGTTCTATTGTTAAAGAGCTTAACAATACTCTCTCGGTTGATCTAGATACGCATAAACAAAGCATTGCATGTCTAAGGGAAGAAAATGAAAATCTTCATGATGAAATCACTAGGTTGGAAGAAATTGTAATAAAACTTCAAAACCAACCTAAGTCAATCTCTAATGATCAAACTATGGCCGATGGGCTAATCCATGATGAGAGGTTGATTGAAGAAAATAAAAATTCTGTTTCATGCTCTGCTAATTTTGTATGTGAAAAATGTTCATTCTTGAGAAACATAAATGTTGGTCTCCATGATGATCTTGAATGGCAACAAAAACTGATTGCTTCTCTGAAAGAAGAGAATAGAGAGTTGTTGGAAAAGAAAATTGAACTTGAACAAGCTGAAGAAGAATTGCATGAAAAATTGGCTGCACATGAAAAAGGCAAATCTCTCATTGAAGATCACTCTGAAACTTTGCATGCTTTAGAACAACAAAATCAAAATCTTAAAGCAGTAAACGTCAAGCTCAATGAGCAATTAGCAGCATGCGAAGAGGGCCTTGTTGAATCTAAACAGCACATTTTCTCACTTAAAAATGAAATTCAAGATTTGAATGATTTCCTGTCAATGTTTGCCCAAATCCAAGATTCTGGATCACCGGAAGCCACCACTTCCTGTAGTCACCAAAAGGGGCATACTGCTCGAAAGAAAAGTAAAATTCAGCATGCTCATCCAAACATGCACCATAACATGCCCAATGCCAAATACCATGCCTTCCACAAAATAAATGTCAATTGTTATTATTGTGGTAAACATGGTCACACTATGCATGATTGTTTGATCTTGAGAAATGATGAGCTTAGAGCAGGACATCAAGTGAAAGGGCAAGGAAAGAAACAGGTCAACACTGGCAGAGGGCTTGCTCAACAAAATTCTGTACGGAACCACATGGAGAATCAGAAGTGTCGACATTCCTATTCAGACAGGTCGACACTCCCCATGGCCTTTAATAGAAATGCTTCTCTTTGCTGCTCTCATTGTGGTAAGACTGGCCATACTATCCAAGAGTGCTGGCATTTGAAGGGAAAGCATCACCTTCATGCCATGAAAGGTAAATCCCATGCTCACCCACAAAAGTATAATCCACATGCACACGCACATGAACATAAAAAGAAAAATCAATCTTTTGTGTGTTGTTTCTATTGTGGGAAAAATGGGCATGAGATATATGATTGCCTCACAATGAAGGAGGATGATGTGATTGCCCTGAAAAAGGTGGGCCAAGATGCTAAACATGTTGCTAACCCACAAGGACCCAAGCAATCTTGGGTACCTAAAAATTCCAAATAAGAATTTTGGGTGCAGGATGCCTTGGAGCTGAACAAATGAATGGTCAGGTAAATAAAAGCTCAAGGCACATGTATGTACATAAACTTTTTAATTTCAATCATCTTGCATGTTTAGTCCTAACATGTAGATAGTGCATCATACGTCTGCCCAATGTCATTAGATTCTGCAAACTGAACTGCTCTTTGAAATACAAAACCTCAAGGTGTGAGATGAACTTTTGAGCTTGATAACTTGTTTACACCTTGCTTGATTTCAGCTATTTAACTCATGAAAAATTTGTTATGCTGATGAAGTTAATGTGATGATGAGTTGCATAAGTCTATCAGCCACATGAAATTCTTGGACTTTGGTTTTGATGATGCATACCATGGCTGCATTTTCAACTCGTTATTCATGTTAGCATTGTTCAAAAGGGGTATATATTGGCATCATCATCAAGTTGCATTCATGTGTGTTTGCATCATCTTGTGATCACACATACCTTAATGCACATCATGTTTAGAAGACACAAAAATACACAATCATTTTGCAGCATCTTCATTGCATTGTGTATTCACATAAGTCTTGGGCTGCATAATTCATTGCCAACCCATGCATGTATTCAGGGGGACTCAACATCAATCTGGCTTGAATCATTTTACATCATTTCACTCTTGCACGGCCATGGTATATTAAATGTTGATGTATGAAAAGGCAGGTTATGCTTGCCTAGAAGCACTCAATATGCGTGAGGACTAACCTCCGCCAAGTACCATGCGTCTATGTCGCATATAGGCCATATAGCTAGGGGGAGTTGTCTTGATGAGGCATTCATGCATATGCTTCATATTCATCATGTTGGTTCATGCATTTCATGTTTGATCAGGTCAACCTCTGCATGGTTCAAGTAAACCTCTCATTGACATTTGTCATTCTTTGTGACTGCAAACATCACTCCTTGCGTGCTTTCATTGCATATTCATAGGGGGAGTCGTGTTGTTCTTCTTGGTTCATTCGTCCTTTTTACATCTGAACCTCAATGGCCTCCAGTGTGATAATAAGTTCAAGAGACAGACATCACTACAGTGTAAGAGCTTTCTATTATATGAACTGATGATTGTCCATTCAATGAAAATGGTTCAGATTTAATGATTTCCTTGAAGTTTTGATATATCTTTTGAAATCATCCATATTTTGTGGTTTTAATAGACCTTAACTAGAGATTGCATGTTGTGCCTTGAACAACTATTCTGAAATCTAAAAATCCAAATGTCTTGACAACTTTGGTGATACTCTAGAGCTTAGTATTGTTTCTAAACATCTTGATGAGCTGAAATTCTTGAAAATCAATTTGCAGAGCAATGATAGTGTTGCACGGAGAAATATGTCCCATCATCAAATCAAGTGACGAATGATATGTCATGATGTGCCTCTGTTATCTCTGTCTTAATTACTTTTGGACTCTAGGCAGAGCACTAGCATAATTGCTGAGAAATATAACTTCTCATCACCGAAATGAGATTGGATATGTCATGACGCGACTTTACTATCTCTGTTCATTCTGAAGCATTACAGTCAGTCTTGCCAAACACCTAGGGATACTAGCGTCTAAACAACGTGTATTCTTATGGCTAGGAGGCCTGTACTAGACTTGATTGCTCGTAAAATATGAGTCATGTGCCTTCAAATACTAAAGATATTAAAAATCAAAATATGAAACCTCTTGCTTCTATTTTAAAATTCCATGCTTTAGTCATGCTTGTTTAGCCTCAATACTAGTGTTTGTGCTATTTCCTTTGTGGTTCTTGATTATGGATATATAAGACAAGGGAAGGTTAAACATTGTCATGATATGCGCTTCTGGTTCATTTCTATTAAACCGTGGATGTCGATGCCTTTTGAACTCTATTGATGATCTTGGTTTTCATTAGCTTTGAACCATATATGTTACTCACAGTCTGTTTCAGGTTTGCATATAATGACTTGCTCTTCCACTACCATTCCACTCTGATCTCTAGGACTTTTGTCAGCCACTGTACCGTATCCCTCCTTTTGCTATTGGCAAAGGGGGAGAACGTCTTGTTGTGAATCCTTGCTGTGGACTTGGGAGAAAGGGGGAGATGTTGTCTAATGTTGCTTTTGAGCACTGTCAAAGGGGGAGAGTGCATTATGGATATGGGAGAATCCAAGGGAGAGAGAACCTTCATTTATGATGAGGGTTTATGCATAGCATTCATACACTTTACTTCTCCATGCATACATATTTTTCCTTCATCTGCCATATCTATATAAATCATTCAGTGTCACGCCCCGAGCGCGGAAGATACCCGGAGATGCGCGGCGTGTCTATATCAATCATGTCAATCAGAGTGGTCGTGTATTCGACACAAAGACAGAGATGCGCAAAATAGCAAGATAACCCAATCCTTTATTTCATAATGGATAGACTATTACAAATCCAATACTCTGTTTAATAAAAAGGAAAAGAATACATATTTGACTCAAGAAACTATGGAAAAGACTAGACGACACTTGTAGAAGCTCTATCACTTTCACTCTTGACCATTCCCATCCGATTGACTTCCATCGTCGTCGGACTTACCTGAAAAGTACAAAGGGACAAACGGAATGAGCGAACGCTCAGTAGGAAATTATATCTCAAGTACTAGCAAGTGGTTTAAGTAATTACATCTTTCATGAATGCAATAAAGCTATGCATGCTCGCATAAAACGACAAGATAGAGAGAATGTAATATCAAGGAAATAAGATGAACTTATCATGAACTTTCAACAAGATAACAAGTTTTATTCGAGATATTCAAGCAAGTACATTTAACAAATCATGTCAAGAACTTTGGCTATCATGTATCAAGCAAGCAAGTAAATTACCCTTTTTCGGGCCACGCATTTCATTTCATGTCAAGTACGAGTCAAGTACAAGATGTGTGTGGAATGTCCAATCAAGCAAGTCAAGTACTCGGTATAATGCTAGATACCTTATCATTTTAACTCCCATGGGCACAAGTACTTTCGGGTGCTCCTCCCAGGACCAGATCGGGCCCTATATGCGCAGGCATTTATCATGTGTTTTGACATCCACTCTTGTTTATAGCCAACATAGAATTTCAATAATCAAGCTTGTAGACATGTATGACAACTTTGATAGAATAGAGTCCAAAATATGACAAAGGACATAGAATGGCGATAATAACGGTATAATCACGATATCGATAAAACTATGTAGAACATGATTCCCTTAACTTGGGTACCATGACAAATCAGTATGGACATTCTTTATATAGAATTGAGGTCCACATGAACAGTATATCAAAGGTAAGATACCCTCATTCTTATCACAGAATTGGGGTTTACAAGAACGACATGATATGGCATGATATCATCATCCCATTAAGAATTTCTTATGATATACTCTTTGTATAATCATAAGGGCCGGTATACCATGTTTCTTTAGATTGACATGGCAAGGATCGTGTAATGGGTTTTTAGGGTACAACCAGCTCAGTCGGCCTTGAGGGAATCCAAGGCTACGAGGAGTCTTACGGAGGTCTCTATGACTAACTCGCTAGTCCAAAGGAACGGAATGTCCAATGGAGAGCTTGTATGTCAATGAGAGTTGAGTGTGATCGGTAAATCAACATGAAAACATGGGACTATACTCACGGAGTGGAGAATAGTGCCGATATATATATATTATAATATATAAAACCATCGGTTAGCAAATCAGATGAAAATCAGTTTATAGTAAAATAACGACTTAGGTCAAGTCGTTTCTCAAGTAATTAACGCCTAACAGAAGGGCGTTTACATATGGTCCGTTTTGCAGAATTTTCAATAATTCAATAATTTATCTAAAACGCGCCTTGGGAAGGGGCGTCTCTTCAAGAGTTGACGACTACAGTAGCAGGCGTCTCCTTATATATATATTTGACAGAATATCAATAATTTCATGAATTGTCTAAAACACGCCTTGGTCAGGGTCGTTTCTTCAAGATCTGACGACTACACCAGAAGGTGTCTTATTGTTTACATATTTGACAGAATACAATTAATTTTCAGGAATTATCAAAAACGCGCCCTGGGCAGGGGCGTTACTATTTAATTCTATTTTTCAGAATATATAACTTTTAGGATTTTAACCGATACACGCCCTAGGAAGGGGCGTTACCTTTCAGATTCACGCCCTATGAGGGGGCGTTAATATGTGGAAAACGACTTTGTCCAAGTCGTTAATTCAAGTTCCTTCAGAAACTTTAAGGACAGTAACAATTTCAGGATAACAGAGGAACGAATGTAATATCATGACAGTAAAGTTAGCAGGGTGAAGACAGAGGATCATGCATTATTTTATAATCATGATTTCATAGATAATCAATTCTTAAGATGGGTGATTAACGGTTTTAAAGAAATTAACGCCTGAGTACGGGGCGTTAAACATGAAATTAACGACCTTGGAAGAGTCGTTTCATGTGAATTAGCGCCCTTGACAGGGGCGTCTCTTTCAAAATATTGCAGAAAACGCATGGAAACTATGATAACCGTATGCATGACATGCTTTTATATATATCTTGCATTAATTTCATTTGGGCTACAATAACTTGAGAAAACCTACCTTTAATGGAACGTGAAGGATGAGATAGAAGATGAGCTCTGTTGCAACGAAAATCCGCAACAGCAGCAGCAGCCGGAAGAAGAACAAATGTTCTTCAAAGATCTTCACGCTACAGAACCTGTAGAGGAAGAGAAAAAGAGGGAAGATGAAGATGTTAATAATCTTCATAGTTATAATCGTCGTTTAAGGAAAAAGATAGAAGAATATTACCTATTCTTCGACGGCAGTAGCAGAGTTTCCTGAACAAGAAGAAAACTAATTATTCTTCATATAATCTGAAGCAAGAAAAATAAAAGGGAATAAGAAGAACAGTTTGTTCTTCACGTACCGTGCAGTAGTAGTTCGTCCAAATAGATTTAGGGTTGGCCGAACAGGTTTATTTATAAGACTTTGGAAGTCCTATTAGAGTTAGTGATTGTGTGAGGGTAGTATATCCCTAATAGAGTCCTTACTCTATTAGACACTTACTAGATTAGGTTAATCTTTCCCTGGATAAGCTCTGGGTTCGAGCGGTTCACGAACGGAATTAACGACTTTGGTCAGGGCGTGTATTCTTTAATTAACGCCTTGCATAAGGGCGTTTCTTAAAAAGCGCCTTGAAAAAGGGCGTTTCGTGTTTTTAAAACACGCCCAAGATAGAGGCGTTTCTTTTACTTACCCATTTGGTCGCGTGAGAACTGACGACCGTAGGTGTGGGCGTCCTTTCTTTATTCACGCCATGGATAGAGGCGTTTCTTTATAAATTAACGCCTTAATAAGAGACGTTATTTTTAATTTGTTTTATTTCGTCCAATTAACCCTATTCCTTTTATATATATTACTTCTGTAATATATATGTTTTAATTCATTTCAATTATTCATTTATTAGGGTTGCTACACCCTCCCCCACTTAAAAAGAATTTGGTCCCCAAATTCAATATATATATAATTATACACGTGGAGAGTGTAGGACATATACCTCTTAGAATAACTCGGGAAATCGTTTCTTCATAGATTCCTCGGTCTCCCATGTCGCTTCGCGTTCGGGATTCTTATTCCATTGCACCTTGAGCATGGGAATGACCTTATTCCTTAGAGCTCGTATTTCTCGATCCAAGATCTTCATAGGCTTCTGTTCATATGTGAGATCTTTTTGGATCACCAGATCTCCATGTTCAATAATATGAGAGGGGTCGTGCACATACTTTTTCAACATGGATATGTGAAATACATTATGTACCTCAGACAATTGAGGAGGTAATGCGATGCGATAAGCAACCTCGCCAACTCTTTCGAGTACCTCAAATGGTCCGATGAATCTTGGCGTAAGCTTGCCCTTAACACCAAATCTTCGTATGCCACGTCCAGGGGAAATTTTAAGAAATACATGATCTCCAACCTGGAATTCAAGATCTCTTCTCCTGGTATCAGCATAAGCCTTTTGCCTTGTCTGAGCAATTTGTAATCTTTCTCTGATTACCTGTATCTTCTCAGTTGTATCCCTTACCATGTCTGGACCTAATAGTTGTTTTTCTCCAACTTCGTTCCAGCATAAGGGTGATCGGCAACTCCTTCCGTATAAGGCTTCGAAAGGTGCCATTTGGATACTAGCTTGGTAGCTATTATTATATGCAAACTCAACTAAAGGTAAGTGGTCATGCCAGCTTCCTCCAAAGTCAATAATGCATGCTCTCAGCATATCTTCAACAACTTGATTAGTTCGCTCGGTCTGACCATCCGTTTGTGGGTGAAAAGCAGTACTAAAGTTGAGCCTTGTTCCCAACGAATGTTGTAATCCCTTCCAAAAATGAGAAGTAAAACGGGGATCTCTATCAGACACGATTGAGACAGGAATTCCATGTATCCTGACTATTTCTTTGATGTATAGTGCAGCTAGCACATCAATTGACCATCGGCTTTTGATTGGCAAGAAATGTGCCGATTTAGTCAATCGGTCAATGATAACCCAGATTCCATCATGTCCTCCTTTAGATTTAGACAAACCCATGATGAAGTCCATACCAATATCCTCCCATTTCCACTTAGGAATATCTAGAGGATGTAGTTTTCCCGCAGGCTTTTGGTGTTCCGCCTTGACCTGTTGGCATGTGAGACAGCGTGATACATAGTCCGCTATTTCTCTTTTCATATTAGGCCACCAAAAGTTCCTCTTTACATCTTGGTACATTTTGGTTGATCCTGGATGAATAGTGTACCTTGATCGGTGAGCTTCATCTAAGATCTTCTTCTTTAATTCCGACAATCGGGTATACAAGTTCTATCTTTGAACGATAATCTTCCATCAGAAGTTAGTTGAAAATCAGATTGTCCTTCTAATCTGCCTTTGATTCCTACTAATATAGGATCATCATCCTGAAGTGTTTGTATCTCAGATAACAAATCTGACTGTATGCTTACATGAGATAGTGTGACAAATTTAGATTCCGTGTCCAAGCTTATATTGAGCTCGGAGAATTGTTCAAGTAACCTCCATTCTTGCATCATACAATTTGCTATCATTGCTCTCGGCTTTCGACTAAGGGCGTCAGCAACATAATTACCCTTTCCGGGATGGTATTGTATATTGAAGTCGAAGTCCTTGAGATATTCTAGCCAGCGTCTTTGTCTCATGTTCAGCTCCTTTTGTGAAAATAGATATTTGAGACTTTTGTGATCGGAGTATACAGTAAACTGTGCTCCATATAAGTAGTGTCTCCATATCTTTAGGGCAAATACTACCGCGGCCAGTTCTAAGTCATGGACGGGGTAATTCTCCTCATGCTTCTTCAGCTGACGTGAAGAGTATGCTATGACCTTTCCTTGTTGCATTAGAACACATCCGAGGCCAATGTCAGAAGCATCAGTGTAGACCTCGAATTTCTCTCCTTCAATTGGTAGGGCTAAGACCGGAGCTGTAGTGAGATAATCCTTGAGAGTTTGGAAACTGCTTTCACATTCCTCACTCCATTCATATCGGATCTCCTTACGAGTTAACCTTGTAAGGGGCACGGCGATCTTAGAGAAATCTTTGATGAATCACCGATAGTAGCCTGCAAGACCTAAGAAACTTCTGATCTCGCTTGCATTAGTGGGTCTTTCCCAGTTTCTTACAGCTTCAACCTTTGACGGATCTACAGATAAACCGTCCTTGGATATGACATGTCCGAGAAAAGCCACTTCTTCAAGCCAGAAGTCGCATTTGCTGAGTTTAGCATATAATTGATTTGTCCTCAAGACTTGCAATGCAATCCTCAAATGCTCTTCATGTTCTTCCTTAGTCTTAGAATATATCAATATATCATCAATGAAGACTACTATGAATTGATCTAAGTAAGGCCTGAATATGCTATTCATTAACTGCATAAAGGCAGCAGGGGCATTTGTTAGTCCAAAAGGCATAACAACAAATTCGTAATGGCCATACCTGCTTCTGAATGCGGTCTTGTGAATGTCATCATCCTTGATTCTTAATTGATGATATCCGACCTGAGATCAATCTTGGAGAAATATTTGGATCCTGAAATCTGATCAAATAACTCATCGATTCTCGGCAGTGGATACTTGTTCTTGATAGTAAGATGATTCAACTGTCGATAGTCGATACACAATCTCATGGATCCATCCTTCTTCTTTACAAATAAGACTGGTGCTCCCCACGGGGAAGTACTTGGTCTAATAAACCCTTTTCGAATTAGTTCCATCAACTGCTCCTTCAACTCCTTGAGTTCAGCAGAGGACATTCTATATGGTGCCTTTGAAACAGGACCAGCACCAGGGACTAAGTCAATGGTGAAGGCCACTTCTCTTTGAGGGGGTAATCCCGGCAAATCTTCTGGAAATACGTCTGGGAATTCTCGTACTATTTGAACGTCTTCTATCTTGGTTTCCTTAGCTTCTTTAATAGTGACAAAAGCAAGGAAGGATACACATCCTTTCTTGACGAGCTTGCTTGCTCGAAGAGCCGAGATAAGAGGGGATTTGCTTCGACTCTTAGGACTAGTATAAGTCAGTTCCGGAAATTCCTTGAAAACAATCTTGCTATCACGGCAATCAACCGTTGCCTGGTATTTGGATAACCAATCTGCTCCTAGTATAACATCATACTCTTTTAGATCTAAGCAGATAAGATCAATAGGAAAATTCTTTCCTCGAACCAATACCTCACAGTTTTGGTAATGATGTGTGATATCCGTCTCGTTTCCGAGAGGAGTAGACAATATTAACTTCATCCATTCTGGTTCTAGAGGTAATGGGTCAGCAAACTTCTTGGAAATAATGGAATGCGATGCACCCGTATCAAATAAGACATGTGCATATTTGGAACAATTTTTTAATGTACCTTCCACCAATCCGCCTTCTTCTTCTGGTTCGGTCTCTTGGATCGCATGAAGACGCGCGTTCCTTGTCACTGGGCGTTTACCCTCACCGTCTTGGTCATTCATTAATGGACAATCGGGAATCCGATGTTCACGACTCCCACAACGGAGACATGCTCCTAATTTCCTCCAGCATTCTTCTGTTTTGTGACCAGCCTTGTCACAATGCTTGCATACTACGTTTGAAGGTATAGTGGTGATAGAGAAAGGCTTGGATTTCTTGAACTTCTGATCTTGAGAGGAAGAACCTCCATTATTGGGCCTCTTCTTAAAGTTGGGTTTAAAAGAACCCGAACTTGTGACTTGCTCCTTTTTGTCTTTCCCACGGATCCTATCAGATAGTTCCGTGGCATCTTCAAGCAACTGAGCTCGGCGCACTATTTCAGTATAAACTTGAATATCCATAGGCGCCAGTTGAAGTGGGGCCTAAGCCCATTAAGAAATCTACGGGCTTTCATCTTTTCCGTGCTAATTAAATGCTTAGCATATCTAGACAGTCTAGAGAACTGTGCTTCATAATCAGCCACCGATAAAGATCTTTGCTTTAATGCGGCAAATTCGGCGGCCTTCTTTTCCTGGACCCTATCAGAGAAATATTTGGCGTTGAAATATTCAACGAATTCACCCCATGTAACTTGAGTTGGGTCAATAGTAGCTTCAATCGACTCCCACCAGCATCTAGCATCCTTTTCTAACTGGAAAGTAGCTAATAAGACTTTGTCCTGATCCGTGCATTGCATGACACGGAATATACGTTCAATCTCCCGAACCCAATGCTCGGCATCGTCTGGATCGGTCGATCCCATGAACTTCGGGGGATTCATATTCTTGAATGCTTGGTGTAAGCTTCCAGCTCGTGGAGCACCACCTTGTGCTACCTGTTGTAGCACTTGGGTCATCCCTTGAAGGGTACGCTGCATGTTGCGCCATTGAGCACGTTCGGCAGCCATTATCCTACAATTACAATAGCTATGTTAGTATTATATCACTATGATCTTATAAAGGACTCATTGATCATTTAACCCTTGGTTCTACCCACTCTCACTTGGTTAAAGGTTTTGAAACCTATCCTTGGACTTGGGTTTCCTAGGAATTGAATACCTTAGGCTCTGATACCACAAAGACTGTCACGCCCCGAGCGCGGAAGATACCTGGAGATGCGCGACGTGTCTATATCAATCATGTCAATCAGAGTGGTCGTGTATTCGACACAAAGACAGAGATGCACAAAATAGCAAGATAACCCAATCCTTTATTTCATAATGGATAGACTATTACAAATCCAATACTCTGTTTAATAAAAAGGAAAAGAATACATATTTGACTCAAGAAACTATGGAAAAGACTAGACGACACTTGTAGAAGCTCTATCACTTTCACTCTTGACCATTCCCATCCGATTGACTTCCATCGTCGTCGGACTTACCTGAAAAGTACAAAGGGACAAACGGAATAAGCGAACGCTCAGTAGGAAATTATATCTCAAGTACTAGCAAGTGGTTTAAGTAATTACATCTTTCATGAATGCAATAAAGCTATGCATGCTCGCATAAAACGACAAGATAGAGAGAATGTAATATCAAGGAAATAAGATGAACTTATCATGAACTTTCAACAAGATAACAAGTTTTATTCGAGATATTCAAGCAAGTACATTTAACAAATCATGTCAAGAACTTTGGCTATCATGTATCAAGCAAGCAAGTAAATTACCCTTTTTCGGGCCACGCATTTCATTTCATGTCAAGTACGAGTCAAGTACAAGATGTGTGTGGAATGTCCAATCAAGCAAGTCAAGTACTCGGTATAATGCCAGATACCTTATCATTTTAACTCCCATGGGCACAAGTACTTTCGGGTGCTCCTCCCAGGACCAGATCGGGCCCTATATGCGCAGACATTTATCATGTGTTTTGACATCCACTCTTGTTTATAGCCAACATAGAATTTCAATAATCAAGCTTGTAGACATGTATGACAACTTTGATAGAATAGAGTCCAAAATATGACAAAGGACATAGAATGGCGATAATAACGGTATAATCATGATATCGATAAAACTAGGTAGAACATGATTCCCTTAACTTGGGTACCATGACAAATCAGTATGGACATTCTTTATATAGAATTGAGGTCCACATGAACAGTATATCAAAGGTAAGATACCCTCATTCTTATCACAGAATTGGGGTTTACAAGAACGACATGATATGGCATGATATCATCATCCCATTAAGAATTTCTTATGATATACTCTTTGTATAATCATAAGGGCCGGTATACCATGTTTCTTTAGATTGACATGGCAAGGATCGTGTAATGGGTTTTTAGGGTACAACCAGCTCAGTCGGCCTTGAGGGAATCTAAGGCTACGAGGAGTCTTACGGAGGTCTCTATGACTAACTCGCTAGTCCAAAGGAACGGAATGTCCAATGGAGAGCTTGTATGTCAATGAGAGTTGAGTGTGATCGGTAAATCAACATGAAAATATGGGACTATACTCACGGAGTGGAGAATAGTGCCGATATATATATATATTATAATATATAAAACCATCGGTTAGCAAATCAGATGAAAATCAGTTTATAGTAAAATAACGACTTAGGTCAAGTCGTTTCTCAAGTAATTAACGCCTAACAGAAGGGCGTTTACATATGGTCCGTTTTGCAGAATTTTCAATAATTCAATAATTTATCTAAAACGCGCCTTGGGAAGGGGCGTCTCTTCAAGAGTTGACGACTACAGTAGCAGGCGTCTCCTTATATATATATTTGACAGAATATCATTAATTTCATGAATTGTCTAAAACATGCCTTGGTCAGGGTCGTTTCTTCAAGATCTGACGACTACACCAGAAGGCGTCTTATTGTTTACATATTTGACAGAATACAATTAATTTTCAGGAATTATCAAAAACGCGCCCTGGGCAGGGGCGTTACTATTTAATTCTATTTTTTAGAATATATAACTTTCAGGATTTTAACCGATACACGCCCTAGGAAGGGGCGTTACCTTTCAGATTCACGCCCTATGAGGGGGCGTTAATATGTGGAAAACGACTTTGTCCAAGTCGTTAATTCAAGTTCCTTCAGAAACTTTAAGGACAGTAACAATTTCAGGATAACAGAGGAACGAATGTAATATCATGACAGTAAAGTTAGCAGGTTGAAGACAGAGGATCATGCATTATTTTGTAATCATGATTTCATAGATAATCAATTCTTAAGATGGGTGATTAACGGTTTTAAAGAAATTAACGCCTGAGTACGGGGCGTTAAACATGAAATTAACGACCTTGGAAGAGTCGTTTCATGTGAATTAGCGCCCTTGACAGGGGCGTCTCTTTCAAAATATTGCAGAAAACGCATGGAAACTATGATAACCGTATGCATGACATGCTTTTATATATATCTTGCATTAATTTCATTTGGGCTACAATAACTTGAGAAAACCTACCTTTAAGGGAACGTGAAGGATGAGATAGAAGATGAGCTCTGTTGCAACGAAAATCCGCAACAGTAGCAGCAGCCGGAAGAAGAACAAATGTTCTTCAAAGATCTTCACGCTACAGAACCTGTAGAGGAAGAGAAAAAGAGGGAAGATGAAGATGTTAATAATCTTCATAGTTATAATCGTCGTTTAAGGAAAAAGATAGAAGAATATTACCTATTCTTCGACGGCAGTAGCAGAGTTTCCTGAACAAGAAGAAAACTAATTATTCTTCATATAATCTGAAGCAAGAAAAACAAAAGGGAATAAGAAGAACAGTTTGTTCTTCACGTACCGTGCAGCAGTAGTTCGTCCAAATAGATTTAGGGTTGGCCGAACAGGTTTATTTATAAGACTTTGGAAGTCCTATTAGAGTTAGTGATTGTGTGAGGGTAGTATATCCCTAATAGAGTCCTTACTCTATTAGACACTTACTAGATTAGGTTAATCTTTCCCTGGATAAGCTCTGGGTTCGAGCGGTTCACGAACGGAATTAACGACTTTGGTCAGGGCGTGTATTCTTTAATTAACGCCTTGCATAAGGGCGTTTCTTAAAAAGCGCCTTGAAAAAGGGCGTTTCGTGTTTTTAAAACACGCCCAAGATAGAGGCGTTTCTTTTACTTACCCATTTGGTCGGTAGGTGTGGGCGTCCTTTCTTTATTCACGCCATGGATAGAGGCGTTTCTTTATAAATTAACGCCTTAATAAGAGGCGTTATTTTTAATTTGTTTTATTTCATCCAATTAACCCTATTCCTTTTATATATATTACTTCTGTAATATATATGTTTTAATTCATTTCAATTATTCATTTATTAGGGTTGCTACATTCAGGCTGCCATGATTACATCACCATACTACACAAGTGGTATATTCCAACAAGTGGTATCATCTTGATGCACCTTTCAAGTCGTCTCCAAAATCATTGGTGTCCTCTGTCAAATGATATCACATTACTTTCTCATTCATTGGCATATGGCATGAGTCCTAGCATCATTGGCATCATGTTTTCATGCAATAGGGTGGCATGCATGTATTGACTTCATACAATTGTAGCTTGAATCTATCATTTCCATGCATTGCTTAGCAAATCCAAAAAATCTGAAAACTAGAAAACCACTAAAAAGTGTCAATCTTAATAAGTGTACATCCATTGGCATGTATTTCCACATCATTTTGTGTGCGTCATTAATGTGCGTCTCTCTTTCTCTTTTTTGGATCTTTTGATGTTGTCAAAGGGGGAGAAGATTATGTGAGTCATTCATCAAAGAAGATTATGTGAGTCATTCATCAAAGGATGTGGTAAGGTAAGAAGGTAAGATTATGTGAAGTCATCACTCAATGCATGTGGTCAATGTGGTAAGATTCCTATTCTTATTCTTCAGACTCATAGTTGCCCTGTGAGTTTATAATGACTCATAGTTCAGAATGACTCATAGTTGCCATCATCAAAAAGGGGGGGAATGTTGTGTCTCTGAGGTCATTTGAGTCATTCTGTGGTCTCTTGGGTCATTCGACATCATTCTATAGTCATATGAGTTCTGTGGTATTCTTGGTTTTGATAATGGCTTAACATTATTAGTCATTGTTGTTTATCACTCTCCATGTATTTGGTTTCATGATGCCCATTCACAACTTGTATTATATGTTCTCACATTGCATTAATACCAAGGAACATGTCGTTCTTGAATGCTCACATCAATCTTGAAACTTTGGGTTACTTGATGATCATCCATTCGTTTAAATTCATTATCATATGAACTTGCTCTTTTGATATGGATGGTTAATTTGGGAATGAGCTGGTTAATTTGGGAATGAGCTTTCCTATCCTTCTTGTTATTGAAATTCCATGAGTGTGTTTCATGGATATTTTACTTGGGGTGGTTGAGCTCTTATTTCTTGATCTTTAGCTCAGAACACTTGTGATTCAAAGTGTTCACATATAACTAATTCATGAGATTTCATATGTGTATTTCATACATTTATTATATGGATTATTGAGCTATAGTTCTAATCCTTTTTATAAGATTTTGTAGGCCAAAACACTCAATATATATTCCCCAAGATCAAAGGAGTTTGATGCCACAGAGTTCGGAAAGGTTACAATGACACTTGGGGCTGAATTGTGTTAATCTGGAATTTACTGTAGCTTTAGGTCGACCGGCGGCACTGTAGCTAGGTCGACCGAAATTCCCAGAACCAAAAGGTTCGGGGTCTGTGACATTTCGGTCGACCGCCCCATGAATTCCGGTCGACCGGTTTTTCCAGAGCCGAAAAGTTCTGGCTGCAGCAGGTTCCGGTCGACCGGCCCATGAATTTTGGTCGACCGCCAGCCCCGATGCAGCCTTGTTTGACTTCGAAATCAACCTCGTGGCTAGCCCCTTTCCATAGATTTGTTTAATCAAACCTTACCTAACTTCCCATGATTTGTGGATCTGGTCTGGAGGGTGTCCAAGGACCATTCCAAGGGTTATCAAACCAACATGAGAGGGTTAGAAACCCTAGTTGATGGAGTTGATGAAGTGAATCAAGGGAGGCCATTTCGAGAGCACTGTAGCACCTCCGTGAACAGTGTTTCGGGCAGGAGTTCTTCATCCTTCCAAGGTGATTCAAGGTGAGATCTGAAGCCAAGAAACCTCAAATCAAGCAAGAAGCATTCAATGCTTGCAAAGGTGATCAAAGCTACATCCATACACCTCTTCATCAACTCAAGGAGATTCAAAGAAGATCAAAGCTACATCCAATATCCTCTCCATCAACTCAAGGTGATTCAAGCTCATATCTCAATCCAGCAACCTCCAAGGAAGAGTAGAAGAAAGCAAGGCTAACAAGGGAAATCAAAGGAGGCTGCAAGGGTGTGTTCAAGGAAGAGGAGTTCGAGTTACTGTTCACATGAACAGTACTCCGTGAAGAACATCTTCATCCAATCTAAGGTATTCAAAGTTCATATCAAAGCAATCATCTTCCAAGATCTGTGAAGAAGGAAGCAAGGATCAAGGTAGCATCTATTCACTTCTTCATCCATTCAAAGAGATCAAAAAGAAGATCAAAAGAGGAGGATTGGAAGAACAGTTACTGTTCACATGAACAGTACTCCGTGAAGAACATTCATCCATTCAAGGGTGAATCAAGAAGATTGATTTGCACGAAGAAGAGATCCCTGTTGCTGATCAACAAATCATCTCTATTCAAGGGCCAATTCCTTCTTACTCAATCTCTTGTTTTAGTTCCTTCACATTTGTTTTACTTTCAATATTGTTAAACATTGAAGTCGTGATTCGTTCCTACCGGTGGTTAGTAGGAAGGCAATTGGAGGGTGTTTCAATTTGCGGTTGACGTCCCTACGAGGTGGTTAGTAGGAAGGCAATCGGGAGTTCTCTGATCTGCGATATAGCCGTCCCTGCCGGCTTTGTGTGTAGGAGGACAGAAAGAGGGTTTTCTCTATTCTGTGGTTTGGGGCGTGTCCCCAGGTCAAGCTGTGAGTCAGCAAGGAAGCCTCACCGGGTTTTGGTGAGGGGTGGACGTAGGTTGCGGGGTTGCAACCGAACCACCTTAAAAATCCCTGTGTTGTGGGTTGTTTATCGTGTGTGATTGATCTATATCTTCTAACCCCATTCACAGGTTCGTGTGCTTTATATACTTGGTTAGATTATTCACACACATATGCACTTTGAGTGATCATCATAGCACACACACACACAAGCACGGTTGTTGCAAGCTATTGCATGTTTTAGTGTTATGCTTTATGATCCCTGCACTACAAGGCTTATTTCTTTCAAGATCACAAATGTGCTTAAAGAAGTGTGGACGTTTCATAGCTTGTAATTCAAGTCTTTTCATTTGAGTCACTCTACTTAATTCCGCTGTGCATTGTGTCTAAGTGATTCATTCACTTTATAAGAGTGGTTTAAGCTTCCGCCAGCTAAGAGTTTTTAAATAGGCCAAAGCTTGTGAAAGGATCTATTCAACCCCCCCTTCTAGATCCGTGTACACCTCACGGGTCCCAACAGAAACCGCACAAACCTAGACACGCGGCCCACATAGGACCGCTCAAATCAATACGGCCTTGGAAGGACCGTTCATAATCACTCAGCAAACGAGCCGAACCAAGCCAGGACGATGAAGGGGTCACCGCACAAACAATGAGCGGGCCATATTGGTCCGTTCAGAAACCAAACAATGTAAAACTAAACGGTTCCCATAGGACCGTCCATGATAAGAACGGTGGAAGGAAGACCGTTCTTGAAGCTGTGAGTTGAATTCTTGAGGATCTTATTTGAATGACACAAAATGCAAAACTAAATTACTAAAATGCATCTAACAACGAATGAAATTAATGTAGGGGAAGCGTAGGACCCGCACCTCGTAGTTGCAGGTCCGTGCAGTGTACTTGGCACTGCCGGACTTCCAGAGGGAGCGGTTGGCTGCCATGGGGTTCGCCCCCTTCCTGAGTATTGAGATGTGTCGCTTAGACACAGCTCTGCTCTATGCCCTGCACGACCGCTGGGACCCAGTGAGTCAGACATTCCTTTTCCCACAGGGGCATATGGTCCCCACGCTAGAGGATGTGGCCAGGCTCACGGGCCTACGTGTGCATGGGTCACCGGTTAGCGGGACTACCTTTCCTGACTACCGGGGGTTGGCTCGGGAGTTGCTGGGCTTACAGCTGCGGCACCCCGAGTGGCAGTCGACCCTCCTACCCTGGGCTGCTCTCCAGGACAGCCTGGGTTTACGACGACCGGGGGTTGCGGTTGGCGAGCAGCCGCAGGAGCACCTGGAGCGGCTGATAGGGCTGGCACGGTCGAGAGTTGCTGCAGGACCAGGAGTGGAGGCTGACCGAGTGCTGAGGCGGTTTCTGATGCTGATGTTCCGGCGACTCCTCTTCTCCACGCGAGCGGACGTGATGAGCTGCCGGTTCCTTCCCTTCCTCCAGGAGCTGGAGCACGTGGGCGACTACGCTTGGGGAGCGACAGCCCTTGCCTTCCTCTTCGACACTCTGAGTTCGATGGTGCGTCGGACGATGCTTGGGGGCTTCTCCCCCTTACTCTAGGTACGACTCTTACCCTAGACTTAATTATGCGAATCTGTGTGTTTCCTACATGCTGACATAGTGCTATGATGCAGGTGTGGGCCTACGTGTACCTGCGTGGGCTGGGCAGAGGCGAGGAGACCCGTCCTGGGCTCCTGCCGATTGCACGGAGGTGGACAGCACCTCGGGAGATGGCAGCCCTGAGACGACAGGTCCGGGAGTTGCAGGATGACCTAGACTCTCTACCGTATACCTCGGTATGTTTCTAGATTCAGATACTCAGACTTTTTAATTAAATTCAATTCTTATATGATGATGCTGATGAGACTTTTTATTTTATGCAGGTACGGTGGACACCCTACACGGGGGAGAGCCAGGAGGGCCAGCCGTGGGTGACTGAGGCCCTCGCCTTCTCCGGACGAGACGTGTGGCTTCACTGCATGAATGTGGTGGAGCCACTACACTTCAGATTGGTGATGAGGACCATCGGGGTCCATCAGCCCGCGGTGGAGTTCCCTACGCCTGAGAAGGTGGGGGAGCGAGTGATGAGGACAACATGAGGACTCCGTGAGGCGTACGACTGGACCGCAAGGAACGCCACCCAGATCGCCGACTGGATCGCACGAGGGCGAGTGGTGACCGCCCGGGCTGAGAGCGACAGCGCGTACTACATCGCGTATGCACGCCACTACCGGGACCAGGTGTTCTGGGGTGCTCACCGACCGGTACGACTTCTAAACTTGAATTCTTTCTACTATGCTTATGATTCCTATATGATGATGCACTGACACATGGGCTTCTAAAGGCAGCTGGACCCTGCGGGACGAGTGGCGGAGTTGCAGGGACTTCTGCACTCTACTATCAGGGAGCGGGATGAGGCCCGGCAGGCCCTAGCCTTACTGGTGAGTCTTTTACACCTTACACTCTTTAAATTATGCAATTCTATATGATTATGATTATGCATGTGACTGACCTGGAGTATTTGGATGCAGCGTGCCGAGGGTGCTTAGAGGGTGAGACCAGATGCCCCTTCCTCCTCTACGACCCAGACTCCGGCCGACCGAGCTGCGAGAGATGCGGAGTTCACTCGGATGGTAGCGCGGGCCAAGGCGGCCGAGGTGGCGCTCACTGAGAGGGTACGCAATTCTAAACTCCCCCTTGCTTATTGTGCTTATGAATGAAATGCTTATGCAACTGCCTAATAATGATATGCAGACAGCCGAGCTGACCCGCCTCCAGACAGAGCTGGAGCAGAGCCGGGTAGTGGCTAGGGAGGAGGTGGCCCGGGTGCGCGCGGAGGCCGCGCGGAGTCAACCGGCAGACGCAGTAGAGACGGCGCTCCTCCGGGCCGAGCTAGAGCGACTACGAGCCAGTGCTACCGAGGCGGACCGTTACCCGGAAGAGGCAGAGCGGTACCGGAGTGAGGCAGAGTAGGCCCGTCTACAGGTCGCCAGGCTGGAGGGCAAGGTGGAGGGTCTGAAGGAGGCGAGTCGGGAGCGCAACAGGGCGACTGCGAGTGGCAGCCACGGCACCCATGGCTCCGTGAGGAGTTACTTCACTGGTTCCTCCAGCCATCAGAGGAACGAGGAGGAGGAGCGGCGCCGGTGACGGCGTGATGAGGCAACCTCAGCGATGCCTCCCCCAAAGAGGCATGAGGGCGGTGGAGACAGCGACGGGGGCCAAGGAGAGGGACAGGCTTGACCGTGTACTGGGCCCATCTTTTGTACATGATGTGATATGATATGATAGGGGTATGCATGTTTTCATTTTGATTTTTGTGGGTGACTGTATGTATGCATGAATGAACGTGACTTAGCTACTAGAGGGGGTGAAGCAAACATACAAGATTGAGAGGTGTGCCGGACCTGAGAGAGGGACGCACACGGCGATTTGAGTGAGAGGAGTGACGTACACGCCGACTTGAGTGAGATGAGAGTGACGTACACACCGACTTGAGTGAGAGGAGTGACGTACACACCGACTTGAGTGAGATGAGAGTGACGTATACGTTGACTTGAGTGAGATGAGAGTGACGTATATGCCGACTTGAGTGAGATGAATGACGTACACGTCGACTTGAGTGAGAGGAGTGACGCCTATTAGTTGAGCAGGTGGATAGAAAGGGCGGACCAGATGGGCGGTTCTCACAGGGCCGCTCAAAGTGACAAACGGTTCTCAATAGACCGCTCCAATAGGATTTGAACGGTTTAATACCAACCGTGTTGAGTGACAAACGGTTTATAGTGGGCCGCATAAGTGGTCGGATCCGGGTTCTTTAGTAGGAGATGAACGGTCAGTTGAGGACCGCACGATAGGATGGGCGGTCTATCGTAAGACCGTCCAAGTGGATACTCTGCGAGCCTTAAAGGGGACTCTCTGGAGAGTCCTCAACCTGAGGGTAAGGCAATTTGAACCTATCCACACCTCATCCTAATCCATCCTAAACCTATCCAACCCTAATCCTAAGAGGCCTAGGCTTCCTAACAAGCCCTATAAGTGGGGGGAGTCTAAATTCACAGCTCACACAACCCTTTCCTTCCAAACCTTGAAACCCTTGATTCTCATCACCAATTCCTCATGAAGAGGGCCCTAGAGGGAAGTTCTATGGAAGGACCATCTTTTGAAGGGCCAATACCGGCCAGAAAGGAGCGGGAAGTGCTCCAACGGCTAAGCTCAATCCCCCGGCATCTCAGTGCTACTCCTATGAGAGAGGTAAGCTCATCATGGTTCATTCAACTTCTTTTACGTCAACTTCACTTATGTGTCCTCTCTTTCCTACGTTCTCTTTCAGCTCCTTCCGGGCCCGAGGCGCTATTCTGGTTTGAAATGGGTGGCTCCCATGATCCGTGCTTTGCCCCTCGGGGTGACTTGTCTTCTCAAATCCTGGCACCTACATTCCCTTTTAGTCTTAGGCCAGAACTACCCTAAGCTCTCATTGGATTGGCAGAGCATCTCAGCTTTGATAGAAACATGGCATCCACAGACCCATACATTCTTCTTTCCATCCTTTGAGGCCACGATCCTATTAGAGGAGGTAGAGACCTACTTCGGGTTCCCTAGGTCTAAGGTGGGGGGGGAAGACTTGATATGCCACACTGTTGCCCCTATAGACCCAAAACTCATCCTAAGAGGGTTCATACCAGACAGCAAAGACATCCGTACCTTTGTAGGTCCTCGTCATATTTACCTCCTTCCTCTTAGTCAGTGGGTAGTAGAGCATTGCAAGAATAAGTGTGGGTGGACCAAGGCCATAGCCAAAGCTGCATCTATCTGCCTATGCGGGGCCATCCTCTTCCCTTCGGCTGACCATGTGTTAGAGATTCCCTTACTTAGCACCATCAGCGGCCTGTGGCAGGGGCTTTCCATCTCCCAGGCCATCTTAGCCTACTTGTATGAGGGTCTCAGCTCAGGGGCCTTAGGAGGCCCTCTCTTTGGCTCTATGATCCTATTGGAGTGCTGGATGGGAGTTAGGATGAAGTTCATCCTGAGAGAGGATATCACTACTGTTAGCAGGATCTTCGGGAGCCACCCCCTTTACTTCATAGGAGGCGCCTTCAGGTTCTCCCCAAAGGTTGAGTGCAGGACGGCTGAGATGAAGACCAGGGACGAGTGGCGCCCGTACCTCCACAGACTACCCCTGGATAGATGTGTGATGCGCCCGGACTTCCTCCACGACACCACTATCAGATTACCTCGGAGGGTGGGCTTGGACTTGAGGCTCGTGAGCGATACTGCATTGGCGATGTACAGCCCACAGAGGTGCTACCTACAGGTTCGACTACCCCGGACCGTGCTACCGACACTACCCCACCTTCCCGTGCTACAGGCGAGGAGGATCGGGAAAGAGGAGGACGAGCAGGCGGTCTGGAGCGCGCTGATTATATGGGAGGTGAGCAGGGTGCGCACCCTACCAGCAGAGGTTGAGGAGGTTCCAGAGACACGATAGGCTTACCTTAGGGAGCTGGGAGAGATACGTCCCCGCGGGGATGCCCAGCGGGGGACAGAGTGATTGTTTTATCTTTTCATGATGATATAGATATGGATGTTTAGAGTTTGATATGAGAATGAATAAGATTGATGGTTGAGATGATTTTGAGTTTGGACATTCTCTGATGTGATTGCGTGTGCCCATGGCCTGGTTGTATCTTCGATCTTCTATTTTGCCCCTGTGCATACACAAAATGAATAAAGGAAAACAGGTTAAATCTGTTTTAGGCTTGACCCCTTGCCCGCGGCAAGTTTAGAAAGTGACCAATCCTTGATTTTGGTCAAGGGGGCAAGCCTTATTAACATAGGCAAAAAAAAACACACAATGACAAAGTGCAATGCATGCGATGCATATGAGAAACCAAAATATTTTTTGGAGGTTTTGAAATATTTGATTTTTTTTTGGAATATTTGATTTTTTTGGGTTTTGAAATATTTGATCTCTTTGGGTTTTGAAATATTTGATTTTTTTTTTGGGTTTTGAAATATTTGATTTTTTTGGGTTTTGAAATATTTGATTTCTTTGGGTTTTGAAATATTTGATTTTTTTGGGTTTTGAAATATTTGATTTTTTTGGGTTTTGAAACCAGCTTAAGCTTAAATAACAGGGACCCTCTCATCTCGCTATGGACTTCCCGGACTTAGCACGTGCGAAAAAGGGGGCCGCCCGTGGCCGGGGTCAACTTTGCTCAACGGTGTTTCTGCCGAGGCCATACCCGGGGTGGGATTTGTTCCTTGGAAAATTGAAAAAGATTGAGTAGTGAAGCTGGTGGTAGGTGTAGAGGTTTTAGGGCTTGAGTTCTTCCCAAGACACTCCCCTTTTCAAAGAATCCGGTCTGTTGCGCCGGGGCTCTGTGTCCGTTATCGAACCTACATCCGCCTTAGGCACGCGTACGACCGGGCTCATTACGTCCCGCGGGGAAACTGTACTGCCACTCTTGCCATGCCTAGTTGTATTATTTGGGGATTTCGAGAGCCTCGAGCTTTGTGCTCTCAGCCTTGACTTTTGATTTTGCCCCTCTTCTTTCCCTTTTTTTTTTGCTTTTCTTTTCCTTTTCTTTGCGGAATAAGGTCTTAACGGGCTGCCCCTATTTGAGACCTCTTTTAGAGGGGGGTTTAGGTCAGTTCTCGCCCCCTTTATTCACCACTTGCCCCTATTTTCAGCCGAGAGAGAGGAAATACAAGGATCTTCACTTTCCCCAGGCATGGCCAAAGGGAAAACGGTGTCGGACAGCACAGGATAAAACCGAACCACGGGCAGCTGTGTAGTGTGTGAGATGCTGGACCCAGGTCCTCCTTTCACGATCAGGTGGGGTGTACCCTGCCATCGAGCCGTTGCTGGTTTTGACTCTATGGATAGAAACATTTTAAATATAGCCCATTCCACGGGTTTGGCAATTCTTCACCCTCTACGTTGATTAGACGATACGCATTACCCGGGTAAGCTTCCTTGATTACGAATGGCCCTTCCCAGTTGGGTTGCAGCTTAGACCTGGGACCTGCCGATCTGATGAATTTACGTTTCAACACCATATTACCCACTTGAAATTTTTTTTCAATGACCTTCTTTTGAAAATATCGCGAGACACGCTTTTGATACACCGAAATATGATTGGCCGCATTCAGCCTCTTCTCGTCTAAGAGCTCAAGTTGGACTAACAACGCCTCTCGACGTTCGTCGAGATTAAGTTCTTTGTCCAGCTACACTCTTAGGGAAGGGATCAAAATCTCATACGGGAGCACCGCCTCCATCCCATAAGTGAGAGCAAAAGGAGTCTGCCCTATAGGGGTGCGGACGAAGGTGCGATAGGCCCATAGAGCTTCTATCAGTTTGTCGGCCCAATCAGCAAATTTATGCGATTCGCATGTTTTCTTGATAATTTTGAGAAGGGTTTTATTTGTGGCCTCAGCTTGGCCATTACCTTGAGGGTAGTATGGTGATGAATGATGCAAAGCTATATTGAATTTCTTACAAAGGTCGTGGAGTTCTTGTGATATGAATTGAGGGCCGTTGTCGGTGACGATGTCGCCTGGCACTCCAAACCGCGAGATGATGTTCTTCATAATAAAGCGGCATACTGTGGTGGCTTTGATCTCTACATATGCTTCAGCTTCCGCCCATTTGGTGAAGTACTCCGTAGCCGTCAAAATGAAGGATTTCTGCTTGACTGCGGAATTCGGGTCACCGAGGGGTCCGATGATATCAAAGGCCCACATGGAGAACGGCCAAGGAGCAAAAAGAGGATGAAGAGAAGAAGCAGGAGCATGGATTTTGTCAGCATGGAGCTGGCACAGGAGACACCTACGGACATAGGTGGAGAAATCTTCTTCTAGGGTCGGCCAGTAATAGCCCTGCCTAAGAATCTTCTTTGCCAACGCTTGTCCATTCACATGCCCTCCACATTCACTGGAGTGACCCGCTTCTACTACTTTCCAAGCCTCTTCGTCATCTAGACACCTCATTAGAACTCCGTTCAGAGCCCGCCTATATAACTCACCAGCAACAATTATATATCTTACAGCGACTCTTCTAATGGCCTTTCTCTGTTCAGCATTCGCAGCCTCCGGAAATGTGCCATCCCTGCAATACTGCTCAATTTCGTAGAACCATGGCAATCCTTCTTCTTCGATGATTTCCTCAAGCTCAGTCAAGGATACTTCTCTCACCTCCTCCCTTTCTGTCTTCTTCTCTACAGACTTCCTAAGGTTGTCAAACCAGGATCTTGTGGGGAAGGAACATCTAACCGCTGGACCACAATGGTCTCAGTGGCACGACCGAGGGGAACGCGAGGGAAGAAGCGAGTGACGCAAGTGCGTCAGCCAAGATGTTCTGAGAACGAGGAGTATGAATATAGATAAGTTTTTGGAACTGCCTAGCCAAGAGCATGACCAGATCTTGATAGGGCTTAAGCTTAGGGTCACGGGTGCGGTAAGTTGACAGAACTTGACACAACACCAATTGAGAGTCTCCTATGATGTTAAGGTATCGCGCGCCCATGAGGTAGGCGTGCTTCAGACCGGCAAGGAGAGCCTCATACTCGGCTATATTATTAGTGGCAGGGAATGAGAGTTGATAAGCAACAGGGATGGTTACTCCCTCCGGAGTGAGGAGAACGGCACCAACTCCGCTGCCCTGGGAATTGAGAGCACCATCGAAATGAAGAGACCAGAAAGGAAGATGAGTGATTACTGCCAAGTGTTCATCAGGGAAGTCGTCCTGGATTGAATCAGTACGAGGAATAGGAGAATGAGCGAGGTGCTCAGCGATAGCGTATCCCTTGATTGCTTTCTGAATGATGAAGGTGATGTCAAACTGGGAAAGAAAGCTCTGCCAGCGAGCTAGTCTGCCAGAAAGGACAGGCTTTTCCAAGAGATAACGAATGGGGTCCATTCTAGAGATCAGCCTAACCTCGTAGGCGAGGAAATAGTGTTTAAGCTTCTGAGCTACCCACACTAGCGTCGCACAGGTCTTCTCCATGGCAGTATACTTAGATTCAGCAGGATTAAATAACCTCGAGAGGTAGTATGCTGCCCTTTCCCTTCCTTCATCATCTACCTGTGCCAAGACAGCTCCTAGGGAGTCCTCAATCACAGAAATGTACAATATCAGGGGTTTCCCAGGGACGGGTGGTTGTAGAACTGGGGGATTAGAAAGGTAAACCTTAAGCTCCTCATAGGCCTTTTGGCATTGTTCATTCCATTCAAATTTTGCGCCTGCCTTTAACAGTTCATAAAACGGGCGGCATCTTTGCGAGTGTTGAGATATGAACCTCCTTATAAATTGCAAACACCCAATCAAGCCTCGAAGTTCAGTAATGTTCTTTGGCGGCGGCATTTCCATGACGGCCTTTGCTTTGTTTGGGTCGATCTGAATCCCCTGTTGGGTTCGGTGCAGTATTCAGAGGGGGGGTGAATGAATATAGCCCTTTAAAATCTTTCGCCCAAATAAAATATGATGCTCACTAGAATTACTAGTTCGCAAACTAGACAAGCTTAAATGCTAATGGGCAGATGCGGAACTAAACAAACACACATTAAGATCACAAGAGTGCTAACAAGACAGATTTAGACAAAATATAGCTCAACTAGAATTTCGCTCTCTTGACAAATTAAAACACTCTAAGAAGACTAATTAACTCTTCTGCTCAACCAGAAGCCAAACACATGGAGCGCCCCTATGCATTCATCTAGCGGAAGCACATTAGAACAAAACAGACCACAATGCACAAGGGGTTTTTAGGTGGTTCGGTCCAGCAGACCTACATCCACCCCACACTCAAACAGAGTGTGGATTCCGCTGACTCACAGCTTGAACAGCTAGGCATCACAACTTGCCTTACAACCGCTGGGCAACACAGCTTGCCGTCCGAAGAATCCTCCTCGCCCCGCTGAGCAACACAGCTTGCTGTCCAGTGGAATCCTCCACTGCAAACCGCTGGGCAATACAGCTTAGCCGTCCAGAGGCAGCACCTCTGCAATCCGCTGACTAACAGCTTGAACAAAGATGTAAAATAGAAAACAGAAAAGATGGAAACACAGCAACTAAAGGCTGAACAATGAAGCATGAAATATAGCTCTAACAATGAGCAACCTCAGATTTGGTTTTGAACCAAAGATCTGAGGAACGAACTCCTTCTCTTTCTCTCTCTCTCTTCTTCCCTCGATCTCACTCTCTTTCTTCACTCTCTCTCTCTTTCTCTTTCTTCTCTACTCCACTTCTCTTCCTCTCTCGATCTCTGTTCTCCTTATCTCTCTCTTTCTCTTTTTCTTTTCTTCTGCTGGATCGTGGAAGCTCTCTCTTCTTTTTCCCTTTTTCTTCTCTCAGCTTCTGCTCTCTGGCTTCGATCACGATCTCACTCTCTTTCTTCTTCTTCTCTTTTTCTTCTTCTTTTCTTTTTTTCTGGATCGAAGGGCTTTTCTGCTCTCCAGGCTTCTTCTTCGATCAGCCTTCTACAGAGGATGAAGGCTTCCTTTTATAAGCAATAGCAGCAGGCACACTGGCGCATGTGGCTTCCACATTTCCTCCCCTAAAAATTCGAACAACGTGGCAGCATCCTGGTATCTCGTCCACCCTTGGATCACGAGCCAGGCACCTCGGATCACGTGCCCTTCATTAGTACGCATTTTGAATTTGTGCCACTGCGTCGACCCTGCTGTGGATAGCGTTGACGCGTTGAAGACAGCCAGAGATAAGTCGCCCCTTTCTTGAACTACTGCGTCGACGCTGCCAGTTGGTGGCGTTGACGCACGAACATGTACATTTGTATATTGGCATCTCTTAAGCCGCTGCGTCGACGCTTCCAACCCGTGGCGTTGACGCATTGATGCGTTCCAGTGAGCAACCAGCCTAGCCTTTCTTAACTGTTGCGTCGATGCTGCTCCACTACTGCGTTGACGCATTGGAATATTTCTGAAAAGGCCTCTGCTTCTTGAGTGGCTGAGTTGACACAGCCTTTGCGTAGAGTTGACGCTGTGAAGAGTATCCGTGGATGCATCTTCACTGGTGCGTGGACGCCTTAAGCTCTAGCCTCGACCCTGTTCCCTTCAGCAACAAAAATGAAGTCATAAGGTCTAAGTATGTACATTGTATTGTATATACTTCGAAAGAAACAGTCCAATGTATATACTTCAAGAACTCTAGACAACGGATGCTGTACAGACTTCAGATGCTATAGTCCAATGTATGGACTTTGACGAAGTGAAGCAGTGTACAGACTTGAATCAAACCGATGTATAGACTTGAAGTGAAGACCATTGTATAGAGTTGGTGAAATGAAGTCTAGTGTACAGACTTGCAGATACAAAGCCAATGTATAGACTTACACAAGCGAGCTATAGTGCCAATGTGTAGACTTCACGCTGTACAGACTTTCCAAAGAGAACTTAACGCTGTACAGACTTGAGGCTTTGAACGTTGAAGGCACAAGACGATGTACAGACTCAGATTCTAGACCAGTGGCTGTACAGACTTTGAAAGATGCAGA
The DNA here is from genome assembly GCA_022559845.1 of Amorphophallus konjac. Taxonomy (NCBI): domain Eukaryota; kingdom Viridiplantae; phylum Streptophyta; class Magnoliopsida; order Alismatales; family Araceae; genus Amorphophallus; species Amorphophallus konjac. The sequence continues at coordinate 229,682,884 of CM040127.1, forward strand.
CTCTGTATAGACTTTAACTCAAACATGCATAATGTATAGGCTTTGTGAAACGTGAATGCGATGTACACACTCACAGCGTTGACGCTACAGACTAGAGAATGCTCACAGTGTTGACGCTGCATGAGACGTAGGCGGTACAGACTTAGCCTAAGACTTACATGAGATGCTCATTGTGTACACTTCAAGCCCAGTGTATAGACTCTCAGCCATGAACAAAGCGTGAAGCACACTAATGCAGGAATGTGTAGACTTAGAAGTCTATGTGCATGATAAAACCAATATATAGACTCTGAAATGCAAGCGATGCAGAAATGCCTAGACATTGGGCTTTACCCTGCAGTGTATAGACTTTGCTACCCAAATCATGAACAATGCAAGCCACAGTTCAATGTATGAACTTTGCAAGTGCACTGGCTGTACAGACTTCAAGACTAATGTATGGAGCAAAGCAAGAGTTCTTTCAAAACAATTCCAATGCGTCAACGCATTGAGTCCACTGCGTCGACGCACCAGTTGACACATTTTATAGACCAGCTCTGGGACAGATCAGTGAGTTGACGCAATGATCCCATGCGTCAACGCATCATGTAATACTCATGCAAACTCATGCATTCAATGCTGTATATCAGACACAGTCCTATGCAATCAAATCAGCAGCCATATTCAAAACACAATATCATAATGCACTGACTGTGTTGCAATCATCAAAATAAATCAGCATGCTATCATCAAAACACAATGCACATGCTTGCTTGTGCCTAAGAGGCACAACATTCTCCCCCTTTTTGATGATGGCAACACAATGTGACAGTGAGTCACACACAAGATTTTCTCCCCCTTTCACATGATCAAAAAGAGAAAAACAGTAAAAACAAAAGTGCAAAGTGCATTATGCATGCAAATTCCTCTAGAACATTCTCCCCCTGAATGTAAGACTCCCCTGAATTATTTCTCCCCCTAAATAATAGCTCCCCCTTTGAGAAGGAATATGAATATATAAACAAGGAAGAGAAGGTAGGAGGGTCACTTGACAACAGCTGAAACATAGGTTCAGAAGGGAAGCATGATTATAAACAACTGTTAAAGTATAAGAATCAGCAACATATAATTTTGACAAAAATTCAAGTTTAACAGTGATAAATCTAGAGTAAAATATTTGACCCCTGAACAAGAGTTTATAGATTCCATTTATAGCAATGAATCTAGGGCACATGGTATTAATAGATAAGTCAGTAATAATACCCTTTTGTGATTTAAACAAGGAAATTCAAGAGAGGCAACTTGAACATGTATTGATAAAAATAATTTTCACTCATTGACTTTTGATTTTTCGAAAGGTTACAGCAGTTTGATTTTCACTTTTGAATTTTTCAGAACCTGAACTAAGTAAATAGATCAGTGGCATTTATGCTGTTGACATTAGGTGTACACCTTGATCAGAGGCAGGTACCCCCAGTTACTAGGCATAAACTACTAGACCTATTTCAGATCAAAACCCACAAAGAATAGTCTTCACTTTTGACATTAAGGGTACACCTTGATTAGATGCTAGTACCCTCAGTTACTTGGTGAGGACTCCCCCTATAGATTTAACCCTATGAACAGAGATATTCTGAATCACCTCATGACATGTGAATTCTCCTACTTCTTTAGAGGAGTTCACAGTTTCTCAGTGCAATCAGCCATTGCTCTGTCACTATATTCAGTTCATAGCATTTATGATCTTATTTACTGCTGCCCTTAATTCTTTTAGAGTGATTGTTTAAAAAATCAGTACACACTCTTGTTAACATATTCTAGACATATCCAGTTCAACACATTTGGGCATTACAAAAACTTTTTCTATTTTAGCCATGAGACAAAGATTAAGAGCTATAAAAGTTTTCTTTTATCTCAAATTCTGAAGTGCAGACACTTAACTCTCCAATTTATAAAGGTTAAACCTTTAGTTCCTTTCAATTTATAAGTGTGATTCTTATAAGTGAATAATTGCAATAATCACCATTCAATGTACTAAACCAGATGTAAAGCTATTGTTTAGTGAAAATGATGGGGAAAGGATAGCAATTGGCATTATGGTTCAATGAGCAACTGATGTCAAAGAATATGAATCATTTGAATGAGAACACTGAGAAGTGAATAGGATTCAATGAATTGAATAGAACTCTCAGCTCCCCCTGACATCATGATGCAAGAGATATGCTATGCAACATACTGTCCTACATACAGATTATGCACCAAGGATACATGAGACAAGTAAGCAATCAATTCAGATTTATGCATTCAAGTTATAAACATTTTCATCCTTTTTTAGATTTTTCAGCATATGATGCAGTGCAAATCAGCCCTATTATGCATTGAAAAACATGCAGTCTACGACAATAGGCAAATGACAATCATGCAAATCAGTCCTATATGCATTGATCAATTTCATTGACAGTCATGCATATGATGTATGCAGACACTAGACACATGCATTGACTGTATGCACTAACTGACCCATTCAAGCTTAGTCCAAGTATGTAATCAAGCATGCAATACATTGACACAAGACACATGCATTGACTCTATACACTGAAGAACCATTCAAGCTCAGTACAAGGTATGCATCGACTCAAAAATGATTGAGCAGAACATCAAGCATCCTATGTTCATAGTGCAAAAACTAGCAAGAGAGAAGAGCATCAGATATGTGCAAAATTAAACTCAATAGCTGAGTCTGGAATACAGACCGATCAGCTAATCAAGAAGAGACATTAGAATTCAACCAGACAGTTCAACAATTTCAGATAATGAAGTTTAAACATAGAGTTTTGGAACTGACCTGAAAAGTTCAATCATGGGGTTTTCATTCTTGAGTGCCTTGGTTAACCCCTCTTATTCATTTCCAAGGCGCACCTGCAACAACTGGATTATTTTGATCCTGCAGGAACCCAAGAAGTCTTGGGTCCTGAATTAACAGTGACATTCCTAGCAGGTATGGTAGCCAACTTCTGTGCATGAAGGTCATCAATTCTCATCACATGACAATCATTCATTGAATGACCTATCTGACCACAGTAGTGGCATGATGCAGTAGTTCTGAAATTTATTTTGTGCACATTCCTATGAGCAGGAGTTCTAATTGCACATGCATGGAAATTTTTGTTAACAGAATTGAAATTATGTTTACCAAAACTAGTCTGGCTTTGGTATCCTGCCAGCCAACAGGTTGCAGCCCTGTGACCTGGCTTTCCACAGTTAAAGCATAAAGCAACAGATTGTCTGGTCCTATGATACATATCAACAGCAGCATGAGACCTATGAAACTTAGCATGAATTATTCTGTTGTTTACATGGACATTTCGTTTCTTACTAGCATCATTGGGAACAGGAAATTTTATAGATTTAAAATTAAGTCTACTTTCCTGAGCATGCCAACAGTCCTTGACTATGTGGCCATGCCTCCCACATTCGAAGTACCTTGGATGCTTACCTCTGGAGCCAAGGTTATTTCTATCAAAAGCATTTTTGTTAACATGGAAATTAACAAATTCAGAATTGAATCTCTTTCTCGGATTCTGCCAACATTGAGCAGCAATGTGGCCAAACTTCCCACAACAAAAATAATTCAGATTCTTTCTCCTAGAATCATGATTTCTAGCATGAAATTCTTTAACATTCAGATTACCCTTTTTTCGATCAGACAGAACTTTTCTAGCATGCCTTCTGTCATCTTGTTTCATCACAAAACACTCACTCATAAAGTGTCCATGCTTACCACAATAATGACAAGAACAAGAACCATTAGATTTATTTAAAACATGGCACTTATCAGATGAGTTTGAGCTTTTAGCATGCAGATTGTTCCTTTGAGTTTTTGGGGTTTTCTGATTTTTATTTCATTTTTGAATTTCCTTAGTAGCATGCATATTTGAAGAAGAAGTTGAAGTGCTAGCTAAACTAGAGCTACGAATAAAAGTGGTATACAGCTAGTTCTTCTTAGCATGCTTAATTTCAGACATGTTATCAATCTCCTCACATTGATCACTTACTACATCTTCCGAGGATATTTTCATTTTGCCTTTATCCTTAGCAACCATAGATGAAGTACCATTCATCTCAGTAATTTTACTTTCCAAGGAGATTATAAGATTTTCTGAATCAACTTTCTCCTTTTCACAACTAGCCAGTTTTTCTTTTAATAACACAATTTCATTTTCCAAATCAGCAGTGTGTATTAAAAAACTAGCAATTTCTTCATCACTACAATTGATACACTCTTTCAATACTGATTTCTCTTTTTCAATCGTCATCCATCTTTCAGAGAAAACAGTGTTAAGAACCATTAACTTTTTATTTTGTTCCTTCAGATGAGCATTTTCTTCAAGCATTTTACTTTCAATTTCTTCAGCTTCAGTTTTCTTTTCTAACAATAATTTGTTTTCCTCTTTCAGGGATTTGATTGATTCCTTTTGCACATTATCATCATGATCAAACTCATTTATCATGTCTTCTAAAATAGCACATGCATTGCAGGAATCATCTTCTCTAATGTGCTTATTTCTGAGATTCTCATTTTCAGATTTCAAGTTTTCATTTTCTGCCTTCAAATGAGTGACTTCAAGATTCATGTCTTTTCTCAATTTTTTATTTTCAGATTTTAATTTATTGGACACTTTGAACAAATTTTCATACATCTCTATCAATTCATCAAAAGTGTATCCATCTGATTCGGAGCTTACCTGAGATGAGGTTTCCTCATCATCACTTCCCCGGTTGGCCATCAAGCATATGGACTTTTCTCCTTCTTCATCAATGTCCGAGGTGTTCCCTTTAAGTTTCGATAGTTCTGGACAATCATCCTTTGTGTGGCCATCCTTCCTGCATTTGTAGCAAACATTAGTGTCAGCAATCTTGGCAAGATTAGAATTATACCTTGTTTGCTTTTTGCCACCATCAAGCTTTCCTTCTCTTTTTCTCAGAAATTTCGTGAAATCACTGATCACCATTCCAATGTGGTCTTCATCAATTTCAGACCGCGACAGGCTGATTTTTTCGCTTGATGATCCACTGTGGCTGGATCTAATTACTTTGCTAGAGCCAGCCTTCAACACGATTGGTTCCATTACAAATAATCTGAAGACACAGAAAAACTGAAGCACTTAAACCAAATAAGCAAGACAAAGCACTAAGTCGGAGAATCAAAACAACAAACACAGAAAGCACACTCTGAAATGCACCAAACACTAACAGGATCCTGTGCAGATTGTTAGATCTGATAGATCAGAGACCCGCTCTGATACCAATTGTTAGGTTCGGTGCAGTATTCAGAGGGGGGGGGTGAATGAATATAGCCCTTTAAAATCTTTCGCCCAAATAAAATATGATGCTCACTAGAATTACTAGTTCGCAAACTAGACAAGCTTAAATGCTAATGGGTAGATGGGAAACTAAACAAACACACATTAAGATCACTAGAGTTCTAACAAGACAGATTTAGACAAAATATAGCACAACTAGAATTTCGCTCTCTTGACAAATTAAAACACTCTAAGAAGACTAATTAACTCTTCTGCTCAACCAGAAGCCAAACACATGGAGCGCCCCTATGCATTCATCTAGCGGAAGCACATTAGAATAAAACAGACCACAATGCACAAGGGGTTTTTAGGTGGTTCGGTCCAGCAGACCTACATCCACCCCAGACTCAAACCGAGTGTGGATTTTGCTGACTCACAGCTTGAACAGCTGGGCATCACAGCTTGCCTTACAACCGCTGGGCAACACAGCTTGCCGTCCGAGGAATTCTCCTAGCCCCGCTGAGCAACACAGCTTGCTGTCCAGTGGAATCCTCCACTGCAAACCGCTGGGCAATACAGCTTAGCCGTCCAGAGGCAACACCTCTGCAATCCGCTGACTAACAGCTTGAACAAAGATGTAAAATAGAAAACATAAACGATGGAAACACATCAACTAAAGGCTGAACAATGAAGCACGAAATATAGCTCTAACAATGAGCAACCTCAGATCTGGTTTTGAACCAAAGATCTGAGGAACGAACTCCTTCTCTTTCTCTCTCTCTCTTCTTCCCTCAATCTCACTCTCTTTCTTCACTCTCTCTCTTTCTCTTTCTTCTCTGCTCCACTTCTCTTCCTCTCTCGATCTCTGTTCTCCTTATCTCTCTCTTTCTCTTTTTCTTTTCTTCTGCTGGATCGTGGAAGCTCTCTCTTCTTTTTCCCTTTTTCTTCTCTCAGCTTCTGCTCTCTGGCTTCGATCACGATCTCACTCTCTTTCTTCTTCTTCTCTTTTTCTTCTTCTTTTCTTTTTTTCTGGATCGAAGGGCTTTTCTGCTCTCCAGGCTTCTTCTTCGATCAGCCTTCTACAGAGGATGAAGGCTTCCTTGTATAAGCAGCAGCAGCAGCAGGCACACTGGCGCGTGTGGCTTCCACATTTCCTCCCCTAAAAATTCGAACAACGTGGCAGCATCCTGGTATCTCGTCCACCCTTGGATCACGAGCCAGGCACCTCGATCACGTGCCCTTCATTAGTACGCATTTTGAATTTGTCCCACTGCGTCGACCCTACTGTGGATAGCGTTGACGCGTTGAAGGCAGCCAGAGATAAGTCGCCCCTTTCTTGAACTGCTGCGTCGACGCTGCCAGTTGGTGGCGTTGATGCACGAACATGTACATTTGTATATTGGCGTCTCTTAAGCCGCTGCGTCGACGCTTCCAACACGTGGCGTTGACGCATTGATGCGTTCCAGTGAGCAACCAACCTAGCCTTTCTTAACTGTTGCGTCAACGTTGCTCCACTGCTGCATTGACGCATTGGAATATTTCTGACAAGGCCTCTGCTTCTTGAGTGGCTGAGTTGATGCAGCCTTTGCGTAGAGTTGACGCTGTGAAGAGTATCTGTGGATGCATCTTCACTGGTGCGTGGACGCCTTAAGCTCCAGCGTCGACCCTATTCCCTTCAGCAACAAGAATGAAGTCATAAGGTCTAAGTATGTACATTGTATTGTATATACTTCGAAAGAAACAGTCCAATGTATATACTTTAAGAACTCTAGACAACGGACGCTGTACAGACTTCAGATGCTACAGTCCAATGTATGGACTTTGCCGAAGTGAAGCAGTGTACATACTTGAATCAAACCGATGTATAGACTTGAAGTGAAGACCATTGTATAGAGTTGGTGAAATGAAGTCCAGTGTACAGACTTGCAGATACGAAGCCAATGTATAGACTTACACAAGCGAGCTATAGTGCCAATGTGTAGACTTCACGCTGTACAGACTTTCCAAAGAGAACTTAACGCTGTACAGACTTGAGGCTTTGAACGTTGAAGGCACAAGACGATGTACAGACTCAGATTCTAGACCAGTGGCTATACAGACTTTGAAAGATGCAGACTCTGTATAGACTTTAACTCAAACATGCATAATGTATAGGCTTTTTGATACATGAATGCGATGTACACACTCACAGCGTTGACGCTACAGACTAGAGAATGCTCACAGCATTGACGCTGCATGAGACATAGGCTGTACAGAGTTAGCCTAAGACAATGCATGAACTGACGTTGTATATACTTAGCCAATGCAATGCACTATGAATGTATGGACTTACATGAGATGCTCATTGTGTACACTTCAAGCCCAGTGTATAGACTCTCAGCCATGAACAAAGCGTGAAGCACACTAATGCAGGAATGTGTAGACTTGGAAGTCTATGTGCATGACAAAACCAATATATAGACTCTGAAATGCAAGCGATGTAGCAATGCCTAGACATTGGGCTTTACCCTGCAGTGTATAGACTTTGCTACCCAAATCATGAACAGTGCAAGCCACAGTTCAATGTATGAACTTTGCAAGTGCACTGGCTGTACAGACTTCAAGACTAATGTATGAAGCAAAGCAAGAGTTCTTTCAAAACAATTCCAATGCGTCAACGCATTGAGTCCACTGCGTCGACGCACCAGTTGACACATTTTATAGACCAGCTCTGGGACAGACCAGTGAGTTGATGCAATGATCCCATGCGTCAACGCATCATGCAATACTCATGCAAACTCATGCATTCAATGCTGTATATCAGACACAGTCCTATGCAATCAAATCAGCAGCCATATTCAAAACACAATATCATAATGCACTGACTGTGTTGCAATCATCAAAACAAATCAGCATGCTATCATCAAAACACAATGCACATGCTTGCTTGTGCCTAAGAGGCACAACATCCCCCATTTACTAACTATGAATCCAAGCAATTTCCCTGACGCAACTCCAAATACACATTTCTTCGGATTCATTTTTAACTTATATTCCCTAGCCCTTTGCAACACTTTGGCTAGAATGGCGGGGTGTTCTTCTTGAGACCTCGATTTGACCAGAATATCATCCACGTAAGCTTCCAAGTAGACATGCATCATATCGTGGAAAATAGCCATCATCGCCCTTTGATAAGTGGCACATGCATTTTGCAATCCGAAGGGCATGACAACGTAGCAGTATGTGCCCCAAGGCGTAGTGAACGAGGTCTTTTCTTGGTCTTCTGGAGCTAGAAGGATTTGGTTATATCCAGAATAACCATCCATGAAAGAGAGTGCTTCGTATCCAGCTGTATTGTCGACTAAGACATCGATGTGAGGAAGTGGAAAATCATCTTCTGGACATGCCTTATTTAAGTCCCTAAAGTCAATACAAATCCGGATTTTACCATCCTTCTTCATTACTGGGACTATGTTTGCCACCCATTGTGGATATAGTACAACTCTAATGAACTTGGCCTTATGCAATTTATCAACTTCTTCCTTAATTCTCAAGGCCATCTGCGGGTGGAATCTTCTCGCCTTCTACTTAACGGGTGTTGCCCCTGGTTTTAGGATCAATCGATGTTCAACCAGTGCATGGTCAAGACCTGGCATGTCCTCATAGGACCAGGCAAAAGAGTCGCTGTACTCCCTCAAAACCTTGATAAGCTCCTCTTCGACCTGAGGAGGGAGGTTAGCAGAAATAAGTATGGGCCTGGGATCCTCTTCTGTTCCGAGATTAATCTCTTTAGTGGGTTCATCCACTGCCAAGGAAGGTTCGTCAAACTTCTTTAAGCCTTGTACGTATAAATCGGTAGTGTCACCCATCTCACTTTCCTCATCATCAGCTGGGTCCTTTTCATTTACGATTTCGTATACCCCTAGTCCATCATTGCTCCATACCCCTTCCAACTCTTCACCATCTTCCAAGACGATCGTGAGTTCTACAAATTCAGGGCACTTCAGAAGGGCGTGGCATCTTTCAGCCAGATCTTGCAGAAACCTATCGGGAATGGTTTTGGGATGACGCGTCACGGGGCGCACCGCAGACGTGGATGGGCTTACTAGACTCGAACTAGACTCTACTCCCACTGATTCGACTAACCTAGGAGACTCTGTGCACTGTACATTTACCCTAGGAGAGAGGAAATCTACTGGAAGAGAAACAGGGGTCTCGTGCCCCTGGGAACCTGAGCAGAACATAGCGTAATCTTCCATTGAGACCTCCGTTTTGAAATTGACGTTTTTTTTTTTGAGGCCGGAGGTGATCATGCAACAAGAGGAGGAAGAAGACGGAGGAGGAGGTAACTGCATGGGGAATAATTCCGGAAATATGCAATCAAAGAAAGGATCAGAAGAAGAAAACCACATTTCATGGAGCTGAGCTCCGGGGGGAGGAGGAGTAAACAATGTTGAAAGATCAATGGGCCGGCAATGCCCACAAACACAAGGAACAAACAGAATTTTGGGCCTCTCCGTGAAGTGTGGTTCGACCAGGATCGGAGGAGAACGAGGAACAAACCCCAACTGTTGGAACCAAGAGGCAAGACGAGATGGGGACATAGAGTAAGAAATGACAGAGCTCCCCACTTCCCATGGCCCCTGGCGAGCCAATGGCATCGGAGAACGCTTCACCAGCTGCGTCTCCTTTTTATTCGGTTTGCTTTCTTTTTTCTGAAACAACTTTTCAAAACCACCAGACCAATATTCTAGGTCACCAACCACTCTTTGCAGCGGCAGTGGTGGCTCAGTGACAACACAGGCTTCATCTGCCTTTTCTTTGAGACTGGACGGTGATTCCTTCAAGGTACCTGGCTGCAACGGCCCTTTTACAAAATGTTGTCGGTAGTCCCATGTTAATGGCCCAGAGTCTTCGAGTACTAACATTGAGGATTCATGGTAACTGAGGCCTCGGCGGCCCATCTTCCTTCCTTTGGGAATGGGGTTGGTCCGACCCTGTAACTGTGCACCAAGCCCCTGGCCCGGCTGATAACCCAATTTCAAAATCATCTGCCATCCTTTGGAATCCATAATCTTGGATTTGACTTTTACATTGACTGGCTCAGTGGTGGGCTTGCGTGACGCATATGCCCATGAATAATTCAAATCCATCACCGACAGAACCGGCCTATTGGTGGGCCAGAGTGTAGGAAGAATCTTAGCCGCTATGGCATCAACATTTTGGACTGTGGAAATACTTTTTACCTTGACCACCCGCCCTTGGAATGGGAACTTCAAGCATTGGTGGGCAGTGGAGGGTATGGCATTTAAACTGTTCAACCATGGACCACCCTGTATGGCTTTGAACATCGGGTCTATGTCCAATACATAAAATTCTACGTTCATGACCAAGGGCCCTAGCTCGGCCTGTATAGTCACGACCCCATGACAAGCACGCCTGGAATTATCATAGGCTGCTATTGTAGTCGGTGTTGGCTTGAGCATGTCTTCTGAGATATTGCAGGCACGGAGGGTACTTAACGAACACACATTTATTTATGCTCCTGTGTCTACAAGGGCAGACTCCACGGCCACTTTGTTCAGGGAAATGGTGATGCACAACGGCATCTGCCGTGCCTCAGGGGGTGCCAGTTCTGCTTCAGAAAATGAAATGGAAGGTCCCCTGGTAATTGTTGCCAAAACCGACGGCAAGCTATCTACTGCCACGTCCTCGCTCACCATAACTTTCTGCAGGAAAGTCTTCAAGGCGTCCTAGGGTAGTGGCGACCTCTTGATTAATTCCAAGACTGAGATTTTAGCCGGCATCCGATCTAAATGCTGCAATAAATCATATTTTGTGCCCGGCACAGGGTCTACTTCTTCTGTTTCAGCTGTGGGGGAATGAACTTGGAGGTTAGGTGCAGACACACCGGAAGGGGAAAAAATTCTCTAGAAGGGACGCCTGCTCCGAAGGGCGCACTATGATGCTGGCCCGGCCTGAGATGGACCCCCGCTCGGTCCGGTGGAGTTGGTGAAAGGCGTGGTAATGGGGGTGAGGATGGCAGATGTGGGTCTAATGGGCCCTGGTGGAAGGGAAATGGGTGAAGGGTTAAGCGGAGGGGTAATGACGGAGGGTACAGTGGGTGGTGGCGAAGGGACTGGTGGAGCGGAGGGGAATATAACGGGCTTAATGGGTGGCGTGGAGGGAGCAATGAGTGGTATAGTGGTCAGAGTGGCGGGTTTGAGGATGGAGGGGAAAGCAGGTGCAGAGGAATGGTTGTGGTGGAAGGCTAGAAGGTGTGCGGGGGTTTCATCATCAAAAGTCCACCCAGCGCTGGGGGTTGGGTGCTGGATAATACTTACTTGTCCTGGAGCCGGTGCCGGTGGCTGTTGTTGTTGCTGAGGAGCGGGTTGATGTACTGGCATGGGATTGTGATGGATCCCGAGGTCTTGTTGCTGCTGCTGGGGTTGCTGTTGCTGCTGGGGTTGCTGCTGCTGCTGCTGCTGCTGGGGCGCCGCCTGCTGCGGCCTGGCCTGTCTTTGTCTTTGCTTGATATCCTCCATCAATTGGTGCATCTGGGCCCAATCAATCCTCTGGCCCTCATGCAGGTCATACACCAGGTCTCTAAACTGATAGCATCGTTCTATTGTATGCCCGGGTTGCTGATGGAATATACAGTATTGAGACTGATCGGCTGTCGGATTCCAATTTGGACGCTCAGGAGGTAACTGAAGATCACCAGTGTACATTAAGGCAGAGAAAATATCGGGCAAAGCTTCAGGAAGAGGAGGGTAATGGGCCCTCTTTGGACTCGGTCGAGCAGATCCATAGGCGGCGAGAGGCGGCACATTGTTGTATTGTGGCGGTCGCTGAGGCTATTGGGGTGACGGAGGTGTTTGTTGCGGATATTGTAGGACTTGGAAGGTGGGCTGGGGACCTTGTGTGGTGGCAAACTGGGGATTGCGTGAAGGCTGGGGGAAGCGGGGTGGAGCGGCCTGGGGGAACTGAACAACCTGGACCTGCTCATTAATATGTACTACCTCAGTGATGGGGCCCTGGGATTTCCTGGGAGCCTTGGGTTTCTGGGCCTCAAATAAGGAGTGGATGGGGGAGTCTTTGAACTGGGTTTGTATGAACCGAGCTCTGCTATATAACTGGTGCATGTTTGAGATATCATTCATTGCCAAGATGTTCTTGAATGTTGGCGTGGCATTGGAGATCAGCAATTTCACTTTCTCTTCCTCCGGGATCTGCCCGGGCACACGTGAGGCCATCTGCCTCCATCGGTCTACATAGGTTGCAAAGTCTTCCTCCGGCTTCATCTTCTCGGCTACCAAGTCAGTAAAAGAATATTCGGGTCCGACCCGATCTTGAAATCTCTGGATGAACCTTTCCTTGACGGTCTTAAAACTCTCAGCCTCCTCCATGGGCAAGGTATAGAACCATTCCAGGGTGACCCCTTCTAACGATCGGCGAAATAAATAAGCCATTAGACGGTCATCTTGCTGGAACTGTGCTGACTCATATAAGAATTCCCGGACATGAATGAACGGGTTACCATTCCCGTCATATTTGCGATACACGGGGAGCTCAGACTGAGAAGGAAAATGAATGTCCCTGAAGTTAGGGATAGGGACATCAGCAAGAGATTGCGGGCCGACCCGCTTGTGGAGGAGATCAATTTGTTGCTGCATAGCAGCCCATTTGTCAAGAATTTCCCGTTCCCGAGAAGGAGGAGAAGGAGCAGGAGGAGCAATACCTGGATAGGTGGTTAAAGGATAAGCTGATTGAGGGGGCGGCCCATAAGAGGGATAGTGGGCCGAGGAAGGGCCCATCTCCGCATGAGCCAACTGGGCTGTCCCTGATTGCAACCTAACAAGATCCGCCGGGGCTACGAGGGCTTGTGGTGACGAAGAAATTGTGGCGTATGTATCCAGGTAAGGAACTGAGGGGATTGGAGACTTTCCCTTATCGAGCTGCTGATGGGCCGAGGTGGAAGCCTGGCCCATTTCCATATTGGAATAGCGAAGGGCCTGAGGTCGGCCAGGAGTAAGGTCGATGGGAGCCACAGAGGTGGTCCCAACAGCGGGAGACTGGATGGCAGCGGCAGTCTTGCCATGAGAAGGAATTGAGGTTGGCGCATCGGCCCCTTGCAAAGCCTGCCGGATGAGATGGAGCTGGGTAGGGTCCAGCTGGGCCATCATATTGAGGATTAGATTGGCTGAATTCTGATTGGATGGATTTGAAAGAGAGGGTTGGGAACCTTCGCCAAGAATGGTTGGGAGGGGAGGGCAGTCCCCTCTCCTCCTTGCAAGTGGGCGACCCTAGGTGGGTCCTCAAGAAGGCCACGAGGAAGGGAGTCCTCGTGGGACTGAGAGAAGTCGTACGACGACATGGAAGATGACGAATCGAACAAGGGGTTGGAGTATGAATGGAAATAAGAACCAACCCTAGGAGGTGATCGTGAGGGAAAGAGACAATCCCACATGCACCAAGACACCTAGGACTAGGACCGATAAAACTAACCGACCAAACCTACAAAGCAAATCACAAGCATGCAATGGAAGGAAGAGATGAGATCCGAATCACCCAATTAGGCAACCAAGTTATTAAATGAGCTCATTAATTTCTTCTGATTTCCTCTTCGAACCTTAGGGCGTTAATGAAAGTATAAGTTCTCTCAACCACTAGGTGCCTAACTGGGGTAGGTAATGAGGAACTGTGTGACTCTACAAGGATCTCTCGCTTGCGGATGTAAACCCTAGACTGGTGGTGGATGTGGTACAACCTGCCCGGCGTCCGTGTGAGAATCCATGGCTCACGGGGGCTTACGGAGGTCCTCGGCAAGGTCCCTAGTCGGCTCCAAGGAATATGGAGATGAGAGGAAACCCTACCTCGGTATGAATGCAACTACTATGAGAAGAAATGGATGCTCCTATGCGTACCGGGGTGCATGCATAATCTAGCATAGCAACTATAAATCAATGAGCAAGTATACGCATGAACAACAAAGAGAATGATAACGCAACTATGATGAGGAAGCAGGGGGGAAAAATCAACAAATAGCACCAGGAGCAGTAAATCGCGTAGAATATGACAATCAACATACACTGTAAGCGCACTGTGACAGAAGATGAACGGCCCTTATGCGACCGCTCCATGAGTAAAACGGTCTGTCTAGGACCGTGTAATCCAGGGAGAAAACAACAGCAGAACTATGGAATAATCACAGGATACTGAGAACATGACGCAGCAGTGGCAGGAAAATACATGTAGAACGGTCTGTATCCAACCGCGCACTCCTCTACACGGTCGTCCAGCAGCCGCGTGCCTACAACCAAAACAAAGCGAAGCGTACCTGTGGTGAAGCAATGGGTGGCTGGACTCAAACTGCTCCAAATGCTTGACGGCGTGTCAGGAACCATCCCGGACAGGAAAGAGGAGAGAAGCTGGCTCTGGCCGCAGGGGACGGACGGTGGAGAATCAACCGCGCCTATGTATGGGCGGCTCAGAAGAAACCGCGCACGTCCCAGGAGGTAGAAAACGCATCCCACCTACAAATCGCTCTTAGAAGAAAACTTGCACAACAGATAAGGGGGGTCAGCAACTCAAAAGCACGATGGGCGTTAGGGGTCCCACCGTGATCGCCGCAAAAGGGGATGTAGATATATTTCTCTCCTCCTACTAAAGATCAATATGCATCATGGTGGAATAATATGTGATGAGCAAGTAACAAGGATAAGAGGAGAATAGAGAACAAAAGGACCGTGATCGCCACCAAGGTGCCGGACGTGATGGACATGCCGTACCTTGGAAAGAGGGGGAGTACTCGCCTAAGCTGCAGCACTGAAGAGATGAACGGCTCTTTGAGGGCCGCCTACTGGATGTACGGTCTTACGATAGACCGCCTAAGTGTGCTGCAGAGGGTGCGGGAGGAACTACCACTGGAGGATGGACGGCGCTCTGTTGACCGCACCAACAGGATGAACGGCGCTTTATGCACCGCACACGATGTTGAATGGCTGTCTGAAAACCGCACAAGTCCACCACGCAGTAAGTTGCAAGGGGTCCAACCTCCACCCTCTCCGGCCGGCCAGAGGGGATGGGCCTCGTGCTGATGATTGCTGACCTGCAAAACAACGTAAGAAACACATAGAAAAGACCTAAATTAGAACTTGACGGTGTAGTAAATGTCAATATAAGAAGAAATGAACATAAACAAATGGCAAGGAAAATACCTGGGAGTTTTAAACCCCTAGGGTGACAAAAACATGGGTGGATGTGTGCATGATAATGAGACAGAATGGGGGCGTATGGAGAAAATGATGCATGCAATGAAAGGAAAGTGATGAAGACTATAAACAAAAGGATTCAAAACCAAACTACTCTCTGAACCGGAGGCTTATATGGACGTAGAAAGCCTCCCTCCTTGGTGCTAGGTCGCTCAAGAGTGCGACAGGGCTTCACCGTCGACCAAAAATTCCCCCCACCTCTTCATTCCGGCCATTAGGGTCTATTTATAGAGCCTAGAAAGCTAGCACCGAAACTAGGGTTTAGAGCTATTTTTAGGTCAAAATTATAAAAGATAAATCGTAGATATTATCATAATCTTTCATCCAGTCGAAACGGCATCAAAAATGGTTGATTATCCACGGAGAAATCGGCAAGAGAAGTCAGGGATAAAACCATGCATAAAAGGGATAAAAATCTGTTAAAAATCACCACTCGACAGGATGAACGGTCTTACGATAGACCGCTCAAGCTGATGGGCGGTCCATTAAAGACCGTCCAACTCTGTCGGTGGAAATTCAGAAAATCAGGAAATTAACCCAATTATCGCTCGAACTGACCGAAACGTCCGCCGTTGGACACTAAAAGATGAACGGTTCTAATAAGCCCGTGCAAATGTAGAGTGGCCAACCATCGACCGTTCTAGACCTGTCGGTGATAATTCAAATAATTGGATAATTATCTGAGAAATTGGCACGCGTAGGACTCTGAGATATAGGCGGTTTGAATTCGCCCGTCCATTTGTTTGAACGGGCCTGATAGGGCCGCACAAAAGCCTGTCGGTGAATATTCAAAAAATCCTCAGAAATTAGCCAAAATGTATAAACGGTGTAGATTCAACCGCCCCAGTACTGAATGGCTGATGTTGGACTGTTCATGCTCTTGGATACTTGACTTTCATAATTAATCAAAGCCAAGGTCCAATAAGCCCTGAATTGATACGGACTTTAACAAGGAGGGAGGCTAGCCATAAAATGGGCGCAAGACGTGCCACAAAAAAAATGGTCCAATGAATGATGGACAACTTAGGGCATCAACTAATGGGAGTAAGAGAAACGACTCAGCTTATCGGCATAAAATGGGTGTCAACACCAGCCCCCGCTTACTTTTGCCCACGCGCCCTCTCGGGTTTTCACGTGGCGGGGTACCCGATTTTGCCTGCAGCGCCCTTTCGGGTTTTCACCACAGCTGGGTTATAGCCCTTTTTGCCCTTGTCTAGGATGTCTGAACAAGTCTTGCGGGGCACCTCTATTTTAAGCCCCATTTTTTATATTTATATTTTTTTCTTCTTTTTTTTTGTAATCTTTGAGATTGCGCGTTGCCTTTGATCACGTAAAAGAGTTCATCGTTGATGTGGGGAATAACATCAGCGCAAAGGAAATGTGGTTTCATAATCTATTCAGACGGAAGGTCCGAATTGATGTTGGTATGTCGGTGGCTTAGGCCCGAAGCCATTTTCCTAGAATGCATAGGTGTTTCATCGTTGATGTGGGGTTTACATCAACGCAAAGGAGATAATGTTTCATTATCGATCCAGACAGAAGGTCCGTACTGATATTCATATGAAGGAGGCTTAGGCCCGAAGCCGTTCACCTAGAGTGTATATATGTCTCATCGTTGATGTGAGAATTAACATCAGCGCAAAGGAAATGTGGTTTCATCATCAATCCAGATGGAAGGTCCAGATTGATATTCGTATGAAGGAGGCTTAGGCCTGAAGCCGTTCGCCTAGAGTGTATATATGTCTCATCGTTAATGTGGGGATTAACATCAGCATAATGGAAATGTGGCTTCATCATCTATCCAGACGGAAGGTCCGGATTGATATTTGTATGAAGGAGGCTTAGGCCCGAAGCCTTTCGCCTAGAGTGTATATATGTCTCATCGTTGATGTGGGATTTACATCAACGCAAAGGAGATAAGGTTTCATTATCGATCCAGACGGAAGGTCCAGATTGATGTTTATATACAGGAAGGAGTAACCAACCTCCTTGTCATCATCATTCCTCAGACCCCTCATCAGCATCATTTCTTCATGTGGAGGCTTATTCATTCAATCATTTGCCACTCCCTCAAAGGGCAGTGGTGCAGCATGGTAGAGTTTCAGATGCTTCCCATTGTGCGGCGGGAATTGAACCTCCCCTCGATGGTTGACAACCACATAGGCTCCACCTTCATAGACTGTTTGGACCACATAGGGACCCAACTAGTTTACTGCCAGCTTGCCCTTTGGGTTCGAAGCCATGACTTCTTTCTTCTTGACCATGACTAGGTCACCTTTCTTGAACTGTCACCCTTTGACGAGCTTGTTGAATGCATTTGCCATGCGGGATTGATATGCCTAGATATTCTTCTGTGCCTGAAGGCGTTTTCCTTCCAGCTCAGCCAATTCTTTAAATCTTCTTTCAGCATTTGCTTGCTCATCGCGGTCTAATCCATATTGAATTGTAACCCTGAGTGACGAGACTTCCAGCTCTATGGGGACTACCGCCTCGGAGCCGTATACTAGGGAGAAAGGTGAACAGCCTATAGGGGTCTTCTAGACGGTACGATATGCCCATAATGCTTCGTGCATCTTTTCCCCCCAGTCTTTCTTGCTAGAGCTGACAGTCTTAGCAAGGAGCGTACATAGGGTTTTATTAAATGCTTCAGCCAATCCATTTACTTGTGGATTGTAGGGGGTGGAAGTCCTCCAATCAATCTTATACTTCTTAGCGAGACGATATATCTTTTGATTCTTGAAGTGGCTTCCGTTATAAGAAATTATTCGGTTGGGAACACCAAATCAGAAGATAATGTTCTATTTGATGAATCTGGCGACCAGCTCACCAGTCACTTCTCTGAGTGCTATAGCTTCTGTCCATCTGGAGAAGTAATCTATTATAGCCAAGATGTACTTGTGTCCAGTTGAAGACGTTGGTAGAGGTCCAACCACATCAGTTCCCCATTGAGCAAAAGGCCAGCTGGGAACTGTCGGGTGTAGGGGCACAAGCGGCCTTCTAGGCACAGTAGCATGTTCCTAACATTTCTGGCACATTTTTACAAACTGACAGCAGTCTTAAAACATAGTAGGCCAGTAATAGCATAATTTCTTAATTTCGATCTTCATCTTTGGTCTAGCTTAGTGTGCTCCAGATGTCCCTGCATGTATCTCTTTCATCACTTGCCAAGCTTCATTGGTGGATAGGCAGTGGAGCAGAATCTTCTTATGAGCATCCGCCATGACTCGGAATAGCGTTCCACTTCGGAGTTCATAAGAATCTTTAGTCTGGAGGAGTTTCATTCTTTCTTCTTTATTTTTGGGTAGCTGCTGGTGAAGGAACCACTGTAGCAGATGCTGTCTCCAGTCGGACTCCCGTGCTTCTTCGGCTACGTTGGCCTCATATTCTTCTGAGCATGATTCTAACACGCTAGGAACCCATCGCCGGTTTATCACAACAATGTTGAGTGTCTCATCTGGCGGGACTGCTAGTGAACTGGCTAGTTTTGCCAAAGCATCGGCCTGAGCATTATGTCCTCGGCCCACATGATTGAGTTTGATATGATGAAAGCTCGCCATCAGGCGTAATGCTTTTTGGTAGTAGGGGTTTAGTTCTGGCTTTCGCACCTCAAACTCCCCCTACATCTATTTTATTATCAGCATTGAGTCGCCGAACACTTGGAGCATATGGATTCCCATGCTGAGTGCAATTTGCAGGCCGATTATCAGAGCTTCATACTCAGCTTCATTATTAGTGCATGGCTTGTTTATTGAGCATGAAGTGTATACCACTTCCCCTTCAGGTGACTTCAGGACAATGCTGGCTCCTGCTCGGACCCTAACCTGTCCAGCTGAGGTAGTTTCTATTCTTGATGCCCCATCAAAGTAGAGGTGCCACATCACTGGCTGGGTTTGACATGCTTCCAGTGTCTCATCATCAGGGAGTTCAGCTTCTAATGGAACATCCTCTGGTGCAGGGTGTGCTACAAAGAAGTCAGCTACGGCTTGGTCTTTTATGGCCCTTTGTGGCACATATGAAATGTCAAATTCCATTAGGATCACGGCCCATTTGCCGAGCCGACCCTTGAGTGCTGGCTGAGATAATATGTACTTGAGCGGGTCCGCTCAAGATATCAATTTGATCTCATGGGACAGCATGTAATGCCAGAGCTTTTTGACAGCGAAGACTAGCGCCAGACAGGACTTCTCTATAAAAGTGTATTTTTCTTCAGTCCTTACTAACCTTCTGCTAAGGTAGTAGAGGGCTTGCTCTTTACCTTCTTCATTTACTTGAGCTAGCATTACCCTCAGTGAACAATGAGTAGCTGCTATGTAAAGAATCAGAGTGTTGAACATATCCGAGTGATTTTTGTGATAACAAAACCCGGGACATTTATCTCCTACGTATCTTGTATTAGAACGAAGTTTCATGCTTTAAACCATCAAGTTTCACCGCATTTCAACTTAGTGTTCATGAATCCTTCCATGTGTTAAATCAAGCCTAAATGAACTTATAATCAACTATTACACAAGCTCATTTCAAGCATCGAACCGATGGATAGTTTCAAGTGGGCTAACACTTGATTTTTGCAGGTTTGGAGATTGGCGGTCGACCTGTGGACCCTTGGCGGTCAACCTGAAATCACAGCATTGAAAATAAGCAACCTGTAAAACTGGCGGTCGACCGCCAGGACCCTAGCGGTCGACCAATTTTTCCAGCAGCCAAATGGATAAAAGAATGCTCCTAGCGGTCGACCGCTGGCCCTTACAGGTTGACCGCCAGCCCCGAGCTACCCATAATTGTTGACTTTTTGTCACTTCGAGAAAAGCCATCCCTCTTGGTATTGTTTAATCCCTAAGCAACCAAACCCTCCAGAAATTGTGGATCTGGTCTGGGGGGAGTCCATGGACCATTCAAAGTCTATAAAATATATACAAGAGGGCTAAGAAAACCCTAATGCTCAAGGTGGATCAAGGAGGCTACCAAAGAGGAAGAGAAGGGAGCTAGCACTGTAGACGTGAACAGTGCTCCGAGAAGAGTTCTTCAACCTTCTTCATCCATTCAAGTGAAGATCAATCCAAGGGATCAAGCTGCATCCAAAGGATTCGTCATCCACTAAGGGGGAGCAAATCAAGATTCTTCTCTTGTGTTCTAATTTCATATTTTCTCTTAAGCTTCATTTGTGGTTCTTGTAATCGTTAAACATTTTAGTGTGTGTGGATCTTCCTAGATCCGTGTGTGTGTGTGTGTGTGTTTAATCCGTTGTAGTTTTGTGTGTGTTAAGGTGTTCTTACACCTTCGCGGGAGCTCTCTTTCCCAGTGTGTGTGTGTGTGTGTGTGTGTCTGATCTTGTAACACTTTACAAGATAGTGTGTGGATCCTCACGGTCAGTGAGGGGTATACGTAGGTTGCCGTTGTGGCATCCGAATCACCTAAAAATTGCTGTCTCATTGTGGTTTGTTCCTTTTCTCCTTCCCCCCTTCTGCGCATGCTTGTGGACTTAGATTAATTACATCTTTTAGATCCAGATTAACTGATCACATTCAAATAAATCCTCGGTATATCAAAAGCTGGATTCATACTGACAAGGTTACTCTTGCCTGAAAGATAACAGTTTGCGTGAGTGAATTTACTGATTTGTTAACTCCGCCTAGTACCAAGGGTTTTTGTAGTGATCGATTTTGATAGATCTATTTTATCCTGCACTTGTTCCTTAGTGTTCTCACATTATATTAAAATTGAGTATAGCTTTGCTAAAATTTTGATTTCACCCAATTCACCCCCCTCTTGGGTGTCATTGATCACGGGACATCAATTGGTATCAGAGCTACGGCTCTATTCCATCAGATCTAACGATCTAGGGCAAGATCTGATCAATGGCAAACAAGGGAATGATGCATGAGGGCCACTCTATCAATCATCCTCCATACTTTGATGGCTCAAATTACTCCTATTGGACAAATAGGATGCATGTTTGCTTAAGAGCCCAGGAGTATGAGATCTGGAGGGTTGTGGATAAGGGTCCATACAAACTCGGGGATGATGAAGAAAAATGGACACCTGAGGAAATTAAAAAATGCACTGTAAATTTTAATGCCATGAATATTATGCAATGTGCTATTCATCCTAATGAGTTCTCTCGTGTTTCTATGTGCAACTCAGCCAAAGAAATGTGGGATAAGCTGCGTCTCATATATATAAGGAACCTCGGAGGTCAAAGAAACTAAGGCCAACCTGCTCGTCAGCGATTACGAGCTGTTCAAAATGAAGCCCGAGGAAACGATCTCAGAAATGTTCACGAGGTTAACTGAGATCACCAACGGTCTCAAGAGCCTTGGAAAGGAGTACACAAACCCCGATCTGGTGATGACAGTTCTGAGGTCACTTCTGTCCGCATGGCACACAAAAGCCACAGTGATCGGGGATTCCAAAAATCTATCTACATTGTCCTTGGATGAGCTCATAGGGTCCCTAATGACCTATGAGATAAACATGAAGAGAACAACTGAGGAAGACATGGAGAAGAAGAAAATTGTGAGACTGAAAGCTCATCAGTCTGATGATAACCTTCAAGAAGACGAATCCAGCGAAGAAGCAATGAAAAAGAAGACTTGGCAATGATTACTTGCCAAGTGAGGAAATTCTTGAGAAGGAAGAGGAATTTTCAAGGCAACTTCAGAAGGGAACCAAGGAAGCCCATTCAAGCTAAGGGCGAAACAAGCAAACCAAGTAGCATTATATTCTACGAATGCAAGAAGCCTGGGCACATGAGGGGAGAATTTCCAAATCTGAAGAAGAAATTCAAGATGGATAAATTCAGAAAGCCCAAGGCCATGGTTGCCACTTGGAGCGACGAAGAGGACGAACCGTCCGACGAAGAAATTCAAGAGCTTGTGGAGAGCCTGTGCCTTATGGCACATGAAGATGACTCAACTGAGGTAAATTCTGACCTGAACTTTATTTCAAATGAACAGTGGGAGTCAGAATATGAAAAGATGTATACAAAATACAGAAAAATCAGAACTGAAAATAAAATTATCAAGAAAAAGATTGATGAGTCAACTCATGATGATATTTATGCTAGATTTGAAAAACTAGAACAAGAATGGTTTGAGCTATCTGAGGAAAAAGAAACACTGCTTCAAACAATTTCTGATCTTGAAAAAATTAAAGAGGAACTTTCATGCAAAATCTCTGAAATTGAAAATATGTGTGAAAAGCTCAAGGATGAAAAAGAAGTTATAACATCTTCCATGTCAGAAATCAAAAATGAAAATGTGAGCTTGAATAAAGAAGTGACTGACTTGTAGTCCACTCTTTCTAGGTTTGTTAAAGGGAAACAGAGCCTAGACAACATTTTGGGAGTTAAAGTTAACTTTCGGAGATAAGGATTGGGGTACATACCCCAGAATAAAAAATATCTTGAACACAAGATCACCACATCTCACGTCCATGAAAAAGGAAATGACTATGCTTCATGTTCTCACACCAAGCCCCAACATGTTCAGCCTAAACCACACAGATGTCCAAGAACATTCTCACATGTTAATTGTTTTCATTGTGGTAGATTTGGTCATGTGATTTCTAACTGCTGGTTTAGACAAAGCACACCTAAATATCATGCTCCATGGATAAAAAGGACACATGCAAGAAGTTGGACTAACTCCTATGGACCCAAACTTGTTTGGATACCAAAAACAATTGCATGAGAAATTTGTTTCTTGCAGCTATGTCTTGAAGCCAGGGGGAGCAAATGGTATTTAGACAGCGGCTGTTCAAGGCATATGACGGGGGACAAGAAGGTGTTCTCCAAGCTGCAAGAAAAGGAAGGAGGTTCAGTTGCTTTTGGTGGAAAGGACAAAGGTAAAATAATCGGAATTGAAACATAGGTGGAAATTCTGAAACCTTGATTGAAAACGTCCTTTTGGTGAAAGGATTGAATCATAATCTGTTGAGCATAAGTCAGTTGTGTGACAAGGGTTTTAAGATCGTTTTTGATGAAACTCACTGCCTTGTCATGTGTAAAATTTCAAATAGAATCAATTTCATCGGTAAAAGGAACAATAATGTGTACACCATTGATCTTGATGATGTTTCATGTGATAATGTGTGTTTGATAGCTAAAAACCATGAGAATGCATGGCTATGGCACCAAATACTAGGTTATGCTAGTTTTGGAGTGATCTCCAAGTTGTCTAGACATGACTTGGTAAATGGTTTGTCAAAATTAAAATTTGAAAGCGATAGAATCCGTGAGGCTTGCATAAAAGGCAAGCAAACACGTACTTCTTTCAAAAATAAAAACATTATCTCTACCTCTCAGCCTCTAGAACTGCTGCATATTGATTTATTTGGTCCCACTAGGATATCCAGCCTAGGGGGTAAATCTTTTGGATTTGTAATTGTTGATGATTACTCCAGATTCACATGGGTGTTATTTTTAGCAAATAAAAGTGATGCCTTGACGGAGTTTCAAGTGTTTTGCAGGAAAATCCAAAATGAAAGAGGTTACCTCATCACCACCATCCAGAGTGATCATGGTGGTGAATTTAAAAATCATGAATTCAGCATCTTCTGTGAAGAGCAGGGGTACACACATAATTTTTCGTCACCAAGGATGTCCTAGCAAAATGGAGTAGTGAAGAAGAAAAACAGAACATTGATAGACATGGCCCGGACCATGCTCAGTGAGAACTCCCTACCTAAGTACTTTTGGGCTGAGGCGCTAAGTACAGCATGCCACATCATCAACATGGTAGTCTGAAGAAAACCCCATATGAGCTCTACAAGGGTAAGAAACCAAACATCTCATATCTTAAACCCTTTGGATGCTCTTGTTATATTCTCAACAATGGTAAGTCCAACCTGGGTAAGTTTGATGAAAAGAATGACAAAGGAATCTTTCTAGGTTATGCACTTAATTCTAGAGCTTACCGATTATTCAATAAAAGGACTTTGGTCGTTGAAGAAAGTCCTCATGTTATTTTTGATGAATCAGAATCAAAACTGACAAATCAAATTTCTTCTACCATGAATGCAGATGAAGCTCCTAGGAATTCAACTAATGACGGAGCTAAGAATGAGCCATTGAAAGTAACCTCAAGCAAGAGTGAGGAAGATGAAGATTCTACACTCGAGACACTGCAAGAACAACAAGTGCAGCATCCTGACTTGCCCAGTTCTTCCACATTTCTAAAGGATCATCTAGCTGTGAACATTATAGGTAATTTGGAGGATGGGGTAAGAACTAGGTCCTCTCTAAGGTAAGTAGAAGAGGAAGATTTGATGGCTTTACTTTCACAAGAAGAGCCCAAGGACATTCATGAAGCTCTTCAAAATGAATCCGGGATTCAGGCTATGCATGAAGAGCTACACCAGTTTGAAAGAAACGAGGTGTGGACTCTCGTGTCGCGTCCTAAGAACCATCCCACTATTGGAACCCGTTGGGTTTCCAGAAACAAGCTAAATGATGCGGGATTGGTTGTTAGGAATAAGGCCCGGCTTGTAGCCAAGGGGTACAGCCAGGAGATGTGCATTGATTTTGATGAGTCCATTGCACCGGTTGCTAGACTTGAAGCTGTCCGGATCTTACTGTCCTACGCTTGCTCTTTGAACTTTAAATTATTTCAAATGGATGTTAAATCTGTATTTCTTAACGGTTATATCAAGGAGGATGTTTTTGTAGAGCAGCCTCCAAGTTTTGAAGATTCCAAACATCCACGACATGTGTATAAGCTCCAAAAGGCATTGTACAGACTAAAACAAGCACCAAGGGCATGGTATGAACGGCTTACCTCATTTCTGGTTAAAAATGGGTTCAAGAGAGATAAGGTTGATCAAACACTTTTCACAAGGAATCAGGTAAGGACATTTTAGTAGTTCAAGTGTATGTGGATGACATTATTTTTGGAGCTACCAACAATGCCTTATGCGATGAATTTGCAAAGATTATGCAAGGAGAATTCGAGATGAGCTTAATGGGGGAGTTGACTTATTTCCTTGGATTGCAGGTGAATTAAACTTCAGAAGGAATCTTCATCAATCAAGCCAAATATACTATGGAACTGTTGAAGAAATACGGGATGGCGGAAGCAAAACCCATATCAACTCCCATGGCCACCACCACAAACCTGGATAAGGATGAAAATGGTAAAACAGTAGATTCTACACTATTTCGAGGTATGATTGGATCACTACTATACCTTACAGCTTGCCGCCCTGACATTCAATTCAGTGTATGTCTCTGTGCCCGTTTCCAGTCATGCCCTAAAGAATCTCACTTATCATTTGTTAAACGCATTTTTAGATACCTTATTGGCACAATAGATTTTGGCTTGTGGTTTCCCATCGGTAGTTCTTTTGATTTAATTACTTATACTGATGCGGATTATGCCGGGTGCATTGTAGATCGTAAAAGTACAAGTGGGTACTATCAGTTTCTTGGCGGGTGCCTCGTTTCATGGGCCTCCAAGAAACAACATTCAGTAGCTCTCTCAACGGCCGAGGCTGAATATGTAGCCGTCGGAAGTTGTGGAGCCCAAGTACTTTGGATCAAAAATCAATTGCTTGATTTGAATGTTGAAGTGGATTGTGTGCCGATCTTATGTGATAATACGAGTGCAATTAATCTATCTAAAAATCCTATTCAACACTCCAGAACCAAACACATTGACATTCGGCATCATTTTCTGAGAGATCATGTAGGCAAATGGGTCTTTGAGTTCAAGTTCATTGATACACTTAACCAACTGGCTGATATCTTCACAAAACCCCTAAATCAGGATCAATTTAATAAAATTAGGAGAGAACTTGGCATGTGCAAGGGTGAGGGCATATGTACTTAGGTCTGCACTAGGTTGATTTCTTTTGGGTAGATTTTGTGAGATGCATGCATTATGTGTGTTTTATTTCTATTGTGTATGACAATACCTAGCATGTGAGCTTGTACTTATATATATATTTACACACTTCTTCCTTGACACATTCCTAAGACTGAATACTCCTTGATAAATAAATGTGGACTAGTGATCTAGTGTTCTAAGCAGTGTCGAAACATGGGATTCCGTAGTCGACTCATGCTTGATATCATTCTTGGGTTAGCAAAAGAAAAAGAAAAAATAGAGATATAAAAAAAGGAAAATATGATTTTGTGAATATGGGGGAGTCAACAGGGTCATGGGGCCCACTTTTATCTCTGGAGGTCGCTGGCTAGACTCTTTTCCTCTCGGGGTCAAAAATGGGGCTTCTATGCCCCAGCGGTCGACCGCTGGCTTCGTGCCGATCGACCGCCAGCGGCGAACCGGCCCGGTTCAACCGCGTCCGAACCCCAACTTAAGGGGGTTTTCTCCCTCTATCTCTCATTCTATTGCATTCCCTTCTCTCTCTCTTACTCCATTCTAACCCTAGCACACCTCACTCTCATCTTCCAAGCACTAAAAACCCCACATCTCTCCGAACACGATCCGGCCAATTGTTCTCCATTTTAGAACAACTCCCCGCCGGCGTTCGTGCGCTTGTGTAACTCTTCCCCGAGTTCCAGAGTGTGAAGAAGGTGTTCATAGTCCTTCCCGGTGTCTCTCTCTCCATCCCAAGGTAGCAGTTCTACCTCTCAAGAGGATCATCTCTTCAGCTGGTTTTTTAGTCTAAAATGGCACCTAGAAGGAGTGCTCGGCGTCTTCTCCAAGGGGAACCTAGTGCTTGGAGACGTGAAGCTCCGGCCGCACCACTCCCACAGGCTCTGGCACCCAGGTTACTGCCAAGAACTATCATCGATCCCCGTCTTGTTGATTTTGAGGAGATGAATGAAATCATGCCCGACATTTATACAGTTTTCTCAATGCAACCAGGATGGAATGATTTTGTCACTAGATACAACCGCTACTATCCATATCTAGTACAACAGTTTTATGGTAATCTGGTTGACAGAAATGTGAGGTTGTACACCACGGTTCAGGGCATTGAGATCCATATTACTCCAGAGTTATTCAACCGTGCCCTAGGTGTTTCTTCCAATGGTGCAGATATGAGCTTTGGGCATGGTGCAGTTGAGGAAAGTTTTATTGCCATGACGAGCTGTGATTTTTTAGGTGGCATGAGTGACCTCATTGAGCTCAATGCCAACCATTTTCCCGCACTGTAGCGGGTCCTCCATCACATGTTTACTACACTCATTTATCCCAAGAGTGGCAGCCGAGATGAAGTGACTGAAGTGCACCGATTCCTGTTCTATCATGTCATGAATGGCGAATTAGTTGATATGGGATGGCTTATGACTCAATTGATAGGACAATGCCGTACTCATTTACGGAGGTCCCTGCCTTATGCTTTCCAACTCACTGGAGTTTTCACTTTTGTCAGGGTCTCCTTAGCAGATGAGCAGTTTGTTCTGGTCCGACAGGATGACATTTATAATGAGCAAAAGATTTTCTCCGACATGGGATATTACCGTGCTGCAAATGGTGAGCTTCGTCGTAATGTGCCAGTTTATGGGGAAGATAATTATAGTGAAGAAGAGCCAGAACCGGAACCACATCAAGGTCAGCAAGATGCACCTGCACCAGTATAGCCCGAGGATGTGCCTCCTCCAGCAGATCTTCCTCCACCATCGCAGTACTTTCATGGGGAGTCTTCCACTCAGGGTGCTGGGCATCCTACTTGGGGAGACTATGAGACTCTAGACATGCATCTTTTAGGCATGGAAACCCGCATTGACTCCTCCCTTGGGCGTTTGGATACTTTTATGGATACCATGACTGGACGAATGGACACCTTCACCCATGCTCAGGATGATCTCTCTACCTACATGGCCACTCTCTATGCCAGCCATGAAGACAACCGTGAAGCCTTCCGACTGACCAACTAATCCCTTCTTGTCATCCGTCGCCAGCTTCTTCATCATGATGAAACTCTGCATGACATTGCGGACCGTCTCCCTCATGCTCCTGCTCCTGCTCCTACTGGCTCCCCCCATGATGATGGTGACCCGGATGGTGTTCATGGGGAGGAAGCTGAGGATCACCCTGCTGTGTAGCTGTTCTTGGGTCACTAGTGTCACTTTTGTCCACTTTTTGTATCCCTCCCCACTCCCTTTTGCTGATGTCAAAGGGGGAGAAGCAGGCTATTAGGCTTATATATATGCTATGTGTGTTTACCTGCTTGCATGCATGTCTGTCTCTTGCATTGTAGTTTAAGCATGTTGGTTGCATGTTGGTTACATTTTGGTTGTATTGCATTAGTGGTTTGCATTTAGTGGTTGCATTCCTTCATGTGTCGAGTCCCTTTTCACCTCTTGCATGCAGTGTACCCTGTATTGAACTAATGAGAATGAATGGAAGAATGCACTCCTTGAATTTACAAGATTGGCTCTCTCCTCTCTCACTTTTTTTCAATGTGGCAAATAAGTATTGAATGGCTGGTATGGATATGTTGAAGTGTTTGTGTTGGAAGTGATATGTCGTGCTGAAATGGACGTGTTGAATGCCATCAAATCATGAGTTTAACGTTTCAACTTGATGGATTTCAACTGAATTTCAAATGTGATTGACTTCATTT
This sequence comes from Amorphophallus konjac, assembly GCA_022559845.1. Classification (NCBI taxonomy): domain Eukaryota; kingdom Viridiplantae; phylum Streptophyta; class Magnoliopsida; order Alismatales; family Araceae; genus Amorphophallus; species Amorphophallus konjac. The sequence continues at coordinate 229,711,949 of CM040127.1, forward strand.
TGAAAACTCACTCACAGGCACAATGGCTTGAACACATGAATTTAATGCCTAGTTTTTGTCATCATCAAAAAGGGAGAGATTGTTGAACATATCCGAGTGATTTTGATGAAAACAAAACCTAGGACATTTATCTCCTACGTACCTTGTATTACAACGAAGTTTCATACTTTAAACCATCAAGTTTCACCCCATTTCAACTTAGTGTTCATGAATCCTTCCATGTGTTAAATCGAGCCTAAACGAACTTGTAATCAGCTATAACACAAGCCCATTTCAAGCATCAAACCTATGGACAGTTTCAAGTGGGCTAACACTTAATTTTTGCAGGTTTGGAGATTGGCGGTCGACCTGTGGACCCTTCGCGGTCGACCTGAAATCACGACATTGAAAATAAGCAACCTGTAAAAGTGGCGGTCGACCGCCAGGACCCTAGCGATCGACCGATTTTTCCAGCAGCCAAATGGCTACAGGAATGCTCCTAGCAGTCGACCGCTGGCCTCTGCAGGTCGACCGCCAGCCCCAAGCTGCCCATAATTGTTGATCTTTTGTCACTTCGAGAAAAGCCATCCCTCTTGGCATTGTTTAATCCCTAAGCAACCAAACCCTCCAGAAATTGTGGATCTAGTCTTGGGGGAGTCCATGGACCATTCAAAGTCTATAAAACATATACAAGAGGGTTAAGGAAACCCTAATGCTCAAGGTGGATCAAGGAGGCTACCAAAGAGGAAGAGAAGGGAGCTAGCACTGTAGACGTGAATAGTGCTCCGAGAAGAGTTCTTCATCCTTCTTCATCCATTCAAGTGAAGATCAATCCAAGGGATCAAGCTGCATCCAAAGCATTCGTCATCCACTAAGGGGGAGCAAATCAAGATTCTTCTCTTGTGTTCTAATTTCATATTTTCTCTTAAGCTTCATTTGTGGTTCTTGTAATCGTTAAACATTTTAGTGTGTGTGGATCTTCCTAGATCAGTGTGTGTGTGTGTGTGTATGTTTAATCCGTTGTAGTTTTGTGTGTGTTAAGGTGTTCTTACACCTTCGCGGGAGCTCTCTTTTCTAGTGTGTGTGTGTGTGTGTGTGTGTCTGATCTTGTAACACTTTATAAGATAGTGTGTGGATCCTCACGGTCAGTGACGGGTGGATGTAGGTTGCCGTTGTGGCATCCGAACCACCTAAAAATTACTGTCTCATTGTGGTTTGTTCCTTTTCTCCTTCCCCCCTTCTGTGCATGCTTGTGGAATTAGATTAATTACATCTTTTAGATCCAGATTAACTGATCACATTCAAATAAATCCTCGGTATATCAAAAGCTGGATTCATACTGACAAGGTTACTCTTGCCTGAAAGATAACAGTTTGCGTGAGTGAATTTACTGATTTGTTAACTCCGCCTAGTACCAAGGTTTTTTGTAGTGATCGATTTTGATAGATCTATTTTATCCTGCACTTGTTCCTTAGTGTTCTCACATTATTTTAAAATTGAGTATAGCTTTGCTAAAATTTTGATTTCACCCAATTCACCCCCCTCTTGGGTGTCTTCACAGAGGTCTTCCTTTGATTTCTGCCCCAAGCACTGGAGGTGTTTTCAGATATTCTTTCAACTTCTCAAAAGCTGTTTGGCATTCTTCATCCCAGAAGAACGACATATCCTTCATCATTAGCTGGTGAAAAGGGTGACATCGACCCGACATGTTTGAAATAAATCGGCGTATGTACGCCAGCCGGCCTTGCAAGGACCGCAATTCTGACAGACTCTTCAGAGGAGAGAGTTCTTGAATAGCTTTAATCTTGGATGGATCAATCTCAATGCCTCTGTGCCGAACAATGAATCCAAGGAACTTCCCGCTGGACACGCCGAAGGTGCATTTCATGGGGTTCATTTTTAGCTCATATTGGCATAGCCTTTGAAACACCACCCTCAAATCTTGCAGATGGTCTTCCTTTCTTTTGGTCTTCACAACAAGATCATCAATGTAGCACTCCACCTTCTTGTAGAGCAAGTCATCGAATATCTTCGTCATGGCTCTTTGATATGTAGCGCTGGCATTTTTTAGGCCGAACGGCATTCTTTTGTAATGTAATATCCCCTTTGGGGTGCGGAATGCAGTATGGACCCTGTCTTGCTCAGCAATCCAAATCTGGTTATATCCGGATGATCCGTCCATAAATGAGAGGGTTTCATGGCCTGTGGTGACGTCTATTATCACCTCGGTGATCGGTACAGGGAAGTCATCTTTCGGGCATGCGTTATTGAGGTCCCAAAAGTCAACACATATTCTTATCTGCTCATTTTTCTTTTTCACGGGCACTATATTTGCTAACCATGTGGTGTATTGATTTTCTTCTACGAACCCCACATCAATGAGCTTGTCGACTTCCCCATTAATTTGATTAATCAGCTCGGGCCGCATCCGCCTGGGAGGCTGCTTTACAGGATCTGCTCTTGGATCAATAGACAGCAGATGTTGTGCTACATCAGGGTTCAATCCTGGCATCTCATTGTAGGTCCAGGCAAAACAATCCTGGAACTCCTTCAGAAAATGTGTATACTGCTCTTGTTCATCTGCTGACAACAGTGCACTGAGAAAGGTGGGTCTTGGATCCCCCTCACTCCCAAGGTTCACTTCTATCAACTCATCAACGGTAGCTTGACCACCATCTTCGACTTCTGGTGAAGCTTCCTCAAGTTTGATGAAGCCTCCGTTGATGTAATCTTCTTTAGCTTCTAGGGCCTCCAGCTCCCCGAGTGGTGTGTAAGTCGACCCCGGGTCTTCAAAACCGGCTAGTGATTGTTGGTTTTCTTTAGACTGGATCTCTGGGAATAGAGGAACTTGTCTTTCATTTTCTTTGCTCCATTGTTGAATTATCGGGCTCTCCGCCGAGTTTTGGTCAGCTTTGCTTTACTGTTTTGATGTTTCATCTTATGTTTCTATCATAGGACCTTCTGCCCCCTGAGGGTCCAAAGGTAGGAATTCTTCTGTCGGATCTACTAGGTCCTGCATGGCCCGGATCTCCTCCAGTATGTGTTCAAATTCTAAGCGCTCCTTTTTTTTCTCAGAGGCTTGATCTTCATCAGGTGTTCCCCTGTCAAATCTGCTTCATCTTGGAATAGATCCTCACTGGGAAGGGGCTCCTTCCAGTATTGGCATAGAGCGACTTCATCTTGTCCCCCTGAGCTTTCATAACTACCATGGGTCTCAACACCACCTTCAGGGCGTTGTGTTGTTTCTTCACCATATAGCGGGTAGTCATCATAATCTGCCTCGAAGGGTTCTTCGTGGGTGAAGTAGGTGGAGATAACATCTACCTCTGTCTCATAATACTCATCTAGAGTATAGCCTAGCCCCGGATGTCAAGTGATCTTCAGTAATTCTTTGTTGTTGTTAGGCGGATCCTAGAGTTTCCGGAATGACTTCTTCTGGCCAACAGGCTGCAGCAAGGGCATTTGTATTTTAGCAAACATTTGGGAGACCCGTTGGGTAGTGTAATCTAGGCCCGATATTGGCACCATTCTGTTAGCTGCCTCCTCCAGGATTACACAGTCTTCATCATCTTCATCGGTAGGTTCTCCAGGATAGAATATCATAGGGGGTTCGCCGAAACGGGGAACCTTCATAGTCTTCAGTGGTTACACTATCTGGCATTCCAAGCTTGGAATAGGTTTGAATAGTCCAGGTGGGACCTCAACAAGATTGAGCTTCTCTTTTATGTCACCATCTACTTTGACAGGGTGAGCAGGTGGTGGTGCAATTCTAGCAAAGTCCCCAGTCTGAGAGACGTGGGCGACCTCCTGCTGTTCCACGTAACCCGGGGGTGGTGGAGGAGACCATTCATCTGCTTCTGACATCGCTTTCCTCTGGCTTGCAGGAGCTTCTCTTTCCTGATGGGTTCGGTGCTAGTATTCAGAGGGGGGGGTGAATGAATATGGCCTATAAAAACTTTCACCCAATTAACATATTAGGCTCACTAACTATATAGAATGCTAACTAGACAGATTTATCAAATCTGGAAGACTAATTAGCAGATGCAAAATTAAACAAACAGATAGTGAGCACTCTAACAAGACAAGTTAGACGAACTATAGCTCAAATTGAATTTCGATTACTTAAAAGATTAAGACACTCTAAGAGAGCTAATCAACTTTTCTGCTCAACCAGAGAGCCAACACTTAGTGCGCCCCTAATCAATCATCTATCGGAAGCAAACCACAAATAGACAAGTCAAACCACAGTCCACAAGGGGTTTTTTAGGTGGTTCGGTCCAGCAGACCTACATCCACCCCACACTCAACCTGAGTGTGGCTTCCACTAGCTCACGCTAGAAACCGCAGACTCAGTCTGCAACAGGTGCTGACACACAGCTTGACCAGGGGAACACACTCCCCTCTTCCTCCCAACCGGAGGGACACCCCAAGTGACTCCCAGCCACTTGGAAACCAGAGACCGAAGTCTCTCTTCCTCCAGACCAGGAGGGAACCAACCAGTGACTTCCAGTCACCAACAAACCAGAGGTCGAAGACCTCTCTTCCTCCAACCGGAGGGACCCCTGGACTTGCAAGCCACAAGCCCAGAACCGGAGACAAGTCTCCCTTCTCCTGAATCCATAGGAGGAACCCACAAGTAGCTCCCAACTACTTGTAATCGGAGATCAGATCTCCCTTCCTCCAAACCGGAGGGAACACACAAGTGACTTCCAGCCACTTGCAAACTAGAGGTCGCAGACCTCTCTTCCTCCAGACTAGGAGGGAACCTCTCTTCTTCCAGAGGATCGGAAGTACAAAGCTAACCAAATGAAAAAGAAAAAATAAGAAAGGAAAAATACACAGTGATCAGAAAGCTGTAAAGAAAGATAACACAGATGTGGCTCGCATGGAGCTGACTGGCCTGGATATGATCCACGGTCCAGTAGACAGATCTTCAGGTAAGCTTTTTCTCCACGATCTCTCTCTCTCTCTATCTTTCTTTCTTTCTCTTCTGCTCTCCTTTTCTTTCACGTTCTTCTTTCTTTCTTCTCACTTCTCACGAGCACTATCTCTCTCTTTTCTTTCTTCTGCTCTCACTCTCTTTCTTTCGTCTTCTCTTTTTCTTCTTCTTTTCTCTTTTTCTGGATCGAAGGGCTTTCTGCTCTTCAGGTTTTCTTCTTCGATCAGTCTTCTACAGAGGATGAAGACTCCCTTTTATAAGCAGCAGCGGCAGGCACACTAGGCGAGTGTGGCTTCCACGTTTCCTGCCCTAGAAGTTCGGACCACGTGGCAGCATCCTGATTCACGAGTCAGGCACCTCGGATCACATGCCCTTCATTAGCACGCTCAACAACTAGAGTCAGGTGGCGTTAACGCTTCCAACCCATGGCGTTGACGAATTGATGCGTTCCAGTGAGCAACCAGCCTAGCCCTATTGACAGTTGCGTCGACGCTGCTACACTGCTGCGTTGACGCATCGGTGATCCAGTGATCACGTTCTTCGGCAGACAGACGTACTGCGTGGACACTGCTAGCCCATAGCGTTGACGCAGTGGTGTTCCAGCAACTAAGAGTTCAGCTGGTTTGCATGCTGCGTAGATGCTATGATCATCCTGCGTTAACCCTTCTGAGCTGTCTCCGAGCTAAATCCCCATCAGGCTCAATGGCTGCGTCGACGCTATCTTGCAATGGCATTGACGCACTTGCAGTATTCCAATTCAGGATGTTTCAACAAGTAAAAGGGCTGCGTTGACGCTTCGGAGTATTTCTGACAAGGCCTCTACTTCTTGAGTGGCTGGGTTGACACAGCCTTTGCGTAGAGTTGATTCTCTGCTCCACTTCTCTGCAAAGAGATTATAACCATTAATACTCAAGGTTCTATATATATATATATATACACCTGAAATAAGTCGGTTGACACTCAAGCTAAAGCTGCACGAGGTGTGTAGGAACAACAAAAGGTGCACTATACTGAGAACGACACGAGGTACATAAGATGACTACAGCACGAGATAAAGAGAGAACGACACGAGGTACCACAGTAACAAAGCTAACACTACAAAGGGAACGACACGAAGTCAGATGAAAACAGCACGAGGTAAAGAGAGAACGACACAAAGTCAGATGAGAACAGCACGAGTTAAAGAGAGAACGAAATGAAGTAAAACGGTAGTAAAACACGCGATCAGAGGAAACCTGGACGAAGATATAAAGAAGCAACACGAAGACATAAAAATAACACGAAGACACAAACACAGAAATAACATGAAGACTCAAACACAACAATAACACGAAGACATAAAAACAACACGAAGACACAAATACAGAAATAACATGAAGACACAACAAGAGACGGTCAACGAGACGCTGACTCTGTACAGACTTAAGCTAAAGCAAGACAGTCGATGTATAGACTTGATGCAGAAGCCTTCAAGTGATGTGTTGACTTGGACCAGATGAGACACTGTAAGAGACGGACCAATGTATAGACTTGACAGTGATCTCTGCAGCGAATGTATAGACTTTGAAGTGAAGTCCAGTGAATAGACTTTGTGAACAGTCGATGTACATACTTGGAATTGATGCATGCTGTGCAATGTACATACTTTGAAATCATGCAGGCTGATGTGCAGACTTCAGTTGAACCCAACCGAAGAGTGTATATACTTTATGAAACCATATCCCAAGACCAGTGTACAAACTTGATCGAATGTCTAGACTTAAAAGCTTGACCAGTGTACAGGCTTGCCACCGACCTATGTATAGACTAGCTCATATGAGTGAATAATGTATAGACATTAATGACTCATGCAACCAGACACGTGAAAGCACAGACAGTGTACAGACTTGAAAGTTCAAGGCCACGATGTATAGACTTGAATGGGCATGAAGATGGAAGCGAAGAGTCTATGCATCAGCTCAAGAAGTTGATGCACTACTGTGTGGACAGAGACAAAAATGACTGAAGAGTCAACGCATCAGCATAATGCGTTGACGCACTGCTGTGGAGACTGTGCAGACAGAGTTTAGACAGAATTAAATAAAGCATGTTATCTGACAGCCATATGAGCTCCATTCACTTACATGATATACATGAATTAATCGAGCATATAAAAGACACAGCAAGATGACTCACAGTGATTAACTCACATCAAAAGCCAATCATCAAAACCACCATTAAAACCATCATCAAAACCACATGGGCACAACATTTCCTTCACCCCTTGGGAGATTTCTGTATAGAATGGTGCATCAAGCATGTGGCACTCATTTACTTTGAAGGGATGCAGATCTGCAAACACCCATTCCTCTTTGCCGTTGTGGCAGTACTTGATACATTGGTGTAAAGTAGAGGGCACTATCTAGTATTTATGTAACCAGGGTCGTCCCAGCAAAGCCTTATATGTGGTACTTGAATTTATCACATAGAATTGCACGGTGGTGGTGAAGTCACCCAATGTGAGGTTGAACTGTGTCACTCCGAGGGGAGTCTTGCACTTCTGATTGAAGCCAGCAATCCTCATATCTTTCACCTTGGTGAGGTGCAAATCGAAATAATACTTCTGGTAGATATGGTAAGGCAAGATGTTTACACCAACTCTTGGATCTATCAGAATCCAGCTTAGTGGCTGACAGTTGAGATGCCCCCTCATATACAGAGGCATGTTATGATTGGGGTTAGGAATTAGCATATCATCCTTCGTGAATGTAACAGTCGTCCCGGAGTTAACTTCTGTCAGAAGTACTTCATATTGGGCTGGTGCCTGTAGGGCATCAATAATGGCTTGGCGAGCTTCTTCGCTCAAGGAGAGGATCTCCCATATAGAAAATCTTGTTGGGAGCTTCTTCAGCATCTTCATAATTTGGCTGCCCACATGGACATTGGATTGTCGCATCTCCTCCACCCAGCGGGGTCTCGGAGGCTCATGTGGTGCTTGCGGCATGGCTTGCCCTTCTCTTGTCTCCTTCTTCCGCGGGGACTGTTGGGGACTCTCTGTTGGGGGAAGGTTGTTGTTTGCTTCATTTTTTTCTTTGCTCATTGTGGCAGATGGTTGCCGGGGGTTTTCACTTTCAATAGCAGCGTTCGGGGCCGACTGTTTGCCTTCTTGAACGGAGAGGAATTCAAGGAATGACATTGTCTCACTATCCCCTTTTGTTTTTGTATAGAGGCCTGACGGGGGAGGGATTTCAATACCCCAGACTTCTGGCTCTGATATCTAATAGGGTTGCTCGCCCCTGAAGATAATATTGTGGTTGGGTGGAGGGAAACGCCCCCACCTCCTCTCAGAGCAGGTAGCATGCATTGAGGTCGAAGCCTCAGCTTGATTTGCTTCTAGTGACAGAGTGGAAGACTCTCCTTCATCTTTTTCCCCTGTTAGGGTGAACAGTGCTGATAGAGTATTACACTGCAATGTGACTATTTTCTTCTTGTTTCTTGGTTTACTCTTCTTTCGGCGCCTGGACTCGGCTAGCTTGTGCCCCCAGAAGAGGTCGGCTTCAGTTTTCTCTTGCTCTTTTTCTGCTTGTTCTTCGATGGTTAATCCCTCTAGTTGTTCCCAGAGGACATGATATTTCACAAATATTGGCTTCAGCTTAGGTTGTTCATTTTCATCAAGCTGGTTTATATATTGCTACAAGCGTCTGACCTCGGGGCTTGTCTTCTCATGGTTTGGCAGCGGAGCTACTTCTTCCTGTTGGGAGTGAATATTTGGATAATCGGTGGTGACTCCGTAGTGTGCCACATAGGGTTCATTGCTGGCGGGGGTTGCTTTGGAGTGACACCTCGGATTGAGGCCCCTGACACTTCAGAGACTAATGACCGTCTCTTGGTCTTGGATGGTACTGTCTGCCATCCCACCCGATCTTTGATGGGGGTAAGAAAGCATGCTTCATATGTATGTTGTGTGCAGGTTTCAGCAGCCTCTTCAGATAATTGTTGGTATAGGGAAATCATAATGGCAGCTGGTCTCATTACCGGGGGTTCATGATGGCGTGGGGGATCCACCTGGTGCTCTCCCATTTGGAGCTTGCCCTTCTTAATCATGCTTTCCATGACGTCTTTGAAGACGTAACAATTTTCAATGGTATGTCCCAGTGCCCAATGATATAGATAATTTTCAATGGATCATCCTTCTTAGCTGCATCCTCAGGTCTCTTTGGCTCAGGCAATGTTATCTTGTTGTATTTATATGCCCAATTAAATAAAGACCATGTCTTTTCTTTGAGAAATGAATATAATTTCCTCATTTTGTTCCTCAAAGAGACTTTTTCTTTCTTTTCTGTTGCTTCTGTTGGCGGAGGGGTAGCTGCTGCTTTGGCCTTAGCTATTTACTGGTCAAAGGTATTGAAATCAACAGTATTTGCTTCAGTCGGCGCTGGTCACCGTTCAACAGCCTTCCCTTTCTAGGCAGTAGGAATGTTGTTTGCAGGACGTCTAGACAGGAAGGTCTCAACCTCGGCCACCACACTATTCAGATGATCAAATGTCCTGACATCTGTTCCAATCATCTTTTCAAGCACTTCCCTCCTGAGATTTTGCTTGCATATTTAAACATCAACTTCTTGGTATGGGGGCCGCTTGCATCTCATGGCCAGGTTCCTCCATCTTTTATTATAATCCAAGGCCGTTTCATCCTGCCTCTGCCTGGTAGAGTATAATTCTGCCACTGTAATCTCCCTTTCAGTGACATGGAACCTTTCTCGGAACTTCTACTGCATATCGGGCCAATCAGCTATAGACCCGACAGGTAAGCTGGAGTACCATTCAAAGGCCAAGCCCGTGAGGGACGAGCCGATAAATTTCAGCAAATAAGCTTCATCAGCAGCCAAATCTCCCATGAATGTTGTGTAGTAAACAATGTGTTCCCATGGGGAGCCTTGCCCATTGAATTTGTCAAACTTTGGTGGCTTGTTAATGCTTGGGGGCAGTCTCTTTGCAGCATATTGCGGAGGATAAGGTACCTGGTAGACATCAAAGGTCCCATAATCACCATCGGCCCTCTCGGACAGCTTCATTTCTATCATCCTTTCAACCATCAGCTTGATCACCATAGCAATATCAACAGGCTCTAGATAGAAGTGCACCTATTGTTGTATGAAGGGGGTAGTCATGACAGTGGCATGTAAACCCGGCTACACTCCTGAAGGAGAGGGCTGCACTGCTGGCTGTGACGGGAAGGGCTGGCATGGAGCCTTCCCGTGACTTACTTGGTGGGAGACGACAGGTATTACCACCTCCGTAGAACTGGAGACTTCTCTCGCTGGCTCCGCATGCTTGGAGACAGGAGTTTGTTCATTCTTCTCATTTAATTGCCTCTGAAGAGACTCAATCTTCTGTTGATATCTCTCAAACATCATGAGGATGGTTGGGTCCAGGGATGTAGCCATAGGCATATCTTCCATCATTCGACCAGATGTCACCTCACCCGGGTTCATGAGTGACACATCTTCTTCTTCTGAAGTCACCACATTTACAGTTAAAGTGGTGACCTTTAGTGTGTCATCAACGGCCATGAGTTTTTCCTTTACTGCTTGACTTCGCCTTGTTATGAGGCCAGGCCTTTGAGCCAATCTGGCGAACTCTTCAGGCTGGTCAGGTAGAGCACCATACCTCTAGCAACTCCGGCCATGTTACAAGCAAAGATTTGCAACTTTCCTCTTTGCCTGCACACTCTTCTTCGGACACGACCAGGGAAGGTCAACCGATCGAACACATATACTCTTTCTTTTTCTTCTCCCCGCTATGGGGCATCCTTCGAACATCTGGCCCTTTGGCCATCTTCAAGTTCATTGGAGTCTGAACATGAGACTCCTTGCATCATTTCTTCTTTGTTATCTTCCTCTTCTTCCTCGGCACACATGGCACGAAGTAATATTTGCTATCCCAGGGATGAACTCCCTAGGCAGTGGAAATAATCTTGGACTACTATGCCCATTTCTTCTCGACTATGCCTTTGGGGATCAACTCGTGGCATCAGTCGCTCTTGTGTTTTCGGCTGATAAGCCAGCCTTGTCATCTGTGCAGCTTGATACGTCTTCCGAGGATTCCGGAATACATCTGCCTATCAGGCGCAGGCCCTCGGCATGCAGGAAATAGCCATTAGAATAACCTCTTCTTCTTCTTCTTCTCTTATCAGAACTTTCCTGCCCCCTCTCCTGGGGCGCATAGCAGCAACTTCTACCTTTATAGGGGCTGGGGCTGGGCCCTGTGCTCTCTTGGGCACCCAGACTTGCTTGAATCTTGCCGGCTTAGGCGCCAGAGGCTTCTTTCCTTCTCTTTCCATGTTGGCCTTCTTGGTGGCCAGCACTTGGAACTTGTTGTTGGTGAGGACCACAGGAATGATGCAGTTAGGTAGTGCTTCAGCTGGGCGACCATTGAGGTACACCCGCATCCCTCCTATCAGCATGGATTTCCCCGAGACTGACAGACGTCCCTGGGGTGCAGCAGTCCGGTTCCTCTGGTAGTTCTTCTTCTTCCTGCCGGTAGAAGTAGGGGCAGCGATCCTTCTATTAACATGGTGGACATAGCATGGAAGGGTGGTGTAGGAGGCAACCATCTTTTGGGCTTTCTTCTTCTCTGGCATAACTGCGGGTTCTATCGCCGCAGTCTTCTGGGCTTCAGCATTGACTTGGAGTCGCATAATTGCGGGCTCTACCGCCTCAGTCTTCTGGGCTTCAGCATTGACTTGGAGTAAGTCGACGAATGCCAGTCCTAAGCAGTTCGGGAATCCCACCGCCGGGGGCATGGATCCGAACATCATCGGCACCACCAGGTACCCATCGCGAACATGGTTGTCAACGACTTGCTGGCCGAACTCGACAGAAATTAGACTGGTTTCCATTTGAATTCCTACAAGTAAGATTAGCACACAGTCATAACTTTTGGAGAGGCCGCCAGGCCTCTTACTTTGGCGAAGAGATTAAGGGAAACTTGGTCCCACCGGGCGTGCCAGCTTGTGGGGATGGATTATTTTTTTATTTATCTATTTTATTTTATATTTATTTTATTTTATATTTTTTTATTTATTTGTTTATTGGTTCATTAGGCATTCCAGTCACCGGAGTGACAATTTATTATGCGCTCGATCTGACTTGGTCAGTCAATTATGAAGTCCGAGTCGAGACCGAAAGTCCGTCACACCATAAAGGCTATGGCGTTAATTACGCCCTTCCAAAGAAGGATGACCCTTGATTAATCGCCAAAATAAGAGGGGCCCCGGGAGCAAAATGAGATAAGACTGCTACGCTGATTTATTTGCAGGATATGAGATGCATGCACATGCTCATATGATTTGATGGTTTTATTATGGTTCATCTGCCTGCTTTCTGGTACAGGGGCGGAGAGCTTAGGTTTAAGAGTCATTCTTACGCATAACGATAGCTTCCAATCGGGCATGGCCCGATTTTCAACCACGCATTATTTGCTATACCGAGAGCACAGGAGGAGATGGCTTTAGATTTGTTCAATCACATTAAGAACACGGCATGAGATAGACATGTTCGTTCATCATGAAATCATGCAAGCATGAACGGAATAGCAAGAATTATTAGAATACTATGGCATTACATGTCCATCTATCAATCTCATCTATATGAATCGCAGAATGAATCCGGCATCATGTCCCCTTTGATCTTGGTTCATACCAAGTGGAAATAGGATACCATCCACGTAGAGGCGAGATGGAACCCATAGTGACCGGGGAATGCTAGTGCCCGAATATCATGAAGCAAGACTGAGCTAAGACGGATTGATCCGAAACAATGTTTATTCATGCAGGAATTTATTATGTCTATTCCCTAGGGGGAGTCACCTAAGACCATACAGAGGTAGGGCCCTTCAGATCCCAAGGGGTTTGAAGCTAACGTAGCATACTAAGGATCAGAGTTCATTTCGACAGCATCTCCCCTTGTTTTGGACTATGCCAAAAGGGGAGTATAGGACATCCATCCACGGAGTGCCGGTATGAAAGCCGAAAGAAGATGGGCATATAGCCCGGATCCCGAAGAGATAAATTTATGTCCACCATCGTGGCATTCAGTTAATATCCCCTTAAGGAACCGTCAGAGAACATGCAGTGGCAAAACTCCGTGGGTCAATAGGGTCAAAAAGGACATCATCTGTGAGTCAACACAATGTAGGGGTGCAACCCCATTAGTATGGCTCCCAAAGCTTTGAGTGAAGCCCCTGGTCTCTTCTTCTTACAATAGGGTGGAAGTTTTATAAGGGGTTAAGTGAGAATCGGCACGGGTTAAGCTCGGCATAAGGTTCTCGGCGCACGTGGTCTCGGCACGAAGCTACCGGCGTAGGGTGTTTCAGCTTCAATGGCTATCGGCGCAGGGGATGGCCCTTGGCGCGTCCAGCTCTCGGCGCGAGAGTATACGCGCCGAGGGGAAACGGGTGAACCGAAAGGATTCTGCGCCGAGAGAGTTTCCTGAGGGGTTTTGCTCTAGGGGATTCAAAGGATTTGTTCTTGAGAGTTTTCAGGGGGTTTGAGGCTTGTTGGGTTCTATGTGCCCCCTCGTTGTCTTTAACAATGGTTTTGATGATTCGAATATAGTGTGTGTTTTACCTATGTCTTAAGGAAACAAGCTAATATGTTGACATCTTTGATTTGTAGGTTTGGATGCTCTTGGGTTGAAGTAGACTACCCTTAGGCAGACTCTTTTGTCTCTTGTCTTGGTTTGACTAGATGGTTTGGATGCTCTTGGGTTGAAGTGGACTGCACTTAGGCAAACTCTTCTGTCTCTTGTCTTGGTTTGACTAGATGGTAATAAGTCTTGGCTCCTTCATGCTAAAATCTGATTTGGTTTGAATATGAAACTGACATTTATGCTGAGTTATATGATAAACTTAAGTCATGGTAATTCATGTATCTAAGTCGCCTTGAATAAGCTTTAATGATCATAAGTTGGCTAGTTATGTGTTGGTTTCAGCTACCTTAGTTTTTGGACTGAACTTGCTAATTTTGACCTGAAATGGAATTCTATGTGCAGCTTCGTTAAATCATACTCTGATAAGTGAGAGCTGTGTAAAAGAATTGATTTCTTTGGGATGGGTCGACCCCTGGCTCCTTGAGCCTTGGTTCTTACTTTGTTATGAAGCATGGTCATTCATGTATGTATCTTGATGGAATGAATGTATAGCATGATGGTGTTTCTAGCATATAGGTGAAGATTTAAAGTTGCTTGTTATAGCATCATCCTTATATGATGTCATATGAGTTCATATAGCTTTGGATTGACTCTAAAGTCCTTGGACTGAACTTGTATCCATAAGTAAGCTCATATGCTCAGACATTGGTCTCTTACGTGCACAAACTTGACTTTTGATCTGAAATAACATGTTCTTGAGGTTCCAAGTATTGCAGGTTGATGGAGATTTCAAGTGTGAAGAAATGCCTTATAGGTAGATCCTTCAAATGGATTGATTTGAGATTGACATGAATTTGAGTTCTATATAGTGCAGGTTTGATTAAGCCCACCAATTCTTGAAACCATGGTAAGAACTTATGTTTGAATGAATTTCCATGTGCCTTCATTGGGCTTGATTCATGTATTATGGTTTTGGGGTTGATTTAATTGCATATCCTTAGTTTCTGGATTTCAGTGCGTGGGTCGACCCCATGGGTCGACCCTTGAGAGTTCCCGAGCCTTCAGGTCTCTCTGTTTTCATGTTGGTTGGTTGCATGGGTCGACCCCAAGGGTCGACCCCTGGGAGTTGATGTTTTTCTCACCATTTGCACCGACCCACCTTTGCCATTTCCTTGAGTGTGCGTGCCGTCTTTGGCACTTGCATCGATCACATCTGGTTTGCACGGACCCATCTTGCTACAAAATTTGCACCGAGTCTACTTTGCACATACCTTGTCATATGCATTGCACCAAACCTTGCACCGACCTTGGAGGTGTTTGCACCGACCACATTTGGCTTTTGCACCAAGGTGACCTTGCATTTACTGGTTTCTGCACCGACTGTCTCTAGCAGTTGTTAATAGTTTTCACCGACTTTGGCATTTGCACTTTTGTTCATATGTGCATCTATCTAAAACTCTGCACCGACCTTAGCTGCTAAATCTTTGCACCGACCTTGTCATATATGCACATGTCTATGCTACATAATGTGCACAGACTTATCTTTATGCTTTACACATTGTGCACCGACTTTTGTTTTTGTGTTTTACATAATGTGCACTGACTTTGGGCTTTTAATTATGATAATGTTTTTAGGCTGATTAGTGTTAACTTGTCCCTGGGCGTCTGGAAACGGGTTTACGGGTTTGGTACCGAAACCCACTTTTCATGATCCATTTAGCTTGGTCTTTTACACCATTACCCTTAGGGTTTCTCCTATGGTATGGGTGTAGCTTTGAGAGGCTGTTACAAGGGCTTTTATGGTCTTTAGTTCTATATCCCTGCCCTATTTATATCCTGCGATCTCCATCGTAGGAGATCAATCCTACGGCCTTATTGTTTTATCCTTTCTTGCAGGTGAAGAAGAACGAGGAGGAGGCGTGCTCATCTAGATGAGGAAGTAGAAGAAAATCAAGAGACCGTAATCTGTAAACCATGCCAATCTGAATCCTTTACCTGGGCGTCTCCTACGTGCTTGGCTACCTTCCACTCCGAGAATGATCTCCAACGCACCCTACCTCTTCTATAAAGGGGCTTCAATGCAGATTTGAGGGGGATTTCTTCTTCTCTCACTTCTATCCATTTATTTGAGCATAGTTTATCATTTGGGGCAGATATTGTATATCCTTTCATTTCATAGAATTCGAAATATCACTGTGTGTGGGCGGAGCTGAATCTCCGAGTGTGTGGTTTCATTGAGGGGTTAGTTTCCCCGAGTCTTTGTGGTAGACGGAGCTGCATCTCCGTATGGTTTTAGTGTCAGGGGTGTGTTCCCCGACGTCGTGTGTGTGTGTGTGCTACGGTGGCAGCGTGTTGGGGCTTATCACCGTGTGGATATTGCTGCTGAAGCAGCGTATGTGGTTGAGGTTCATCCTCGTGTTGCTACGTTTCGTAGCGTGGATTGAAGTCTCACCCGGTTGGGTGAGGGGTGGACGTAGGGAACCCGTCGTGGTCCCGAACCACCTAAAAATCCTTGTGTCTTATGTGATTGCCTGTGTGATTGTCATTTCTTCTATCTTCGTTCATAGGTACATTATATAGGTTTTTAATTCACTGCATAATCACACACTACTACCTTCGTAATCTGTGTTGAGCAAAATTTCCCTATTAGTCGCATTGTTATTACGAGTGAGATCGGAAAGCTTGAGAGAGCGTTTTAAATCTCACTTAAGTTTTGGCTATTAACATTGTTAATCTTAATTTCACTGTGTTTAGTTAGGAAAGTTTTTAAAATTTTGCCATCTCGGCAAGGGGACAATTCAACCCCCCTTCTTGTCCGCCATCTCTCTGGGCCAACAATTGGTATCAGCGCCCAGTCTCTGATTTTTTTGTAGACCTTGCGGTCTAGGAGTAAAGATCGTTTCATGATGGCTAGTGTGAATTCTATTCCTGTTTTTGATGGTTTTGATTATGCTTTGTGGCTAGAAAAAAATTTTATTTGGATTACTAGTGTTAATCCGAAACTTATGAACTTAATGACTCATGGTCCTCATGTTTTACCCAAAAATGAGTTGAGATGGACCGATGAGGATAAGAGAAAGAACTCTGATAATTTGTTTGCTTTGAATGCTCTTAAGGTAGCAGTAAACATTAACAAATTTTCATTTGTTTCCAACTGTAGGTCTGCCAAAGAGATATGGGATGGGCTAAGCGAAGCCAAAAAGGAAAGCTCCAACGACAGTGACTGTCTAGTGGCAAACAAAGAAAATGAATGCCAAAGCGAGGAAACCTCCAAGGTAAATTCTAACTCCGATTCCGAGGAAGAAGATGAGCTTAGCTATGATGATTTAATGAATGCTTACAATGAGTTGGTTGAAAGATACAAAACATTAAAATCTGAAAATAGAAAAATGAAAAGGGAACTTGATGATGTTTCACATGTTAACTCTCCATGTGCTAAGTGCCTTGAAATTGAAAATGCTTGTGTTGTTAATTCTTCAAGTGAAAAATGTTCTGAGCTTAGGAATTTGAATGAAAGCTTGTTGCATGATGTTGATGTGCATAAAGAAACTATTTCAAATATGAAGGCTAAGAATGAATCTTTATTGGGAAAATTTTCAAATCTTCAACATATGGAAAAAGATAATGAGAATCTGAAAGAATTGAATAGTGCTATGTCTGAAAAATTGCTTATCCTTGAAAAAGAAAAATGCATGTCTGTTGACAAATCAGAATGGTTAAGGGAGCTAAGACATGTGTCATGCCCTGAGCGCGAAAGGAACCCGGAGACGCGTGACGAGTTTATATCGATCATGTCAATCATAGCGTTAGTGTATTCAACACAAAGACAGAGCGCGCAAGAGTAAAGATAACCCAATCCTTTATTTCATCAAAACCTTCAAAGTACTTCTATTACAATCCTCTTAGTGCTAAGACTCAATAAAATGAAAAAGTACAATGATTGACTCAAGAATGCAGAAAAGTCAAGACTAGACAACGCTTGGATAGTTGGAGTAGCTCTAATCTCATCACTCTTGACTTTCCCCATCCGAAAGAGTTTCGTCCTCGGACTTACCTGAAAAATAAGGGAAAAACACTATGTGAGTGAACGCTCAGTAGCGATTATATCTCAAGAGCTAGCTTGCTTTAAGTAATTTATAAGTTAGATGAATGCAATTTAGCTATGCATGTTCGCGTAAAAAGACAATAGAGAATGTATAACAAAAGAATAAGGAATGTATATCAAGTGATAGTGAGTGAACTAGCAAGTCTTTCAAGAACTCATGTTAAGATAGCAAGATAATCAAGCACATATATCTATCATGTCAAGTGATCATGTCATGTCAAGAATTGGCTATCATGTTTCATGCAAGTATAATAAATACCCTTTTTGAGTCACGCAAGTCATGTCATGTCAAGTCTGTTGGGTCCCGCGAGGTGTAGTCGGATCTAGAAGGGGGGGTTGAATAGATCCTATCAAAAGCTTTGGCCTATTTAAAAACTCTTAGATACCAGAAGCATGAACCACTCCTATAAAGTGAATGAATCACTTAGGCACAATGCGTAGCAGAATTAAGTAGAGTGGCATAAATGGAAATGACTCGGATTACAAGCGATGAAGCATCAACACTTCTTTAAGCACATTTGTGATCTTGAAAGAAATAAGCCTTGTAGTGTAGGGATCATAAAGCATAACACTAGAGCATGAAACAGCTTGTAACAACCGTGCGTGTGTGTGAATGTAGTGGTGATCAACCAAGGTGCATGCGAGTCTGACCAAGGGAATCACTTAAAAATACTTTCACCTTGGCGCCTGTGTGCAAGGGTGCAGCAGGCCGCCCAAGGGATGCAGTCAAAGTGCTAAGCCCAATTAAAGCACAGATAAAATCGAAGGTGCAAATCTGAGTGCTTGAGTGTGTAAATAAGATAACCAAGTTTGGAAGTACACGAACCTGTGAATGGGGGGTAGAAGATATAGAGCAATCGCACACGATGAACAACCCACAACACAGGGATTTTTAAGGTGGTTCGGTTGCAACCCCGTAACCTACATCCACCCCTCACCAAAATCCGGTGAGGCTTTCCTGCTGACTCACAGCTTGACCGGGGACACGCCCCATACCACAGAACAAAGAAAACCCTCTTTATGTGTTCCTACACACAAAGCCGGTAGGGACGGCTATACGGCAGATCGGAGAACTTCCGATTTCCTTCCTACTAACCACCGGTAGGGATGATCTTCAGTTTCAATAGATTGATAGAAATGAAAATGGAACAAGATGAAAAAGCTCAAACAAATATGGAAATATGCTAGAATGAAGTAGATCTTGTCTGAGATTGTTGGATCTTGAATCTGTTGCTTTTATCTTCCTTTGATCCCTTTGAGTTGATGGAGAAGATACAAGATGTAGCTTTGATCTTCCCTTGAGTTGATGAAGAGGTTTGGATGTAGCTTTGATCTTCCTTTTGATCTCCTTTGTGAGCTTGCTTGCTTCTCTTCTTCCTTGGAGATTGAGGGCTTCAGATGTAGGCTTGAATCCCTTGGATTAGATGTAGAACTTCTGCACGGAGTACTGTTCACGGCTACAATACCTCTTCTTCCTTGGAGCTCCTCTAGCCTCTCTTCATCTCTCTTTGCTCCAAATGATCAACTAGGGTTTCTAACCCTCTTGTGTTGGTTTTATATCTCTTTGGATGGTCAATAAACACATCCCAGACCAGAGCCACATTTTGTGGGTGATTAGGTGACTTTTGGATTAAAGAAATCCATGGGGAATGGCCCTTGTCGAAGTGGAAAAACAAAGTCAACATTCATAGCTCGGGGCTGGCGGTCGACCTGTGGCTTCTGGCGGTCGACCGCTACTAAGAAACGCTATAGACGGATGTTCCCTGGGATTTTCGGTCGACCGCTACTGGGATGGCGGTCGATCGCCACTGAGAGAGGTGCAGACTGGGAACTTCTGGCTGGGGCGGTCGACCGCCCCTGGGCTGGCGGTCGACCGCCAGCTGGGCAGACCCCAGGTTTTCCCGGGTCGGTCCGTTAACCTTCTTAGCTCAGTCGCTTAAGTCCTTTAGCAGCCCGTTCATCCCCGCGACCTGACTGCGCAGGTCGATCCGTGTACGAGGGCCAAACATTGAGCTTTCACATTTGCCATCTCCACTCCATTCCTTGGATTATCTTGTAGCATGCTATCAAGAAGTTGCACCGACCTTGAACCATCCATAAGGCAAGACATGCACTGACCATATGAATAATATGCAATGACCTTATGTGTGATGCTATTCAGCTTGATTTCTGTGCTTGAAATATGCTAGATTTTTGTGCATCCAATATTGTCATATGCCTTTATATCTGTGTATCCAATTGCCTAGATTTGTGTGCCATTCTTGATCTTTTACACTAGAAGTATAATGACCACCAATATTGTATTGTCATATGCCTTGATATCTGTGTACTGGAAGTATGATGACCTGAAATGTATGAATATTAACATTATCAAATGCAGGTATAGTTCATTAATGACTACAGAGGCAGACATCATCAAAATCATAAAATTAATCATGTTGCACACATGTTCAACATTCTCCCCCTTTTTGATGATGGCAACTATGAGTCATTATAAATTCACATGCATTATTAATTCACATGGCAACTATGAGTCAAAAACATTCATAAGAAGAAGAAGAAGAAGATTCTCTCCCTATCCCCTTTTGAAAAAGTCTCACATGGTTCTCACCCCCTTTGACACACAGAGTGGATTCTTTGATTAATGACTCATAAACTATCCCCTTCTTTGATTAATGACTCACATAAACTTCTCCCCCTTTGACAACATCAAAAGATCCAGAAAAGAGACAGAGAGACTCACATTAATGACGCACACAAAATGACTTACATGATTCTCTATTATCTCCTATATGACATCATTACAAGCGACCATAATGTGGAGAAAACATGTCATTGCAGGCAACATTCCATAAAATGATATGGAAATACATGCCAATGGTTGTACACTTATTAAGGTTGACAAGATAACTAGAGAGAACAACCCATTGTGGAAAGCTAGTTATAGGATCGATACCAATGAATGATATGGATGTATCGAACATGGTGGTGTCTCGTGGCTTGGCAAAGATAATGTAAGTGTGAGAGGTGGAGCCACAGCAGCATGATGCAATTCCTCAAATAGTGCAGATGGATAGAGCAGCCAAGGAGCAACTTTTTGATTTCAAATTTTGCAAGATTTTTAGCGGTTTTCTAGTTTTCAGATTTTTTGAATTTTCTATGCAATGTATGGAAATGATAAATGCAAGCTACAATTGTATGAAGTTAAGACATGCATGCCACCCTATTGCATGAAAGCATGATGCTAATGATGTTAGGACTTATGCCACATGCCAATGAATGAGAAAGCAATGTGATATCACCTGACAGAGGACACTAATGATTTTAGATACGACTTGAAAGGAGCATCAAGATGATACCACTTGTTGGATGATACCAAGGTGATGTAATCATGGCAGCCTGAATGATTTATGTAGATATGGCAGATGAAGGCAAACAACAAGGAGCATCAAGATAAGACTTCTCAAGAGAGAATGGAGGTTCTTTAATCTGAAACTAAGTTCATAAATCAGAGTTATGGATTTTTCAGAATTCTCAGTTATAGAACCCAAATGAACCAGCTCTTACATTCAGATTGGTTTAATGCTAATGAGTTATGGCCTACTCAGTAGAATCACATGAAGACATTTACATGCAAGTTTAATAGTAGTGAACTAGAAATTCATGTCAAAATAAGATTAACCTTCTCTTATCTTACTCATTCAGTTTCATTGGTTCCCTTGAGAGTGACCATAATAAGTATTCAGGCTAAACACTTAGATGACTTAGATTTGATTCAGGAGTGCTACACATTCAGATTTTTCTTTTGAAATCATTTGAAAGATGATTGTTATCATTTTACGAGTAGTCAAGTGTAGCAACCACCTTTTGACGTGAGTGTGCACGTTTACCAGACGCAAGCACCCCCAGTTACTCAGTGTAGCTCACGATTTTGCCTCACTTAGAACAGAGATAGCATAGTCACCTCATGACATATCGAACCTCATTTTCTTTGATGAGGAGATATATTTCTCAACAACAGTGCCATTGCTCTGCCTTGAGCTTACATTAAGTGTAGTCACTTTTTGAAATAAACATATTCAACAAATGTTTAAAAACAATACTTAGCTGAAGTTTCTCGATCAAGGATACCTTTGTACTCAAAATAAGTTTTCAGATTCAAGATGGCATAACAAGTCAAAACATGAGAAACTAGTTTAAGTCTATTAAGCCTGACCACAAACATTTTCAAGACCATCAAACTTTAAGACTCAAGAAATCATTAATGTTAAACCAAAATTATTCATGTTCAAAGCAGTCACAACACTCTATAAAAGAAAATTCTTCTTGAAGATTTACTCTGATAAACAACCTCAATAAAAGATAGGGAATCCTCTAAGAAGTTCAAGGCAATTTGAATCTAAGTTGAACCACAAAAGGATTAAGCAATATCATGCAGTGGCTTGGTTTAAGAAGAGAGTGTTGCATAACTGGTAGGCAAGAATAGATGAAGAACACTCCCCCTGAGGTTATGCACTGAGCTCAGACTGAGATGGAAGAGATAAAGTTATCAGGTGCAAGGAAGTGTCGACTCTGACATTGTGTGATGTCAACACTCGGAGCTCAGACAGAAGTAATTTTCAGGCAGATAGAACTGTGGGGTCGACCTGTCAAAGGAGTGAGGTCAACCTGTTGAACTGCAAGGTAGAGTTTTGACTAGATTTTTATTATGGGCAAACTCCCCCTGAGAAGAAGCATTATGTGCCATGATGTTAATAGAATGAAGATGAAATATATCTATGAATGCTGTAAAGAAACAACTCCACCTTACTCTATGGCCTATATGCGACATTGACGCATGGTACGTGGCGGAGGTGAAACCTCACGCATATTGAGTGCTTCTAGGCAAGCATAACCTGCGTTTTCAAACATCAACATTTGATATACCATGGCCGTGCAAGAGTGAAGTGATGTGAAATGATTCAAGCTAGATTGATGTTGACTCCCCCTGAGTACATGCATGGGTTGGCAATGAATTATGCAGCCTAAAACTTATGTGAATACACAATGCAATGAAGATGTTGTAAGATGATTGTGCATTTTTATGTCTTCTAAACATGATATGCATTAAGGTATGTATGATCACAAGATGATGCAAACACACATGAATGCAACTTGATGATGATGCCAATTGACACCCCCTTTGAACAATGCTAACATGAATAACGAGTTGAAAATGCAGCCATGGTATACATCATCAAAACCAAAATCCAAGCATTTCATGTGGCTGATAGCAAGACTTATGCAACTCATCATCACATCAACTTCATCAGCATAACAAGTTTTTCATGAATTAAATAGCTGAAATCAAGCATGGTGTGAGCAAGTTATCTAGCTCAAAATTTCATCTCACACCAGGGGGGTTTTGCATTTCAAAGAGAAATCCAGTTTGCAGAATCTAATGACATTGGGCAGACGTATGATGCAATATCTACATGCATGCAAGATGATTGAACTTAATAGGTTTATGTACATACCTGTGCCTTGAGCTTTTATTTACCTTATGATCCTTTGTTCAGCTCCAAGGCATCCTTCACCCAAAATTCTCATTTGAAATTTTTAGGTACCCAAGATTGCTTGGGTCCTTGTGGGTTAGCAGCTTTGTCATATTCACTAATGTGGCTCATCTGTTTCAGGGAAATCAGATCATCCTTCCTCATTGTATGACAATCATACATGTCATGACCATTTTTCCCACAGTAAAAATAGCGCACAAAAGATTGAGCATTCTTTTTATGTTCATGTGCATGTGCATGTGCATTTTGTTTTTGTGGATGAGCATGAGATTTACCTTTTATGGAATGAAGGTGATGCTTTCCCTTCAAGTGCTAGCACTCTTGGACAGTATGGCCAGATTTACCACAATGAGAGCAGCAAGGAGGAAGATTTTTGTTTAAAGTCATGAAGAGTGTCGACCTGCTTGTATGGTAGTGTCGACTCTTCTGACTCCCTATGCAGTTCTGTGCAGATATCTGCTGAGTGGGTCCTCTGCTAGTATTGATCTGTTTCTTTCCTTGCTCTTTCACTTGCTCTCCTGCTCTAAGCTCATCATTTCGTAAGATAAAACAATCATGCACAGTGTGACCATGTTTACCACAATAATAATAATAGACAATCATTTTGTGGAAAGCATGGTATTTAGCATAGGACATGTTGTGGTGCATGTTTAGATGAGCATGCTGAATTTTGCTTTTCTTTCGAGCAGTATGCCCTTTTTGGTGACCACAGGAAGTGGTGGCTTCTAATGAGTCAGAATCTTGGTCTTGGGCAAACATTGACAAGAAATCATTCAAACCTTGAATTTCATTTTCAAGTGAAGAAATATGCTGTTTAGATTCATCAAGACCCTCTTTGCATGCTGCCAATTGCTCATTGAGCATGACATTTATTGCTTTAAGATTTTGATTTTGTTGTTCGAGAGCATGCAATACTTCAGAGTGATCATCAATGACAGATTTGTCTTTTTCATGTGCAACCAGTTTTTCATGCAATTCTTCTTCAGCTTTATCATGTTCAATTTTCTTTTCCAACAACTCTCTATTCTCTTCTTTCAGAGAATCAATCAATTTTTTTTGCCATTCAAGATCATCATGGAGACCAACATTTATGTTTCTCAAGAACGAACATTTTTCACATGCAAAATTAGCAGAGCATGAAACAGAATTTTTATTTTCTTCAATCAACCTCTCATGATAGATTAGCCCATCGGCCATAGTTTGATCATTAGAGATTGACTTAGGTTGATTTTGAAGTTTTATTACAATTTCTTTCAACCTAGTGATTTCACTATGAAGATTTTCATTTTCATCCCTTAGACATGCAATGCTTTGTTTATGCGTATCTAGATCAAAAGAGAGAGTGTCGTTAAGCTCTTCAAAAATAGAACACTTTTTACAAAATGAGCTTTCATTTTGGTTGATTTTCTTGAGATCCTTTTTCAAATTTTTCTTTTCGATTTTTACCTTTTTGTATTGCGTAATCAACTCATCATAGGCTTCCATAAGCTCTTCAAAAGTGAATTCCTCAGAGTCAGAGTTTACCTGTGATGAGGATGTATTGCTGGACTATTCTGCACGGTCGGCCATGAAGCATTCTTGTTCTTGTTCCTTCCCTTCATGGATTTTCACCAACTTGTCCAGTACTTGCTTGGTTGTGCTGCAAGAAGACACAAGATGAGTTAGTCTTAGATCAACTGCATCTGTAATTAAGTTATATGCAAGAAGATTATCATTGTGTTTGGTCTCATGTTCGGCTAGCCAATCAATTGAATTTGATGGCAGCTCATGAGGACCATTGTATATAAAAGTCCACAATTGTGGATCTATGGAGCTAACATAGATGAACATTCTCCCTACCCATGTAGAAAAATCTGAACCATCATAAATGGGCAGAGAAACCATCGAAGCATGTGTAGTATATGAAGCCATCTAATTAAAATACACCGGCATCTTTCCCTGTAGATCGTAGGATCTGGGAATGGCAGAGCCAGGCTCTGATACCACTTGTTGGGTCCCGCGAGGTGTAGTCGGATGTAGAAGGGGGGGTTGAATAGATCCTATCAAAAGTTTTGGCCTATTTAAAAACTCTTAGCTACCAGAAGCATGAACCACTCCTATAAAGTGAATGAATCACTTAGGCACAATGCGTAGCGGAATTAAGTAGAGTGGCATAAATGGAAATGACTTGGATTACAAGTGATGAAGCATCAACACTTCTTTAAGCACATTTGTGATCTTGAAATAAATAAGCCTTATAGTGCAGGGATCATAAAGCATAACACTAGAGCATGAAACAGCTTGTAACAACCGTGTGTGTGTGTGAATGTAGTGGTGATCAACCAAGGTGCATGCAAGTCTAAGCAAGGGAATCACTTAGCAATACTTTCACCTTGGCGCCTGTGTGCAAGGGTGCAGCAGGCCGCCCAAGGGATGCAGTCAAAGTGCTAAGCCCAATTAAAGCACAGATAAAACCGAAGCTATAAATTTGAGTGCTTGAGTGTGTAAATAAGATAACCAAGTTTGGAAGCACACGAACCTGTGAATGGGGGGTAGAAGATATAGAGCAATCGCACACGATGAACAACCCACAACAGAGGGATTTTTAAGGTGGTTCGGTTGCAACCCCGCAACCTATGTCCACCCCTCACCAAAATCCGGTGAGACTTTCCTGTTGACTCACAGCTTGACCGGGGACACGCCTCAAACCACAGAACAGAGAAAACCCTCTTTCTATCTTCCTACACACAAAGCTGGAAGGGACGGCTATACCGCAGATCAGAGAACTTCCGATTGCCTTCCTACTAACCACCGGTAGGGACGATCTTCAGTTTCAATAGATTGATAGAAATAAAAATGGAACAAGATGAAAAAGCTCAAACAAGATATGGAAATATGCTAGAATGAAGTAGATCTTGTCTGAGATTGTTGGATCTTGAATCTATTGCTTTGATCTTCCTTTGATCCCCTTGAGTTGATGGAGAAGATACAGGATGTAGCTTTGATCTTCCCTTGAGTTGATGAAGAGGTTTGGATGTAGCTTTGATCTTCCTTTTGATCTCCTTTGTGAGCTTGCTTGCTTCTCTTCTTCCTTGGAGATTGAGGGCTTCAGATGTAGGCTTGAATCCCTTGGATTGGATGTAGAACTTCTGCATGGAGTACTGTTCACGGCTACAGTACCTCTTCTTCCTTGGAGCTCCTCTAGCCTCTCTTCATCTCTCTTTGCTCCAAATGATCAACTAGGGTTTCTAACCCTCTTGTGTTGGTTTTATATCTCTTTGGATGGTCAATAAACACATCCCAGACCAGATCCACATTTTGTGGGTGATTAGGTGACTTTTGGATTAAATAAATCCATGGGGAATGGCCCTTCTTGAAGTGGAAAAACAAAGTCAACATTGATGGCTCGGGGCTGGCGGTCGACCTGTGGCATCTGGCGGTCGACCGCTATTGAGAAACGCTGTAGACGGATGTTCCCTGGGATTTCCGGTCGATCGCTACTGGGCTGGCGGTCGATCGCCACTGAGAGAGGTGCAGACTGGGAACTTCTGGCTGGGGCGGTCGACCGCCAGCTGGGCAGACCCCGGGTTTTCCCGGGTCGGTTCGTTAACCTTCTTAGCTCAGTCGCTTAAGTCCTTTAGCAGCCCGTTCATCCCCGCGACCTGACCGCGTAGGTCGATCCGCGTGCAAGGGCGCAATATTGAGCTTTCACATTTGCCATCTCCACTCCATTCCTTGGATTATCTTGTAGCATGCTATCAAGAAGTTGCACCGACCTTGAACCATCCATAAGGCAAGACAGGCACTGACCATATGAAGAATATGCAATGACCTTATGTGTGATGCTATTCAGCTTGATTTCTGTGCTTGAAATATGCTAGATTTTCGTGCATCCAATATTGTCATATGCCTTGATATCTTTGTATCCAGTTACCTAGATTTATGTGCCATTCTTGATCTTTTACACTGGAAGTATAATGACCACCAATATTGTATTGTCATATGCCTTGATATCTGTGTACTGGAAGTATGATGACCTGAAATGTATTAATATTAACATTATCAAATGCAGGTATAGTTCATTAATGACTACAGAGGCAGACATCATCAAAATCATAAAATTAATGATGTTGCACACATGTTCAACAAAGTCAAGTCAAGTACGAGATTTGTAGAATGTCTATCAAGCTGGTCATGCACTTCGGTACAATGCCATACTGTGATCATTACAACTCCTATGGGCACTAGTACTTTTGGGTGCTCCTCCCAAGATCAGATCGGACCCTATATGCGCAAGCATTGATCATGTATTTTCGACATCCACTTTAGTTATAGCCAATATAGAATTCCAAGGATTCAAGCTTGTATGAACTTTAAGGTAGATCGTGCGGAATAGAATCACAAGGATTGAACATGTAGGAATGATAATAACGGTATAACCACGATTCGTATTAAAACTAGGTGGAATCGGCTCCCTAACTTGGGTGCCAAGACAATAAGAATAAGCGCTCATATAGAGATGGTCGCTCGTTCTTGTACATGATAAGATAGATAGAATTAGTGTCCACAAGTATGGCACATCATTCTTAAGCAGTATTAATGGCATGATTTCCCATTCCATTAAAGAGTATTCTCATGATATCAACATAGCATATCATGAGAGCCGGTATACCATGTTTCTTTAGAGTGACATGGAAATCAAGTAGTGTCATGGGTTTTGATGGTACAATCAGCTCGGCTGCCTTGAGGGAATCCAAGGCTAGCGAAGTCTTACGGAGGTCTCTATGATAAAGTCACCGGTCCAAAGGAATGGAATGTCCCATGGAGGGTTCATCTATCACCGAGAAATAGTGGGTAATCGATAAAACATCATGAAACGTGGGGCTATATTCACGGAATGAAATATAGTGCCAGTGTGCACAACCCATGGTCAAGGGTTATAGAAAACCACAGAAATCAGGAAATCAGGAGATCAGTAAATTGATGCCTGAGCTTAAGTCTTCATTTTCTGAATTGGCGCCCTTGTCAGGGTCGTCAGTTCAGTAAATGATGACTGTTCACTCAGTTGTTACATCCAGATTATGTAAATATTAATATCTGTAAACATTTTCAAATTTTGATTATTATAAAAATGATGCCTTTCATGAAGGCTTCAATTCTGTAAACAGCGCCCTAGTTAGGGGTGTCATATATCAAATTAAAGGGCAGGGTATATGTCGTCATTTCAATATCCAGGAATATTATAACCATTTCTATAATTCACAGTTTATCACTAAATTGGTGCCCATGTATAGGGGCGTTCATTCAAATGACAACCTAATACGGGTCGATAATTCTTTGTCATATGATTTGCACTGGGCAGGTACAATCACAGACACATGGTTTTTGGAGTATGTCTGATCAAGATTCTAAAGACCTGAACAGATAGAGAAAAATAGCAGGAATTTATGGACATGATCATGTATTAGTTTACATGTAAGGGTTCATAGTTATTAAATTTTAAAAATGGTATAATTATTAATTATCTAAGAAATTGATGACTATTTGCACGGTCGTTGAATCAAATAGCACCCTTTCTTGGGTTGCTATTTCCATTTATGCAGTAAACGGAGAAAACACAATCTAGAAACGAAATCTGTAACTCTTATAGACCTATATGCATGTTTTTAACCTAGGAATTACAGGGTTTTGCTATGTCTTGAGAAAACCTACCTTTTGATGCTTTGGATGGCCTTTGGTTGATAGAACGATGAAGAAGATGAGAATAATAACCACCACCGATACTCTGTTTCAAAAAGAGGAACTTGATAACAACGGCAACGGATGAAGCAGCAAGAGGAAGAGGAAGAAGAAGAACTCCTACGTTCTTCACGTTCTCCACGGCAGGACGAAGAGGAAGATGATGGGAACCCCTCCTTGTATCAACAACAGGATGGAGAGGAAGGCTCCCCGATGCTTGGACGATCGATAGCAGCAGTAGGTTTGATGAAGAAAAGAGCCAACAGGTTGGCTCGATGGGAGGGGGTATTTATAGGGAAGGAATCCTAATGGGTTTTTAGGAGTTCGATTAGAACTAAAATTTCCTTGGTAGAACCCTTACTAAACTTAAATATACACGTATCAATCCCTTTCTTAATCAAAACTTACCCCGGATAACATCCCTGTTCGAACCAAACACCAACGGTTCTGTTTGTAAATGATGCCTAAGGTTGGGGCGTTATTTAAAAATGACGCCTCTGTCACAGTCTTCAATTCTTTTATATTATGCCTGTCAAGAGGGCGTCAATTCTTAAATTAGCGCCTGCGTGAACAGTCTTCAATTAAATGATGACTTTAACGGATGCGTTATTGTGGAATGCGGCTTTTTCTTTCTCTCTTCTTTCTTTTTTTATCTTCTTATTTATTTTTATTTATTTGTTTATTTATTTATATTCTATCGGTGGATTTATTGGCGTGCCAGTCACATGCATGACGATTTCATTGTGCGCTCGATCTGACGTGGTCAGTCGATTGTGAGGTCCGAGTCGGGACCAGAAGCCCGTCATACCATAAAGGTTATGACGTTAATTACGCCCTTCCTAGGAAGGACAACCCTTGATTAAACGCAGAAATAGGAGGCCTCGAAAGGCGAACAGATGTTCACATATTTAATTTTAAACTTCATACCAGGGCCAGGGAGGCGGGTAGGATAATGACATCAATCACGGAAACAGACTATAATGCTGAACCGGCGGTTCGAAACGACTAGACGTGGGGGAAAGAGGGAAAGGAGGATATCAATCACGGACAGGCTGAGCCATGATAGCGATGGAGGTTCACGGCATCGATCAACCTTTTGACAGCATTTCCCCTTAATCTGGATTATGCCCAAGGGGAAATAGGCTATCACCCACGGAGTGTCGAGGTGAAAGCCGAGAGAAAGAAAGAGGTCGAGCCTCTCGATCCATATATACGGACTATAGGGTAATATGTGATCTCCCCTTCGGAAAGCTAGCGGGACTCATGCAGTGACAGAATCCACACGAGCAAAAGGGGTCGTTTATAAATCCGATGGCGGAGGATAAGGGGATCTAGTTTCCTTTTAAATTTGTCCCCGGACCAGATATGATGACTCATGGGCATCCCCGGATGAACTGAGTTGAAGTAATGGGGGGGTTTCAATTGTATGTAGGAATAGGCTCCTGGGGCAGATTGGGTGTGCATACAGGTTCCTGGCGCCAGAAGAATGCCAGTGGGTTAGGTTCTCGGCACATGAGGATGCAAAGGGGGTTAAGTTCTCGGCGCATGAGGATGCAAAGGGGGTTAAGTTCTCGACGCATGAGGATGCAAAGAGGGTTCCCGGCGCGCAGGGAAGAAGGCCAGGGTGTAGGGGCTCCCGGCGCGTAGGGAAGGAGATGTACCTGGGGGTTCTCGGCGCCTAAAGGAGTGGCGCCGGGAGCTGTTCATCCGGTTCACTGTAGGCCAAGCCGAGAGGCACGAAGGCGCCAGGACGAGAATCAGAGCTTGCGATGCTCTGTTTTGGGTTTCATGTTGGTTAGGGTAGAGGCAAGTGGGCCCTGTTGACACCCGTTTTTTAACCGATAAATCGAATCATTTCCTTCGCCTCAATTATTGTCCCAAGCAGTCAATCACATGAGAGATTATTCTTCTGGCAGTATTTTGGGCTCTTCCCAGCAAAGAAGGCCTCCCTCCCTCTCATTGTGTTTAACGGTCTGTTATAAACCATTTTTTTCAATAGAACGGTCCCCATTGGGCCGTTGTGTTACGCTGCCCCGGGTTATTTGTATCTCGTGATATGCTTTGAACAACGGCTCCATGACAACCGTTATGGTCAATATAGCGGTCGTCTATGGACCGTCATTATTTGCCGACAAGAAAAGGGGTTAGAGGCCCGACAGTCAGTCATAGCCACGTGCTTCACGAAAAGTTGTTTGTCCGGGCATTGACTCGCCTTTAAGCATAACGGTCTTTACAGGACCGTCATAGTTATTGGACGGCCTCTCACAGACCGTCATAGTTGTTTGGCGGCCTCCTTACGACCGTCATTGTTACGGCCACCCAGATTAGACCCCGTGATTCCAGGCGAATTAAGAGGAGAATGTCGTTGGCAATATTGACACGATGCTATCATATACCGGTCCTTGACCGACATCATTCAGTGTTAATCCCTGATTAAGCTCGAAGCCCTGGGCTCTATATATAGCTCACGGGTTCTGAGACAGAGGGGGACCATCACGAAGTGCTGTCGAATTCCATCGCCAAATCTCATACAGCATCCGCCCGTTCGTCAGGGAGTGGGGGCCTTCTACATCCCTCGCAGGCCCCCGGTGCAGGGAACTTCACGCTTCATGTTTCTGTGTTTCTAGTTCTTCTCTGTTTGCTCACCACACACACGTCTTTTCTCCACTGCATCACACATCACATACATCATTTCGTTGGCATTTATTATCTTTCCTATTGTTTCCGGCGCCCTAAACGGGGTTTCAAAACCTCCAGGTATCGCCGGGCCATGTTCTTCCTTTGCTTTATTTCAATTAGTACACCTACTACACTATCATTTAGCTAATCTCCGTTTATCTGTGTGTTTCACCGTTTGCTTTCAGGTCAGCAACCAAAAGCACGAGGCCCGCACCTTCCGGCCGGCCAGGAGGAGTGGAGGAACGGACCCGCATTCTCCCGCAGCTTCCGAGTCCCGGCGCTCTCACCGGGTGGCGATCACGGTCAACAGCTTCATCTTTCCTCCTTTTTTTTTTATCTCTTCAATATTATTTAACTCGAGGAGGAATAACATATCAACACCTCTCCTTTTTGGCGATCACGGTGGGACTTCTGATGCCCGTCGTGCTTCTGGTTTGCTGACCAATCTCTGTCTCTGTGAAGTTCAGCGGTTCTGTATCAGCCGTCGTTCTGTGTAAAACGGTTCTCTTTCAACCGTCGTTATCTGGTATTCTCCGCAATTATCACTGCCGTGCTCTGCTCATTTAACGGCCTTCATAGTGCCGTCATACTTGTGTAGCGGTCATCATTAGGCCGCCATTCCCGTTCTGCAGCTCTGTACTTTAGCGGCTCTTCCAGAGCCGTTATAGTCATTTCCGCGGTCTCCAGTAGACCGTTATTGTGGCGCAGAGTCTGCGGCTGGCACTTGTTATCCCTAATTGTTGTTCCCAGCATTGGTCCCCCTGCTGTCCACTTGTTATTTTCTATCATATTATTGATTGCTTCATGATTTTATCATTTGATTTCATATGTGATTGCTAGATTTCTAGGTTAGGCTTTGCATGCACTCCGGTGCACCTAGGATCATTCACTTCATACTGTAGTTGCATTTCCTACCGAGGTAGGATTTCCTCTCGTCTCCATATTCCTTGGAGCCGACTAGGGAATCTTGCCGAGGACCTCCGTAAGCCCCCGTGAGCCGTGGATTCCCACACGGACGCCGGGCCGGTTGTACCATCGCCACACCGTGTCTAGGTTCTGCATACGTGGAGAGTGCTTCCCCTTAAAGTCAGCCAGTTCCCCCATCATGCCGTTATTAGGCTCCCAAGTGTCCGAGTGAACTCTACATCTTAATCAAAACACTAAGCCTAAGAGAAAAGAATTCTGAAAATCTGCGGCATCATTCAAAGTGTGTGCATACTTGGTTGACTCCCTTCTCGTCTCCACCTTTCATTGTGTGGTTGCTTTGCTTCTACTTGTGTACTTTGGTCTTAAGTCTCTCTAGTCTGTGCATCCCATTGCATGCAGCATTGCTCCCCTCCCTCGGGATCATCTCCTAGGGGCGATTCTCTACTCTCCCTCTATTGCAACCCTTTATTCAACTCATCATCATCCAGCATGTCTTCTTTCGGGTCCATCCCCGCCCGCGAGGATTCTCTTCCTCAGGGGCTCCTCGAGGACGTCTCCGGGGTTGCCTCCTCCCTGAATGGGGAGGGGTTCGTCTTTGTTCCCCCTTCCTCCATCGCTGAGGTTGCGCCACCCACGCTCCCTCAGTTTGGCTCCCCTTCGGCGAGCCAACTACTCCAACTCATGTCCCAACTTGACCAGGATCAACTCCAGATATTCAAGCAAGCCCTCGGGGCAGAGGTCCCGCCCGCTGTAACCCTTCCTGTCTCTTCCACCCATCCTGCTGAGAGGTCCGGAGCACCGTCTGTTGCCCCAGTGGACCATACCCCTCTTCGCCCACAGGTCCTCCAGTTTCCAATATATCAATCTGGCCAGGCTTCTACCTCAGCCCACCCTCCTGCAGACAAAGGGAAGAGTCAAATTCCCTTATCTCCTCGTGCTAGTGCCCACGCGGCCGTCTCATCAGCACCACCGGCCCCTCTGGCCCAAGTGGATTCTACTCGGCTGCAGCCCGGAATAGCTCAACTCGCTTACGCTGATGTGGGTCCTTTTTGGACTCAACATCCATCTTACGGGCTCATGGCCCCCACTATCCATCCGGCTGTCTCCCATTATCCCTCGGCTTCTACTGTCCATCCAGCTGCCTCTCACTACCCTTCAGTTCCACCTCAAGTCCCTCTACCTCAACAAGGAAGTGACGATCGCTTGGCAGTGCTCCAACAGCAGATCGATCTCCTCAATAAGAGGGTTGGCCCACCATCCTTCGCAGATGCTCTCACTCCTAATTTCCGGGACATCCGATTCCCTTCTCAGTCGGAGCTCCCGACATACCGAAAGTACAACGGGAACGGCAACCCGTTCATCCACATCAAGGAATTCCTGTACGAGTCGGGACCATACCAGCATGACGATCACCTCCTTGCATATCTATTCCGGCGATCCCTGGACGGGGTGGCACTCGAATGGTTTTACGCTCTGCCACTGGAGGAGGTTGGGAGCTTCAAGACGATCAAGGAGAAATTCGTGCAAAGATTCCAAGATCGGGTCGGACCCGAATACTCATTCACGGACTTAGTGGCCGAGAAGATGAAAGCTGATGAAGACTTCGCTACCTATGCTGATAGGTGGAGGCAGATAGCCTCCCGTGTGCCCGGGCAGATTCCGGAAGAAGAGAAGATCAAACTGCTCGTTTCTAATGCAACCCCTCTCTTCCGGAATGTACTAATGTTGAATGACATCACCAGTATGCATCAACTGTACAGTCGGGCCCGGTTTATCCAGACCCAGTTTAAGGACTCCCCCATTCATTCTCTCTTCGAAGCCCAGAAGCCCAAGAGTTCCAGAAAACCACAGGGCCCTGTTACCGAAGGAGTCCAAACAAACGAGCAGGTGCAGGTAGTTAGCCAGACTGCCACCTCCCACTTCCCCCAGCAAAGCAACCCCCATTTCTCCGCATCACCTCGCCCTTCCTTTCCCACGCAGCAACACCCTCAACAACAATCTCCGCCACCACCACAACAGCCCCAGCAACCACTGCAATACCATAACACTCCCCCGCCTGCTACCTACGCACCTGCTCGTCCGGTTGCTAAAAGAGCCAACTATCCTCCTCTCCCAGAGACGCTCACTAATGTCTTTGCAGCACTGATGCATACTGGCGATTTACAATTGCCACCTGAGCGCCCGAACATGAATCCGGCCGCCGATCTGTCCCGATATTGTGTATATCACCGGCAGCCGGGGCACACCATTGAGAGGTGTTATCATTTTAGGGACCTGGTATACGACCTGCACGAAGGTCACAGGATCGATTGGGCTCAGATGAGGAAGCTGATTGAAGATCTGAGAAGAGGGCCAGCAAGGCCGCAACAGGCAGCACCACAGCAACAGCAGTTTCAGCAACAACCTCAGCAATTCCAGCCACAGCAGCCACAGCAACAGCAGCAGCAGCAGCAGCCAAACTTAGGGATCCACCAAAATCCCATGCCAGTACATGCACCCGCTCCTCAACAACAACAGCAGCCGCCGGCACCGGCCCAAGTCAACATGTTACGCCACCCGGCTCCTGACGCAGGGTGGACCATTGACGATCCCGCACACCTGTTAACCTTACGCCACATCCCTACGCACTCTACCTCACCCGCCGTCTTTTCCATCCTTCGGCCTTCCATGCCTTCCACAACTTCCCCCGTCATCCATTCTTCCACCATACTTACCACTCCGAGAAGCCATATTCTCTCGCCTATCCCCCCACAACATTATACTTCCCCACCTACTATACCTTCCACTATCTTGTCCACCAATCACTGCAGTCCACTAACCGCCCCTTTACCTCACCCATCGCCCATTTTACCTTCACCACAACCTTCGCTTACTATGCCTATCATATCCCCCATCACCAAGACTGCCATCCCTTCCATTCTCATTCACCCCACTGGGTCAAGCGGGAGCCCACCTACAGCCATGCCAGCACAAAACCTTGCCCTCAGGAGCGGGCGGTTATTTCAAAGGACTTACCCCTCTACCAGTGCACCTCCCCAAATACCCTCCATCTCAGCCTCAGCAGCACAAGACAATGAAGTTGACCCCGCGCCCGGTTCC
The DNA here is from genome assembly GCA_022559845.1 of Amorphophallus konjac. Lineage (NCBI taxonomy): Eukaryota > Viridiplantae > Streptophyta > Magnoliopsida > Alismatales > Araceae > Amorphophallus > Amorphophallus konjac. The sequence goes on from CM040127.1 coordinate 229,747,580, forward strand.
ACATACGACCTGTTGCAACATCTTGACCGGATGCCGGCAAAGATCTCTGTCTTGGAGTTGATCAGACGTTCACCTCTACACCAAGAAGCATTAAGGACGTTTCTGCAAAAGGTCATAGTGAACGAAGATGTGGCGGTAGACAGCTTGCCGTCAGTGTTGGCTACTGTTACCAAGGGGCCCGCTATCACATTCTCTGAGGCCGAACTCGCGCCCCCTGAAGCACGCCAAATGCCGCTATGCGTCACCATCACCTTGAACCAGGTAGTGGTAGACTCAGTGCTAGTGGACACTGGGGCTTCAATAAATGTTTGTCCATTAAGTACTCTGCGTGCCTGCAACATTTCTGAAAGTATGCTGAAGCCGACACCGACAACCATTGCCGCCTATGACAATTCCAGAAGGGCATGTCACGGGGTCATCACATTACAGGCTGAGCTAGGGCCGTTACAAATAGAGGTGGAATTCTACGTCCTAGACATAGATCCGATGTTCAAGGCTATTCTGGGTCGTCCATGGATAAATGCTCTGCAAACGGTACCTTCCACCGCCCATCAGTGCCTGAAATTCTCCTTCCAGGGGCGGGTGGTCAAAGTCAAGAGTGTTTCCACCGTCCAGGCAGTGGACGCCATCACTGACCAGGTTCTCCCCACTCTATGGCCGAGCAATAGGCCAGTATTGTCAGTCATGGACATAAATTACCCATGGGCTTATGCGGCAGGCAAACCCATTACAACACGCAAGAATGCCGGAGCTAAGCCTAAACCCAAAAATTCTAAAGGCTGGGACATGATCATGAAGCTAGGCTATCAGCCAGGCCTTGGTCTCGGCGCGCGGTTACAGGGAAAGACCAAACCCATCTCTGAAAGCAAGAAGATGGGTCGTCAAGGCTTAGGCTATCATAACACTACCATTCAGGCAGATTCTGGGCCACTAATCTGGGACTACCGGCAACACTTTGTAAAGGGTCCACTACAGCCCGGCACCGCAAATAAGCCACAACCCAAGGAAGAAAAGAAAGATGCTCCCATTGTTAATATTGTTGCTAACCCACCGCCGCCTCTGCAGGGGTTGGTGGGAGATCTTGAAGATTATTTTGCTGAAATGTCAAGTCTGTTTACTGATCCAGCCACTCAAATGAAGGAGACAGAGATGCCCATGGTTAGGCATGCTCTGATAAGGCCACAGAAGATACAAGAGGCAGGAAGCTCCGACATTTCCTTCTTTATTCCTCCTGCTCATTTGGCCTCAACAGTTTACCCAAACTTTGTGATTCGATCCCCTCCAATACTGGTCAAACCGTGTTTTACGGGGAGACCGTCAAAAATTCTATTCATTCCCTCCAATTGCGGGCACTGTCCGCCCATTGATCTACTCGATCTATCTTCACCTCCTTCTCCTAACCCCCGAGTTCGCGGGATGCGGTTCTCCCCCGATACCTTCTTCTCTCTCTTTCCTCAATTCTTCACAAAAAAACTCCTTCCTCTGCCTCCACCTTCTGATTCTTCTTGCTCTCTTCTGGTAGTAGAAGATACCCAAAAAAAAATGTCAACTTTCAAACTTACATTTCAGTCGAAGACTATGCTGTCTTCTGCTCATCCACTCCCCAGGGGCACCAAACCCCTGCTCCTTCCCCACTAGATTTTCTGTCTCCTAGGGTAGATGTACAGGTAGTTGGGTCTCCTAGGTTAGTCGAGTCAGTCAGGGTAGAAGCATGTTCCCCCTTAGATAGCCCATCCACCTCTGCAACGCCGCCACTGGCATGTCACTTCCGTTCCATTCCCAATAGGTTCCTACAGGATCTGGCCTTGAGATGCCAGGCCCTCCTCAGATGCCCAGGATTCATAGCCACCACCGTCTCCTTAAAAGAGGATGAGGATTCAGAAGGCCGGGTGTGGAGCAATGACGGACTAGGAGTGTATGAAATTGTAGACGAGAAAGACCCAGCAGATGATGAGGAAAGTGATGTGGAGGACATCGCTGACCTATACGCACAAGGATTGAGAAGGTTCGACGAACCCTCGTCAGCAGTGGATGAACCCACTAAAGAAATCAATTTAGGGACCGAAGAGGATCCCAGGCCCATATCTATTGCAGCTGATCTCCCTCCTAAGGTAGAAGAGGAGCTCATCAAGGTTTTGAGAGAGTACAACGATTCTTTTGCCTGGTCCTACGAGGACATGCCGGGTCTCGACCCCGCTTTAGTGGAACACAGGTTAATCTTAAAGCCAGGGGCGATTCCTGTTAAACAAAAGCTCAGAAGATTCCACCCACATATGGCCTTGAGAATGAAAGAAGAGGTGGACAAATTACATAAGGCCAGATTCATCAGGGTTGTGCTTTATCCACAGTGGGTGGCCAATATAGTCCCGGTAATAAAAAAGGATGGCAAAGTCAGAATTTGTATTGATTTCAGGGACTTAAACAAAGCATGTCCGAAAGACGATTTCCCGCTTCCTCACATCGATGTTTTGGTAGATAATACCGCTGGGTTTGAGGCTCTCTCGTTCATGGACGGGTATTCAGGATACAACCAAATCCGTCTTGCTCTAGAAGATCAAGAGAAAACCTCCTTCACCACGCCTTGGGGCACCTACTGCTATGTCGTCATGCCATTTGGATTGAAGAACGCAGGTGCTACCTATCAACGGGCAATGGTGGCCATCTTCCACGACATGATGCACGTCTACATGGAAGCCTATGTGGACGATATTCTGGTGAAGTCGAGGACAAAAGAAGAACACCCCGCCATTTTAGCCAAGGTGCTGCAAAGGGCTAGGGAATACCAATTGAAGATGAATCCTAAGAAATGTGTCTTTGGAGTCGCATCCGGGAAATTACTTGGGTTCATGGTTAGCAAACGAGGGATTCAGATTGATCCTAATAAGGCAAAGGCCGTAATGGAAATGCCACCGCCTAAGAATCTTAAGGAGCTTCGTGGTCTGATTGGGCGTTTGCAGTTCGTTAGAAGATTCATATCTCAACACTCTCAAAGATGCCGCCCATTCTACGACTTATTAAAGGCGGGGGCCGAGTTTAAATGGAACGAACAATGTCAGAAGGCCTATGAGGAGCTTAAGGTTTATCTGTCCAACCCTCCTGTCTTACAACCTCCTGTCCCCGGAAAGCCTTTGATCCTATACATTTCTGTCGCTGAGGATTCCCTAGGTGCTGTCCTGGCACAAGTCGATGATAAAGGAAGAGAGAGGGCAGCATATTATCTCTCCCGATTGTTCAATTCTGCCGAATCCCGGTACACTGCCATGGAGAAGACTAGTGCAGCATTGGTATGGGTAGTTCAGAAGTTAAAACACTATTTCCTAGCCCATGAGGTAAGGCTAATCTCTAGAATGAACCCAATCCGCTACCTCCTCGAGAAACCCGTCCTCTCTAGTCGATTAGCTCGCTGGCAGAGCTTTCTCTCTCAATTTGATATCACCTTCGTCGTCCAGAAGGCCATAAAGGGGTATGCTATTGCTGAGCATCTTGCTCATTCTCCTATCCCCTACACTGATTCAATCCAGGACGAATTCCCTGATGAACACCTTGCAGTTATCTCTCATCCGCCTCCCTTTTGGTCTCTACATTTCGATGGTGCGCTCAATTCCCAGGGCCGTGGCATCGGCGCTGTCCTCCTTACTCCCGAAGGTATCACCGTCCCTTTTGCCTACCAGCTCTCTTTCTCTGCCACCAACAACATAGCCGAGTATGAGGCTCTCCTAGCTGGACTAAAGCACGCCTACCTCCTAGGCGCACGATACCTCAACATCATGGGAGATTCTCAATTGGTGCTGCGTCAAGTTCTGTCAACTTATCGCACCCGTGACCCCAAACTGAAGCCATATCAAGATTTGGTCACACTCTTGGCTAGACAATTTAGCAAACTCATCTACGTTCATGTTCCCCGATCTCAAAATATTCTTGCTGATTCATTAGCATCTCTCGCTTCCTCTTTATCCTTCTCCCTTAGTCGTTCCACTGAGACCATTGTGGTCCAGCGGATGGACGCTCCCTCTTTGCAAGATCCTTGGTTTGCTAACCTTAGGAAGATTGTGGAAGAGAAGGCGGCTAAAGAAGAGGTTAAGGAAGTATCCTTAGCAGAATTGGAAGAAATATTGGGCAAAGACGAATTGCCGTGGTTCCATGAGATTGAGCAATATTGTCGGGATGGTTCTTTCCCGGAGGAAGCCAATGCTACACAAAGGAAAGCTATCAGAAGAGTCGCCTCGAGGTATACAATCATTGCAGGAGAATTGTACAGGCGTGCTCTCAATGGAGTTCTATTGCGGTGTTTAGACGACAATGAAGCTTGGAAAGTAGTGGAAGCTGCTCACTCCGGTGAATGTGGAGGTCACGTGAATGGACAGGCATTGGCTAAGAAGATCCTTAGGCAGGGCTACTATTGGCCAACCCTAGAGGAAGATTGTTCTACCTACGTCCGTAGGTGCCTTCAGTGCCAGCTCCATGCTGACAAAATCCACGCCCCTGCTTCATCTCTTCGCCCACTATCTGCCCCATGGCCTTTCTCCATGTGGGCCTTTGATATTGTCGGTCCGTTAGGTGACCCTAACGCCCAAGTAAAACAGAAATCCTTCATCCTCACCGCTACAGAGTATTTCACGAAGTGGGCGGAAGCTGAAGCCTATGCAGAGATCAAAGCTACCACAGTTTGCCGCTTCATCACAAAGAACATCATCTCGCGGTTCGGGGTACCAAGCGACATTGTCACCGACAATGGGCCACAATTTGTGTCTCAAGAACTCCAGGACCTCTGTAAGAAATTTGGTATTGCATTGCATCATTCATCACCATATTATCCACAAGGCAACGGTCAAGCCGAAGCCACCAATAAAACCCTTCTTAAAATCATCAAGAAAACGTGTGAATCCCACCGGCACGCTGATTGGGCTGATAAATTGATAGACGCTCTATGGGCTTATCGCACCTCTGTCCGAACTCCCACAGGGCAGACTCCCTTTGCTCTCACCTATGGGATGAAGGCGGTACTCCCGTATGAGATTCTCATCCCTTCCCTAAGAGTGCAGCTAGATAAGGAACTTAATCTCGACGAGCGTCGAGAGGCGTTACTAGCACAGCTGGAACTGTTAGATGAGAAGAGGTTAAATGCGGCCAATCACGCTTCTGTTTATCAAAAGCGGGTCTCACGTCATTTTCAAAAGAAGGTAATCGAAAGAAAGTTTGAAATAGGTAATATGGTTTTGAAAAGGAAATTCATCCGAACAGGTGGTCCAAGGGCTAAGTTGCAGCCAAACTGGGAAGGGCCGTTCGTCATCAAGGAAGTCCATCCAGGTAATGCCTATCGGTTGACGAACTCAGAAGGAGAAGAACTGGCAAATCCGTGGAACGGGTTATATCTCAAACGCTTCTATCCCTAAAAAAGAGTCTAACCACGTGCTTCCCTAGCAATGCAAGCTTCCCCTGTTCATAAGAATCACTGAGAGAAGCTGAACACACAAACACGACCCTTTGGTCCTGTCCCCAGTTCCGCCAAACACCGTTTCCCGGGGCCACACTCTGGAGGAAAGTTGTAGTCCCTGTACGTTTCTTGCTTCGGCTGAACCCAAGAATGAGGAGTAAATAAGGAGGCGATGCCTGACCTGGGTACCCTAATACGAGATAAGTCTCAAATAGGGGCAGTTCGTTATGACCTGAAGCCACACGAAAAAGAAAGAAAAAGAGAGAAGAAGAACAAAAAGGGAAAATGAATGAATGAAAATATTTGGGAAATTGGAACAACTAGGCATAGCAAGAATGACAAATGTGGTGGCTTAAGGTTCGATGACGAACACCAAAACCCCGACACAACAGACCGAAGCTTTGAGGGGCACCCAGGAAAGAATTCAAGTCTTAAAAACTCACATGACGGGTGTAAGCTTGTCTCCATATTCTTTTTCTTTTCAGGACAAAGCTGAGTACCCTGGGGGTGGCCCTGGTAGAACACCGTCAGGCAAATAAAAGTTCGGGCCAGGAGGGTCCCTTCAATCACACGCCGATCTCAGGAGGAATCCTCAGGTTACGAGGGAGGCATGTCTTGTTACGGAAGCATCGGTTTTCAAAATCCAAAAACATTGAATATTTCAAAATCCAAAAAAAATCAAATATTTCAAAACCCAAAAAACAACAAATATTTCAAAATCCAAAAACAACAAATATTTCAAAATCCAAAAAACAACAAATATTTCAAAATCCAAAAACAACAAATATTTCAAAATCCAAAAACAACAAATATTTCAAAATCCAAAAACAACAAATATTTTTTTTAAAAAAAAAAAAACTTAAAACCCAAAAACATTGAATATTTCAAAATCCAAAAATATTAAAAAAAAATCCAAAAATATTCATGACTTGCATTCATGGCATGCATGCATTGCATTGTTATCATTTCTCTTTTCCTTTGCTTATTTAATAAGGCTTGCCCCTTGACCAAAAATCAAGCACTGGTTACCTCCGCACTTGTCACAAGGCAAGGGGCTAAGCCTAAAACAGATTTAACCTGTTTCATTGCTAATAGTGTGCAGGACGATGGAGCAAGAAGACGAAGTAACAACAGAACAACTGCAAGGGGCAAAATCGGTCACTCCAACTTTTATTCCTGATACAAACAATTCTCACTCTCAAACAAGGCACTCTCACTTATCAAGCATCATAAAAAGGAAGGGAAAGTACAATCACTCAATCCTCCCCTGGGCATTCCCGCAGGGGCACATCTCTCTCAGTTCTCTGATATACGCCTGACGAGTCTCGGTCGCCTCTTCCACCTCTGCTGGCAAGGCACGCACCTTGCTGATTCCCCACATCGCTAGTGCACTCCTCACACTCTGCTCATCGTGCTCAGTGCCAATCTGTCTAGCCTGAAGAGAAGGGAAGTGCGACAACGGAGGAAGCAGGGTCCGCGGTACACCGACCTGCAAATGGCACCTGTGCGGATAATACACGGCCAGTACGGTATCACTCACTAGCCTCAAATCCAGACCCTGTCCTCTGGGCAGTCTGACCTCCGTAGTCACCAAGAAGTTAGGCCGCATCACGAACCTCTCCACGGGTAGCCGACTCAGGTACCTGCGCCATTCTTCTCTGGTCCGCATATCCCCCGTACGGCACTCCACCTGCGAAGAGAAACCAAACCAGCCACCGATAAAGGAAAGTGGATGGCTCCCGAAGATCCTACTCTCAGTCTCTATGCCTGCCCTAGGGATAAACTTCAGTCTCACGCCCACCCAACACTCTAAGAGAATCATAGAACCAAACAGTGGACCACTCAGGGCAGCAGAGCTAAGCCCTTCATAAAAATAGGCTAAGATAGCCTGGGAAATAGAAAGCCCTCTCCATAAACCACTGATGGTGCTAAGGACGGGAAGATCTAACACGTGGTCGGCTGACGGAAAAAGGATAGCACCACACAAGCAAATGGATGCAGCCTTGGCAATAGCCTCATGCCACCCGCATTTGTTCTTACAATGTGCCACCACCCACTGGCTGAGAGGAAGAAGGTGAACATGACGGGGTCCCACAAAGGTCTTGATCTCACTCGGGTCTTCTATGAACTCGCTAAAGATGGCAAGTGGATCTATAGGGGCAACTGTGTGACACACTAGATCCTCCTCCCCAACCCTAGACTTAGGGAGAGACAGATAAGCCTCTACTTCCTCTAAAAGGACAGTGGCCTCAAAGGATGGAAAGACAAAAGTGTGGGTCTGTGGGTGCCACATTTCTACAAGGGCTGAAATACTGTGCCAGTCAAAGGAAATCTTTTGGAAGTTACGACCTAAGAACAGCAAGGATTGCAAATGCCAAAAACTAAGGATATGGGTTACCCCTAGGGGCAAGGCACGAACCATGGGAGCCACCCACTTAAGAGAAGAGTATCGGCGAGAGCCAGGAAGGAGCTAAAAAGGAGGAAACAAGGAGAATAATGCAGAAAAGAAGAGATATCAGCTGAAATAGAATCAAATGAACCAAGTTGGAAGTGATTTAAACATACCTCTCTAGAAGGATTTGAACTGAGGTGTCGAGGAATAGAACCCAAACGTGTAATCTCCTCTCGCTCCTTCCTCGCAGCCTTCGGGCCTGAATAGCTTCCCTCACCCAAAGAATGCTCACCAAAACTCCTCTTCATGATGATTTGGTGGTGATTTAGAGGGAAGAAACTTAAGACGAAGAAGAAGAGGTTGGGTTCAGGCTGAAGGCAGAGCACCCCTTACTTATAGGAGGTCTCATCCCGTGTTTCGCTCCACTGGAACGCATGATGCACGAGAGCACACCAGGATTGAATGGGCTTAAAGGGAATTCAATTTGGCTTATAAGATCGTGCTGATTGGCGGTCGTACGATAGACCGTCATTCATGTAAGCACGGCCCAATGGCGACCGCTATTCTCATGTCCGCGGTCTACCATGGACCGTCGTTCTTCAGTCGGCCAGCACCAAATAACGGCTTTCCCTTGACCGTTATGTTACATAACGGCTATGGCATAGCCGTTATTCTTAAGAGACCCACGGCCCTGTCTTGGCCGTCATTCTTTCCAAAAACGGTTTTTTCCTGGCTGTTGTTCTCTAAACTCATGGGCGTCCCTCACCTCCGCTCGCGTCACTCACCTCGAGTCGGCGTGCCTCACCTTCGCTCGCGTCACTCACCCTGAGTCGGCGTACCTCACCTCCGCTCGCGTCACTCACCTCGAGTCGACGTGCCTCACCTCCGCTCGCGTCACTCACCTCGAGTCGGCGTGCCTCACCTTCGCTCGCGTCACTCGCCCTGAGTCGGCGTGCCTCACCTCCACTCGCGTCACTCGCCCTGAGTCGGCGTGCCTCACCCCACTCGCGTCACTCGCCCTGAGTCGGCGTGCCTCACCTCCACTCGCGTCACTCGCCCTGAGTCGGCGTGCCTCACCTCCCCTCGCGTCACTCGCCCTGAGTCGGCGTGCCTCACCTCCGCTCGCGTCACTCTCCTCGAGTCGGCGTGCCTCACCTCCGCTCGCGTCGCTCACCCTGAGTCGGCATGCCTCACCCCCGCTCGCGTCGCTCACCCTGAGTCGGCGTACCTCGCTACCTCTCACGCAGCTCACCCGAGTCTGTCATCGCCTCCCTCACCCATTGTCATTCATACATACACTCATCCATTTGCATACATTCATACATCCATACAAAAACTAAAAAAAAGGGGTACAACATATATACATATCATCATCCCAAAAACATAAAAATCTCATAAAAAAAAAGAGGGAAAAAGTACAAAATCAAGCCTCACCCTCTGGCCTGTCACTGTCTCCACCTCCCTCCTGTCTCTTCGCTGGCGGGGCCATCGAAGAAGTCTCAGCAGCATCGCGACGTCGTCGTCGCTCATCACTCTCGTTCCTCTCCCGCTGAGAGGAACTCGCCATGTAACGTCCTACCGAGGTGTGAGTAGCCTGGCTGCCACTCGGTACGACCGATCGGCTCCTCGAACGGCTCATCGTCATACCCTGAACCTGGCCCCGCAGCACAAGGGCCTCGGTCCTGAAAGGCTCCAGCTCCGCTATCGTCGCTCGGTAGCGCTCCACCTCCGCACGGAGAAGTCCCGTCTCAAGAGCGTCGGCCGGCTGAGCTCGCGCAAGCTGCTCACGCAAATGGCTCGCCTCCCTCTCAGCCACGAGCCGCAGCACCTCTCGCTCCTGAGACGCTGCTCGCTCTCGCTCCAGCTCTGCCTGTAACTGCTCCAGCTCGGCAGTCAGCATAGGATGAAGTTCTCTCACCTGCCCCCGGAACTCGGCAGCCTCTGCCGACTGGAGCCGCCTCACCTCCTCCTGAGCCTCGGCTAACTCCGCCCTGGCTCGAGACGCCGACCTCTGGGCGCTCACAGTCGCCTCCTGGGCCCGAGCCTCAACCTGCACCAACTCAGCCCGTAGGTGGGCCACCTCCTCTCTGGCACGGGTAGCCTCCTCCATGGCAACCCTCACGTCCTCCACCTGCATGCATCAAACATTAGCACATTCCATTCATATCATGCACGAATAAACAAAGGAAAGCGTCAGAAGTGTACCCGCACGGCAAGCTCGCTCTCCGCTGCCTCGGCCCGCTCCACCATCCGCTGGAACTCGGCATCCCGGGCTGCTCGGTCGGCCGGTGTCTCAACAGAAGAAGAAGAAGGAGCCTCCGCTCCACGCCTCTGAGCAGCCTCAGCTCGCTGCACCCAAATATCCCAGGTCAGTCACATGCATAAACATCATATAGAAATGTAAGAGTCCAGAGTTTAGGAACATACCAGTAACTCGAGGGCTCGGCGAGCCTCATCCCTCTCCTGGATGGTGGCATGAAGGAGCCCCTGCAGCTCCGCTAAGCGTCCCTCAGGGTCGATCTGCATGTCGAAAGGAAGTCAGTACAGCATATAGAAATCATAAAGCATGTAGATTAAGTCTGAGTTTAGAATTGTACCGGTCGGCGTGATCCTCGGAACACGCGGTCTCCATAATGCCTGACGTACGCAGTCACGTACGCCGCATCACTGTCAGCACGAGCGGTCACCACACGCCCACCTGCCTGCCAGTCGGCAACCTGCTCGGCGTTCCGCGCCGCCCAATCGCACTGCTGAGTCAGCCCTCGGGTGCTCCGCGTCACCCTCTCCCTCGCGCTCTCCTGCACCGGGAAGTCTACCACGGGCTGAGAGACGCCGGTCGTCCTCATCACCAGCCGGGAGTAAAGGGGCTCAACTACATTCATGCAGTGTAACCACACATCACGCCCGGAGAAGGTAAGAGCTCTCACCACCCACGGCTGCTCTGTCACGTCCTCCTGTGCATAAGGAGTCCACTGCACCTGCATACATCAGCAATCACATCAACATCATATAAAACAAGCATTTTCCAAATAAAGGCTAAAGGTTTAGAAGTCGTACTGAGGAGTACGGAAGCGTGTCAATGTCATCCTGCAGGTCGCGCACCTGCCGTGTCAGGGTCCCCGACCCACGAGCTGGCGCCCACCGTCGTAGAAGAGGGAAGAGTCCAGGGCGGATCTCTAGTCCCCTGCGCAGCATAGGCAGCCGCACGTAAGCCCATGCCTGCATCACGCACAAGTCGTCAGCATCTAGAGTACAGGTCCTAGGAAATTGCATGAGTTCTGAGTCAGAGTCGTACCTGGAGAAGGGGAGAGAAGCCCCCCAACATCGTCCGTCGGGACGTCGAGCTGAGGCTCTCAAAAAGGAAGGCGAGCACACCGGCACCCCACGCGTAGTCTCCCACGTGCTCTAGGTCCTCAAGGAACGGAAGAAGTCGGCAGTGGATGACGTCCGCACGCGTCGAGAAGAGAAGCCGCCCGAACAAGAACATCAGGAACCGCCGAAGAACCGTGTCCGCCTCTGCACCCGGTCCTGCTGCTACTCGAGGCCGCACGCGCGTCACCAGCCGGTCCAAGTGCTCCTCTGGACGCTCGCCCACCGCAAGTCCCGTCCGTCGCAACCCCAGGCTGTCCTGGAGAGCTGCCCGCGGAAGAAGCGTGGTCTGCCGACGTGTCGTCTGGAGCGCGAGCCCCAACGTCCTCTCGGCCATGCCGCTGTAATCAGGAAAGGAGATCCCAGTCACCGGCAGACCATGCACCTGTAAACCAGTAAGCCTAGCCACGTCCTCTAGCGTGGGGACCATGTGACCCCACGGGAAGAGGAACGTGCGACTCGCCGGATCCCAGCGGTCGTGCAGGGCATAAAGAAGAGGTGTGTCAAAGCGACACACCTCAACACTGAGGAATGGGGCGAACCCCATAGCAGCCAGCCTCTCCCGCTGAAAATCCGGCAGTGCAAGATACACTGACCGAACCTGCAGCCAGGAGATACGGGTCCGACGCTTTCCCTGCATTCATTCATTCATCTCATTAGTTTCATATTTCTTAATAACAAAAGAAAGGGGTGTTACCCTGTGATGTTCCTCATTTTAGTTGTTAAACGGCCTTCCCCTGGCCGTTTTGTTGCCTATGACGGTCCTCCATGGACCGTCCTATCCTATGATGTTTTGAATAACACGGCCATTCCTGGGCCGCTATTCCATTCACAACGGTTGTCCATGAACCGTTGTTCTGATGAATCATTCAACGGCCCTCCAAGGGCCGCGGTGCTATTTTGAACGGTCCAATGGGGACCGCATTGTTCTGAATGCCGAGGGTTGCTACGTGGTCAACGGCCACTCCTGGGCCGCTGTTCTGTTTGACGGTCCGTTGAGGGCCGTTTTGTTCTGAGGAGACCCCAAAGGTCAGATATGTTTAACGGCCCCTACTGGGCCGTGTTGGGTATATTTTGCGGTCCTTTGAGGACCGTCATTGCGTAATCTCCTCCGACGACGGCGAAGCGCCATCCCCCGCCGCCGTGGAAGCCCTTAACCCCCATTCCCCCGTGCTATACAATGGAAAAGGGACCTACCTCCGAGTCACGACGCCTTCTCGCCGGGCGCGGCGCCTCCGCCGCCGGCTCATCGCCTCCCGGCTCGTCGGCTCCACGCTCGCCGTCGGAACCACTCTCGCTCTCCTCCACGAGCACGAGGGCGAGATCATCCGCCGAGAAGTCCATCGTCCCGGCTTCTTCCCCCGGAGCAACCGCCTCCGACCGCCGCCGCTCGTCGCCGTCGCCATCCACCGCCATCGCGAGGGAGAGAAATCCCGAGAGAGTGAGGAAGAGGGTGATGGAAAGGAAGAGGAGAGAGGCCATTGTGAGAGAGGGAGAGCACGAGAGAAAAGAGAGAGAGAATGAGAGTGTGGGAGAAGGGGGGGTCGCTCCTCCTTCCTCTTCTTCTTCTCTCTTCCTGCCGTTACGGTAGGAGGAGGGAAGCGGAAGAGGGTTTATATTTTCGAACCAACGTTGAGAATGGCGGTCTAGCGATAGACCACTATACAATAAGAACGGCTACCTTAGGACCGTTATTATGCAAACGGTTACTTAGCATTAAACGGCCTTCCTATGACCGTTAATAAATCCATATGGCGGTTTACCATGAGCCGTCCAACTTAAGCACGGTCCCCTCTGAGCCGTTTAACTGTTGAATGTATCATTGTTGTGAAATTCATGTGCCAATGAGTTTTGATTGCAGTTAAAGCTAAACAACGTCAATGTCCCGCCGTTACGCCTGCACAGGTAAGTCAGGTATGGCCCTCAATCCCTCAAAACTCTTATTGCATTACTATATGGTAATAAATATCTATCTCGAGAACCAGTCGATTCTTCACGCATCCCAGGATCTGACGTTCCCCGTCAACAAAAACACATGATGATCTAGGTATGCGTGTCTAATCTTCGGAAAGGCCGCTAAGTTGGAAGAAGTCAGGGGACGACGGTTCTCTCTTGCACGCTGTGGTTGCAAGAAGTGTCCTGACCCTGACTCATTCAGTTCTGCAATAATATTCTCGAGTATTTTATATTTTTATCCTTGGTTTGCATTCGATTTTACATGGTTCTTTCTTTTAGCCCAGCATGCATCACAAGCACCTTTTGAGCATTCACGACCTACGGTCTGCCTGAGAAATGATCTTGCGTGTGATTGACTGCTTTCTGTGATTCCACTCCAAAATTAGAAGGTGTTTCTTTGGACCTAATTGTTCGGTTCTGATGAATTAAGTGTTTCCCTCGTCTGGAGTTTTAAAATCCTTTTAATTTCGCTATTGCCAGCTTCTATATCGCCTCATTTAGGACCACAGCTTCCGCCGACGAGGCCGCTCCTTGCTCTTTTACCTTAGTTCCTCCAGATTCAGGTTTAACACTCAGTCCCACAGTACCTTGCAAAGTGGTTCGAAGGTTGCCCGAAGATTTCTATGGCTTATTGGTATGAAACGGGTGTCGTATTGCCTTAACGCCCGCTTTTGCAGTCCACTCCGCTTCATCTCCGCTACAACTCCATGTTCCATGACGCCTTCACTACACCTCCGCTCGTTCCCTTGCAAGGCGGACGTTAAGGAGGGGCATCTGTTGACACCCGTTTTTTAACCGATAAATCGAATCATTTCCTTTGCCTCAATTATTGTCCCAAGCAGTCAATCACATGAGAGATTATTCTTCTGGCAGTATTTTGGGCTCTTCCCAGCAAAGAAGGCCTCCCTCCCTCTCATTGTGTTTAACGGTCTGTTATAAACCGTTTTTTTCAATAGAACGGTCCCCATTGGGCCGTTGTGTTACGCTACCCCGGGTTATTTGTATCTCGTGATATGCTTTGAACAACGGCTCCATGACAACCGTTATGGTCAATATAGCGGTCGTCTATGGACCGTCATTATTTGCCGACAAGAAAAGGGGTTAGAGGCCCGACAGTCAGTCATAGCCACGTGCTTCACGAAAAGTTGTTTGTCCGGGCATTGACTCGCCTTTAAGCATAACGGTCTTTACAGGACCGTCATAGTTATTGGACGGCCTCTCACAGACCGTCATAGTTGTTTGGCGGCCTCCTTACGACCGTCATTGTTACGGCCACCCAGATTAGACCCCGTGATTCCAGGCGAATTAAGAGGAGAATGTCGTTGGCAATATTGACACGATGCTATCATATACCGGTCCTTGACCGACATCATTCAGTGTTAATCCCTGATTAAGCTCGAAGCCCTGGGCTCTATATATAGCTCACGGGTTCTGAGACAGAGGGGGACCATCACGAAGTGCTGTCGAATTCCATCGCCAAATCTCATACAGCATCCGCCCGTTCGTCAGGGAGTGGGGGCCTTCTACATCCCTCGCAGGCCCCCGGTGCACGGAACTTCACGCTTCATGTTTCTGTGTTTCTAGTTCTTCTCTGTTTGCTCACCACACACACGTCTTTTCTCCACTGCATCACACATCACATACATCATTTCGTTGGCATTTATTATCTTTCCTATTGTTTCCGGCGCCCTAAACGGGGTTTCAAAACCTCCAGGTATCGCCGGGCCATGTTCTTCCTTTGCTTTATTTCAATTAGTACACCTACTACACTATCATTTAGCTAATCTCCGTTTATCTGTGTGTTTCACCGTTTGCTTTCAGGTCAGCAACCAAAAGCACGAGGCCCGCACCTTCCGGCCGGCCAGGAGGAGTGGAGGAACGGACCCGCATTCTCCCGCAGCTTCCGAGTCCCGGCGCTCTCACCGGGTGGCGATCACGGTCAAAAGCTTCATCTTTCCTCCTTTTTTTTTTATCTCTTCAATATTATTTAACTCGAGGAGGAATAACATATCAACAGGCCCTGGGGCATCAGAATGGCTCAACTCACTGGACTTCAATCTGTTTCGGTATAGGTTCCAAGGAAGGCCGGGAACATAGAAAGATTGGGCAGGGAACAATAAGGTATAGGGAGCCTCTGTCACCACTGATAGATAAGGTCCTGGGGATGAGTTTCATGTCATCTCAGGCATCCTGGGAGAATTCTGACAGCATCTCCCCTGGACTTAACATTTGCCAGAGAATGATAGACGATCACCCACTGAACGTCGGGGTGAAAGCCAAGAAATAGAGGGGTATGGAACCCCTGGCGCCCGTGTGTGCTTGGAGCAATATATTGATATACCTTTTGTGACCGTAGAAGCTTATGCAGTGGCAGAGCTTCCTTGGTCTTGAGGTTTACAAAAGCCGATCAAGTTTGAGAAACCACGTAGAAAAAGGGGAGTTACTCCCACTAGTTGTCGTCCCAGAGGTGCATATGACAGCCCAAGGCATCCCTTGACAGAGAGTGGGGTTCTGTTGAGCAGCTCACGAGGGTATTTTTAGGGTTTTTTTTTAATAGTAGCCAGGGCTTAAAGATTTGAGAGAGGTTTTTGGCTTAAAAAAAAGGGGGGGGGGGTTCCCAGCGCCAAAATCACCGCGCCGGGAAGAGTCCTTCAGGGGTTACTATTGGGTGCGCCGGGAAGCAGATGCCAAGGAACTCTCGGTGCAGGAAGCTTCGCGCCGGGAGGAAACCTCCTAGGTTGCTGTTCGGTGCGCCGGGAAGCGAATGCCAAAGGGATCTCGGCGCAGGAAGCTTCACGCCGGGAGGAAACCTCCTGGGCTACTGTTCGGTGCGCCGGGAAGCGAATGCCAAAGGGAGGAATACGGTTATCGGCGCGGGAAGACCCGCGCCGAGGGCTGTTCATCCGTTTCACTGTTCTGGAGGCCGAAATGGTGAGGGCACCGAGAGGGGTTCAGGGTTTTACGGTACTCTGTTTTTTGGTTTTAATGGTGGTTTGGGCAGAAACTGACGGATTCTATGGGCTCTAGACTGCTCAAGGCATCCACTCTGAGTTGGATTAGGTCTAGAATTCAAAGGAGTATTAGGGTTCGAGAGGCATCTGGGAAGCCGGAGTCTGAATGCCCCTGTCCATCGCCATTGTCACGCAGAGCTTGGGGACATACTTGATCTGGTCATTCGTCGCCCTGGGAGCCAAGAGATGACTGTCTCTGGCCCCAGAGGTGACTTAGATGACATCGACGGATGAAGCACGCATGCTTAGAACCCCGGAGTTTCTCAAGCTTGACCATTGTATGACACAGCTTCATCCCAGCAGCCAAGGGATAGTCTGTCCCGGGCTCTGGGCTGAGCACTGATGGTGCTAAGAAGCAGAGAGAAGAAACAGGTAAATCGGATTATCATGCAGCTGATTTACAGAGAACGCGGGGAAGGGCAATAGAGTTTCAGAGGAAGCAAAAATCAGGCTTAAACTATAGCCCACCATACATATATATCCATTCGTTTGGCGATGCCCATCGGGGAAGACACATAGTGGGAAAGCCCAGACCATACACCACTCTAATACTCAAGCCGATTACAAGGCAGGAGTGAGGGGAAGGGGAACAAACAGATGCCGAGATATCTCGGCTACATCGCATGAATCAAGATAAAGCTTGAAACGATTACATAAAGCAGAAGACAAGAAAACATGGGGGGGGAGGGCGGAGCATTGACTCTTCTCCCTCCCCCGGATGCCCACCTGGAGCTTCTTCCCTGGGGATCGGTCTCTTCTCTCTTTCTTTTTCAGCGGAGGAGGCTCTCTCTCTCTCTGGTCTCTTCTCTTTTCTTTCTTTTTGATCGATGGCCCGGCTTCCGATCCCCTCCCCATTTCAAAGAGGGTTTGCTTTTATAGCTCTCATCCCTCTGTCCTTTCGGTGGAGGGCAGTCGGTGCGGCTTGTTCCATTCGAGACATCTCCCGGCGCGATAAGTCGCCCCCTGTTGAGGCTCCCGGTGCCATTAACAGGAGCCCAAATGGCCGGCCCATCTAGTGCCTTCAGGCCTCATACGTGCCTTAGGCTTCTCTTTATGCTTTCTTTTGAATTAATCTTCATCAGAACCGAATAAGGCCCACCTTTAGTAGAGACATGACTTTGTTGAGATCGTCTTGAGGCTTGATCAGTGAACTCACTGAGGTTTAATCAGTATTGCCATCTGAATGACGACAAAACTGGGTATGTTTTATCGGCATTATCATCTGAGCGGTGACAAGATCGGGCATCAGCTTCAGTCTGACAGACTTCGGCCGGGTGTGTGATCTGTGGAGTGGATTGCTCTTCTATTTTGACTTTGTAGGAGCCCTGACAATCTTTATCTGCCGGTGCCGGCTTCATCTTTATCTCATATTACATCCATCAGTAAGCTGACATCTGGCTTACCCTGACATATCATCCGTGGATTCTTGGACGAAGCAGTAGTACAACTCTTCTTAAAGGGCTGGGAGGTCTCATCAGTCGAGTGACTGCGGCTTTATCGGCGCTGCCGTCTGAATGACATTGGCACCAGACATCAGCTTTGGCCGACAAGGGCTTTAGCCGGGTGAATGGTTGACGAGTTTCATCATTGGTCTTTCACTGTTGGTCAGACCCTCTTTTCAATTGTGCTTCCACCCTTGTTCATTTTCCAGGTGTCAACAAATGCCCCCCACCTGCGGGCGGCGTAAGCGCAGAATAAGCGGCACGGGGCCTGCGGGTGACTTTCATCATTCGAGGGTATCTTCCTCAATTTGTCTTTCAGCTTAATCATGTCGCTGTAGTAACCTTCTGCATATCCATCTTTCATTTTGATGTTTTCATCTTTGTATTTTCTTTATTTTCAGCATTTCGGAGCTTCTCGGCATGAACTTCCCGGCGCGACGGATATCGGCGCGAGTGGGCGCATGGGCTTCTCGGCGCGGACAGGCGCATGGGCTTCATCCTTGGGTTCTCGGCGCGCTTTACGGCCGACAGGGGCTATCGGCCTGGGAGCTGTCGGCGCGCCTTTTGGCCGACGGGGG
The DNA here is from genome assembly GCA_022559845.1 of Amorphophallus konjac. NCBI lineage: Eukaryota > Viridiplantae > Streptophyta > Magnoliopsida > Alismatales > Araceae > Amorphophallus > Amorphophallus konjac. The sequence continues at coordinate 229,765,762 of CM040127.1, forward strand.
TTCTCGGCCGGGGCGTTCTCGGCGCGCCCTTTGGCCGACGGGAGCTCTCGGCCTGGGAGTTCTCGGCGCGCATTTGGCCGTGCCGAGAGCCCCTCGGCTTCGGGCCCTATTTAAGGCGCCGAAAGCCCTGCTCTTCCTCATTCTCTCCTCTTCTTTCTCTTTCTTCACTTCGGCGGTGGCGGTGAGCTGTGAGCTCCCCCCCCCCCCCCCCCCGAGAGCGTCATTTCCCCCCCCCTTTTGCCGATTTTTTGGGGTAGGTCCGCTATATATATGGGATTGAGTCCCATTTTATGCTCGGGATCACTCCCTCTTGGTGGGTGACTCCCTATTCTTCTTGGGCATACCTCGGACAAGAGGAGATGCTGCCGAAATTTGTTGAGAATTTGTTTATCTTATTGTTTCGTGCCCATTCATCTTTCTGATGTTTCCTTTCTTGTCTTTCTCTGACTGCAGGTGCTGACATGGCTTCCAGTTCTGCTGTTGCATCTTCCGGAGCTGTTGGAACAAGTTCATCGGCTCAGCCGGACATATCTCGGGCCAAAGTCAACTGGTTGAACGTATACAGCCTGAGCTTTGGCTATGACCAGATTGCTAGTGTCGACGAATCCTCCGATTCTGAAACTGACACCGTACCGACCGCTGGAGTTTATTCTTCCCTGGAAGGTACTGAATTCAGGAGAGCTGCTGACTACCGCCCGGACTTGCCGAAGGATCGTCATTTGCTGCCGTTTGTTCGGACTTTCACCATACGCGGAATACGGGATGCTCTTATTGCCCGTTCCGTGGAAGCGGCAATACTTGCCGATAGAGACAGCATGAAGGGCTCTGTCTATCGAGCCCGAGCCATATATCTCCCAGGTGAACAGAGGGACTGGAATGGTGTGCTGGGCATTTCTGATTTAGAACCCGAGAAGAAGATGCTGACCCAGGCCCCAGAATTCGCCCCTGCAAGGTGGGACCATACCACTGGCCGTGTCCACCGAGAGAAGACCTCATTTGGACTCTTTTTGGCGCCTGCGAAGTGGGGTTATAGAGACGAGCCATTTGTTCTTAACTGCCTGGCCGTTCAGTTTAAATATCAGCTGGCTGCCGGCTGGTTTGGAGATGCCAAGTTGACAGACGCCCATCTTTTTAGGGTTGGAGCAGTGGAGTTCACAGAATATGTTTTGAAGGAGTATGCCCCTCTATTGGTTAGAGCTGGAGTATACCACAGTGTATTTGCCTCCAGGTTCCGCTATCCCGTCTCTCGGGGATTGTGTTGCGGCATGCTTGAAGTGTTCTGCCCGCAGTTCAATACATTCTATACAGCGGAAGGCGAGACATTCCTCGACCTCTGGAGTTTATCGTAGCTTTCTGGCCTACCCATGGACGGGGAGCCATATGAGGAGGTCTGCCTGGACGATTCCATCAAGGACGCCTCTAATGGAGAGGGCAACTATTCTTTCGGTTATGCATACCGGTATCTGATGAAAGCTTATCGGTCCATCTGTTTGGCCTATAGTAGGGGGTCCTCCAAAGGCTATCAAGCCCGGGAAAAGAGCAGCCGACTGAGAGTCCGTGTGGGGCAGTGGATACAATATTTCTTCGGGGGTCCCTTGAGGTACGCAGACTTTCCTTCCGTAGGGCTGACTTCCGGTAAACAGGTCAGGGCCCCCCATTACAAGTCAGCACTGCCAGCTTCATTGCGCCGGATAGACGCGGATGGCCCGAACCCAGCAGGGGTTGATCCCATCACCCATTGTGCAGCCTATTTGACTTTCTGGCTATGCACTTTCGCTCTCCCTCAAGGGGACGAGATGATTATTGGACCAGAGGCTATATATCCGGCCTGCCAGATGGCTTGGGGGATGCGATTGTCTCTGTGCCCAGTGGCTCTGTGTTTAGTTTACAAATCCTTGGGGGACTTGCATAGACATCGGACTCCCCGCTCTTCGAGGACCGTGGGTCCCTTTCATTTCTTCAATGCCTGGGTTTGCAGCATTTTCCCTGAGCTGGCCCCGAGAACTTTGCAGTCAAACACACTGCTCCCTCGTATGATTGAGTTTGCTAGCGCTGAACCTGGTCCTTTCTCAGAACAGCTGTTCAAGATGAGGGGTAGGCTAATAAGAGTGCCTGTAGACGCACCTGGCAGCATTCACTTTTGGAGCTTGGCAGCAGGTTCAGGTCCCTTGGTGGACCCTCAGAGGGAGTGCAAAATGGAGGAGGTGGAGGCTTATGTCCATCCTGTTTCGGGGGTCGCTGCCACCCGGCCTCTTTTAGAACCAGAATTGGTGAGGTGGGCCATGGCCATACGGCCCAGTGTATTAGTTTTCAGGAAGGGGGGCCTGCTCATTTTGGAGCCCTATTATCCCTTCCGCTTTGGCAGAAATTTTGGTTACGACCAGCATATCCCTCCATCGGCTGCTCAGTTTCCTCTGGAGAGCCGGGCCAAGCACGGGTCTAGTATTGCCGGCGACGGTCGGATATGGTGGGATTTCTTTCATCGTCGGGAAGACACAACTTTCAGGGTCCCGACTGTCTCCAATCGTCTCCCTCAGGTCTCATCAGACTATATCAAGTGGTGGAACATACGCACCAATTTTTATAAAGATGGCAGAGGCGCTTTCTGGGATGTGGCCGAGCGCTCCTTTTTGAAGCGGCAATCAGGGCCTGTATTTGACATTGACGAGGTCCATCTGAGGAGGCTTTATTCCCCGCACCAGAGGGAGGCAGAAGCTTATATCGCTGCCCGTCGGTCTTTGAAGGAGGCGGGTGCGGAACTACCCACTCCTGTCTTTTCTGAAGTTGATGTAGACACTTTCACCAAAGACTTGAGACAGCTGGGCCACATAGGGGACACTCATTTGGAAGTGCAGTATCCATTCCCCCCGGAGGAACCACTCTCGAAGGCTACTTCTTGGAGGGGTCCGGCAGACAGGTTTCATCCTTACAGGGCCTTTGTGCGGAGGGAGGACCGCACCCAGTCATATTATCAGCACACCTTTTGGCTTTTTGTACTGTTAAATGTCCACGGGCTGACAGTGGAGAGCCCGGTAGCTGTCATTCTAAATAAGCAGCTTTTTGTTTCTTTCCATTATGTTGACGCCTGGTGCATAGATTACCTCGGCCTATTTCATTGCCTTGATTTCCATGGCCATAAGGACTTGGCTGCCCTGACGGAGAAGTGTCAGACTATTGGCGATGTATGCTGGCTTGTGAAGGAGGCCGCCTCCCGATCAAAGGAGGTAGCTTATATGTATTGGCCACTTTCCACATTTTACGACGGCCCAGCAGGTGTGCTCCTTGTTTGTTTGATCATGGCTTCTTTCTTCTTATTGTCATGTTCTGCATATGTTGACTATGACTATCTTTCTCGTGTCTCGCACAGATAGACCAGACATAAAGCGGCAGGGGCTTTACAGGAAGATAATTGCTCAAGCTGAGAAACCTGCCCACTTTGAAATTCCTGAAGCAGCACCTACGACCACTCCCCTGCCTCCGGGCAAGAAGAGGAAGCCTTCTGTGGTGAAGGTTGCAGTCGCCAAGGCTAAGAAGGCCAAGGTTGCTCGGACCCGGAAGTCGGTTTCGACTACGAAGGAAGCTGGAACCCCTCTTCCGGATATCCCTTCAGTTGACGCATTCGCATCTCAGAGGGAGGCCGCACAGGCATCTGCCGAAGGTGACGGTGATAGCTTGTAGCTGGAACTTCCTTTGTCGTCTTGACCAATCTCCTAGGGAGTTCTTTGAGGCTGAGCTTCTTTTTATCTGATACAGCCCAGGAGCAGGTTGAAGCGCCTGTGGAGACGGACACAAGACTGCCTTCTCCCACCCCGATTAGCGAGGAGGAGGGTAAATGTGCTTTTTCCATCTGTTTCATACTTCCGTTGTTTTCTTTGCTATACTTCTCAGAAGTTTTCTTTTCTTGTAGCAGTGGCAGTCGGGGAGCAAGCCGAGGCCATGATGATGACGGAAGAGCTGCCTCGACCACAGGAGGGTCACAAGACTCGGCCAAAGCAGAGTACTATTCCGGCCAGACGCATAATCACTCGCTCTACATCCCGCCATGCTTTAGAGGTGCCGGCCCGGCATATAGCTAGTGTGGAAATATCTTCGGGCAGCTCCCAGGTCGTCTCCCATGAGGAGGAAGTAGATTTCAGCGGCAGCGAAGGGGAAGGTATTTCCAAGTCAGAAGCCCCTCCTGCACTTGCGAAAGGTGTTCCGTCTCTTCGACCTGCCAAACTATCGGTGTTATCCTCTGAGGAAGAATTTCAGGAGGAGTTTGCCGGGCTCGATACTGAGATTGACATAACTCCACCACTCGCCATTTCGGCCACGGAGCTTTCTTCTCTTTCGCCCCATTTCGAGGGTGCGGACCCTGCTTCAAAGGTGGGTTGTTCTTTATGTATGTTGCTTCATTTGTTTCTTTTATTTAGTGCTGAAGGTCGCTTTGCTTTGGTCTCAGAGTATTGTCGCTGCTACCTTGGCCACCTCCACATCCTTCATGGACATTTCCCTTGTAGATTGGGCTATTGTTCCTTTTTTGCCTTTAACTTGCACGGGGGCTCCTGAGATCATTCACCCTGTGCCAGTGCAGATACAGTCCTCGACAGACTTGGCATCATTAGACTTGGGGGCTGCAGAAGAAAGTGCCATCCCTGCCAGGGCTTCAGATCTTAGGGCCGAAGCAGATCCGGCCAGAAGCTCCGCTTTCATACCGGCCGCAGTAATGTCAATTGCGCCCGAGTTAGCAATTCCTGCCATAGTGGCTACAGAGTCCGAATTCCTGCCTGCACAGTCTAAGGCACCTCTGTCCCCATCACCAGAAAGAGCAGCTGAAGGTGTGTGGACGTCAAAAAAATGATGATGATCATATAGCATGCACATCTTAGCACTCAAGAGTGAGTCAAAGACGGGAAGGCTGAATAAACCCGATGCTTCCTCCAAGAAGGATGAATACCTGCCCGGTGCTCTGCCACCCAACAAAGAAGCCCCTCGTGCTGAAGAGATGGCCCCCACTCTCCAGTCGGCATTCCCAACGGCTGAATCAAAAGAAACTCAAGAATTCGAACACATGTCCGGCACGCATCGGAGATCACTCAAAGCTCAGAATCGGGATTCAGAGGCCCCGAACTAAACATCCTGGAGGTGGTGCATTACAGCTAAAGCAGCACGGGAGGACAAGCGTCCGTCTGAATAGCCGCGAAGCCAAGATGAATTCTAAACCGGCGTAGCCTGCACTTAAACCGGCGCGCCCTTGCTTGGCCTTAAACCGGCGCGCCCACTTGCTTATGCTTAATCCGGTGCGCCCTTGCTTGGCCTTAAACCGGCGCGCCCACTTGCTTATGCTTATTCCGGCGCGCCCCTTGCTGATGCTAGTCCGGCATGCCCCTTTCTATGTTGTTAATCCGGCGCGCTCAACACCACGCCGGTTTAACTCAAATAACATCCCATCCGCCAGCCGATACCCTGTTTTCGCATTAGCCTGGTGCCTAGAGGGCATTCAATGCTCTGATGCTCTGTCTCCAGGGGCATTCAATGCTCTGAAGCCGTGTTTCCACATCCGTTCGACAGCACAGTGGCGAAGGCATGCATCGACGGTGGCAGCAGTAGCAGCAGATCGCCCGACAAATCTATGAATATCCCATCCTCGGATGAACGACAGCGTACGGCACAAACCGGCAGCGTCCAGCATAGCACGTCGATTTCAGACCTCGACGCGGACGAGGTGAAAGTGGCGGGAACACTCCTGAATGCCCATTCTATAAAATGGCAAGTTTGAAGAAGGAACAGGTTCGGTTGGTTTATTCGGCTGATGGCTGGCCATCAAAGAGAAGAAGAAGAAAATGCCACCCGAAGAGAAGAAGCCCCCCGTCCCTGCGCCCGTGAGGTGAAGAAGAAGAGAGTGAGGTTGAGAGTGAGAGGTGAGCTGGGGGGGGAAGAGCTTGTGCTCTGTTCCCCCGTCCATGTATCTCTTCCCCCTTTTTTCTCCCTCTGTAATGTATTTCTCCTCTGTGGAGATGAAATTTCTTGGGCTTGAGCCGTTTTTCCCCCCTTTGGTGGATGAATAAACAGAAGGCCCCTTATTGGCAAACACGATCTTTTGTCTTTCTTCTTCTTTCCCCTTCCTCCTCCTCCTTATCTAGGGCCCTTCGAAGCATGCTCCTCCGTAGCATGGCCTTTCAAAGGAGTTCGTCGACGGATGAATATCCACGGCCTCTTACGGCATACACCTGTCCCACCTACGAGATCATCACCCTGAGTTGCTGGAACTCTTGAAGGCTTGTCCTCGAGTCTCCACATGCACTTACGGGTTAACGGAGGCCTCACTCCGAGTTTTGAGGTTCACCCTGGAGCTTTGCTCCTCTTGGTGTTCCCCTATTTGTCTCTGGCAAGCCTCAGTCCGGGGGAGGTGCTGCCCATTTTTCCCCAGGAACAAACGAACAAGCTATTCTTTGAGGGCCAGAGCATCACATGCTTGAAGCCTCTGAACCAAACTGAGCGACCCTACACAACGAACACGTCTAATAAAACACTCGAATTTTCATGACAATTCACCTTAACAAATGATCAAACACTTAAACTCCATCTCCACAAACTTAATCCACCAATTCGGTGAACAAATCAATCAACAGATTAACTTACAGTTTGAAGAAAGAAGAAACAGAGCAAAAGAATGAAAGAAAACCTCCTAGAAGCTTAACCCGGCGCGCCCTAATCCGGCGCGGGCTAATCCGGCGCGGTACCCCCCCGCTCCGGTTTAGCCCCACACTCAAAACCCATTTTATTTTCCTTGCAGCTATCCGGCGCGCCCCCTTGCATTAGCCCATTAAACCGGCGCGCTATACTGTTCATTGCCTATTCCGGCGCGTCCTTGGAACCACTTCCTTCTTGCCATAGAACCGGCGCCCCCCCCCCCCCCCCCTTAACATCTTGAGCCGGCGCCCCCCCCCCCTTAACATCCTTAGCCGGCGCGCCCCTCTTAATACACTTAAACCGGCGCGCCACTCCTCTTGATACTAATCCGGCACGCCCCATTCCCTTGGCTTCCCTTAAACCGGCGTGCCTGAAAGGGAGAAAATGATTAATCGAATGAGAGAAGAGACTTAAAGCTAATGAATAAAACTAATAAAAAGTTTCCCCTTTCCATAATCAAATTTTTGTTCCGGGCGCGCTTCCCCCGGAAACCCCCGCAAGGGGCGTTGCCCCCTTGACCCCCACGACCTGACCGGGCAGGTCGAACCCCGCGACCTGACCGCGCAGGTCGATCCGCGTGCGAGGGCGCACGATGGCGAGTTCGGGCTCCATACGTAACAATTCACTCCCCCGGACTTGGCGCAAAGAGAAAATCAATGATGCCTTGTGGTATCGGACGTGGACCTCGGAACCCCCGACATGGTCGTGATCCGAACACAGTCTGGGCCAATAGTTCGTTAACTCGACCCGCTGCTCCCGGGATCTAATCCCGCAACGCCACATTAAACTTGTCATGTCTACGGCAGACATTTGCACAGTTTTATCGTCGTCTTCGATGCTTCAAACGTGGACTCGCGTCCAAACAATGAATGGTCCGACCGTGACCGACACGCACGTATACCTTGGAACCTTCGTTTCCCAAGACTATGCGTGAAGAGAAAGGCAATGATGCCCCTTGGCATCGGACTCTGATCTCGGGAGCCCTCGGGACTCCCGACATGGTCATGATCTGTGCACCTCTTGGGCCGATAGTTCATCAGCTTGACCCACTTCTTCCGGGATCCGATCCTGCACCCACATGAAATGTGCCGTACCTACGGCTCATATCTGAATGTCTTTATTGTTACCTTCGATGCTTCGAATATGGACTTTCGTCCGAATGCTGAATGGTCCGTTAGTGACCGACATGCATATACTGGGATCTGATCCCGCATTTGTATTAAACTTGCCGTACTCACGGTAGGTACTTGTACGATTTGTCACCATCTCTTATGCTACAAACACGGACCTTTGTCCGAACATAAAGGGGTCCATGAATGACCGACAAAATCCGAATGGAATGAGACGGCCCTCGTCCTCCCCGAACCCTACGTGCGGGAACATCAATAAGACCTTCGTGAGTCACATCTGGACCCCGGGTTCGCCCCAACCATGGTCATCGCCTAACCCACATCATAGGCCTATAGTCGGCTATCTCTGTACAAATCTTTGTTTCGGAATCTAGTCCCGGGACACTTTCCCGCTGCCCTTCGGCACCGGAAATATTAATGATACCCACGCGAGCCCGACTTCGACCGCGGGGGGCCCACCGCAGTATGGTCGTAGCTTGGTCTTGCACCGGGCGAACAAACTTATCGGTTTCCGACCGCTCTAACCGGGATTCAACCGAATGCCTCCTAACCCTTTGAACAACAAACTTACCGTACCCCGGCATACATATGCTCCAGTTTTCCCCGTGATGATCATGATTCTCTAAAGCCGGACGCTCGTCCGAATACCAAAATGGTCCCTTGAGTGACCGACATATTTCGAATGCTTGTTTCCCTAGACATAGGGCTTTCCGACTGATTCGAGACCGCTATCGGCTTGTTTCTCTCGATATATTTTCCTGGCCATGAGGCCCCTTTTCCCGGCGATTAATCGAGGGTGTTCCCCTCTCCGAGGGGATGTAAATGACGCCGTGACCTTTATGGCGCGGCGGGTTCCGGTCCCGACACGAACCACACAATCGTCTGATTAGTCAGATCGAGCACATAATAAATCGTCACTTTGTGACTGGCACGCCCACGCACTTAATGAACGCCAATAAATAAACGAATAAACGAACAATTTTATTAAACAAAAAGTGCGTCCACAAGGTGCAGCCTCCATTGAAGAGATAACCCCATTATTCATTGATTCTCATCCCGCGGATGTTCAAGGTGTAGCTCCCGAGGCAGTAGCAGAGGAGGAGTCTTCAGCCCAGCAGGGGAGTACAGAGAGATACCGACTAGCTCTTTCGGCAGATTTGCCTTCTTCGTCCTCCCAAGCGGGCATTGGACTATGAGCAGATATTGACGGAGAGGTGACCTTTGAGGTCATCGCATCTGCTTCCTTTGGCTTTACTTCTCCTGACGGCTTTGTCTGGCAGCATCTGGACATGTTACGCCAGCTAGTAGAGTCTCAGCCTGGCTTGACATATCTACAGCTGAAGGAAATCGCCAATCGCCTCACCGCTGACCTGCAAGCCATGGGGTGCCCTTTGGACACATGGGCTCAGCGGGTCTTGCTTTTGTTGAAATTCGTGCATCGGAGAGACTTCCTAGCACGGACCATGGTTGACAGGCTGACGGCGTTGAAGTTGCGGAGGTCAGAATGCAAATCCGAGGTGGAAAAGATGACGCTGACACTTGATGAACGCCAGGCCGAGCTACAGAGCATTATTCAGCGGGAGGAGGCTATCCAGAAACGGGTAGCCGTTTTGGAGGCGGAACTCACTAAACTTCGGGCCGAGCTGCAGCAATTATCTTCTATTCGGCCACAGTCTACCGAGGAGGTGGCTTTACTGGAGGGTCGGGTGATGTCTTTCCAGGACCTATCCATGAGGCTTCAGGAGGAGGAAGCGCGCCTTCATGAGTTAGGAGCCGCCCCCTATGTTGGTCTTCTGGCCTTTGAAGATATCTTTCGACGGCCATGAATTATCTTCACTTTCTTTTCTTTTCTTTCTTCTCTTCCCATCTCTTTCTCTCCCCTTTTTTTTTTTTGTGACACAGCGTCCCCTCGGGGCCCCTTATGTACTCACTTCGTAATGAAAAGAAATCTTTTGGCTTCATGTGTATCCATCTTGTTTACCATGTGGTTTCATCACTTCGGGGAAGTGGGGTAGTGGTTTTAGCAACCCCTCATGTGAATGGCTCGTATCTAGCAGGAGAGCGTCCACCCCTTCAGAGAAAGGATGGGGAACTCGCTCCACCGCGTGACGGGCATCCGAAGAGGTGCTTAAACCGGATTGTGTTGGTACCAGCAAATGTCCCTCTTGGCAATATGTGCTATGAGGGAGACAATTTGCAGGAATGTGAAAGAAGGGGTTTCATCAGAATAGACGGAAAGTCTAGACTGGGTAGAGGTTATGGCAGGTGGGACATTTGAAGGGGGCATAGTTTTCATCAGAACAGACGTAGGGCCTGAACTGGACAGGGTTTTGTCATTGATCGGGCGCGGTGCCGGTCGATCAACAGTGGTTTCATCATCGATATTGGGTTTATATCGAAGCAAAGAAGAGTTTAAGTTTTATCAGAATAGACGAAAGGTCTAAACTGGCTAGGATTTCATCATTGATCGGGCGAGGTGCCGGTCGATCAACAGTTGGTTTCATCATCGATATTGGGTTTATATCGAAGCAAAGAAGAGTTTACGTTTTATCAGGATAGACGAAAGGTCTAAACTGGCAGGGCCTCATCATTGATCGGGCGAGGTGCTGGTCGATCAACAGTTGGTTTCATCGTCGATATTGGGTTTATATCGAAGCAAAGAAGAGTTTAAGTTTTATCAGGATAGACGAAAGGTCTAAACTGGCAGGGCCTCATCATTGATCGGGCGAGGTGCCGGTCGATCAACAGTTGGTTTCATCATCGATATTGGGTTTATATCGAAGCAAAGAAGAGTTTATGTTTTATCAGGATAGACGAAAGGTCTAAACTAGCAGGGTTTCATCATTGGTGGGGCTTTGCCAAGAATGCATAGGTTTCATCAGAATGGTGATGGGTTTCATTGTTGGTGGGACATGCGAAAGGGGATATGTGGATTTCATCAGGGCAAACGCAAGGTTTGTCCCAGAAAGGCTTTTATCATCGGCGGGGCGTAGATCCAGATGACCGATGGAAGGTTTTACCAATGAAGACAGGCGAAGGTAGGGCGCTGGTTGGCACAGAACTTTTTGAATTACCATATTACTGACCCAAGTGCCCTTTCGGGTTTTCACCAGAGCCAGCCCCCTCTTGCTTTTGCCCACGCGTCCTTTCAGATTTTCACGTGGCGGGGTACCCGATTTTGCCTGCAGTGCCCTTTCGGGTTTTCACCACAACTGGGTTTTTGGCCATTTTTGCCCTTGTTCAGAATGCCTGAACAAGACTGGCGGGGTATCTATATTCTTAACCCCATTTTATCTCTTCTTTTCTTCTCCTTTTCTTTTTTCTCTTTCTTTCTTTTTTTATTTATTGAAACTTTGATTCTATAATTGATGGGCGCAGTTTGTGCATATGTCATCATTGATGTGGGTGCTAACATCAATGCAAGGGTTTCATAGGTCTCATCAGGATAGACGTAAGGTCTAAACTAGACAGGTTTCATCGCTGATCGGGCAATGCGCCAATCAATCAGCAACGGGTTTCATCATTGGTATTGGGTTTATACCAATGCAAGGATTTTTATAGGTTTCATCAGAGTAGACGAAAAGTCTAAACTGGGTAGGTTTCATCACTGATCGGGCAGTGCGCCAATCAATCAGCAACGGGTTTCATCATCGGTATTGGGTTTATACCAATGTAAGGATTTTTATAGGTTTCATCAGAGTAGACGAAAAGTCTAAACTGGGTAGGTTTCATCACGGTGGGATAGGAAGAGATGCAAGTTTAATAGGACGGGTTTCTTTTGTCGATCGGGCAGGGTGCCCATTGATCAAAGGTGGGTTTCATCATCGGTATCGAGTTTATACCAATGCAAGGATCTCATGAATCTCATCAGAATAGACGTAAGGTCTACACTGGATAGGTTTCATCATTGACCGGGCAGTGCGCCTAATCGGTCAAGAGCTGATTTCATCATCGGTATTGGGTTTATACCAATGCAAGGATTTCATAGGTTTCATCGGGATAGACGTAAGGTCTAAGCCGGATAGGTTTCATCATTGACCGGGCAGTGCGCCAATCGATCAACAGCTGGTTTCATCATCGGTATTGGGTTTATACCAACGCAAGGATTTCATAGGTTTCATCGGGATAGACGTAAGGTCTAAGCCGGATTGGTTTTATCATTGACCGGGCAGTGCGCCAATCGATCAACAGCTGGTTTCATCATGATGGGACTTTGGGCAAGGAATGCGGGTTTTATCAGGATAGACGTAGGGTCCGTACTGGGTGGATTTGATCGTTGATCGGACAAGGTGCCGGTCGATCGAAGAGAAGTCTATGACGGGAGGTGAGGTTTCTTTTAGGATCACCATATTACTGACTCAAGCACCCTTTCGGGTTTTCGCCGGAGTCAGCCCCCTCTTGCTTTTGCCCACGCGCCCTTTCGGGTTTTCACGTGGCGGGGTACCCGATTTTGCCTGCAGTGCCCTTTCGAGTTTTCACCACAGCTGGGTTTTAGCCATTTCTGCCCTTGCTCGGAAAACCCGAACAAGACTGGCGGGGTATCTCTATTTTTTTAACCCCATTTTTATTATTTATTTTCATTCTTCTTCTTTTTTTTTATTCTCTCTTCCCCTCTTTTGGGAGGGTGACAAGTCGGACTGCCATTAGATCATGATGAGGGATAGCTTGGTTAGGGCGGAGTGCCACTAACCCAAGGAAAGGGTAGCTTGGTTAGGGCAGAGCGCCGCTAAACCAAGGAAATGGTGTGTCTTGGCTAGGGCAGGATGCCACTAAGCCAAGGGAAGGTAGCTTGGTTAGGGCGGAGTGCCGCTAGACCAGGGAAAGGGTAGCTTGGTTAGGACGGAGTGCCACTAGACCACGAAAAAGGGTAGCTTGGTTAGGATAGAATGTCGCTAGACCAAGGGAGAAGGGTAGCTTGGTTAGGGCGGAGTGCCACTAGACCAAGGGAAGGTAGCTTGGTTAGGACGGAGTGTCGCTAGACCAAGGAAATGGGTAGCTTGGTTAGGGCGGAGTGCCGCTAGACCAAGGAAGAAGGTAGCTCGGTTAGGGCGGAGTGCCACTAGTCCAAGGAAAAGGGTAGCTTGGTTAGGACAGAATGTCGCTAGACCAAGGGAGAAGGGTAGCTTGGTTAGGGCGGAGTGCCACTAGTCCAAGGAAAAGGGTAGCTTGGTTAGGACAGAATGTCGCTAGACCAAGGGAGAAGGGTAGCTTGGTTAGGGCGGAGTGCCACGAGACCAAGGGGAGGTAGCTTGGTTAGGACGGAGCATCGCTGGACCAAGGAAATGGGTAGCTTGGTTAGGGCGGAGTGCCGCTAGACCAAGGAAGAAGGTAGCTCGGTTAGGGCGGAGTGCCACTAGTCCAAGGAAAAGGGTAGCTTGGTTAGGACAGAATGTCGCTAGACCAAGGGAGAAGGGTAGCTTGGTTAGGACGGAGTGCCACTAGACCAAGGGAAGGTAGCTTGGTTAGGATGGAGTGTCGCTAGACCAAGGAAGAGGTAGCTCGGCTAGGGCGGAGTGCCACTAGACCAAGGAAAAGGTAGCTCTTTTCCCGATTACTCGGGGAATATTGGTTGGGCAGCATGATACAGCTTTAGGTGTCTACCGTTGAGTGGTGAGAATTGGATTTCCCCTCGATGGTTAACAACCATGTAGGCCCCTCCTTCGTAGACCCTATATATCACATAAGGACCTTCCCAATTAGGATTTAGCTTTCCTTTTGGGTTGGACGCCATGACTTCTCTTTTCTTGACCATGACAAGGTCACCTTTCTTAAATTCTCGTCCTTTTACGAGTTTGTTGAATGCAGTGGCCATGCGGGCCTGATACATCTGGATATTCTTCTGAGCTTGGAGGCGCTTTCCTTCCAATTCAGCCAATTCTTGTAATCTTCTTTCTGCATTGGTTTGTTCGCCATGGGCCAGGTCATATTGGACAGCCACTCTGAGTGACGGGACTTCCAGCTCTAGCGGAACTACTGCCTCTGAGCCGTATACCAGTGAGTATGGCGAGCACCCTGTAGGTGTCTTGAAGACCGTGCGGTATGCCCACAGAGCTTCATACATCTTTTCTTCCCAGTCCTTCTTATTAGAACTGACGACTTTAGCCAACAAGGTGCATAACGTTTTGTTGAAGGCTTCTGCCAATCCATTTGCCTGTGGATTGTAAGGAGTGGAAGTCCTCCATTCGATCTTATACTTCTCGGCAAGCCGATAGATCTTTTGATTTCTGAAATGACTTCCATTATCAGATATTATCCGGCTGGGGATCCCAAACCGGAAGATAATGTTCTGCTTGATGAATCTGGCAACCAGCTCACCAGTCACTTCTCGTAATGCTATAGCTTCCGCCCATCGGGAGAAGTAATCTGTTATTGCCAGTATGTATTTATGTCCGGCCGAGGAGGTCGGTAGTGGGCCGACTACATCAGTTCCCCATTGTGCAAACGGCCAGCTAGGGACTGTAGGGTGCAGAACGGCAGGTGGCCTTCTAGGCACAACAGCATGCTCCTGACATTTCTGACATGACTTCGCAAACTTGCAGCAATCTTCAAACATAGTGGGCCAATAGTAGCCCAGCTTCTTGATTTCTATCTTCATCTTAGGGCCAGCTTGGTGAGCACCTGCCGTCCCAGCATGTATTTCTTTCATTGCTTGCCAAGCTTCCTCAGTGGACAGGCAGCGGAGCAAAATCTTCTTGCGTGCATCTGCCATTATTCGGAACAGAGTTCTATTTCTGAATTCATAAGAATCTTTGATCCTTAGAAGTTTCATCTTTTCTTCTATTTTCTGTGGCAGCCGTTGGTGTAAAAACCATTGTAGCAGGTGTTGTCTCCAATCAGATGCCTGTTCTGTACTGATCGTGGCGACTTCATTTTCTTCGGGGCAGCCTTCTAGCATGCTGGGGACTTGCCGCCGATTTATAACAACAATGTTCAGTGTCTCATCCGGTGGGACTGCTATTGAGCTGGCTAGCTTTGCCAATGCATCAGCCTGGGCATTATGTGCACGGCCCACATGCTTGAGCTCAATATGATAGAATTTCGCCATGAGGCGCACAGCTTTTTGGTGGTAGGGGTTCAACTCTGGCTTTCGCACTTCGAACTCACCTTGGATTTGCTTTATTATCAACATTGAATCCCCGAATACCTGAAGCATCTGGATACCCATGTTGAGGCTTATATGCAGTCCGATTATCAGAGCTTCATACTCGGCTTCATTATTAGTGCAGGGCCTGTTTATAGAACAGGAAGTATGCACAACCTCCCCTTCCGGCGATTTCAGCACAATACCGGCTCCGGCCCGTATTCTGGTCTTTCCATCGGAGTCCGTCTCTGTTCTAGATGCTCCATCAAAGAATAGCTGCCACATAGTTGACTGAGCTTGGCAGGCTTCTAGTGCCTCATCATCGGGTAACTCAGTCCCCAACATATCATTCTCTGGCACAGGATGTTCTACGAAGAAATCGGCCACGGCCTGTCCTTTTATTGCCCTCTGGGGTATATATGTGATATCGAATTCCATCAGAATTACTGCCCATTTGCCCAACCGGCCTTTCAGTACTGGTTGAGTCAATATGTATTTGAGTGGATCTGCTGCAGATATCAATCTGATTTCATGTGATAGCATATAGTGCCGGAGCTTTTTAACGGCAAAGACTAGTGCCAAGCATGTCTTTTCTATGTAGCTATAGCTTTCTTCGGTTCTGATCAACCTCCTACTCAGGTAGTATAGAGCCTACTCTTTGCCTTCTTCATTTATCTGCGCTAGCATTGCCCGCAGGGAACAGTGTGTGGCTGCAATGTACAGTATCAGGGGTTTGCCCTTAATAGGTGCCCCCAGCACTGGAGGGGTCTTGAGATATTCTTTCAACTTCTCAAAGGCTTCCTGACAGCCATCGTCCCAGAGGAACGGCACATCTTTCATCATGAGCTTGTGAAAAGGGTGGCATCTCCCCGACAGATTCGATATGAATCGTCGGATATAGGCCAAACACCCTTGTAGAGATCTTAACTTGTGGAGATTCCTTGGTGGAGGGAGCTCCTGGATAGCTTTAATCTTGGATGGGTCGATCTCAATGCCCCTATGACGGACAATGAACCCAAGGAATTTTCCACTGGACACGCCGAAGGCACATTTCATAGGATTCATCTTGAGTTCATATTTGCGCAGCCTCTGGAACACTATCCTTAGGTCTTGCAGATGATCCTCCTTTCTGCTGGTTTTCACCACCAGGTCATCAATGTAGCACTCCACTTTCTTGAAGAGCAAATCATCAAAGATCTTCGTCATAGCTCTTTGATAGGTAGCGCCGGCATTCTTAAGGCCGAACGGCATTCTTTTATAATGAAATATCCCCTTCGGGGTGCGGAATGCAGTGTGCACTCTGTCTTCTTCAGCAATCCAGATCTGGTTGTATCCGGATGACCCATCCATGAACGACAGGGCTTCATGGCCAGTGGTTGCATCGATCATTACTTCAGTGATTGGCACTGGGAAATCATCTTTCGGGCAAGCCTTATTCAGGTCCCTGAAATCTACACATATTCTGATCTGCCCATTTTTCTTCTTCACGGGCACTATATTGGCCAGCCATGTAGTATATTGGTTCTCTTCAACAAAGCCCACATCGATCAGCTTGTCGACTTCTTTGTTGATCTGATTTATCAGTTCGGGACGCATTCTCCTGGCAGGCTGCTTCACAGGGCTTGCCTCTGGATTTATCGCCAATCGGTGCTGTGCCACATCAGAACTCAGTCCCGACATCTCATCATATGTCCATGCGAAGCAGTCTCAGAATTCTTTCAGAAACTGAATATACTGTTCTTTGACAGCTGGCTCCAGCAATGCACTGAGGAACGTAGGCCTTGGCTCATCTGCTGACCCCAGATTCACTTCTATCAGCTCATCGACGGTGGCCTGGCCTCCGTCCTCAACTTCGGGTGGGGCTTCTTGCAAATCGATAAAGCCTCCCGGGATATAATCTTCTTCATTCTCATGATTTTCTGCTTCATCACACTGATCATCAGCAGATGCTGGTGCATCGTATAAGGCCAATATGGCCGGATTCTGTCTAGTCTGCCCCGAGGACGTGACTGGCTCAGCGGAAAACTTCGAAGTGGAGTCTTCCGTGCTTAGAGGATCTTCTGATGTGGGCTCCCCTGAGAGGCCATCATTATGTAGAGCTCGGAACTCTTCTAGAATGCGCCCAAACTCCAGGCACTCTTGCAGCTCTCTGGCTACTTGGTCTTCATCCGGGGTTCCCGTGTCAAATTGTGCTTCGGCCTGGAACAGATCCTCTTTGCAAGATGGATTCTCCCAGCACCAACCCTTCTTGGTCTCATCAGACATCTTTGCCTCCGGCTGGTTGTCTTGGGCTTCATTGTCTGTTATGGATTGATACATAATCTCTTCATCTTCAAAGGGGTATTGATCATACCCTACTTCTGGGGAATCTTCATTCGGGTAGAAGGCTGAGATGACATCCACCTCGGCTTCATAGTATTCTTGCAGGGTATAACCCGGTCCCGGATGCTGTGTGATCTTCCTCAGCTCCTTGCTATCTCGAGGCGGATCCCATAACTCCTCGAATGCTTTCTTCTGAGCAGCAGGCTGTATCGATGGCATTTGCATCTTGGAGAACATTTGTGAAACCCGTTGGGTAGTATAATCCAGGCCCGTAATTGGTACCATCAGGTTTGCAGCTTCTTCAGGGGCCATGCAATCTTGATCATCTTCTTCGACTGCCTCCCCGGTGTAGAATATGATAGGGGGTTCGCCGAAGCGAGGGATTTCCATAGTCTTTAGGGGTAGCATTGTCTGGTATTCTATGCTGGCTATGGGCTTGACTAGACCCTGAGGAACTTCCACCTGTGTGTATTTTTCTTTCATCTTTCCTTCAGTATCATCTGGGTGTATGCCAGGAGGAGTGATCCGAGCAAAATCACCAGCATAAGAGATGTGAGACACCCCGTGCTTTTTAATGTAGCCCTTTGGCGGCGGCGGAGACCAATTTCTTGCTTTCGTCGCCGGCTTTTCTTGGCTGACCACAGTTTCTTTTCCTTTATCCCTTTGTGACACCTCGGTGTAGTAGGATGCATCGAGCATATGGCACTCGAACACTTCGAAGGGATGTAGGTCTGCAAACACCCTTTCCTCTTTTCCTTCATGGCAATATTTTATGCATTGGTGTAGCGTGGATGGCACTATCTGATATTCGTGCAGCCATGGTCTTCCCAGCAGGGCCTTATATGTGGTGTTGGAGTCGATTACATAGAATCATACCACTGTAGTGAGGTCGCCCAGTGTGAGATTGAAATCAGCCACCCGAGAGGTGTTTCACATTTCTGGTTGAATCCTGCAATTTTCATGTCTCTGACCTTGGTGAGCTGCAGGTCAAAATAATATTTCTGATAGATGCGGTATGGGAGAATATTCACAGCAGCCCCTGGATCTATCAGTATTCTGCTTATCGGCTGACAGTTCAGGGAACCCCTCATATATAGCGGTATTATGGCCGGAATTTGGGATTAGCATATCATCCTCTGTGAATGTGACTGATGGCCCAGCATTCGCCTCTACCAAGAGTGCTTCACATTGTGCCGGGGACTGCAGGGCATCCACAATTGCTTGGCGAGCTTCTTCACTCAGAGAGAGAATTTCCCAGATGGAGAATCTGGTAGGGAGCTTCTTCAGCATTTTCATGACTCGATTGCCCACCCGGACATTAGACAGTCTCATCTCCTCTGCCCATCGGGGTCTTGGAGGTTCATGTGGTGCCTGTGGCCTTGGCTGCCAAGTCCCAATTTTATCTTCTTCATCGGTCTCCCGGGAGGCTTCCTCTGTAGCGACTGCCCCTGGTTTTGGTAGACGGTTACTTCCTTCATTTTCTTCATGCTGTTTCTACTTTCTAGCTGCTGTCTGCTGGCATTTATTGCTTTTAGCTGGAGCAGTATGAGCCGGTTGCTCATTCTCTAAGCTGGACAAGAACTCCAGGAATGAAGGGGCTTCATCTGCCTTCTTTTGGTCTTGGTACAGACTGGCAGGGGGAGGAACCTGGGCACCTCGTATCTCTGGTTCCAGGATTTGATAGGGTTGCTCCCCTCTAAACATAATATTATGGTTGGCTGGTGGTGGGCGCCCCCATCTTTTCCCAGAACGTGTTGCATGGGCCGAGGTGGAGGCTTCGGCATGGTTAGCTTCTAGCGGGGCATCGGATGCTTCTGGCTCATCATCCTCCCCGGGCTAGGAAAAGAGTGCCGACAGAGTGTTACATTGTACTGTCGTGACCTTCTTTCCCTTCTTGGACTTGGATCGTCTCCTCTTCTTCTGGGAATTTGGCTTTGCTAGCTCCTGCCCCCAGAAGGGTTCATTCTCAGCTTTTTCTTGTTCTGCCTCTGGCCGCTCTTTGATTTTCAATTCTTCGAGCTGTTCCCAGAGTATACAGTCTTTCATCAGCAGATGCTTGGGCTTCTTCTGCTCGTACTCATCAAGCTCATTAATATATTGCTGCAGACGCCTGGCTACAGGGCTTACTTCTTTATGTGTAGGGAGGGGAGTTTGTCTCCTCCGGTTGTGAGTAGGGATCCGGATGACTGGTCCAGTCTCAGTTGTATGCCATATTGGCTTTATCGGAGGCGGCTCAGGCCTTGGTGTAACACCCCGAATAACTGCTCCACTGGTACTGGCTGCAGGAGTCTTATTTCTACTTTTTATGGGTATCATCTGCCATCCTTCCTGATCTTTCTGCGGGGTGAGGAAGCAAGCTTCATAGGTATGCTTGGTGCATTCTTCAACGGCCTCCTTGGGCAGCTGTTGGTAGACTGAGATCATATTGGCAGCCATTCTCCAGGGTGGAGGCTCATGTGGATGGGGCGGCTTTACCTGGTAATCTCCCAGCTGCAGCTCACCTTTCTTGACCATTCCTTCCATGATATCTTTGAAGACATAACAATCTTCAATTGCGTGCCCCAGCGCGCGGTGAAATGGACAGAACAGCGGATCATCTTTCTTTGCTGCATCTGCTGGCCTTTTGGGTTCAGGCAATGTTACCTTATTGAACTTATATGCCCAGTTGAATAGTGCGGCCGTCTTATCTTTCGGGAAGGAATATGCTTTTCTCATCTTGTCTCTCAGAGAGACTTTATCCTTCCTTTCTGCTGTATCTGCCAGCGGGGGAGCTTCATCTGCCCCTTTCTTCCCCTTCTGTTGCTCGAAGGTTCTGAAATCGACGGTGTTGGCCTCGGAGTGTGATGGCCGTCGCTCATTGGATTTTCCCTTCAGTATAGTGGGAGCATTGGCGGTCGGACGCTTGGACAAGAACGTCTCGACCTCGGCCACTATATTGTCCAATCGGTCAAATGTTCTGACATCTGCACCGATCATCTTTTCTAGCACCTCCCTCCTGAGGCTCTGCTTGCATATCTGCACCGCATCTTCCTGATGAGGAGGCCTTCGGCATCTCATGGCTAAGTTCCTCCACCTTTTGATGTAGTCTAGTGCAGTCTCATCTTGTTTCTACCTGGTTGCATATAGTTCTGCTATCGTGATTTCCCTTTCCGTGACATGAAATCTGTCGCAGAATTTTCTCTGCATATCAGGCCAATCAGCCACTGACCCAGCTGGCAGGCTTGAGTACCATTCAAAGGCCAACCCAGTGAGGGATGAGCCAAAGAACTTGAGCAGATAAGCTTCATCGACTGCTAGGTCGCCCATAATTATAGTGTAGTAGGCTATATGCTCCCTAGGGGAGCCCTGGGCATTGAATTTCTCAAACTTTGGCGGCTTACTGATGCCTGGAGGCAGTCTTTTGGCAGCATACTGGGGAGGATATGGTACCCTGTACACATCATAGGCACTAGTATCATCTCCAGTCTTTTCTGAAAGCTTCATTTCCACAATTCTTTCAATCATCTGCTTGTGGGCTACAGCTGGATCTATATCTTCTGGAAAGAAGTGGGCTTGTTGCTGGCTGTGAGGAGTTGTCATCACAGTGGCGCGTAAGATGGGCGCAGTAGGCTGTGTCTGGGACACAGAGGGCTGAGCCACTGTCTGCTGTGGAACAGGTTGGCTTGGTGCTTTGCCCTTATCAGCTAGGAGGGGGTTAGTTGGAATAGCCGTCTCTGCTGAGCTGGATGTCTGCCCCACAGGTTCAGCTTGCTTTGAGACTGATGTAGCTTCCTGTCTCTCATTGAGCTGTCTTCGGAGAGCATTTATCTCCTGTTGGTATCTTCTGAACATCATCTGGATCATGGGATCCATGGTTGATGGGATTTGTATATCTTCAGAAGTCCCTTCAGCATCATCAACGAAGGGGTTATCTCCATCTTCTGTTGTTACCACATTAACTGTCATAGTGGTAATCCTGCGGGCTTCATCATCAATTTTCATTTTATCCTTTGCGGCCTGGCCTCTTCTTGTGACAGGACCAGGTCTAGTTGCCAGCCTGAGCAATTCATCTGGCTGAGTTGGTAGTATATCTTGCCCCCTGGCCAGTCCAGCCATGTTGCAGGCGAAGATTTGCATCTTTCCTTTTCGCCTGTAGACCTTTCTTTTTATTTGGCTAGGATATCTGAGCCAGTCAAAGACCGATATTCTTTCTTTGTCTTCTTCCCCGTGCAGGTCTTCTTCATTATATCTGGCCCTAAGGCCTTCTTCATAGTCATTCGAATCGGAGGAGGAGGCTCCGATCATCATTTCTTGGAAGGTTTCTTCTTCTTCATCATCCCTGGTGCCCAAGGCACGGGATAGTCTTTGCTGACCTAGGGCAGAGCTCCCTAGGTAGTGGAAGTAGTCTTGGACTACTTGCTTTGTCTCCTCTGGGTCGCGCCTTTGCGGCTCAGGTTGGAGCATCAGTCTGTCCTGGCCCTTTTGTTGCCAGGCCAGTCTTGTCACCCGAGCATTCAGATGCTCGGCCCTGGGATATTTGAAGATATCAGACTGTCTGGCACAGGCTCCTGATCTTCTTGCAGTAACCATAGTGACTGGTTCACTTCTTCTCATATTGCCAACTTGACAGCGGTTGGCAGTAGCATTGTGGATCTTCTCTTCCCATCTCTTGCCCCTGGCCATGGGATGGGTGGTGGTGAAGTTTTCCCTGGTTTCGTATCTTCTGCCCCTCGTCATGGGGCGAACAGCAGTCATATCTCTTTCCTGACCCTCAATCTCATCTCTCCTCCCCCGGGTCCTGGGGTAGACAGCAGTAGCATTTCTTTCATCTTTCTTCGCCTCCCTTCTGCCCCCTGCTCTGAGGCGGGCAACAGTGACATCAGTAAGGTTCTCTCTGTCTTCAGCTGGGGCCCAGCTTTGGATCCTCTTCGGTCGCCAGACCTGTTTGTATTTTGCTGGCTTGGGCGCCAGCGGCTTCTTTTCAGCAGCCTCCCAGTTGGCCCTCCTAGTGGCCAAAACCTGGAATTTGTTGTTAGTTGGGATGGTTGGGACAATTCTGTCCGGCCGGACTCCCCTGGGACGACCGTCAAGGTTCGCCCTAATAGCACCCATCATTATCGTCTTTCCGGAATTGGAAAGGCGACGATCAACAGCGATAGACCGGCTCCTCCGGTTGGTTTTCTTCCCCTTCTGGGCAGCAGTGGGGACCATGTCTCTTTTCTGGACATGATGGACGTAGCAGGCGACGGCCGTGGGGGCCGTTTTCTTCAGTAAACCATCCTTGCGGTCAGCGGTCTTCACCGGGGCGCTTGCAGCAGTGCCTTGCTCCTCGTTATCGACCTGTAGAAGGTCGGTGTATACAACGCCCAAGCAGTTGGGCAGCCCGACAGCTGGGGGAAACGAACCGAACGCCAGTGGTACCGCCAGGTACCCCTCCTGGACATGCATGTCCACCGGTTGCTTGTCGAAGCATACAGGCGCGATTTGAGTCGTCATTGCAGTTTCCAGAAAATAAGGAAGCATACGGAATCAGAATTTTGAGGGGGGGCCCGCCGGGCCTCCTATTTTGGCGTAGAGATGAAGGGAGACTCAGGTCCCACCGGGCGTGCCAGACTTGTGGAATGCGGCTTTTTCTTTCTCTCTTCTTTCTTTTTTTATCTTCTTATTTATTTTTATTTATTTGTTTATTTATTTATATTCTATCGGTGGATTTATTGGCGTGCCAGTCACATACATGACGATTTCATTATGCGCTCGATCTGACGTGGTCAGTCGATTGTGAGGTCCGAGTCGGGATCAGAAGCCCGTCATACCATAAAGGTTATGACGTTAATTACGCCCTTCCTAGGAAGGACAACCCTTGATTAAACACCGAAATATGAGGCCTCGAAAGGCGAACAGATGTTCACATATTTAATTTTAAACTTCATACCAGGGCCAGGGAGGCGGGTAGGATAATGACATCAATCACGGAAACAGACTATAACGCTGAACCGGCGGTTCGAAACGACTAGACTTGGGGGAAAGAGGGAAAGGAGGATATCAATCACGGACAGGCTGAGCCATGACAGCGATGGAGGTTCACGGCATCGATCAACCTTTTGACAGCATTTCCCCTTAATCTGGATTATGCCCAAGGGGAAATAGGCTATCACCCACGGAGTGTCGAGGTGAAAGCCGAGAGAAAGAAAGAGGTCGAGCCTCTCGATCCATATATACGGACTATAGGGTAATATGTGATCTCCCCTTCGGAAAGCTAGCGGGACTCATGCAGTGACAGAATCCACACGAGCAAAAGAGGTCGTTTATAAATCCGATGGCGGAGGATAAGGGGATCTAGTTTCCTTTTAAATTTGTCCCCGGACCAGATATGATGACTCATGGGCATCCCCGGATGAACTGAGTTGAAGTAATGGGGGGGGGTTTCAATTGTATGTATGAATAGGCTCCTGGGGCAGATTGGGTGTGCATACAGGTTCCTGGCGCCAGAAGAATGCCAGTGGGTTAGGTTCTCGGCGCATGAGGATGCAAAGGGGGTTAAGTTCTCGGCGCATGAGGATGCAAAGAGGGTTCCCGGCGCGCAGGGAAGAAGGCCAGGGTATGGGGGCTCCCGGCGCGCAGGGAAGGAGATGTACCTGGGGGTTCTCGGTGCCTAAAGGAGTGGCGCCGGGAGCTGTTCATCCGGTTCACTGTAGGCCAAGCCGAGAGGCACGAAGGTGCCGGGATGAGAATCAGAGCTTGCGATGCTCTGTTTTGGGTTTCATGTTGGTTAGGGTAGAGGCAAGTGGGCCCTGGGGCATCAAAATGGCTCAACTCACTGGACTTCAATCTGTTTCGGTATAGGTTCCAAGGAAGATCGGGAACATAGAAAGATTGGGCGGGGAACAATAAGGTATAGGGAGCCTCTGTCACCACTGATAGATAAGGTCCCGGGGATGAGTTTCATGTCATCTCAGGCATCCTGGGAGAATTCTGACAGCATCTCCCCTGGACTTAACATTTGCCAGAGAATGATAGACGACCACCCACTGAATGTCGGGGTGAAAGCCAAGAAATAGAGGGGTATGGAACCCCTGGCGCCCGTGTGTGCTTGGAGCAATATATTGATATACCTTTTGTGACCGTAGAAGCTTATGCAGTGGCAGAGCTTCCTTGGTCTTGAGGTTTACAAAAGCCGATCAAGTTCGAGAAACCACGTAGAAAAAGGGGAGTTACTCCCA
Source organism: Amorphophallus konjac (assembly GCA_022559845.1). Taxonomy (NCBI): domain Eukaryota; kingdom Viridiplantae; phylum Streptophyta; class Magnoliopsida; order Alismatales; family Araceae; genus Amorphophallus; species Amorphophallus konjac. Next base: position 229,790,166 of record CM040127.1, read on the forward strand.
CTAGTTGTCGTCCCAGAGGTGCATATGACGGCCCAAGGCATCCCTTGACAGAGAGTGGGGTTCTGTTGAGCAGCTCACGAGGGTATTTTTAGGGGGGTTTTTTAATAGTAGCCAGGGCTTAAAGATTTGAGAGAGGTTTTTGGCTTAAAAAAAAAGGGGGGTTCCCGACGCCAAAATCACCACGCCGGGAAGAGTCCTTCAGGGGTTACTATTGGGTGCGCCGGGAAGCAAATGCCAAGGAACTCTCGGTGCAGGAAGCTTCACGCCGGGAGGAAACCTCCTAGGTTGCTGTTCGGTGCGCCAGGAAGCGAATGCCAAAGGGATCTTGGCGCAGGAAGCTTCGCGCCGGGAGGAAACCTCCTGGGCTACTGTTTGGTGCGCCGGGAAGCGAATGCCAAAGGGAGGAATAGGGTTATCGACGCGGGAAAACCCGCGCCGAGGGCTATTCATCCGTTTCACTGTTCTGGAGGCCGAAATGGTGAGGGCACCGAGAGGGGTTCAGGGTTTTACGGTACTCTGTTTTTTGGTTTTAATGGTGGTTTGGGCAGAAACTGACGGATTCTATGGGCTCTAGACTGCTCAAGGCATCCACTCTGAGTTGGATTAGGTCTAGAATTCAAAGGAGTATTAGGGTTCGAGAGGCATCTGGGAAGCCGGAGTCTGAATGCCCTTGTCCATCGCCATTGTCACGCAGAGCTTGGGGACATACTTGATCTGGTCATTCGTCGCCCTGGGAGCCAAGAGATGACTATCTCTGGCCCCAGAGGCGACTTAGATGACATCGACGGATGAAGCACGCACGCTTAGAACCCCGGAGTTTCTCAAGCTTGACCATTGTATGACACAGCTTCATCCCAGCAGCCAAGGGATAGTCTGTCCCGGGCTCTGGGCTGAGCACTGATGGTGCTAAGAAGCAGAGAGAAGAAACAGGTAAATCGGATTATCATGCAGCTGATTTACAGAGAACGCGGGGAAGGGCAATAGAGTTTCATAGGAAGCAAAAATCAGGCTTAAACTATAGCCCACCATAAATATATATCCATTCGTTTGGCGATGCCCATCGGGGAAGACACACAGTGGGAAAGCCCAGACCATACACCACTCTAATACTCAAGCCGATTACAAGGCAGGAGTGAGGGGAAGGGGAACAAACAGATGCCGAGATATCTCGGCTACATCGCATGAATCAAGATAAAGCTTGAAACGATTACATAAAGCAGAAGACAAGAAAACTTGGGGGGGGAGGGCGGAGCATTGACTCCTCTCCCTCCCCCGGATGCCCACCGGGAGCTTCTTCCCTGGGGATCGGTCTCTTCTCTCTTTCTTTTTCAGCGGAGGAGGCTATCTCTCTCTCTGGTCTCTTCTCTTTTCTTTCTTTTTGATCGATGGCCCGGCTTCCGATCCCCTCCCCATTTCAAAGAGGGTTTGCTTTTATAGCTCTCATCCCTCTGTCCTCTCGGTGGAGGGCAGTCGGTGCGGCTTGTTCCATTCAAGACATCTCCCGGCGCGATAAGTCGCCCCCTGTTGAGGCTCCCGGCGCCATTAACAGGAGCCCAAATGGCCGGCCCATCTAGTGCCTTTAGGCCTCATACGTGCCTTAGGCTTCTCTTTATGCTTTCTTTTGAATTAATCTTCTTCAGAACCGAATAAGGCCCACCTTTAGTAGAGACATGACTTTGTTGAGATCGTCTTGAGGCTTGATCAGTGAACTCACTGAGGTTTAATCAGTATTGCCGTCTGAATGACGACAAAACTGGGTATGTTTTATCGACATTGTCATCTGAGCGGTGACAAGACCGGGCATCAGCTTCAGTCTGACAGACTTCGGCCGGGTGTGTGATCTGTGGAGAGGATTGCTCTTCTGTTCTGACTTTGTAGGAGCCCTGACAATCTTTATCTGCCGGTGCCGGCTTCATCTTTATCTCATATTACATCCATCAGTAAGCTGACATCTGGCTTACCCTGACATATCATCCGTGGATTCTTGGATGAAGTAGTAGTACAACTCTTCTTAAAGGGCTGGGAGGTCTCATCAGTCGAGTGACTGCGGCTTTATCGGCGCTGCCGTCTGAATGACATCGGCACCGGACATCAGCTTTGGCCGACAAGGGCTTTAGCCGGGTGAATGGTTGACGAGTTTCATCATTGGTCTTTCACTGTTGGTCAGACCCTCTTTTCAATTGTGCTTCCACCCTTGTTCATTTTCCAGGTGTCAACAGTTATTTATCTTGGCCCTTTTTGTTATATGTTTTAAGTGTATATGAGTTAAACTTTTTATCATTGGTTTTAAATCTTTTACTCTATTTAAGATTGTATTCTTTTAATTTACCAGGGTTGCTACACCCTCCCCCACTAAAAAAGAATTTGGTCCCCAAATTCAATCGCACATATTTATGGAGAGTGTAGGACTCATACCTCTTTAGAATAAATTCGGGAATCGCTTCTTCATAGACTCCTAGGTCTCCCATGTGGCTTCGTGCTCTGAGCATTTACTCCATTGCACCTTTAGCATGGGAATTATCTTTTTTCTTAGTATACGAACTTCACGATCGAGGATCTTCATAGGCTTTTGTTCATATGTGAGATCCTTTTGAATCACCAGGTCTCCATGATCGATGATATGTGACGGATCGTGCACATACTTCTTCAGCATGGATATATGGAATACATTATGGACACCAGACAATTGAGGAGGCAAAGCGATGCGATAAGCAACCTCGCCTGATAGGTGAGCTTGGCCCGAATTCAGAGGGAGGTGAATGAATCCCTCTTATAAAAATTTCAATCAATTAAAACTACTAATTACGCCCAGTTAAAACTTGTGGAAAGACAAAGACGCGAAAGTAATATGGGCAGGTAATTAGCACGAACTGGATGCTCTCTGCGAAGGACTAGAAGATGACAGACAAACAAAATTTCAGAACTCTACAAAATAGACTGATAATAAGAACAGACTTCACGAAACTCACACGAGACCTATATCAAACGTGCGGTATGCAAATGGAACACTCGCTAGATTGGAAGAACAAATTAATCTGCCTAAACATACATCTAGCGAGAGTAGATGAGACAATCAAACCACAGTGCACAAGGCAATTTTAAGGTGGTTCAGTATGCAACCCGCAGACCTACGTCCACCCCACACTCCAACTAGAGTGTGGCTTCCGCTGATACACAGCTTAACGGCTGGGCCTCACAGCTTGCCTACATTCGCTGACGAACAGCTTGAACAGCTTGGCATTAGAGCTTCGCCAACCGCTGACTCACAGCTTGACCCGCTGGGCGTTACAGCTTAGCCGACCAGAGGATACCACACCTATGCAACCGCTAGGTCTTACAACTTAACCCGTCCAGAGGAATCCTCTTCTGCCCGCTGAGCATCACAGCTTGCTCTGCTGACAAACAGCTTGAAAGAAAAGTAAACTGAAAACAGACGACAAGAAGCAACAGCGACTGAAAGCTGTAAACAATGAAGTGCAGATGTGGCTCTCAAGGAGCTGACTGGCCTGGATTTGATCCACGGTCCAGTAGAGTAAATCTTCAGTGAACTTCTTCTTCTCTTCAATCTCTCTGTTTCTTTCTCTTTCTCTTTCTTCTTCTTCTTCGTTTCTTTTCTTCTCTGCTACTCTCTCTCTCTTTTCTCTCTTGAACTCTCTCTTCTTCTGCTCTCCGAAATTCTTCTTGATCTTTCCCCGGGAGTGTGTTCTCTGATTGACTTGCAGAAGGGTGGCTTATATACTTCCTCAGACTGAAGATGCGTGCTCATGCCCTAGGCGTGGGGAGATAACACTCCCGCCTGGAAGCTTCAGGAGACCATTTCCACTTGTCAGAATTTGGATGAATAAGGATCCATGTGGCAGCATCTATGAATGAGGATCATCATTGGATCAAGTGCCCTTCTTAAGGAACACGATCTGTTGACCTGTTGCATAGGTGACTTTTAGTTAAGTATAAATGGTGAGGACACTAGGGCTCGAGACCGGCGTGACACAGCAGAGAGACGCTACCGGACGCGCAGCACTACTCGGGACATGCAGACTTCACTGTGGCTAGGAGAGGACTTGGAGAGCTATTATTGAGTTAGATTTTCATCATTTTTTATCCATCTGGATTGTTTGTAGGCCGAGCTATGGCAATTGGACTTTATTTGTAGTTCTATTGCATTTGTTAGGTGATTTAGGGATTAGTGGGCCACTCTGCAAGCCCATTTGGGCTGGGCGCCTAGGAGAAAGCCCTTACTGGGCCTCTCCCACCTGGATCCAGTATCCAGACCCACTTACCAGGGTCCATTAGGGTTAGTAGAGATGGAGGGTGTGCCCCCCATTCCATTCCTTTGGATGGGCGCTGCCCCCACCCCTCTCCCTATTAGGAAAGTCTTGGGTGCACCCCCATTTAGCTTGAATTTTGAATTCCCTCCCCCACTCTTTCGTGTCCCACCATTTAGGTAAGCTTCTAGGGTTTCCCCTCCCCCATATATATATGTTGTAATCTTTTGGAGGCAAGAGGAATGAAGAAATCAAAAGGAGGATTATTGTTTTGGGCGCAGCCCCCTTGCTCCTCTTGGGTGGGTGCGACTCCCTCCCCTCTCTCCCTCTCCATCTCTTCTTCTTCCTCTTCCTCTTAGGGTGCGACGCCCTAGCCATTTTCTTGCAGGATCGTGGCCTTCTTCCACTTCTGGAGGCGCATCTTCATCCACCATTCAAGCTCGGAACATGGGTCAAGTGATGGTTTCAAGAACGGCGGAGAAGATCCATGAACCCGGGCGCCCAGATCTGGTTGCCTGCCTGCAAATCTGAGCCCGGAAGAATAGGTTGGTACCCCCACTTCCGGATCCCAAACCCCATATACTCCTTCAGCACTTTTGTTCCTCTCCTTGTCCCCTAGATCCCCTCAAAACCCCGCACCCTAATTCGTCCAGAGTCGAAAGTTGGCTTTGTAAGCCTTTTTGGTGCGCTGGCTGCCCTTCTGCAGACCAGCCTGAGACCAGAGCCGCAAAGATCCACCCAGGGCGCCACCCTCCCGACCCCAGGCCACCATAACCTCTTCACAACATTTCTTCCCCAACCTGTTACCAAATCATCCGCGCATATCTAGTCCAAAATTTCGTTCATGGTAAAAAGTTCCCTTTGGAACTACTTTTGTTGCGCAGACTGCCCCTACAGTGCCCTAGCGGGACAGAGCCACGAACCCAACAAAGGGGCCCCCATCAAACAATCTCAGATCGACCTGAGATTTTGAGGAATATCTCTACACACTCCAAGCCTCTCCCAATAATTTTTTTGCGACCCAAAACGCCCATAAAGTGTGCCGACCACCTCTCCCACTCCCTGTCTCAGTTCTGACTGCACTGAAGTGCAGAACTGAGACCCCCTGTTTCTTCCCCTCCCACGCCCAAAACCTCCACAGAACCTACCACCACCACTTGGCCTCAACCTAGCCCCCTCAGTCACCCTTCCACCAGAGAAAACCATGCCCCAAAACCCATCCGGAAGCTCAGGTACCGGCCATTCTTCCGGCCCCTATCACTGTGACAGGCAGATTGGCAGAACGTGCAAGAGTTGTTCAGGAATTCACCACGGGTGCCACCGACGTCGTCAGCGGCTCTCCTTCCACGGGCATCCCTGGGATACCCCAGCCTACGCCCACACCAAAGTTCGTGGCCATCAGACGACGTGAAGGTCTCCTACCAGAATCACCTTCCGGCTGTTCTTTGGCGTCTGCGCAGGTTGGACAGCAACCTGCCCTCCTTCGGTACGTGCATCGGAGGACCACTTCAGCCTCGACGGCGTCCATCTTCTTCCTGGAGGAGTGACCTCACGTCAGCACACCACTGGGGGACCACAGCCACTCAGCATCCCCGGGAGTCGCCTTCCTTGCAGCAGCTCGCAGCGGTACCCGTGGACTCCGAGCGCCACCGACCCCGTGCTCGTCAACCCCCGTCGCACAATCCCCGGGTTCTCGTGTAGCCTTTTACCTTCCTGCGAGGAGTGGGCATACTTGTGATTTGTACTTAATAGTTCTTGTACCGGTGTTGTGTGTGACTTGGCCGGGCTTCTTCCCCACGCCCGAGCGTGGAGGTATGCTTCCATTCCCTCCTTGGTAGCACTTGCTAGTTTAGTATCTACTCTTGACGCCGCTGCTAGAGAGCATGCTAGGACCTAGCCATATATATATATATTCACTGCTGCGGTGAGTGAGTGAGACCATCCCATGACTCTCCGAGTTGTGAGTTTGGAGTTGACTACCCCATACACCGCCGGTGGTCACAACCGTGCGGATCGGCGCGCCTTCATCTTAGGGGCGCTTGTGAGCTAGTAGTTGCTTGTTGCTTTGGCATAGTCCCTTCTTGGGAACGCTAGGTGTCGAGTTCATGCTATTCTATCAACGCCAATTGCTAGTCTCTTTGTCTGTCTTGTCGCAATTCCATTTAGTGCCCTAGCTTCCTAGGCGTCCCGCATCAACTTTGGTATCAGAGCGTAGGGAACCGATTTGTCCTAGCAAATTGGGGTCCTAGGTCATTTGCATCTTTAGGTTGTCTAGGGCACATTTGAGTCCTCTACCCTTGCATTATCATCTTTTGGGTTTGTGTCTAGTTAGAGTCTTGGCCTTGTCCCTTAGAGTCTTGCATGCCCACTCGGCGTGGTACCGATTACCAACGCCCGGTCCCAATGGCCGACCCTAGGAATCCCGCCCCTAGTGACTTATCCCTACAAGAGTCACTGCAGACCCTCATGAGAAGCTTAGAGCTGACCAATCAGGCCCTTAGGGATCATACTGCACAAATGGAGGGCCGGATGAAGGCCATGGAGGATCGGATGGGGGGCATGGAGGGCCGGATGGAGGCCTCTAACCGGACCATCCAAGGTCTGGTTGGGCGGCCCAACCAGGAGAGAGCTCCACATGAGGATGTCCACGGGCAAGACCAAGGCCCACTTGACCTTGCTCCTCGGCCCGCACACCCTAGGCCCGATGATAGGAGGCCGCGTGTTCAGGAGTTAGATGATTTCGGGTCTGATAATGAGGATGCAGGTTATGGTCGTGCTCGGCGTGGTTACCGGCACCATAGGGATGAGGATGATGAGCATGTCCTTAGGTCCGTACGGGTGGATCCTCCCACCTTCGATGGGTCCCTAGAGCCCAAGGTTTATCTTGATTGGGAGGCCAGTATGGATCGTTATTTTGAGTGGTTCGAGATGTCCGACCACCGGAGAGTCCGATATGCCAAGATGAAGCTGCTTGGTCAGGCCCAAACCTATTGGACCAACGTTGAGAGTCTACTACGGCAGCAACGTCAGTGCCCGGTTGAGACTTGGATGGACATGAAAGACAGGCTCAAACAGAAATATCTTCCTACCACCTACAAACATCAACTCATTGATAGGTGGCAGAGTCTTAGTCAGGGGAATCGGACTGTGAGCGAGTACATTGCTGAATTTTATGAGTACTATCTCCGATGTGATCTCAAGGAGGAGACTATCATGCTTATCTCTCGCTTCCGTCGGGGTCTACGGCGGAATCTTCAGTATGAGTTGTTCCGCCACCATGTACAGTCCCTAGGGGAGGCCTACCAGGTCGCTCGCGAGTTAGAGGATTTTGAGTCTGAGTTTGCTCCAGTCCAGCGCCCGGGACCCACATACTCTCGTGGGTTGGACCCGCGTGCTACTGCTGGACCTTATCCTCGGGGACCCATGGCCCGTCTACAGGAGCCCACTCGTCAGGATTTCACTGCTCCTAGGCCGCATCCTCCCCCTCCGAGGGACTACCTCCCTCGACCCCAGGCTCCGACCCCTACCCCTCGGCCTCAGCAGCCCACTATTCCTACACGCCCACAGCTTCCACCACCCCCGGCCCGTCGTGATGACAAGGGGAAGGGGCCGATGACCGGTGGAGCACCTCAGGCCTCCGGGTCTCGTCTGGAGTGTTACCGGTGCGGTGGAGTTGGCCACTATGCCGTTAGTTGTCCTACTAGGCCTACTTTGGTCATGGGGGACTCTTCGACCAATGAACCCACACCCGGGATTGTATCTGTCAGTTATGAGGCTGACCAGGAGCTCGCAGAGGAGTTTTTTGATGAGTTGTTAGAGGGCGAGCCATTAGATGTCCAGGGCACGCAGTGCCATGATGATGTTCAGCTGGGTGTTGTTAGATGTGTTTTGACCCAGCCTTTGGTGAGTGATGACTGGCGTCGCACCCCCATCTTTCATACCTTCTGTAGGCTGGGTGGGAAAGCCTGCAAGGTGATCATCGATAGCGGGAGCTGCATTAACGCTATCTCCATGGGTACAGTGAAACGCTTAGGGTTGACCCCCGTGGACCACCCCTCCCCTTATCGTGTGTCATGGGTAGATTCCACGTCTATTCCGGTCAGGCTGCGATGTCTGGTGCCATTGCAGTTCCATGCCTACCAGGACGAGATCTGGTGTGATGTGCTGCCAATGGAAGTAGGCAGTATTATCCTGGGGAGGCCTTGGTTATTCGATCGGGATGCTACCCTCCATGGCCGGTCAAACACTTGCACATTCGACCATCATGGCCAGAGGATTACCCTTCACCCCTCCCAGCCGAGGAGTCCATCCATTCAGGGTCCCACTGGGCCTAGTACCCCGAGTCCTGCTATTCCAGGGCCCAGTACCCCATCATTGGCTCAGGCTACGACTGCACCACCAGTTGTCCCCACTCCGAGTGCTCCTCTGACTAGGAGGTTGATGTTAGTCAGTCCCTGAGAGTTGGAGCGTGACTTCGTTAGAGGGGACCCCATTTTTGCCATCGTAGTCCGTGAGGTGGTTAGTGAAATGAAGGGCGATATCCCATCTGATGTTACTGTTATCCTTCAGGAGTTCGCTGATGTGTTTCCCGATGACTTACCTGAGGGTCTTCCACCCATGCGGGACATACAACATGCTATTGACCTGGTTCCGGGGTCCTCATTACCCAACTTGCCACATTACAGGATGAGCCCCGCTGATCACGCCGAGCTCCAGCGTCAGATTGAGGAGTTGGTGTCTAGGGGATCCCTTCGTGAGAGTATGAGCCCTTGTGCCGTCCCTGCATTGCTAGCTCCTAAGAAGGACGGTACCTGGAGGATGTGTATTGACAGCCGTGCTATCAATAAGATCACGGTGAAGTATAGATTCCCCATTCCCCGCTTAGACGATATGCTTGATATGATGGTGGGAGCCACCTTGTTTTCCAAGATTGATTTGAAGAGTGGCTATCACCATGTGAGGATCAGGCCCGGTGATGAATGGAAGACGGCCTTTAAGACCAAGGATGGTCTTTATGAGTGGCTGGTCATGCCCTTTGGGTTGACCAATGCTCCCAGCACCTTTATGCGGTTGATGACCCAGGTCTTGCGACCATTGATTGGGGTCTTTGTCATGGTTTGCTTCGATGATATCCTTATCTATAGCCGCACCAGGGAGGCCCACTTGGACCATCTTAGGCAGGTCTATCTGATTCTGAGGAGAGAGATCCTTTACGCAAACCCTAAGAAATGTGCTTTCATGACTTGTCAGGTCACCTTCTTAGGGTTCATAGTGTCTAGTGAGGGAGTCTCCGCTGATCCGGAGAAGGTGAGGGCTATAGTGGAGTGGATCGAGCCTCGCACTCTTCATGATGTCCGCAGCTTTCATGGTTTGGCGACATTCTATCGCCGATTTATCCGAGGCTTCAGTTCCATCACAGCCCCCGTCACTGATTGTATCCGAAAGGGGGCATTCGAGTGGACGAAGGCCGCATCAGCTGCATTCGCGCTCCTCAAAGAGCGCATGACTCAGGCACCTATTGTTAGACTTCCTGATTTCGAGAAGGTGTTTGAGGTTTCTTGCGATGCCTCTGGGGTAGGCATTGGCGGTGTCTTGAGCCAGGAGACTCACCCCGTTGCATATTTCAGCGAGAAATTGAGCGATGCTAAACTGCGTTATTCTACATATGACAAGGAGTTTTACGCAGTTGTGCAGGCCCTTCGGCATTGGAGACATTACTTGTTGCACCAGGAGTTTATCTTATTTTCTGATCATGAACTCAAGTATCTCCATGCCCAGAAGAAGCTCAATTCTCGTCATAGTCGCTGGGTAGAGTTTCTCCATGATTATACCTTTGTGCTGAAGCACAAGGCCGGTGTGGAGAACCGGGTAGCTGATGCTTTGAGCCGTCGCGCTTATCTTTTGACCACCATGAGTATAGAGGTGGTAGGGATGGATAGGATGAAGGAGGCTTATGCTGATTGTCCGGACTTTGGTCCGATCTATGTCACCCTTCAGGCCGGACCGACCCGAGAGTATATTGAGTACACACTGCAGGATGGTTATCTTTTTTGAGGGAGTCGCCTGTGTGTTCCGCGGACCTCGGTTCGTGATTTCCTCACTTGGGAGATGCATGCAGGAGGTCTAGCCGGCCACTTTGGTCGGAATAAGACCATCGAGACAGTCGAGCATCGCTTCTATTGGCCTAGTCTGAAGCGTGATGTTGCTCGCATCGTGGCCCAGTGTCGCACATGCACTGTGGCCAAGATGAGGAAGCAGGTCTCAGGCCCTTATACTCCTCTTCCTGTGCCTGATAGGCCGTGGCAGGACATCAGTATGGATTTTGTTTTGGGGTTGCCACGGACCGCCCGCCGGCATGATTCCATTTTTGTGGTGGTTGATAGATTCTCAAAGATGGCCCTCTTCATTCCTTGTTCGAAGACTTCTGATGCCACTAGGGTTGCCCGTTTATTCTTCTCAGGTGTGGTGAGCCGATTTGGACTCCCTAAGTCCATTGTGTCTGATCGTGATGTCAGGTTCACTAGCTACTTTTGGAAAACCCTTTGGCATATGATGGGCACGCAGCTCAAGTTCTCCACTGTGTATCATCCCCAGACTGATGGGCAGACTGAGGTAGTTAATAGGAGTTTGGGGAACCTCTTGAGATGCTTGGTTAGAGAACGCGAGAGGGACTGGGATCTGGTTTTGCCACTTGCCGAGTTTGCATATAATGATTCAGTCAATAGGTCCACGAGCATGAGTCCTTTTGAGATTGTCACAGGATATAGACCTAGGAAGCCAGTGGATCTAGTTCCCTTGCCCATGCATGCTAGAGTGTCACAATCTGCAGAGTCATTTGCTGAGCATGTTAGGGGTTTGCATGATGTCATTCGTCACCATATTGAGACTAGCAACGCGCGATATAAAGAATTGGCTGACGCTCATAAACACCCCCGTGAGTTCCAGGAGGGAGATTATGTCATGATCCGGGTCAGACCGGAACGGTTTCCTTCTGGAGCCGTGAAGAAACTACAGGCTCGTGGTGCTGGCCCCTTTAGAGTAGTGAGGCGAGTTGGATCCAATGCATACGTTGTAGACTTGCCTGAGGACTATGGTATTAGCTCCACATTCAACATCTCAGACCTAGTCGCATATAGGGACCCAGCAGTGATCCCCAGCGAGTTATTTGGGCCTTTTCCACCCCTTGTGAGCGAGCCACCCCATGAGAGTCCACTTCCAACCTTGTCACCACAGCAGCGTGAGCGGATAGAGTCTATACTCGATGAGCAGGTGACTACCACCAGGAGTGGTGCGTACCACCGCTACTTGGTTCGTTGGAGAGGACGGCCCGCGTCTGAGGACACATGGATCACCGGGGCAGAGCTTGAAAGGATAGATCCAGATTTGCTCGAGCGGTACCGGAGCGACAGAGACCCCTACTCGACAGGGTCGAGTTCTTCCCACCCGGGAAGTATTGGTGAGGACACCAGGGCTCGAGACCGGCGCGACACAGCAGAGAGACGCTACCGGACGCGCAGCACTACCCGGGACATGCAGACTTCACTGTGGCTAGGAGAGGACTTGGAGAGCTATTATTGAGTTAGATTTTCATCATTTTTTATCCATCTGGATTGTTTGTAGGCCGAGCTATGGCAATTGGACTTTATTTGTAGTTCTATTGCATTTGTTAGGTGATTTAGGGATTAGTGGGCCACTCTGCAAGCCCATTTGGGCTGGGCGCCTAGGAGAAAGCCCTTACTGGGCCTCTCCCACCTGGATCCAGTATCCAGACCCACTTACCAGGGTCCATTAGGGTTAGTAGAGATGGAGGGTGCGCCCCCCATTCCATTCCTTTGGATGGGCGCCGCCCCCACCCCTCTCCCTATTAGGAAAGTCTTGGGCGCACCCCCATTTAGCTTGAATTTTGAATTCCCTCCCCCACTCTTTCGTGTCCCCCCATTTAGGTAAGCTTCTAGGGTTTCCCCTCCCCCATATATATATGTTGTAATCTTTTGGAGGCAAGAGGAATGAAGAAATCAAAAGGAGGATTATTGTTTTGGGTGCAGCCCCCTTGCTCCTCTTGGGTGGGTGCGACTCCGTCCCCTCTCTCCCTCTCCATCTCTTCTTCTTCCTCTTCCTCTTAGGGTGCGACGCCCTAGCCATTTTCTTGCAGGATCGTGGCCTTCTTCCACTGCTGGAGGTGCATCTTCATCCACCATTCAAGCTCGGAACATGGGTCAAGTGATGGATTCAAGAACGGCGGAGAAGATCCATGAACCCTGGCGCCCAGATCTGGTCGCCTGCCTGCAAATCTGATCCCGGAAGAATAGGTTGGTACCCCCACTTCCGGATCCCAAACCCCATAGACTCCTTCAGCACTTTTGTTCCTCTCCCTGTCCCCTAGCTCCCCTCAAAACCCCGCACCCAAATTCGTCCAGAGTAGAAAGTTGGTTTTGTAAGCCTTTTTGGTACGCTGGCTGCCCTTCTGCAGACCAGCCTGAGACCAGAGCCGCAAAGATCCACCCAGGGCGCCACCCTCCCCACCCCAGGCCACCATAACCCCTTCACAACATTTCTTCCCCAACCTGTTACCAAATCATCCGCGCAAATCTAGTCCAAAATTTCGTTCATGGTGAAAAGTTCCCTTTGGAACTACTTTTGTTGCGCAGACTGTCCCTACAGTGCCCTAGCGGGACAGAGCCACGAACCCAACAAAGGGGACCCCATCAAACAATCTCAGATCGACCTGATATTTTGAGGAATATCTCTACACACTCCAAGCCTCTCTTAAGAATTTTTTTGCGACCAAAAACGCCCATCAAGTGTGCCGACCACCTCTCCCACTCCCTGTCTCAGTTCTGACTGCACTGAAGTGCAGAACTAAGACCCCCTGTTTCATCCCCTCCCACGCCCAAAACCTCCACAGAACCTACCACCACCACTTGGCCTCGACCTAGCACCCTCAGTCACCCTTCCACCAGAGAAAACCCTGCCCCAAAACCCATCCGGAAGCTCAGGTACCGGCCATTCTTCTAGCCCCTATCACTGTGACAGGCAGATTGGCAGAACGCGCAAGAGTTGTTCAGGAATTCACCACGGGTGCCACCGACGTCGTCAGCGGCTCTCCTTCCACGGGCATCCCTGGGATACCCCAGGCTACGCCCACACCAAATTTCGTGGCCATCGGACGACGTGAAGGTCGCCTACCAGAATCACCTTCCTGCTGTTCTTTGGCGTCTACGCAGGTTGGACAGCAACCTGCCCTCCTTCGGTACGTGCATCGGAGGACCACTTCAGCCTCGACGGCGTCCATCTTCTCCCTGGAGGAGTGACCTCGCGTCAGCACACCACCGGGGGACCACAGCCACTCAGCATCCCCGGGAGTCGCCTTCCTTGCAGCAGCTCGCAGCGGTACCCGTGGACTCCAAGCGCCACCGACCCCGTGCTCGTCAACCCCCGTCGCACAATCCCCGGGTTCTCGTGTAGCCTTTTACCTCCCTGCGAGGAGTGGGCATACTTGTGATTTGTACTTAATAGTTATTGTACCGGGGTTGTGTGTGACTTGGCCGGGCTTCTTCCCCACGCCTGAGCGTGGAGGTATGCTTCCATTCTCTCCTTGGTAGCACTTGCTAGTTTAGTATCTACTCTTGACGCCGCTGGTAGAGAGCATGCTAGGACCTAGCCATATATATATATATTCACTGCTGCGGTGAGTGAGTGAGACCGTCCCACGACTCTCCGAGTTGTGAGTTTGGAGTTGACTACCCCATACACCGCCGGTGGTCACAACCGTGCGGATCGGCGCGCGTTCATCTTAGGGGCGCTTGTGAGCTAGTAGTTGCTTGTTGCTTTGGCATAGTCCCTTCTTGGGAATGCTAGGTGTCGAGTTCATGCTATTCTATCAATGCCAATTGCTAGTCTCTTTGTCTGTCTTGTCGCAATTCCATTTAGTGCCCTAGCTTTCTAGGCGTCCCGCATCAATAAAAGATGCACATACCTTACCATAGCACCATGTATGGACCTGGGATGCATTATGCTAAGCATGCATATACTTGAACAGAAACAAGTATAAACTTGGGCTGGCTAGCAGGGATAAACAGGCATCGACTCTAGTATGCATGCAATGCAACTAGCATTGACCTTAATGCAGTCAAACACACGATAGCACAGACATTGTATTTGATAAGCAGGAATCTACACCGAGAATGAATGTCCAAACAGAGCAATGCACTGACTTTGATGAATCATGCACGCACTTGATATGAGTGAAGATGATGTGAAACAGCCCAGGGATGACTAAGCATGAAATGAGCAACCTAGGACCTAGACCCGCAAGCATACAAGCACTCCAATGATTCTCACAATAGCGTCTTACTCTCACGGCACACGCGATCACCCGGCGGGGCCGGGGGATGATGGCAAGGGTCCGGGGTGAGACCCAATGATTCTAATTGACTTAGTTGGCTTAGGCTGACCTTAAAGGGCCTAGGATTCCCAACTTAGTGGGCGGCTGGCCCGCAGGGCGGGGTTCGGGTGGCACTCTCTCTCGGTCCGCGGTGGACACCTTCAAAGTAGCATACTAGTACGGGCTCTCTTCTCACCGTCCGACGGGCATTCAAAGCAATACTAAACTCTCAGAAATAAGGCAATCAAGGGTAGTATCAGAGGCTCACCTGATCGGTGTGAAAACACCGATCCCGCTCGGAGACGAGGGCGCGCCGGGAGGCGAGGGTATGTACCCGATCGCCGCGGCGGTGTCGCTTGACCTGAAAGTGAATGAAGTACAACACTACACCTCTCGCAGGAGGGGTGATCTTGGGGTAGGGATTAAGCTTAGTACAACCAAAACTACCTCCACGCAGGGAGGGGCCTTCAGCCGGCCAAGCGGGGTGGGGGAATTAAGCAAAGAAGACCGACTTTCCGAACTCCGCCGGTTCTGCCAAGCTTCAGGCTTGCTGGATAGGGTGTCGATGACGATGCTGCCACGGACTCCACAGAACTCCAAACTTGATGAAACTGGTTTTTTTGCCAAAAGTTTCCCAACTGACAGAGGATGATGTCTGAATTTTTTCCGAAGCTCTGGAACGCGGGGCTGATCGGACCGGCGACTGGAGCAGGACAGCAACGCTCTGCCACTGACTGATGCAGAACTGATACAGTAGGTTGCAGAAGGCACTGCGGATGCTCCCGAACTCCAAATGGAACGAAACTGGTGGTGGCGCGATCGTGGTCGGAGTAGCTTTGAGCAGAAGTTGACGGGGGCACAATCTGAGGTTGGAGAGGAGAATGGTAGCCAGATAAGTGAAGACAGGTCAAACCTGGACCCACAGGTGGCAGACTGCACACTCCGGCGAAGAAAATGGTAACTAATAGCTCCGGTGGCCGATTGAGGTCCTTCTTCTTGGAGATGAAAGATAACGGGACGTAGTTCCCGCCCTCCGAAAATGGCGCCCAGACCTGTCCCGAGATGGTCGTGGTGGCTCCAGCTTTCAGCTTCAGGTCCTCAGACAGGGACAGCAGACGCAGTCGGACGAGATCTGCTCCTACGAACAGCTCTGACCTCGGAAGCCGACGAGACCACCACGGTTGGAAAGCTAACTCGCAGAAGATTTCAGCAATGTAGGCCTTGCCACCTGAATCTTTGAGAGACGGTCGTGGATGCCTCTGTAAGTCACTGCAACTATGCTGCCTGAAATAGAGACAGAATGAGGGGAAGAAGAATGTGTGGGGAAGGGGATAGCCAAGAAGGTAAGAGGTGGAGGGTGTGTCTAATGGCTATGGGAGGGGAATGTGAGGTGTTTAGGGGTTGATGGATGGCTGTTGGGCTGGCTGGAGAAGCAGGGAGGAGGTGGGTGAAGGGGCTGCAGCTGGTGGAGGTGGTGATAGGGGTGGAGGTGCACTAGGGAGAGGGTGAGATGGAGAGGAGGAGGAGGAGGGCGACCAGACCAGGGGGAGTCTGGTTTGGGTCGACCTAGGGTGTGGGAGGGATGGGAGAGGGGAGGGAATTTCGAATTTGGGCTTTGGGAGAGGTTAATTCAGCCTTGGGAAGGTGGTGGGATGCCTAGGGAAGGAGAGTGGGGTAGTTGGGGGTTGGAAGGTGGGGAGAGGATTGGAGGAGAGGCTCTTGGGACTAGAAGTGGAGTAAAGATGGCTTATGGGAAGTTGTAGGGAGTTAATGTAGGTAGGTGGGGGTTGGAAGTGGTTGGGAGGGGGAGGAGAGAGGAGAAGTTCGCCCCTTTCCTGGTGGGAGAGAGAAGGAGAGATAGAGAGAGAGAGAGAGAGAGAGAGAGGTAATGAGAGAGTAAGAGAAGAGAAATTTAGTGGAGGGAAGAGATGTGGGAAATATTGCTATTCAAATGGATTCATCAAAAGTTGAGTACATGAGGAGAGATGGGCCTATATATAGGCAACCATTCTTTACATGACCAAAATGTCCCTGACAATAAGACAAAAGACCGAGCATATCCTAGACTAAATCATATGGGCCCATAACTAAGATAATAAGGCCCAATTTAAGCATAACAAGGGAAATGGACTAGAACCACATGACTCAATAAAGGGAAATACAAAAGATAGGACTCAATAAAAGGAAAATACATAAGATGAAACTTGGGAAATGAAGATAACAAGTGTAGACCATAATCAATCCACATCAAGAGTGTGCAGGCGACCCGAGCTAGAGGGAGTGTCGTGAGATGCCCTCATCAGCAGAGCTAAGAGATGCACAGACTACGTGTGTGCATAAGCAATGACTGCACTGACTTGGTGTGTGCAAAGTGCAGACACTTCACGGACGTAAAATGCCAGAACCTATCTTGCACAGACTTATATCACTACTAGAAAAGGCAGGATTTCAGACGGCCGATATCCGTCTCAGATCCGTCTGAAAATCCGTCACAAAACACGTTTGTGACGGATTTCTGACGGATTTCAGACAGAAATAGACCGTCTGATATTCTTAGTCACAAATTTGTGACAGTTCCAAATTCCGTCTGAAATTCCGTCTGAAAATAAAACTTCAGACAGATTTAATTCAGTCACTTATTCCGTCTGAATATCATACGAGATATTTTCCGTCTGAAATACCGTCTGTCCTTTATTCTGTCTGAATTTCAAATGGTCTAAGCGCCGTCCAAAAAGTGGTGAGAAATCCATCTACAATTCAGAAGGATATTATGACGGATTCGTCTGAAATTACAGACGGATAAATTTCATCTCAAAATCTGTCTGAATTTCAGACGGATTATATGATGGTTAGCTCAACCGTTCGTCTGAAACTTCAGACGGATAATCTTCATCTCAAATATTGTCTGCAAATCCGTCTGAAATGAAAAAAATTATTTTTAAAAAAAATCTTAAAATATTCTAAAAAACCTGTTGGATCACAAATAAACATCAAGAAATATCCTGCTGAAAAAAAATATTGGGAACCGACTGATCAAATAAACACCACCGAAAAAAAAAACTCAACACCATGCTGATCAAATAAACACCACCGAAAAAAAAACTCAACACCATGCTGATCAAATAAACACCACCGAAAAAAAAAAACTCAACACCATGCTGATCAAATAAATACCACAAAAAAAACACATCAACCCTGCTAATCCGTCTGAATATCATCAAACCTCAAGAAATATCCGGTACATCATCCATATCCTCCCTGCCCTGCTCATCTCCTCTGTCACTGCCCGTAGAAGGATCCCCTACATTAAAAAAATAATAACATTCATTCATAGATAAAAAAATTAGTGCAAAGAAATTAGCATAAATTGAAATCTGACATATCAAATTGATAACTGCAGATTTTATAGATCAACTACTAGCTTGAAACAGTATTTAAATTAATTACATTTGGAGAATGGACTTTTGAGCGCTGAGCTCAAACCGGACATCCGATTTAGATTCCGTCATTTCTGATAAGTCACTTTCATCTCCCAGGTCGTGTTGGAATGATCGGCATGGCAATCCGACCGGTATTTCAGGTTTTAGACCCCCGGACCCGAACTGGCAGTTCATTTAAACTAAGTGTATTTTGAAAATGAACTTTGAGTGCCGAGCTCAAACCGGGCATCCGATTTGGGTTCTGTCAGTTCTGACAAGTCACTTTCCCCTCCCAGGTCATGTTCGAATGATCGGCACGGCCATCCGACCGGTATTTCAGGTTTTAGACCCCCGGACCTGACCTGGCAGTTCATTTAAACTAAGTGTATTTAGAAAATGAACTTTTGAGCGTCGAGCTCAAACCGGGCATCCGATCTGGATTCCGTCAGTTCTGACAAGTCACTTTCATCTCCCAGGTCGTGTTAGAATGATCGGCACCACCATCTGACCGGTATTTCAGGTTTTATACCCCCGGACCCGACCTGGTAGTTCATTTAAACTAAGTGTACTTTGAAAATGAACGTTGAGCGCCGAGCTCAAACCGGGCATCCGATTTGGATTCCGTCAGTTCTGACTAGTCACTTTCATCTCCCAGGTCGTGTTGGAATGATCGGCATGGCCATCCGACCGGTATTTCAGGTTTTAGACCCCGGACCTGACCTGGCAGTTCATTTAAACTAAGTGTATTTTGAAAATGAACGTTGAGCGCCGAGCTCAAATCGGGCATCCGATTTGGATTCCGTCAATTCTAACAGGTCACTTTCACCTCCCAGGTCGTGTTGGAATGATCGGCATGGCCATCTGACCGGTATTTCAGGTTTTAGAGCCCCAGACCCGACCTGGTAGTTCATTTAAACAAAGTGTATTTTGAAAATGAACGTTGAGCGCCGAGCTCAAACCGGGCATCCGATTTGGATTCCGTCAGTTCTGACAAGTCACTTTCATCTCCCAAGTTGTGTTGGAATGATCGGCACGGCCATCCGACTGGTATTTCAGGTTTTAGACCCCCGGACCCGACCTGGCAGTTCATTTAAACTAAGTGTACTTTGAAAATGAACATTGAGCGCCGAGCTCAAACCGGGCATCCGATTTGGATTCCGTCAGTTCTGACAAGTCACTTTCATCTCCCAGGTCGTGTTGGAATGATTGGCATGGCCATCCGATCGGCATTTCAGGTTTTAGACCCCCGGACCCGACCTGGCAATTCATTTAAACTAAGTGTACTTTGAAAATGAACGTTGAGTGCCGAGCTCAAACCGGGCATCCGATTTGGATTCCGTTAGTTCTGACAAGTCACATTCATCTCCCAGGTCATGTTGGAATGATCGACACGGCCATCCGACCGGTATTTCAGGTTTTAGATCCCCGGACCCGACCTGGCAGTTCATTTAAACTAAGTGTATTTTGAAAATGAACTTTGAGCGCCGAGCTCAAACCGGGCATCCGATTTGGATTCCGTCAGTTCTGACAAGTCACTTTCATCTCCCAGGTCGTGTTGAATGATCGGCACGGCCATCCGATCGGTATTTCAGGTTTTAGACCCCCGGACCCGACCTGGCAGTTCATTTAAACTAAGTGTACTTTAAAAATGAACTTTGAGCGCCGAGCTCAAACCGGGCATCCGATTTGGATTCCGTTAGTTTTGACAAGTCACTTTCATCTCCCAGGTTGTGTTGTAACGATCGGCATGGCCATCCGACCAGTATTTCAAGTTTTAGACCCCCGGACCAGACCTGGCAGTTCATTTAAACTAAGTGTATTTTGAAAATGAATTTTGAGCGCCGAGCTCAAACCGGGCATCCGATTTGGATTACGTCAGTTCTGACAAGTCACTTTCATCTCCCAAGTCATGTTGGAATGAACGGCACGACCATCTGACTGGTATTTCAGGTTTTAGACCCCCGGATCTGACATGGCAGTTCATTTAAACTAAGTGTATTTTGAAAATGAACTTTGAGCGCCGAGCTCAAACCGGGCATCCGATTTAGATTCTGTCAGTTCTGACAAGTCACTTTCATCTCCCAGGTCATGTTGGAATGATCGGCATGGCCATCTGACCGGTATTTCAAGTTTTAGACCCCCGAACCTGACCTGGCAGTTCATTTAAACTAAGTGTATTTAGAAAATGAACTTTTGAGTACCGAACTCAAACCGGGCATCCGATCTAGATTCCGTCAGTTCTGACAAGTCACTTTCATCTCCCAAGTCGTGTTGGAATGATTGGCATAGCCATCCGATTGGTATTTCAGGTTTTAGACCCCCGGACCCGACCTGGCAGTTCATTTAAACTAAGTGTACTTTGAAAATGACGTTGAGCACGAGCTCAAACCGGGCATCCGATTTACATTCCGTCAGTTCTGAAAAGTCACTTTCATCTCCCAGGTCGTGTTGGAATGATCGGCATGGCCATCTGATCGGTATTTTAGGTTTTAGACCCCCGGACCCGACCTAGCAGTTCATTTAAACTAAGTGTATTTTGAAAATGAACGTTGAGCGCCGAGCTCAAACTGGGCATCCGATTTGGATTCCGTCAATTCTGATAAGTCACTTTCATCTCCAAGGTCGCGTTGGAATGATTGGCATGGCCATCCGATCGGTATTTCAGGTTTTAGACCCCCGGACCTGACCTGGCAGTTCATTTAAACTAAGTGTATTTTGAAAATGAACGTTGAGCGCCGAGCTCAAACCGGGCATCCGATTTGGATTCCTTCGGTTCTGACAAGTCACTTTCATCTCCCAGGTCGTGTTGGAATGATCGGCATGGCCATCCGACCGGTATTTCAGATTTTAGACCCCCGGACCCGACATGGCAGTTCATTTAAACTAAGTGTATTTTGAAAATGAACGTTGAGTGCCGAGCTCAAACCGGGCATCCGATTCGGATTCCGTCAGTTCTGACAAGTTACTTTCATCTCCCAGGTCATGTTGGAATGATCGACATGGCCATCCGACTGGTATTTCAGGTTTTAGACCCCCGGACCCGACCTGGCAGTTCATTTAAACTAAGTGTATTTTAAAAATGAACTTTGAGCGCCGTGCTCAAACCGGGCATCCGATTTAGATTCTGTCAGTTCTGACAAGTCACTTTCATCTCCCAGGTTGTGTTCGAATGATCGGCACGGCCATCCGACCGGTATTTCAAGTTTTAGACCCCCGGACCTGACCTGGCAGTTCATTTAAACTAAGTGTATTTAGAAAATGAACTTTTGAGCGCCGAGCTCAAATCGGGCATCCGATCTGGATTCCGTCAGTTCTGAAAAGTCACTTTCATCTCCTAGGTCGTGTTGGAATGATCGGCACCGCCATCTGACCGGTATTTTAGGTTTTAGACCCCCAGACCTGACCTGGCAGTTCATTTAAACTAAGTGTACTTTGAAAATGAATGTTGAGCGCCGAGCTCAAACCGGGCATCCGATTTGGATTCCGTTAGTTCTGAAAAGTCACTTTTATCTCCCAGGTCGTGTTGGAATGATCGGCATGGCCATCCGACCGGTATTTCAGGTTTTTGACCCCCGGACCTGACCTGGCAGTTCATTTAAACTAAGTGTATTTTGAAAATGAACGTTGAGCGCCGAGCTCAAATCGGGCATCCGATTTGGATTCCGTCAATTCTGACAAGTCACTTTCATCTCCCAGGTCGTGTTGGAATGATCAGCATGGCCATCCGACCGGTATTTCAGGTTTTAGACCCCTGGACCCGACCTGGCAGTTCATTTAAACTAAGTGTATTTTGAAAATGAACGTTGAGCGCCGAGCTCAAACCGGGCATCCGATTTGGATTCCGTCAGTTCTGACAAGTCACTTTCATCTCCCAAGTCATGTTGGAATGATCGGCACGGCCATCCGACTGGTATTTCAGGTTTTAGACCCCCGGACCCGACCTGGCAGTTCATTTAAACTAAGTGTACTTTGAAAATGAACGTTGAGCGCCGAGCTCAAACCGGGCATCCGATTTGGATTCCATCAGTTCTGACAAGTCACTTTCATCTCCCAGGTCGTGTTGGAATGATCGGCATGGCCATCCGACTGGTATTTCAGGTTTTAGACCCCCGGACCCGACCTGGTAGTTCCTTTAAACTAACTGTATTTTGAAAATGAACGTTGAGTGCCGAGCTCAAACCGGGCATCCGATTTGGATTCCGTCAGTTCTGACAAGTCACTTTCATCTCCCAGATAATGTTGGAATGATCGACACGGCCATCTGACCGGTATTTCCGATTTTAGATCCCCGGACCCGACCTGGCAGTTCATTTAAACTAAGTGTATTTTTAAAATGAACGTTGAGCGCCGAGCTCAAACCGGGAATCCGATTTGGATTCCGTCAGTTCTGACAAGTCACTTTCATCTCCCAGGTCATGTTGGAACAATCGTCACAGACATTCGACCGGTATTTCAGGTTTTAGACCCACGGACCCGACCAAACAGTTCATTTAAACTAAGTGTACTTTAAAAATGAACTTTGAGCGCCGAGCTCAAATCGGGCATCCGATTTGGATTCCGTCAGATCTGACAAGTGACTTTCATCTCACAGGTCGTGTTGTAACGATCGTCATGGCCATCCGACCAGTATTTCAAGTTTTAGACCCCCGGACCCGACCTGGCAGTTCATTTAAACTAAGTGTATTTTGAAAAATGAATTTTGAGCGCCGAGCAACCGGGCATCCGATTTGTATTCCGTCAGTTCTGACAAGTCACTTTCATCTCCCAGGTTTTTTTGGAATGAACGGCATGACCATCCGACTGGTATTTCAGGTTTTAGACCCCCGGATCTGACATGGCAGTTCATTTAAACTAAGTGTATTTTGAAAATGAACTTTGAGCGCCGAGCTCAAACCGGGCATCCGATTTGGATTCTGTCAGTTCTGACAAGTCACCTTCATCTCCCAGGTCGTGTTAGAATGATCGGCATGGCCATCTGACTGGTATTTCAAGTTTTAGACCCCCGAACCCCACCTGGCAGTTCATTTAAACTAAGTGTATTAAGAAAATGAACTTTTGAGCGCCGAACTCAAACCGGGCATCCGATCTGGATTCCGTAAGTTCTGACAAGTCACTTTCATCTCCCAGGTCATGTTCGAATGATTGGCACAGCCATCCGACCGGTATTTCAGGTTTTAGACCCCCGGACCCGACCTGGCAGTTCATTTAAACTAAGTGTACTTTGAAAATGAACGTTGAGCGCCGAGCTCAAACTGGGCATCCGATTTAGATTCTGTCAGTTCTGACAATTCACTTTCATCTCCCAGGTCATGTTGGAATGATCGGCATGGCCATCCAACTGGTATTTCAGGTTTTAGACCCCCGGACCCGACCTGGCAGTTCATTTAAACTAAGTTTTTTAAAAAATGAACGTTGAGCGCCGACCTCAAACAAGGCATCCGATTTGGATTCCGTCAATTTTGATAAGTCACTTTCATCTCCCAGGTCATGTTGGAATGATCGGGATGGCCATCTGACTGGTATTTCAGGTTTTAGACCCCCGGACCTGACCTGGCAGTTCATTTAAACTAAGTGTATTTTAAAAATGAACGTTGAGCGCCGAGCTCAAACCGGGCATCCGATTTGGATTCCGTCGATTCTGACAAGTCACTTTCATCTCCCAAGTCATATTGGAATGATCGGCATGGCTATCCGACCAGTATTTCAGGTTTTAGACCCCCGGACCAGACCTGGCAGTTCATTTAAACTAAGTGTACTTTAAAAATGAACGATGAGCGCCGAGCTCAAACCGGGCATCCGATTTGGATTCCTTCAATTCTGACAAGTCACTTTCATCTCCCAGGTCGTGTTGGAATGATTGGCACGACCATCCGATCGGTATTTCAGGTTTTAGACCCCCGGACCTGACCTGGCAGTTCATTTGAACTAAGTGTATTTTGAAAATGAATGTTGAGCGCCGAGCTCAAATCGGGCATCCGATTTGGATTCCGTTAGTTATGACAAGTCACTTTCATCTCCCAGGTCGTGTTGGAATGATCGGCATGGCCATCCGACTGGTATTTCAGGTTTTAGACCCCCGGACCCGACCTGGCAATTCATTTAAACTAAGTGTATTTTAAAAATGAACGTTGAGCGCCGAGCTCAAACCGGGCATCCGATTTGGATTCCGTTAGTTCTCACAAGTCACTTTCATCTCCTAGGTCGTGTTGGAACGATCGACACGGCCATCCGACCGGTATTTCATGTTTTAGACCCCCGGACCCGACCTGGCAGTTCATTTAAACTAAGTGTACTTTAAAAATGAACTTTGAGCGCCGAGGTCAAATCGGGCATCCGATTTGGATTGCGTCAATTCGGACAAGTCACTTTCATCTCCCAGGTCGTGTTGGAATGATCGGCATGGCCATCAGACTGGTATTTCAGGTTTTAGACCCCCGGACCCGACCTGGTAGTTCATTTAAACAAAGTGTATTTTAAAAATGAACTTTGAGCGCCGAGGTCAAACCGGGCATCCGATTTGGATTCTGTACGTTCTAACAAGTCACATTCATCTCTCAGGTCATGGTGGAATGATCAACACGGCCATCCGACTGGTATTTCAGGTTTTAGACCCTCGGACCCGACCTGGCAGTTCATTTAAACTAAGTGTATTTTGAAAATGAACGTTGAGCGCCGAGCTAAAACCGGGCATCCGATTTGGATTCCGTTAGTTCTAACAAGTCACTTTCATCTCCCAGGTCGTGTTGGAATGATCGGCACGTCCATCCGACCGGTATTTCAGGTTTTAGACCCCCGGACCCGACCTGGCAGTTCATTTAAACTAAGTGTATTTTGAAAATGAACTTTGAGCGCCGAGCTCAAACCGGGCATCCGATTTGGATTCCGTCAGTTCTGACAAGTCACTTTCATCTCCCAGGTCGTGTTCAAATGATCGGCACGGCCATCCGATCGGTATTTCTGGTTTTAGACCCCCGGACCCGTCCTGGCAGTTCATTTAAACTAAGTCTAATTTAAAAATGAACGTTGGGCGCCGAGCTCAAACCGGGCATCCGATTTGGATTCCGTCAGTTCTCACAAGTCACTTTCATCTCCTAGGTCGTGTTGGAATGATCGACACGGCCATCCGATCGGTATTTCAGGTTTTAGACCCCCGGAACCGACCTGGCAGTTCATTTAAACTAAGTGTACTTTAAAAATGAACTTTGAGCGCCGAGGTCAAACCGGGCATCCGATTTGGATTACGTCAGATCTGACAAGTCACTTTCATCTCCCATGTCGTGTTGGAATGATCGGCATGGCCATCCAACTGGTATTTCAGGTTTTAGACCCCCGGACCCGACCTAGCAGTTCATTTAAACAAAGTGTATTTTAAAAATGAACTTTGAGCGCCGAGGTCAAACTGGGCATCCGATTTGGATTCCGTCAGTTCTAACATGTCACTTTCATCTCCCAAGTTGTGTTGGAATGATCGGCACAGATATCCGATCGGTATTTCAGGTTTTAGACCCCCAGACCCGACTTGGCAGTATATTTAAACTAAGTGTACTTTAAAAATGAACTTTAAGCGCCGAGCTCAAACCGGGCATCTGATTTGGATTCTGTCAGTTCTAACAAGTCACTTTCATCTCCCAGGTCGTGTTGGAATGATCGACACGGCCATCTGACTGGTATTTCCAATTTTAGACCCCCAGACCCCACCTTGCAGTTCATTTAAACTATGTATTTTAAAAATGAACGTTGAACGCCGAGCTCAAACCGGGCATCCGATTTGGATTCCGTCAGTTCTGAGAAGTCACTTTCATATCCCAGGTCGTGTTGGAATGATCGGTACGGCCATCCGACCGGTATTTCAGGTTTTAGACCCCCGGACCCGACCTGACAGTTCATTTAAACTAAGTGTATTTAGAAAATGAACTTTTGAGCGCCGAGCTCAAACCGGGCATCCGATCTGGATTCCGTCAGTTCTGACAAGTCACTTTCATCTCCCAGGTCATGTTGGAATGATCATCCGGCCATCTGACCGATATTTCAGGTTTTATACCCCCGGACCCGACCTGGCAGTTCATTTAAACTAAGTGTACTTTGAAAATGAACGTTGAGTGCCGAGGTCAAATCGGGCATCCGATTTGGATTCCGTCAGTTCTGACAAGTCACTTTCATCTCCCAGGTCGTGTTGGAACAATTGACATGGCTATCCGACCAGTATTTTAGGTTTTAGACCCCCGGACCCGACCTGGCAGTTCATTTAAACTAAGTGTATTTAGAAAGTGAACTTTTGAGCGTCGAGCTCAAATCGGGCATCCGATCTGGATTCCGTCAGTTCTGACAAGTCACTTTCATCTCCCAAGTTGTGTTGGAATGATCTGCATGGATATCCGACTGGTATTTCAGGTTTTAGACCCCCGGACCCGACCTGGCAGTTCATTTAAACTAAGTGTACTTTAAAAATAGACTTTGAGCGCCGAGCTAAAACCGGGCATCCGATTTGGATTCCGTCAGTTCTGACAAGTCACTTTCATCTCCGAGATCGTGTTGGAACAATCGGCATGGCCATCTGACCGGTATTTTAGGTTTTAGACCCCCGGACCCGACCTGGCAGTTCATTTAAACTAAGTGTATTTTGAAAATGAACTTTGAGCGCCGAGCTCAAACCGGGCATCCGATTTAGATTCCGTCAGATCTGACAAGTCACTTTCATCTCCCAGGTCGTGTTGGAATGATCGGGACGGCCATCTGATCGGTATTTCAGGTTTTAGACCCCCGGACCCGACCTGGCAGTTCATTTAAACTAAGTGTATTTTGAAAATGAACGTTGAGCGCCGAGCTCAAACCGGGCATCCGATTTAGATTCCGTCAGTTCTGACAAGTCACTTTCATCTCCCAGGTCATGTTGGAATGATCGGCATGGCCATCCGACCAGTATTTCAGGTTTTAGACCCCCGGACCCGACCTGGCAGTTCATTTAAACTAAGTGTATTTAGAAAATGAACTTTTGAGCGCCGAGCTCAAACTGGGCATCCGATCTGGATTCCGTCAGTTCTGACTCCCAGGTCGTGTTGGAACGATCGGCACGGCCATCCGACCCCGGAACCCCGAATTTTTTCAATTCTTCTAAACTAAGTGAGTTTTGAAAACTAGGGAGTTTTAAAATTTCAAATGAACATAATTGAGTAATTCCATCAAAATAAAAACATAGTAAACACTCACCTGTGCGGCCTGTGCTATGGTGGTGGTGGATCGCTGAGGGACCATTCCCCCCTGGGAGAGGAGGCCACTGATTGCCTGTAAAATGATTGCCTGCTGGCTAGAGATCTCCTGTTGGAACTGCTGCTGCTGCCGCTGTAAATCAGAAATCTACGATCGGACCATGTCCATCATGTCGCTGGCAGAAGCGCTGGGGGCAACGGAAGGTATAGTGAAGGCACTGCTACTGGTTTGGGCAGAGCTAGAACTCGCACACGATGATATCACCGCGCTAGCGTCTAGGCTCTCCCCAAAACCATATAGTCGGCCTTTCTTCGGTACGCCAGCTGCTGCCACCCACTCCACCAGATCGAACTCTGGCTACTGCGTGTCTCCCTCCCCGTACTTCTTTGTCACTGCTTTGCTATATGTTTCCTACAAATTGAATAAAATAACTAGTCAATTTCATATGAATTACATGCCGATTTAAATGAACGGTACAAGTTACATATGTAGATAAACTTACCGTTGTTGACTTAGCTGTCTCACTCACAAATTGATTAGTCCCCTTCTTTTTGTGTGTTCTGTCGAACACCTCGAGGAACGACGGAGGTCGATTAAGCTCCACAGCCTGTTATATAATTCATAGTAAAAAAAAGTCAAATAATGGGATAAATTGTAAGAACATAAATTGTTATATTACTTACCAATTTTTGTTTATGAGCCGCATAAGAGATGGACCCACTCATATGCAAATTTGAACCTGGTTTTGACGCCCTGTTTGCTTTGACCTTTTCGGACTTTTCTATCCACTTGGGGTCGGCAAAATGGTCACAAGATATCTCCCAATCCTCCTGCCTCATCCATAGAGGGCGGTGCGCCTTCCACAATTGTCGATCTTCACTCCCCCCACTCAATTTTTTAGCGTGTGCTCGGGCCTCATGTATTTTCCTCTTGTAACTTGACTGCATAGTAGACTCCCAGGCACGATGACATCTCACCGCGTCATGTCCACACGTGAATTGAAAAGACCGCTGTAAATCAATTACTTTTCACACTTAGTATACTGTTGTAAATTGAGTTTGAGAAATACTTGAATTAAATGATATAATTACTTACTAAGAACATGTTGTACAATGAATCACAGACGGCCATCGGAAATTCTCAAAAAAGTGGATGCTGCCCCGGGCACATGTGCCAACATGAGTTCGGTGGAATGATGGATAGCATTGTGGGGTTCAAATTTTTTACTACAATTGCAAATGTCAAAATATTCATATTAGACAGTTGAAGGCTAATTAATGTAATATAACCTTATAGATTTACCCGGAGATCCAACACAGGCGACGTCTATCATGGGCCGTGCCTCCCTCGTGACGACTGCCGGCATCGTCAAGTGGCTGACTGGTGGGGGTGTGCCCTGTACAAGTGGGAGGTGGTGGGAGGGCACTGAGATCTATAAGAATAGATCTTCAGAAGTAAAAGTAAGTGTATTACAGATCTTTGAAATAACATAATTAATTTTCATAAGTACACAACATGTGGGAGGCCACTGAGACCTGCAAGAATTAATTTTCATAAGTAAAACAAATATTGGGAACTTTAAATTAAAATATACATACCTGCAGCGGGAGGTGGTGGGGGTGGCGTCTGCACAACAGGTGGGAGGCCACTGAGACCTGCAAGAATTAATTTTTATAAGTAAAATAAATATTGAGAACTTTAAATTTAAATATACATACCTGCAGCGGGAGGTGGTGGGGGTGGCGTTTGCACAACAGGTGGGAGGCCACTGAGACTTGCAAGAATTAATTTTCATAAGTAAAACAAATATTGGGAACTTTAAATTAAAATATACATACCTGCAGCGGGAGGTGGTGGGGGTGGCGTTTGCACAATAGGTGGGAGGCCACTGAGACCTGCAAGAATTAATTTTCATAAGTAAAACAAATATTGGGAACTTTAAATTAAAATATACATACCTGTAGCGGGAGGTGGTGGGGGTGGCGTCTGCACAACAGGTGGGAGGCCACTGAGACCTGCAAGAATTAATTTTCAGGTGGAGTGATACAAATATTGTGAACTTATAATTAAAATATACATACCTGCAGCGGGAGGTGGTCGGGGTGACATCTGCACAATAGGTGGGAGGCCACTGACACCTGCAAGATTTAATTTTCATAAGTAAAACAAATATTGAAGAATTTAAATTAAAATATGCATACATGCAGCGGAAGGTGGTGGGGATGGCATATGCACAACAGGCAACGAGCCGACACTTGAACCTAAAAAAAATTCTTTTAGGCTAGTAAATGATGTAAACATTTATATAGCTAAATTTTTTAATAGATATACATGTGCTCGAATAAGACGCCAAATAGGAGGGAGTAGAGCCCTTGTCACTGCCCTGTCTCCTCCCACTCCCAGTACGACCTCCTCGAACCCTTTCTTTATTACTAACAAAACAATTAATACATATTAATCCTCAATTGCACTAGACTAAAATCTCTGTTATTACAAAATATGCAAAAAGGTAAGATATCTCACTAAATTATGAAAACGTGCCTCCCTCATGTTGATGATATATCTAACTCATCATCATCTTCGTCATCCATAGTAGCCTCATCAGATTCAAACTCTTCGTCTTCATCTGATTCTTCCTCCTCTCTAACATCAACATTTAGCTCCATTGGATCGACTTCTTCCACTTCATCTCGCGTACGTAATGACAGTGACTCATCAGATTCGTCCAGATTAAACCTAGAGGAACTGACAACGCCAACTTCGTCTGATTGATAATATTCAGCACTAGCAACCTCTAAGACATCTCCACTCATAGTTAACTCATAAGTGGGAAAGAGTTTTGAATTAACCCTACAAACTGCCCACCAATATCTATTCTTGGATGATGGATAGCTTGAATAGTACACTTGCTGGGCTTGTGCGGCTAAAATGAATGGTTCATAGGTCTTAAGTTTAGACCTATGCTTGACATCGACAATCCCATAATTTGTGTCATGTTGAACAGAACTAGGATCAAACCATTGACACTTAAATATGTATACATGATTATCTTGTCCCAAATACTGAAGTTCTAAGACTTCTTCAAGAATACCATAGTAGTCCAATTCCACTTCATTGTATATACTTCCATTCACAGATACGCCGATGTTCATGATAGACTTACTTCGCCCATAATCCCTTGTATGAAATTTGTATCCATTCACAATATATCCTGGATAGGCACGTGTCTGGTTCGAGGGGCCATAACTTATCTGTTGTACTCTTTGATCAGTAATGAGACCTTGCTCAACCTATATTCAAAGTAGAGTAGTTAAAATAATAACAATTACCTCAACATACGTAAATACAAACATATATATTTAACGATGACACTAACCCGGTTTCTCAGCTATTTGGCAAAAAACTTCTCGCGTTCTTTTTCAATCTCCACGTCCTGGATATTTGGGCATTTTTCAGCTAATTCTGAATCAAATTGCCTGCAATATAAATGCACTACTACTTTAAATGAACTGCAGAAGAAGGATGAACAACTTATGGACTTGCTGTAAATGTGAGTTAAGAACTTACTCAACATAAGGTTCAATCTCGAGGTAATTCAGAAGAATATATATCTCAGTGGGGTGCAACTCTCTATCTTCGAGCGTGCGAGTTAAGCAACGTCCGAACGCACGTCCAGGATGTTTATATATGGAGAGCCGATCGGACGATTCATCCACTCCCCCATCATCATTACGTGGAGGTCGAGTACGATGAGTTTGAATCTCTGGCTCAAAGTACATAGAACAGAAGTTCAAAATTTCTTCAAGAATGTATGCCTCAGCAATCGAACCCTCCACCTGTTCCTTGTTGCGAACTTTCATTTTTAATTCATGCATGCACCTACAACAACAAGTCAGATGGCAACGATATGTACCCGCCAAGGATGACTTTTAAGTTAACAGAAATTGTCACATACCTCTCAAATGGATACATCCATCGAAATTGTACTGGCCCTCCGACGATAGCCTCATATGGCAAATGAACGACCAGGTGCTCCATCGAATCAAAGAATGCCAGAGGAAATATCTTCTCTAGCTTGTAAATGGTTGTGACAATGTTTTCTTCGATAGTTTGTACATCCCGAAGTCTGAGTTCTGATGCACATAAAATCTTGAAAAATTGACTCATCTCAGCTAGTGATCCCCATATCTGCTTTGGCAACAAATCACGAAATGCAATGGGCAGTAGCCTCTCCATGAACACATGAAAGTCGTGACTTTTCATACCATATATTTTCCCCTCATTAAAATTCACACAACGGGCTATGTTGGATGCATATCCATCTGGGAATCTCAACTGTTTCAACCACTGGCACACTTCCTTGATCTGTGTATCATGAAGCACGTAAGTTGCTTTAGGCTGAACAGTTTTGCCATTTACGTTCTGTAGTTCCAATTTTGGACGTTTATAAAGCATCTTTAAATCCATACGTGCTTTGGCGTTGTCCTTTGTTTTCCCTTTAACATCCATGATCGTATTGAACACATTATCAAAAAAATTCTTCTCGGTATGCATGACATCCAGATTGTGTCGTACAAGAAGAGTTGACCAATAAGGCAATTCCCAAAAAATACTTTTCTTGTTCCAGTTGTGATCCTTTCCAAAACTAGGGAGTTTCCGTGTGCTACCAGATAATTATACTACATCTGGTAAATTGTGCACCCGTGACGCCATATGTAGACCCGACACCCGTTGCAAGTCAGCTTCATCCATTTCAACAGTATTTTTTTTTAAATAGGTCTTTTTGCCTTCGAAAAGGATGGTCACTTGGTAGCAACCGCCGATGGCAATCAAACCAGCATGCTTTCCTACCATGTTTCAATACAAATGATTTGATGTCTTTCATACAGTAAGGAAATGCTAACCTCTCATGTGTTCTCCAACCAGATAGAATTCCATATGCAGGGAAGTCACTTATTATCCAGATCAGTGCAGCCTTCATAATAAAATTGTGCTTCTTATATTGTGCTTCTTATATGCATCATAAGTAACAACTCCATCAGTCCATAAAAATTTGAGCTCATCAATCAACGGCCTGAGATATATGTCCAAATTTTTTTCGGGACTTTTTGGACCAGGAATTACTAAGGATAAAAATAAATTTTCTCGCTTCATGCACATGTGCGGCGGAAGGTTGTACGGTGTCATGAACACTGGCCAACAAGAATAAGATGCCACTGAACCACCGAATGGATTAAAACCATCTGTGCATAAACCCAATCGAACATTACGTGACTCCCTTGAAAAGGCAAGATGAGTACGACTAAAGTGAGTCCAAGCTTCACCATCGGCAGGATGATTGATTATATCATCGGCACGACGTACTCTTTCGGTGTGCTATGTCATATGTCGAGCCATCTTTGAGGACATATACAGCCACTGCAGCCTAGGCACAAGAGGGAAGTATCGCAACGTCTTGTAAGGTACATCTTTTGCCTTTGAATTGACCCCCCCCCCTTAGGTTTGAATCTGTCATGGCCACAAATGGAACATGATATCTTATCTGCATCATCTTTGTAATATAACATATAATGATTCGGACATGCATCTATTTTCACATATCCAAGTCCTAAGTCATTGACCATCTTTTTTGCACGGTAAAAAGTTTTTGGCAACTTCTCGTCTCGAGGCAACATACTCTTGATCAAGAGGAGGAGACGGTCAAAACAAGTCTCACTGATGTGAAATTCAGATTTCAAGTTCAACAACTGTGACACTGCAGACAATCGAGTGTGCTTTTCACAACCATCTCACATCGGCTCATCAGCATCCCTAAGTAGTTCATAAAATCTTCCGGCTGTCTTATTCAGCGCTTCCTCATGAACATTAAAACTAGGACCAGCAGCATCTACAACCATATCCACGTACCCACTTGTGCCTGCAAAATTGTCGGGCTCATACCTCAAGAATTGCTCAGCATGACACGTCCAATTCGTATAACCATCCACGAACCCTTTCGTGTACAAATGATGTTGCACATCCCATGTTGAACACCACCTCAAGTTTCTACAACTTGAACAAAGGCATCGAATGTGACCGTCGCGATCTATTGCTGCATTTGGATTCCCCAATGCAAATTGAATGAAACTCTCAACCCCATGCTTAAAGTCATCTGACACCACCCGGTCAACTATTCTACGATACATCCATGAACGATCTGTCGACATTTTACCTACACCCAATAAATGACAATACACATCCTAACTTTCAAATCATTACTCATGATATTACACCCGACCCTTTCCTCACATCGTTCATCATAGACCATTTGCAGTTGGAAGAGGAATATTAATTAGATCATCATTTTTTAACCCATCCATGAAGGTTTGATCGCACAATCACTTACTATATGTGCTGCACGATTTGCTGAAAATTTCGACATCATCTCCCCACACTTCTCCGATATAGCAAAAATATTTATTGATTTTAAAATTTTCTTAAACACTTACAAGTAAGTGGTTAAGAAAACACTCAAAATCAATAATGGTATATCAGAGAAGAGTGAGGAGACGCAACCGAAATTCTCAACAAACCATACAAACACATATAGTAAATGATTGCCTAAGTGCGATCAAACATTCACAGACTGTCCAAATGGGACAATTCAAGACTTTGAGGTAGATATATATATTCTCATAAATAAATGAGAACATACACATCAATCCCAAAGTCTTGAACGGGAAGGCACATTGACACGGTTTTAACGCACTCTCCTGAGATGCGTGTAATGTTAGGTCGCACCCACGCACCTCAGCTCACAGGGAATACCCTATGCATTTATATAACATAAAATTAAATAACAACGCAATTATCATTATACACATATCAAATTAAATAACACCCAAATTACAAAATTTTTCAAATGAAGAACATCGAAGCTAAACAATCTACATTTTTGAGTCAAATTAACATCAAATTTATATTAAAATCAGATTTAAAAATATATTTACATGCAATTAAAATCCACAAAGTTTTAAATCACAAAATGAATTTTTTGGGTATTTACCTATTGCTATAGAGAATTCTGATTTCTTTGTATTTATCCACATCTTTGTATATATGTACTACTTAAGATATGTGGTCATTCCATTTCTCTATATCTTCTTATCATCATAAGACAAGGTCATTCCATTTCTCTATATCCACTTAAGATATGTGCTTTCCCACCCTGTGTGTTCTTGTTATTGATCTTTTCTTTCTCCTTTCTTCTTCCTCCTCTGCTGGTTGTCCATCTCTGAAGGTATTGCGTTTCCTAACAAGGGTGCAGCTAAAATTGGAAGGCTGGCAGTCAAAATTTCTATCTCAAGCTGGTAGAGCCGTATTGATTGACTCAATCCTATATAGTATGCCAGTTTTCCTTGCCGAAGTCACTTTTATCCCAAAGAAGGTGATCAATTTCATTGACCGGCTATGTGCAAATTTTTTTTGGTATGGAGAGAAAGGCACCAAACGCAGGCATTGGGTAGCATGGTCAGATATCCAGAGACCAAGTTAGAGGGAGGTCTAGGAATCAGAGATCTGCAGTGGGTTCAGACTTCTTTGGCAATCAAAACCCTTTGGAACATTGGTCATGGGTCTTCTCTCTGGTCCATGTATGCTAGGCGCAGATTCATCAAGGCCCATCTAGCCAATTGTGTAAGACCATTCCCAGTTGGAATGCCTTCGACTGTCTTTAGACAGGCCAAAGATATTATTATCTCTAACAGCAGATAGATAGGAGGGAATGGGGCTAATATAAACTTCCTGAGTGACAATTGGACAGGGTGTGGTCCAGCCATTAATGCTGCAATGGCTAATGAAAGGATTGAGCTCAATAGCCTCCCCTTGGCTTCTGTTAGAGAGGTTCTATGCAACACCCAACATGCTACACGGGGATACCTCAATAGTGACTTCCACCTTCCTAATATTCAACTAAGTAATGAGGCTGACTGCTGTGTCTGGACAGATACTGTAATAGGTTCCTTTTCGGTTAAATCAGCTTGCAACCTAATACGGACTAAAGGCATTTCAAGGCCTGCCTGGGCGAAGCTCTGGCACTCAGCAATAGCACCGAGGGTAGCTCTTTTTGTCTGGAAGCTTATCCATCGGGTAGTACCAGTGGACAACAAGGTGGCAGATTGTGGTATTCCCATTGTCTCCAAATGCAGCTGTTGCTCCTCTTCTGCCCAGGAAGATCTCAACCACTTATTCATCTCTGATGAATTGGCCTCTGAACTGTGGGGCTGGGTGCAGCCCTTGGTAAGCAACAAGTTCTATTTAAGTAATCAGATTTTCATTAGGTGTTGGAACCTACTAACCTTTACCAATGTACACTCAGCCTTCAGTTTTGTGGGGATGTATGCTGTAATTCTGATGAGGTGGGAAATTTGGAAACAAAGGTGTGCTACTAGATTTGAGGGTATGGCTCTTAAAATTGATTCAATAAAGAGGAGAATTTCCTCCTCAATAGCCTTGGCTCTGGACAAGCTTTGCTTCCGCAAGCCCTTATCCCCAGCTCAATCCAGCTGCCTTGCTTCTTTTCACCTATTCCCTCGGGTCAATTTAAAGTAGCCATTTTTGGTCTTCTGCAGATTGGGACCTCAGAAGTTCACATTGCATGTTGATGGGGCCTCCAAGGGTAATCCTGGTAGGTGTGGTGGTGGAGGTTGTGTAAGAGACTCAAATGGTAAATGGATGGTTGGCTTTGCTTTCCACTATGGCATTGGGAATAGTCTTGTGGCAGAGGCAAGGGCTCTATATGACTGCTTTAATAGCTAAGCTAGGTGCTCAAAATGTTTGGCAGCTGTATATTCAGATTGTGCCCTTCTTGTGGAGGCTGTAAGGAAAGGAGCTCCTCCTAGCTGGATTGTTCTCCCATGGTGGAGGAAGATTTTGGATCTTATCCATGAAAGTGGCTGCTTGATATTGCATACTTATAGAGAGGGCAACCGGGTTGCAGATTCCCTGGCGTCCTATGCATGCAATACTCTAGAAAATCAAGTTTTCATTCAAGTAGGAGACCTCCCTCAGTTGACAAAGGGTCCATTAAGATTGGATAGAGCTGGGCTGCCAGCCATCCGAGTAGTTTAGCTTTTTGATTGTACTTCATAGCTTTATATTTTGCTATATTTTGAGTCTCTTTGTCCTAACAAGACATCCTAACAATAAATCTGAGTAAGATTACATAAATTAAAATAAAATGAAACAACATATAAATATGCAATTAAATTTTTACTTACTGTTTATTTGAAAAAACTTATCTGATTCTTTCGTTCCCTTTCCCTCGGTCGATTATCCTATGACGAATACAACAATATATTAAATAAAATAAAAAATAATTATTATACATACATGTGTGAGACAGGTGTGTGCGTGTGCCTGTGAGGGGGGAGGGGCAACAGAAGCCCTGCGGCCAACGGTAGAGGGAGAGGGGGGCTGAGGTGTGTGCGTGTGTTTGTGTCTGTGTGTGCGTGTGTGTGTGTGTCTGCGAGGGGGAGGGGGGCCACGGACAGGGGAAGAGAGGGCGGTGGAGGGGGTGGGGGAGGGCGGCCAGAGGGAGTGAGGGAGCGGGACAGGGGAGAGGGAGAGGGATTGAGTGAGGGGGAACAAGATCGAGAGAGGGAGAGGGAGAGGGATTGAGTGAGGGAGGGGAACAGGATCGGGAGAGGGAGAGGGAGAGGGAGAGCACTTACGGCGACAGCGATGATGGGAGGAGGCTGGCGGCGACGGTGACCGTCAGAAGAGGATGATTGCGGCGACAGCGACAAAGACCGTGAGTGGGAGGGAGGTTGGCGAATGGCGGCGACGGCGAGGACAAGGGGGCCTCCGGCGACGGCGAGGACGGGGGCTCCGGCGGCGACGACCGCAAGCAGAGGAGAAGGAGAGAGGGAGAGGGAGAGTGGGGGGGTAGAAATGGGGGTGGGTGGAAGGGGCCGGAGGAAGGGGTCGATGGCGGCGGGAACGATGAAATTTTGAGATGGAAATACCGAAGGAACTTATTTTCGTCTGAAATTTTAGACAGATTCGTTTTCGTCTGAATATATGTCCCAAATTTGCGACGTATAATAAAGACGGAATATATTCCATCTATATTTATAGACGGATCTTCAGAGAGAGTATAGTATGTCCTTAATAGAGATGGAATTTGTGACGGAAGCTAATCCGTCACAAATATAGACGGATTTTAAGACGGAAAATATCCATCTGAAATATCCGTCTGTATTCCCCCTTTTTCTAGTAGTGTATGCTCGCAGCAACTAAAGTTGCACAGACCTGTTCAGTACAAGGTAAACTTGCATCGACTATGAGATTGCATGATATGCAAGTTGCACCGAGTTTGATTTCGCACAAGCCAAATGTGCACCGGCTTTTCTCTTTGCATGTGACAGAAAACATGCACTGAGTATGTATGCTTATGTAAAACCTGCACCAACTATGTATGTTCGCAGCGCAGCCCAAAAACATGCACCAAGTATTGCTTGGCTTAAACAAAGTATGCACCGAGTATGGTTTGACTTAGACAAAGTATGCACCGAGTGTGTATGCCTTAGACACAAACAAGACACTAAGTGAAATGCAGACTTGCACCGACTTGGCATGAGCGAAAGGAAGAACATGCACCGACTAATGGCCAACATGAACCACAATTATGATATGCACATGCCTAGACAATTAACTATGCTCTGACTTAAGGTTCATGCAGTAAACATATGCACGGACTTAGCTTGTTCAAGATGAGAGTATGCACCAGGAAGACATGCAGTCTAAGCAAAACTCTCTGCTGACCTTATATATCACAAGGCAATACACATCATGCAACAAGACACGGTTTGCACTAAGTATATGTATGCATGCAGTAGCAAGATTATGCACTGACCTATGCGGGATAAAAACGTGCATCGAAAGCATATGCAGAACAAGCACTAGATCACTCATGCATTCTTATGTGGTGACTCATTATGTTGCTCTCATCAAAATAATGTGGTGACTCATTATGTTGCTATCATCAAAACATCACACCATCATTAGAGAACAAGGGACACAACAATCTCCCCCTTTTTGATGATGACAACACAATGACAAAATGAGTCACACTGATGAGTCACACTGACTCGTCAAACTATTCTCCCCCTTTGACATAATCAAAAAGGAGATGGTTTGCGAGAGAAAAGATAAGCAACAAGAGCATGAATACATAGACTAGTCTCCCCCATAAATTCAGCATACAGAGAATGAAGCAATGCCTATTGTAATAAAGTTCCCCCTTTTTGGCAAGAATATAATTTCCCTCCTTTATCAACAAGCATGCAGAGCTACTCTCCCCTTAAAACATATAATAACTAGAGCTCCCCCTGAGAACATGAGGGAAAACAAAGATGCTCGCACAAGATGTATCTACAGAAATTAACTCAGGTAACCACCACCACAAGAATTCTCAAGCAAGATTGGTTGTGGCACCTTACATTAGTGTGGACAGAATAATGCAGGTGGAAGGCCCACAGAACCAGAACCGGTTACATGAGTCATTCGTCAGGGTTACAGAAACAAGATAGAAGATTCCAATAGTGTGGAGAGTGAAACTGATGATGTAAATGAAGTAGATGTAGTCAAGGGCAGGGGTAAGTAATAGCAAACAAGGCACATGATATCCAACAAGTGAGTAAGCATAATGATTAAGTTGTCATAGGTGAACCTGATCAAAAGAAATTGTGAGGCAGTTACCACAGTAATAAGTCCTCACAAGGAAAGACTCTCCTATCATAGGGGGTTATGAATTAATCTACATGACCCAGCTGGTTTAAATCTTATGTATACCAAATTTGACAAGAAAACTCAATACTCATATCTGAATCTTTGTTTTAATAAATCTGAACTAGCGAATCATGTCGAACACAAGATCAACCACCTTCCATCTTACACAAATGAACTCAATGACCACTTTGAGAGTTACATAATATAGTATCAAAATTAAACACACTTAGAGAATTGTGAGTTGACAGCTTTTGCAAGAAATTTTCTTTCAATAAGCACAATATTCCCTGAGCAATTTAAGTTGATCAACACCTTTTTACATGAGGCACAACACGTCTTAGGTGAAGTGACCCAGTTACTCAGTGTGATGACTGTCATTGCCTCTCAACTTTGAGAACAGAGTTAGCAATAGGAGTGTCTTTTTACATGAGGAGACACCTTGATCAGAGGCTGGACTCCCCAGTTACTCAACACAAACATGCCATTGCTCTGTCAGATTTTCAATACATTTTTACCATATATAACAATGGAACTTCATGACATAGGTTTACTCTATTTCATTGATAGAGAACCCAGTTTCTCAGTTACCAAGTCATTACTCCGAATACAATTTTTCCATTTAGTCAACATTTTTTAAGTTAATGTTTAAAAACAATACTATCTCTATGTATCTCTACCAAAGAAGCCTTGATGACAAATTTTTAGGTTTCAGATTAGTGAATCTAGAGTTTTCATGACACAGGTGGTTAAAATTTATTAAAACTTAACATTCAGATATTTTCAAATCATTCAAGAGCAAATCTGAGAATACATTAAACTTATATCAGTCTGAATCAATGGTCATTCTTAAACCTGTATGATAGGAATTTCTTTTACCTTTTTCAGACTAATAACATGGTACACAACTTGAATTTCTTAGACCAGTTCAATCAAAGTAGCTGAACAACTTATTATCACTAGAGCAAAAATGGATCAGTCACACCAGCTAAAGAGAATGTGAGGGATGATGGCAAGCTGGCAGTACAACAAATAGCAAGGGAAGAGTATCAAAGTTGTGCTGGTTTAAATTCAGTAGTTGAGTCTGGAATGCAGACAGATCAGCTTGTCTAGAGGAGAATAGTAGAAATTTCAGGTTATCCACTAGAGAGCAGTAGAGTGATTCAAATAACTAAACAGGAGGGATTCAAAAAGTGAGGAACAAATGAATCTGACAAATCTCCCCCTATCTAGATGCAGTGAAGCTAATCATGAGCATCAATAACATCAAACTTAACTAGCCAAACTCCCCCTGACTAAGTGCATGATATACAGTGAAAGTATAGCACATGGTCTTAAAATTTATGTTTAAGAGAAAATCATGCAGTTCAATCGGAGGGAAAGACGACCAAAAGCATCAGGTTCATTTCAAGTTTTCAGAGGATTTCAATTAAGCATGAATCAAATCAACATGAAATTCAAACCTTTCAAACTCACAAATTCAGAAGATGGAATTTAAACAGAGTGTTCAGAACTGACCTGAAGCATAGGATCCTGGGATTTTCATTTTGAGTGCCTTGGTTTATTAACCCCCTTTCATTCATTCCAAGGCACACCTATAGCAAAACAATCATTTCGATCTTGTAGGAACCCAAGCCGCCTTGGGTCCTATATTAGCCCTAACAGGTGTTCTAAATAATCTTTTAGCAAGATTGTCATCAAAATCTATCAAATGACTATTAGTCATGGAATGTCCAATTCTACCACAATATCTGCATAAGACAGCAGATTTTCTGGTCTTATGGTGCATATCAGCAGCAGCTTGAGACCTATGAGTGTGAGCATGAAGTTTCCTACTGTTCACATAGACATTTTGTTTCTTATTGTCTGACAACCAACATTCCGCAGACTTGTGACCTAACTTGCCATAGTTAAAACATGGAAAATTCACAGGTCTTTTGGTAGAGAATTTGACAAATTTGTCATTAACATGGCCTCCTTGGACATGCCAACAGTCCTTGACTGTATGGCCATACTTCCCACACTTGAAGCACCTTAGGTGCTTGCCTCTTGAGTCATTGTTTCCCCATGAAGACCTAAGCCAGCACTCAACAGCTTTATGACCACGTTTGTTACAGTTATAACAGATGATGTGTTGGTTTGAAGCACACGTGTTTCTTTTAGGGTCATGATGATGATTTGTAAAAGATTTATCATGCATCATATCATCATTTTTCATTACACTGTAGTCATCCATATAATGACCATGCCTACCACAGTAATGACATGACACCTGTGATTTCCTGGCGGCATGGTTACTAACAGACTGACTAGATGCATGCGAATGAGTACATGAGACATGAGCAGTGTGCATTGACCCTTCAAATTCAACTGAGCTAGCAGATTTTAGGGCATGAACAGGAACAATCTTTACCTTCTTCGTTTGACCCTTCTTTTTCAATTTCTGATTATTCTTAACAATTTTTGTTTATTTTTCATTTTTCTGGGCCTTGAACTGAAATACAGATGATGAAGGTGATTTCTGATTTTTATTTTATTTTGGGGATTGATTTGTGGTACCAGCTACATCAGAATTTTGCACGAAAGTGATGTATAGCGGGTTTCTAATAGTTTCCTTGACATCATAACTGTAACTTATCCCCTTTCTTGAATTATCATCCTCACCTTTTATGACAGCTTTCATTTTTCCTTTATTTTTAGCAGACTCGGATGTTGAGTTTTCCAGATCATAAATTTTATTTTCCAAAGAAGCAATGTGAAGTTCATAACCGGCTATCTTCTGTTCACTGCAATTAACGCATTCGCTTAGAACTTTATTTGCAGTTTTATACTTCTCAATTTCTTGTTCCAGATTGCTCAAAATTTTTGATTCTTCATCACAGATAATTTTTCCCTTTTCTACGGTGAGAAGTTCTTCAAACATACCAGTGTTTAACCATTTTAATTTTTCAACTTCAACTTTCAGTTCAATATTTTATTTGGTCAGCTTCTTAATTTCTTCACCACTAGATACAGACTCTAGTCTTTCAATTAATTCTTCTTCTCTTTCCTCCACTTTAATTTTCTCAGCAAGCAGATTTATGTGATCCTCTTTAGATGAAGCAATCAGTTTATTCAACCATTCATTCTCACCATAAAGATCTTCATTGCATTCTTTTAGCAGAGAACAAGTGCTGCAAGCAGATTTTTCAATTGCAATATGTGAATTTTCCTTGTTAAAATCTTTTATTCTATCAGTAAGATTTTTATTGTTCTCATGTAATTCACTGTTCTCAACTCTCAATTTTTTCAGTTCGGAATTAATCTTTTCCAACTCTTCCAATTTCATCAGATGTTCATCGTTTTTTATCTTCAGCTGGTTTTCCAATTTTGAAACATCATTAGCAAATTTTTGGTTTTCATTTTTCAATAGACATATTTGTTTCATGTTGGAGTGAGCTTCAGACAGACAAGCATCATATGATTGATTTATTTTTAAGCAATTTTCACATGATGAACTCAAATCATTTTTATCAATTTTCTTTTTCATCTTCTTATGCTGTTTTCTTAAATGGTCATGAGACTCAAGCAACTCGTGGTATGCAACAATCCAATCATC
Organism: Amorphophallus konjac; assembly: GCA_022559845.1. Lineage (NCBI taxonomy): Eukaryota > Viridiplantae > Streptophyta > Magnoliopsida > Alismatales > Araceae > Amorphophallus > Amorphophallus konjac. The sequence goes on from CM040127.1 coordinate 229,832,805, forward strand.
CATGGTATAGTTCTCGAATATATTTACCTGATTATCGTCATGTTCTTCATCTTGATTGCTGCTATGTTCACTTCCTTGAGCCATCATGCATCGGTTATCATTTTTGCAGCTGCCATCCTTCAGTTTGTTCAACATTTCTCTGGCAGACCTGCAAGATGAGACACATGAGATTAGTGCTTTGTCAATTGATGCTTTTATCAAGTTCAATGCTCTAGAATTAATGGAGTTTTTCAATTTATCCTTCTCGGTCCATTTGGATTTATCTCTCGATAATTTGTGTGGGCCGTGAGTCATTACCTTCTAAAGATCAGGATCGGTTGTCCTTACATACCGATGCAACTTTTTCAGCCATAGATCAAAATCATCACCTCTGAAGATCGGTGGATGAGCCATCGAGAAATGACTTGATCAATTGAAGGAGATGAAAAAAGCACCGGAATCAACAGAGGTACAGCAAGACACCAACTCACTGAGACTGAAGCACCGGAAACAACAAAACCAGACCCACTATGAAATGCACCACGGAAGTAGCCGGATCCTCTGTAGATCGTTTGATCTGAATGCACAGAGACCCGCTCTGATACCAACTGATAGGTGAGCTAGGCCCGGATTCAGAGGGGGGTGAATGAATCCCTCTCATAAAACTTTCAATCAATTAAAACTACTAATTACGCCCAGTTAAAACTTGTGGAAAGGCAAAGATGCGGAAGTAATATGGGCAGGTAATTAGCATGAACTGGATGCTCTCTACGAAGGACGAGAAGATGACAGACGAACAAAATTTCAGAACTCTACAAAATAGACTGATAATAAGAACATACTTCACGAAACTCACACGAGACCTATATCAAACGTGCGGTATGCAAATGGAACACTCGCTAGATTGGAAAAATAAATTAATCCGCCTAAACATACATCTAGCGAGAGCAGATGAGACAATCAAACCACAGTGCACAAGGCAATTTTAAGGTGGTTCAGTCTGCAACCCACAGACCTACGTCCACCCCACACTCCAACTAGAGTGTGGCTTCCGCTGATACACAGCTTAACGGCTGGGCCTCACAGCTTGCCTACATCCGCTGACGAATAGCTTGAACAGCTGGGCATTATAGCTTCGCCAACCGCTGACTCACAGCTTGACCCGCTGGGCGTTACAGCTTAGCCGACCAGAGGATACCACACCTCTGCAACCGCTGGGGCTTACAGCTTAACCCGTCCAGAGGAATCCTCCTCTGCCCGCTGAGCATCACAGCTTGCTCTGCTGACAAACAGCTTGAAAGAAAATTAAAATGAAAATAGACGACAAGAAGCAACAGCGACTGAAAGCTGTAAACAATGAAGTGCAGATGTGGCTCTCAAGAAGCTGACTGGCCTGGATTTGATCCACGGTCCAGTAGAGCAAATCTTCAGTGAACTTCTTCTTCTCTTCAATCTCTCTCTTTCTTTCTCTTTTTCTTTCTTCTTCTTCTTTGTTTCTTTTCTTCTCTGCTACTCTCTCTCTCTTTTTCTCTCTTGAACTCTCTCTTCTTCTGCTCTCCGATAATTCTTCTTGATCTTTCCCCGGGAGTGTGTTCTCTGATTGACTTGCAGAAGGGTGGCTTATATACTTCCTCAGATTGAAGATGCGTGCTCATGCCCTAGGCATGTGGAGATAACACTCCCGTCTGGAAGCTTCAGGAGACCCTTTCCACTTGTCAGAATCTGGATGAATAAGGATCCACGTGGCAGCATCTATGAATGAGGATCATCATTGGATCACGTGCCCTTCTTAAGGAACACGAGCTGTTGACCTGTTGCATAGGTGACTTTTAGTTAAGTATAAAAGATGCACAGACCTTACCATAGCACCATGTATGGACCTGGGATGCATTATGCTAAGCATGCATATACTTGAACAGAAATAAGTATAAACTTGGGATGGCTAGCAGGGACAAACAGGCATCGACTCTAGTATGCATGCAACGCAACTAGCATTGACCTTAATGCAGTCAAACACACAATAGCACAGACATTGTATTTGATAAGCAGGAATCTACACTGAGAATGAATGTCCAAACAGAGCAATGCACTGACTTTGATGAATCATGCACGGACTTGATATGAGTGCAGAGCTAAGAGATGCATAGACTACGTGTGTGCATAAGCAATGAATGCACTGACTTGGTGTGTGCAAAGTGCAGATACTTCACGGACGTAAAATGCCAGAACCTATCTTGCACAGACTTATATGCTCACAGCAACTAAAGTTGCATAGACCTGGTTAGTACAAGGTAAACTTGCACCGACTATGAGATTGCATGATATGCAAGTTGCACCGAGTTTGATTTCGCACAAGCCAAATGTGCACCGGCTTTTCTCTTTGCATGTGACAGAAAACATGCACTGAGTATGTATGCTTTTGTAAAACCTGCACCGACAATGTATGTTCGCAGCGCAGCCCAAAAACATGCACCAAGTATGGCTTGGCTTAAACAAAGTATGCACCGAGTATGGTTTGACTTAGACAAAGTATGCACCGAGTGTGTATGCCTTAGACACAAACAAGACACTAAGTGAAATGCAGACTTGCACCGATTTGGCATGAGTGAAAGGAAGAACATGCACCGACTAATGGCCAGCATGAACCATAATTATGATATGCACATGCCTAGACAATTAACCCTGCTCTGACTTGAGGTTCATGCAGTAAACAAATGCACGGACTTAGCTAGTTCAAGATGAGAGTATGCACCAGGAAGACATCCAGTCTAAGCAAAACTCTGTACTGACCTTATATATCACAAGGCAATACACATCATGCAACAAGACACAATTTGCACTAAGTATATGTATGCATGCAGTAGCAAGATTATGCACTGACCTATGCGGGATAAAAACGTGCACCGATAGCATATGCAGAACAAGCACTAGATCACTCATGCATTCTTATGTGGTGACTCATTATGTTGCTCTCATCAAAATAATGTGGTGACTCATTATGTTGCTATCATCAAAACATCACACCATCATTAGAGCACAAGGGACACAACATCGCCAACTCCTTCTAATACCTCAAAAGGTCCGATAAACCTTGGTGTAAGCTTGCCCTTAACACCAAATCTCCTTATTCCACGTCCAGGTGATACTTTGAGAAATACGTGATCTCTGACTTGGAATTCGAGATCTCTTGTTCTTGTATCAGCATAAGCCTTCTGTCTAAACTGAGCTACTTGAAGTTTCCCTCTAATCATCTGAATCTTTTCGGTGGTATCCCTTACCATGTCTGGGCCTAATAGTTATTTCTCGCCAACTTCATCCCAACACAAGGGTGATCGGCAACTCCTTCCGTATAAGGCTTCGAAAGGTGCCATCTGTATACTTTTCTGGTAGCTGTTGTTGTATGCAAATTCAACCAAAGGCAAGTGATCATGCCAGCTTCCACCAAAATCAATGATGCAAGCTCTGAGTATATCTTCTACTACTTGATTGGTTTGCAAAAAGGCGCGTACTGTACTTTTATGTTTACGGGCCAAAGTTCTAGCACATGAAAGTCGAAGTATATACTTTATTCGATACAAACTTTGTTTTCTCTCGGTCTGACCATCCGTTTGAGGATGAAAAGTTGTACTAAAGTTAAGTCTCATCCCCAACGAATGGTGTAGACCCTTCCAAAAGTGAGAAGTAAAACGAGGGTCTCTGTCAGACATGATTGAGACAGGTACTCCATGTAACCTGACTATCTCCTTAATGTATAATGCAGCAAGGATGTCAATTGACCATCGACTCTTGATTGGCAAGAAATGGGCCGACTTGGTCAGATGGTCTATGATGACCCATATTCCATCATGTCCTCCTCTAGATTTAGACAGACCCATAATGAAGTTCATACCGATATCCTCCCACTTCCACTTGGGAATATCAAGAGGATGTAGCTTACCGGCATGCTTTTGGTGTTCCGCCTTGACTTGTTGGCAAGTGAGACAGCAAGACACGAAGTCTGCTATTTCTCTTTTCATATTGGGCCATCAAAAGGTACTTTTTAAATCTTGGTACATTTTGGTAGATCCTAGATGAATCATGTACCTTGATCTGTGAGCTTCATCTAAGATCTTCTTCTTTAGCTCTGGACAATCTAGGATGCAATTTCTATCTCTGAATAACAATCTTCCGTCTGAAGCTAAATTGAAATCAGATTGCTCTTCCATCTTGCCCTTGATTTCCACTAATATCGAGTCATTATCTTGCAGTCCTTGTATCTCTGAGAATAGATCTAGTTGTATGCTCATATGGGATAGTGTGACACACCTACTCTCCTTGTCCATGCTTATATTAAGTCTAGTGAACTGTTCTAGCAACTTCCACTCTTGAATCATATAATTGGCTAATATTACTCTTGGCTTGCGACTGAGGGCATCAGCTACAAGATTACCCTTTCCAAGATGATATTGTATTGTGAAGTCGAAGTCCTTGAGATATTCTAGCCAACGTCTTTGCCTCATATTCAATTCCTTCTGAGAGAAAAGATATTTGAGACTCTTGTGATCGGAGTATACAGTGAACTGCACTCTGTATAAGTAATGTCTCCAGATCTTCAATGCAAACACTACCGTAGCCAATTCTAGATCATGTATTGGGTAGTTCTCTTCATGCTTCTTTAGCTGTCGAGATGAGTAGGCTATAACTTTCCCTTGTTGCATTAAAACACATCCGAGACCAATGCCAGATACATCGGTGTATACTTCGAATTTTACGCCTTCAATTGGTAAAGCTAAAACTGGGGTAGTAGTTAGGTGATCTTTGAGGGCTTGGAAGCTTCTTTCACATTCATCACTCCATTCATAGCGTATCTCCTTACATGTTAGTCTAGTGAGTGGTACGGCGATCTTGGAGAAATCCTTGATGAATCACCGGTAATAGCCCGCAAGACCCAAGAAACTACGGATCTCGCTAGCATTGGTTGGTCTCTCCCAATTCTTTACAGCTTCAACCTTTGATGGATCTATGGACAAATCATCTTTTGATATAACATGCCCCAAGAAAGATACTTCTTCTAGCCAGAATTCACATTTACTAAGCTGTGCATATAATCGATTTGTCCTCAATATCTGTAATGCAATCTTCAAATGCTCCTCATGCTCTTCCTTGGTCTTTGAATAGATGAATATATCATCAATGAAAACCACTATGAATTGATCTAGATGAGGCCTGAATATACTATTCATCAACTGCATAAAGGCAGCAGGGGCATTCGTTAGTCCAAAAGGCATAACAACAAATTCATAGTGCCCATACCTGCTCCTGAACGCGGTCTTATGAATGTCCTCATCTTTGATCCCTAGTTGGTGATACCCCGATCTGAGATCAATCTTCGAGAAGTACTTGGATCCAGATATTTGATCAAACAGTTCATCGATTCTCGACAGTGGATATTTGTTCTTAATAGTGAGATGATTCAACTGTCGATAGTCGATGCATAACCTCATGGATCCATCTTTTTTCTTCACAAATAGTACAGGTGCTCCTCATGGGGAAGTACTCGGCCTAATAAATCCTTTCTTAAGAAGTTCCATCAATTATTCCTTTAACTCCTTGAGTTCAGCAGGGGAAATCATATATGGTGCCTTAGAAACTGGACCAGCACCAGGGACCAAGTCGATGGTGAAAGCCACTTCTCTTTGTGGGGGTAGTTCAGGCAAATCTTCCGAAAACACGTCCGGAAATTCTTGTACAACTGGAACGTCTCATAGCTTAGTTTCCTTAGTTCCCTTAATGGTGACAAAAGCAAGGAAAGATACACATCCTTTCCTTATTAGCTTGCTAGCTCGGAGGGCCAAAATAAGCGGCGACTTGCTCTAAGGTGGCTTCTACTGACTCCCACCAGCATCGGGCATCTCTCTCTAGTTGGAATGTGGCTAAAAAGACCTTCTCTTGGTCCGTGCATTGCATAACTCAGAAGATACGTTCCGTCTCTCGGATCCAGTGCTCGGCGTCATCCGGATTGATGGATCCCATGAACTTAGGAGGGTTAATATTTCTAAAGCTTTGATGGAGATTTCCCGCTCCACGGTGCGCACCACCTTGTGCCACCTATTGAAGTGCCTGCGTCATGCCTTGAATAGTGCGTTGCATGTTACGCCACTGAGCACGTTCGACAGCCATTGTGCTACAAGGATTTTAGATAACTAATTAATATGAGATTCGACCAAGAATTGAGTATCTAGATTACCTTAACCCATGGTTCTACCCAATCTCACCGGTTAAAGGTTTAAACCTATCCTTGGACTTGGGTTTCCTATGAATTGAATATCCTAGGCTCTGATATCACAAAAACTGTCACGTCCTGAGCGCGGAAGGAACCCGGAGATGCGTGACGAGTTTATATCGATCATGTCAATCAGAGTAGTATATTCAACACAAAGACAGAGCGCACAAGAGTAAAGATAACCCAATCCTTTATTTCATCAAAACCTTCAAAGTACTTCTATTACAATCCTCTTAGTGCTAAGACTCAATAAAATGAAAAAGTATAATGATTGACTCAAGAATGTAGAAAAGTCAAGACTAGACAGTGCTTGGATAGTTGGAGTAGCTCTAATCTCATCACTCTTGACTTTCCCCATCCGAAAGAGTTTTGTCCTCGGACTTACCTGAAAAATAAGGGAAAAATACTATGTAAGCGAACGCTCAGTAGGGATTATATCTCAAGAGCTAGCTTGCTTTAAGTAAATTACAAGTTAGATGAATGCAATTTAGCTATGCATGTTTGCGTAAAATGACAATAGAGAATGTATAACAAGAGAATAGAGAATGTATATCAAGTGATAGTGAGTGAATTAGCAAGTCTTTCAAGAACTCATGTTAAGATAGCAAGATAATCAAGCACGTATATCTATCATGTCAAGTGATCATGTCATGTCAAGAATTGGCTATCATGTTTGAAGCAAGTACAATAAATACCCTTTCCGGGTCACGCAAGTCATGTCATGTCATGTCAAGTCAAGTCAAGTACGAGATTTGTGGAATGTCTATCAAGCTAGTCATGCACTTCGGTACAATGCCATACTATGATCATTATAACTCCCATGGGCACTAGTACTTTTGGGTTCTCCTCCCAGGACCAGATCGGGCCCTATATGCGTAGGCATTGATCACGTATTTTCGACATCCACTTTAGTTATAGCCAATGTAGAATTCCAAGGATTCAAGCTGGTATGAACTTTAAGGTAGATCGTGCGGAATAGAATCACAAGGATTGAACATGTAGGGACGATAATAATGGTATAACCACGATTCGTATTAAAACTAGGTGGAATCGGCTCCCTAACTTGGGTGCCAAGACAATAAGAATAAGCACTCATATAGAGATGGTCGCTCGTTCTTGTACATGATAAGGTAGATAGAATTAGTGTCCACAAGTATGGCACATCATTCTTAAGCAGTATTAATGACATGGTTTCCTATTCCATTAAAGAGTATTCTCATGACATCAACATAGCATATCATGAGAGCCGGTATACCATGTTTTTTTAGAGTGACATGGAAATCAAGTAGTGTCATGGGTTTTGATGGTACAACCTGCTCGGCTGCCTTGAGGGAATCCAAGGCTAGCGAAGTCTTACGGAGGTCTCTATGATAAAGTCACCGGTCCAAAGGAATGGAATGTCCCATGGAGGGTTCATCTATCACCGAGAAATAGTGGGTAATCGATAAAACATCATGAAACGTAGGGCTATATTCACGGAATGGAACATAGTGCCAGTGTACACAACCCATGGTCAAGGGTTATAGAAAACCACGGAAATCAGGAGATCAGTAAATTGATGCCTGAGCTTAAGTCTTCATTTTCTGAATTGGTGCCCTTGTCAGGGTCGTCAGTTCAGTAAATGATGACTGTTCACTCAGTCGTTACATCCATATTATATAAATATTATTAGCTATTGTCACGCCCTGACGCAGAATATCGAGGGCGCGACGAGTCGTAAACAATCATGTCGATCAGAGCATGTATAATTTTATTTCTAAAGACAGAAATGAATGGGAAAATGGTACCTTTATTCCATCAAAATAAAGTTTACAACACTAATTGATAAGCCATAAAGGGAAATTACAACTTTCAATCCCAAAGTACATCATTCTTGTAAAAACACTAATGATCTACATAAACTTAGGTAAAAAGGAAAATCACTCTCTCACTCTTGTCCATTCCCTTGTTCATTTTCATTTCCTGCAACAATTAACCAAAACGTAGGTTGAGCTAAAAAGCTTAGTAGGATTTTATATCTCTATGAACCAGGCAATCTTTAAGTATTAATAATTTAAATAATTTTCTAACTTGTATCGGGAAGTGTATAAATATGAATGAAATTTCCAAGTAATTGAGATAATATGATATCAAGATGAATTTCTAAGTAATGACTTTGAACAAGTAAAGAATTTCATGTAATTGGCCATTTTCACGCAAGTCAAGTAATTCATGTAATTTTCTAGTAAACAAGTACAAATAGTGGAATGCCGTATCAAGTAAATCTATTATGCACTTCGGTTCAATGCCACACCGTTGGTCAATCAACTCCCATGGGCACAAGTACTTTCGGGTGCTCCCCCCAGGACCAGACCGAGCCCCATTAATGCCAGGCATTGAGTCATATGGATCCGAAGATCCCAAGTATGTTTAGACATCCACTTTAATGTATATGGCCAATGATTTTCAAGAATATGTTGTTTGTAATAAGCACAGATTTGACAAAATTTTTGAAGTTGCAAGAAAAGTAGATAACAATTTAAGGCATCATGTTTAACGACATTAAGTCGTGGAATTCAAAAATGAACGGTAAGTAGGAAGAAAATTTAAGATAGTAATTTTATTAGAATTATTTTTTAAAAAAACATCTTAGCTTAATCTCATAATGATAAAACATAAAGTTGTAGTTATGAAAATAATGCTTTATGAATTACAATCATGAGTTTAGATATTAGTATTTAATCATACATTAATTAACCATATGATAAGAAAATAGAATTTTATGTCAAAAATAACTCTAATTCGCTGAAAATAATCTTAACATGCTGACAATGATTTTCATATGTTACTTTACTGATAAGATGATAAAAATAAAATTTTCATGCTGGATTTAATTTTTAACATGCTAGAAATTAATATTTAACATGCTAAAATTAATGCTTAACATGCTAAAATAATTCTCATATATTAACTTACTGATAGGATGATAAAATAAGTTTCCCGTGATGATTACATAAATTCTCTGATAACAACATAAATTTTATCATGCTAAAAATTATTTTTCTATATTTATTTACTAATTATTTGATAGGAAAATAGAATTATCATCCTGAAAAATAGTTTTACTATACTAAAAAAAATTAAACATGCTAAAAATAATTCTAACATGCTGGAAATAATTTTATCATGCTGGAAGAAATTTTCATGCATCATTTTACTAATTATTTAATAGGAAATTAGGTTTAGCATGCACAAAAGATAGTTTTAAATAGATTTTAATATGATGGAAATAGTTTTTACATCTCAGTATGTAGAAAATAATTTTATCATGTTAGAAGTCATTTTTAACATGCTGGAAATATTTTTCATGCATTGATTTACTAATATGGTTAAAAATAAATTTTTACATGCAAATTTTTTTTTAACATGCTGTAAGAATCAAAACATGCTAATATTACCTTTTCTTACTTTTTGTGACTATATACATACAATTAATGTGGATTTCTGAAAGATTTAGTTCCTATTGTATAGTGACTTAAGTTTAGTCCCACATTGGAAGTTACAAAAACTTCCTTGGCTTTATATGTTGGATAGCTCACCCTTGGGTCAGGACCCAAGGGGCATAGGATGTGGACTCGAGTTGTGTGTGGATACAAAACTAGTAATATATATATATATATTTATTTATTTATTTGTGTCGTGCCGTGTCGTTGATATATATATATATATATATATTTATATTTATATCCAAAAATAATATTTATTATTATTTTTTTGAACGCGCTAGCTTATGCTAGCGCAACCTTGAAGATATCGCGCTATCTAAGGGTAGCGCGTTCTGGGAAATATCCATATTTTAATTAATTTTTTTAATGGTCTTCTAATTTCATGAACGTGCTAGCTTATGCTAGCGCTATCTGAAGATCGCGCTACTAGAGGGTAGCGCGTTCTGGAAAATTTTGAAATTATCCGCTTGACCCCTGAAGGGCGGGAAAATACTATGTATGAATGCGCTATGTCGGGCCAGCGCGTTCAGAACGTGCTACTGAGGTATAGCACGTTCTGGACCTGATGAAAAAAACGTGAATATCCCTATAATAAAATGACTATAACTTGCTCATTTCATAACTGAATTTAATAAATGAGCTATCAATGGAAAGAGGACAGAAAAATGAACAAGATGGCATGATTTAAAAAGAGTTTAGCCTGAGAGACACCTACCTTTAGACGGATCTAAAGAAATATCCCAAAATATAAGAAAACCCTTTGATCTTCCTTCAAATCTCCACCAATCTTCGCAGCGGCGTATACTTAACCTTCAGGGATGGTTTGAGGGTCGAATGGTGTTCTATTTATAGCAAAAACTTGGTCAAATTTGTCAAGATTTCTCACCTAATTCCACCAAACCCAGTAAGTCCGAATTAGAAGAAAAATGCCATTTCTCTTCTTAATCTAGCCCATCTTAGGTGTGAAAATAATGTAAAAACGGCTGGTCTAAGGTGAGCTGTTAGGTAAGGGTTGATTCTTGAGTCAATCTTCTAGAAAAGGGTTTATTTTAATCTCTTAAATTACATATTAAACACATGTTACGAATTTAGGTCAATTTAACCTTTAATAAATCCTTTAATCTATTAATCTAGCCCATTTTGGATTATCCAATGGGCCAATTGTTATCCTAGCCCATTACATGGACTTTTATTGGGCTTACTATGATTTATCTAAGGTTTAAAACATTTAATATCTATTTACTTCTAGTTAATTCAAGTAAATTCAATAAACTAGCTTAAAAAATGTAATGTAATTATTTCATGAAAATTTTAATTACATAATAAAATTGAAAATTTTATTTCTCATTTTTAATTATCGGGTTTCTACATCTGTAAACATTTTCAAATTTTGATTATTATAAAAATGACGCCTTTCATGAAGGCTTCAATTCTGTAAACAGCGTCCTAGTCAGGGGCGTCATATATCAAATTAAAGGGCAGGGTATATGTCGTCATTTCAATATCTAGGAATATTATAACCATTTCTATAATTCACAGTTTATCACTAAATTGGCGCCCATGTATAGGGGCGTTCATTCAAATGACGACCTAATCCGGGTCGCTAATTCTTTGTCATATGATTTGCACCGGGCAGGTACAATCACAGACACATGGTTTTTGGAGTATGTCTGATCAAGATTCTAAAGACCTGAACAGATAGAGAGAAATAGCAGGAATTTATGGACATGATCATGCATTACTTTACATGTAAGGGTTCATAGTTATTAAATTTTAAACATGGTATAATTATTAATTATCTAAGAAATTGATGACTGTTTGCACGGTCGTTAAATCAAATAGCGCCCTTGCTTGGGTCGTTATTTCCATTTATGCAGTAAACGGAGAAAAGATAATCCAGAAACGAAATCTGTAACTCTTACAGACCTATATGCATGTTTTTAACCTAGGAATTACAGGGTTTTGCTAAGTCTTGAGAAAACCTACCTTTTGATGCTTTGGATGGCCTTTGGTTGATAGAACGATGAAGAAGATTGGAATAATAACCACCGCCGATACTCTGTTTCAAACAGAGGAACTTGATAACAACGGCAACGGATGAAGCAGCAGGAGGAAGAGGAAGAAGAAGAACTCCTACGTTTTTCATTTTCTCCACGGCAGGACGAAGAGGAAGATGATGGGAACCCCTCCTCGTATCAACAACAGGATGGAGAGGAAGGCTCCCCGATGCTTGGATGATCGACAGCAGCAGTAGGTTTGATGAAGAAAAGAGCCAACAAGTTGGCTTGATGGGAGGGGGTATTTATAGGGAAGGAATCCTAATGGGTTTTTAGGAGTTCGATTAGAACTAAAATTTCCTTGGTAGAATCCTTACTAAACTTAAATATACACGTATCAATCCCTTTCTTAATCAAAACTTACCCCGGATAACATCCATGTTCGAACCAAACACCAACTGTTCTGTTTGCAAATGACGCCTAAGGTTGGGGCATTATTTAAAAATGACGCCTCTGTCACAGTCTTCAATTCTTTTATATGACGCTTGTTAAGAGGGCGTCAATTCTTAAATTAGTGCCTGCGTGAACAGTCTTCAATTAAATGACGACTTTGACGGAGGCGTTATTTATCTTGGCCCTTTTGTTATATGTTTTAAGTGTATATGAGTTGAACTTTTTATCATTGGTTTTAAATCTTTTATTCTATTTAAGATTTTATTATTTTAATTTACCAGGGTTGCTACAATATGAAATAGAAAGCTTTAAAAATCTAAATGATGAATTTGAATGTAATGAAATCATGAATAGAATGGTTGATGAAAAAGTGAGTTTTCAAATGAAAGAACCTGAATACACTTCCATGAACGGAAACTCATTTGAAAAACTCCAAAATAAAAACAGTGCTTTGTTAATTCAGATTTCATTGTTTGAAAGTAGATTGAAAAGTCTTGAAAAATCTGAAAAAGGAAAGTATGTGATTGATGATGATTGTGACAAATTGCATGCTCTTGAACAAGAAATCGAAAGTCACAAGAGTGTTAATTTCATATTAAATGAAACAATTGCTTCATGTGAAGAAGAGCTTGCTAATTGTGAATTGCACATTTCAACATTGGAAAATGAAATCAAAATTTTTAATGAGTCTTTGTGTTTGTGTGATAAGGGAAATGAGAAACATAAAAATGTCGTTTATTGCTCGAGTATGCATGCAAAACCCTTTACTGTTAAACATGTTCATGCATCAAGAAAGAAAATGAATGTCTCGTGTTATTATTGTGGCAAATATGGCCACGAAATGCATGATTGCCTTTTAATGAAATTTGATGATGATGTGGCTTTGAAATCTAGAGTGAAAAATGATAGTTCTTCTAAAGATCATGAGAAACTCACATTGAAAAATCTCAACACTCATTGTTACTATTGTGGGTTACATGGTCATGTTTTTGAAAATTATTTCAAAAAGAAAAATGATGATGAATGGTTTCTCAAAAAGAATTTTTCATACTATTACTGTGGTGAACATGGACACATGATGAACAATTGTTCTCTAATGAAAAATGGTCCATGAAAAGAAAAATTTCTTATTATTACTATTGTGGCCTGAATGGACACTCAATGGATAATTGTACCATGATGAGGGCCGATGATGAATAGTATGAGAGGAAAAATAAAAAGAATATATTTGTTCATGATAGAACTAACACCTCGGGACCCAAGATGCCTTGGGTACCCAAAACCTCGAAATGAGAAATCTATTTTACAGGGGCGCCTTGAGGCCAAGGAAAATCAATAAATAAAGGACTCTCAAGGCGAGGAACAAAAATGGTTTATTTTTGAAGATCATTTTCCTTAGGTTCATTTTGAAATATCTTAGAAGGTAAAATTTGAGCTTTGATGAAAAATGATTGAATTCAAACAATTGCACTCTTGCTTTTTTGATTAAATCAATTTCTGAACTGTTGAGATCTACAGGTTAAATGACTAGATGATGAAGTTAGCTTTGCATATTCTCTGTTTCGCATCTTGTGAATAATCTTAGTTTTTGAATGCTTAATGTTGCACATAACGTTCTTCACACTTTTGCTCACTTTTTGCAAATAACAATTCACCTCTATATACATAGAACACATACTTAGTTGGATGATACATCATGTACATATCATACACACACTTGCATACTTGTGAATATGAATAATTTTTCAATCGTCGTTTCAAGTTTATGCATATACTTGCATATATATGCTTCACATACTTGTGTGCTTGAATGTCATGATTATTCGGTATATAAAATGGTGTTAGTGGAAGGTTGGATTATGTTCAGCCGGAAGCTTTCACTACGCATGAGGTGGTCTTTGGACCTACATTCTCCGCCAAGTACCGATAATCAACTTGCTTGAAAATTAAATCTCAATGCATATTTGAGTGTATATAAAATATCACCCACTTTTTGACTCCTTCTATGACTTATCCCTTGCTAAATGAAATTACATTGATTTAGACATGTCTGTTTCATGGCATATATTAAGGGGGAGATTTTTTATAACCGTGCATACATTTAGGGGGAGATATTACTGTGATAAGGCTAATTCATCTTTTACATTCAATACAACCACCCACACAAAATGCACATTTTTAAGATAATGATTCAATCTAATAATGATTACTATTTTCTACTCTACACTTTTGAGGACTATTGATTCTCTACATGGAAATCACATGTCTCGTGAGGAAAGAGCTGTTCACCCCATCAAAAGTCGTATAAGTGGAACGTGGATCCGAGTAGCCAGGAATCCCCTCTGAAATAAAGGAGGAGACTCGCGTCGAAAGGAGAAACTAATCCATATGAAAATAAGTGTGATTTGCCACCGAGTAGCCAGGAAGTGTCCCTGAGACAAAGGGTACAACTCGCGTTGAAAAGTGTCTCATCCACATCATAAAAAGTGACGAAACTGAGTAACCGAGAATTGCCCCTTAAACAAAGGGCATGACTCGTGTCAAAAGGTTAGTCACATCATTTTTAGTAATTAAAAAATTAGGGTCATACGTAGCTACCAATATTCGAGCATTATGTATGAAAGTGTATAGATGAGAAGTTCTTTTTAGTGTTCTTTAGAAAATCTGATTTTCCATATTGACTTGAACTTCATTGCTCAATCTTCACATATGCACCTTGGGTTTGATTGTTTGAATGTCCTTTATGAATCAATCATCTTTCATGGTTAATGTAGTACTTTATTCATGTAAGCACGACCTTCTTAGTATTGTTCATGCACTTCATGTTCAACGATCAATTACATTATCATTACACCCGTCCCGAAGGGACTTGCATGAGTCTATAACTTGTTATGCATGCTTGAGTGCCTAATTGCTTGATCCATATTGATCATATCATACTTCATTCCATATTTTGCATCTATAGGTTATACTTGTAGATAACACATTAAATAACTCATTGTCAGTTGGTTTTTGTTCTTGACAATTGGGGGAGAATAATGTGCTTTTTAAGCATAATACATTCTGTGCATAACTCAGTTTTTCATTCTGCATATAGTTTCTTTATACTACTTGTGCATAATCAGTCACACAAATAGCAAAAACTTACAAAAATTGAACATTTGCCCTTATTTCACACATCTGATAACAACACAAAGTCTCATTCTCTTGCTTGGTACTTAGTTTGCACACCTTCCTCTCATGGTAGGTGTATTGCTGGGTTCGTGCACTTTTCTAATATCTTTTCATAATTCATGTTCCTCTATACCCCCACTTTTTGATAATGTCAAAGGGGGAGAGAGTTTTGGTTGGTGGTCACAATATATTGTCATCATCAAAAAGGGAGAGATTGTTGGGTTCTGTGCGCCCCCTCATTATCTTTGACAATGATTTTGATGATTCCAATATACTATGTGTTTTACGTATGTCTTAAGGAAACAAGCTAATATGTTGACATCTTTGATTTGCAGGTTTGGATGCTCTTGGGTTGAAGTGGACTGCCCTTAGGAAGACTCTTCTATCTCTTGTCTTGGTTTGAGTAGATGGTTTGATTGCTCTTGGGTTGAAGTGGACTGCCCTTAGGCAGACTCTTCTGTCTCTTGTGTTGGTTTGACTAGATGGTAATAAGTCTTGGCTCCTTCATGCTAAAATCTGATTTGGTTTGAATATGAAACTGACCTTTATGCTGAGTTATATGATAAACTTAAGTCATGGTAATTCATATCTCTAAGTCACCTTGAATAAGCTTTAATACTCACAAGTTGCCTAGTTATGTGTTGGTTTCAGCTACCTTAGTTTTTGGACTGAACTTGATTATTTTGACATGAAATGGAATTCTATGTGCAGCTTCGTTAAATCATACTCTGATAAGTGAGAGCTGTGTAAAAGAATTGATTTCCTTGGGATGGGTCGACCCCTGGCTCCTTTAGCCTTGGTTCTTACTTTGTTATGAAGCATGGTCCTTCATGTATGTATCTTGATGGAATGAATGTATAGCATGATGGTGTTTCTAGCATATAGGTGAAGATTTAAAGTTGCTTGTTATAGCATCATCCTTATATGATGTCATATGAGTTCATATAGATTTGGATTGACTCTGAAGTCCTTGGACTGAACTTGTATCCATGAGTAAGCTCATATGCTCAGACATTGGTCTCTTACATGCACAAACTTGACTTTATATCTGAAATAACATGTTCTTGAGGTTCCAAGTTGTAAGACCCCAGAATTTATGTAAATAATTTTTAAATTTATAAATAATTTTCTAAAATTTATAAAGGCCTAAATGTATTAATAAATGGGTTATTAGATTAATAAGTCATTATAAGGCCCATTTGTGTTAAATAATTAACCAAATCCATTTAAATAAAGTCCAAATGGTTTAAGGACCAAGCCCATTAAGTTTTGCCCATATTCTAGAAGGTTATTAAGTCTATTCACATATTTTAAGGATAAATACTAATTATCTAAGATAATTATATGGATAAACGAATAAAAGAGTTTTATTAAATTGAAACTCTATACACGTTGACTTTAACGGTCCATCGGGCGACCGCCACACCCAGGTAACGCGCCTGGACATGACCATTACATGCTGCAAGTTCCGTGAGTCAAAGCACTCCCAAAAAGATTGGAACTTTGTGATCTTATCCACTAGGGATCGACTTGGGAAGAGTTATAACATTACTAAGGACTCCTAGGGATTAGATTCTGGCAGATTAAGGACTCTAGAATAGATCTAATCTTCAAACTCTAGCCAAAACCCTATAAATAGGACCTAGTTCTGAACGGAGCAACCCTTACTTTTGGCTCGTGAAGAATCAAGGTAAGGAGTCATAATTTCAAGTAAATTCTTTAGAAACTTTTGTTTATAATACATTAGACTAATAGTCCTCCAAATTTTATGCTAGGAGACCAAGCAACCAAGGAGATTGAAGCTTCTAAAGTTACTGATTTATCACAAGAAGAGCAAGGATCAAAGGGTAGCACCTAGCATCAAATTCAAAGTTTAAAGGTCCTAGGAGAGGTAGGTCATCTCATGAATGGCAGAAACATCTTGATAGGAATAAAAGCCCTCTGGTTCGATTGAATTCCATGCATGATAGATCATGAATTTCATGTTTTAATGATTTTATGCATTCATACATCTCTTAGCCTTAAATAGAAATAAAAGATGTTATCTTGTCTATTCACTAGAACCCATGCATGTAGATAGCCTATACTTCGTTATCATGTCTAAGGATAGTCATACTATTTTGATTTCTAGACATGATGTGAGTTGATCTCTTGGATTCTATATGGTTTTCTATCAGCAGATGCTCGGACGCATCATAGTAGGACCGTCATACTCACGTAACTTTTTTACGATGAGCCGTCACAGTTTTGTTGTATATATATGCACTCTGTTGTCTCTGACGCATCAGGGAAGGAGCGTTACGTTCATGTAACGGCTGCTCGATAAACCGTCACATTAACCGTGACGCGCCATCAATAGACCGTCAGACACCTGATGTTCTGTCAACCCGAGACAGAATAGGACTTGTCAATTTTAATTATTATTAAGCCTAGTTATCTAAGTTTAAACCTGTTAAAGTGATCTTGGAATTATTCAATCGTTCATGATAGGTATTGCATGATTTTGGCATCTTAATATCATTTTAAAGATATGTTAATTCCATGACCAAAAATCTATAGTTTTGTATTCTAAATCATGGTTTTACATAATGCATTGACAGAGTTTTTATCGTGATTTAGACATGGGTACACATTCTATCTCTATCTATAGAGTCATTTCTACAAGTACATGGCACATATTCCGGTATGTTGTCCATTAGTTCACACTTTGCACTATAGGAACATATTGTTGGACTTGAGGACATCTCTATTGGATATTCCTTCCAATGGACTAGGAAATCTTGTTTCAAGGCCTCCGCAATTCTCCGCGAGCTTGGGATTTTCACTAGGTTGCCGAGTTGGTTGTACCCTTAAAGCCCATTGATTAGAGTACACTATCGATGTTTTCTGGTTATCAGTAGTGTAACGGCGCTATATTGGACCGTCAGGCAATGTAACGGCCCAATATAAGACCGTCACATTCATCTGAGTTCGATTGCTTGATTCTGGTCTCAGACTACTGTAACGGCCTAATCATGGACTGTCACACAACGTAACGGCCCAATGAATGACCGTCACACTTCTCTGAGTCTATTTGATAGTTCTGAATTCAGATCATTGTAACGGCCCACTACTGGAGCGTTACATGATGTAACGGCCCAGTAAACGACCGTCACATTGTTTAAGTACTTAACCCAAGGTTTGACCCAAGGGTTGATATTCCAAAGGTTCTAGATGGACTAGGATAGTCTAGAACTTATAATATTGATCAAGAAACTTAATATAATGATTGGAAAGAGAAAAGAATGTACCGTTATGCTGTCGATTTATTTCCGTGAGCATGACATTGTTTAAATCTTTTTCTTGATCTCGCATACTCTAAATTGAAGCATTCATTCATTGATTGTTGTTATCATGAGTTCTTGACCTTATTACATTCTTGGGGATGCTTTATTGTTACACTCATGGAAGTAGCTTGATTTATACGTGAAGATGCAGTTCGGGCGCTGATTGTGTCCAAGGGCTCTATGCTAGTCCCCACGGCTGATTGTCGGAAACATACTATTTTATAAACCATGGGGTATGATGCTACTGGCGTTGCATTGCGCTGTGAGTACTTTCTTTATAAATAAGTGAAATCCATGAGCACTCGTGAAAATCTAGTCAATTGCTACATGATTGACATTCTCGTGCGTAACCTTTATGGTTATGAAAGTGAAAGTGAAAGTGCATTCTCGTTACATTCTTGTTCATGAAAGGCCAAATATCATGTTCTTGTTACATTCATCCTTGTTCATTCTTGTTCACTCTATCTTACATGATTATCGTGTTACTTTGGTTTAATCGCATGATATTCGCATTCGCATGATTTTGCCTTACTTCTTTACAGCTAAATTGTTAATTACTTTAATAATGCCTTCATATTGATGCAAAGATACCTACTGGGCAAGTGCGCTCATTACCTATTTCCAATCCTTTTCAGGAAATGAAAGTGAGTCTGATTCGGGTTCAGAATGTTCAAGTAGCGGATCCGAGAGTGAATAAAGATGAGCGAAGACTTAGGAAGTCTATATTGTTTAGATGGAGTCAATGTAATTTTCCTATTTCTTGAGTCTAGTAGAGTGAAAGATGGTGGAAAAAGTTATTGTATTTGAATATTTGATTGATAATGGAATGAAGTCAGATTTTTAGTAAATATTGTGCAATTGCATTCATTTTGTGTGATTGTCTTGCGCTCTGATCGTTCTTGCTTGCAAGAGGCTTACTATGCCGGCTGTTCACGCTCCTCGAGTTAGTCTTCCACTGAAATAAAGGCTCGGGACATGACAGTTAAGTTGGTATCAGAGCCTAAGTCTCAGGACATAGGGAAAAGAATCATGTCATAGGATAAGTCCAAGGTTTAAGGACCCCTACCTATGAACTAAGGAAGAAAATTTCATACCCACGTGAGAATTGGGTAGAGCCCGGGATGAGATAGTTATTAGCTTTAAGATTGATTTTCTGTCAGTCTCGCGAGAAATAATAAGTTGTTATATTTCTCTCAGATACCTTATTACTATCATGGCTCATCGCGTAGATTGGGATGGCATGCAACAAACAGTTGTCGGCCTTACACTGGCATTACAAACTATTGCGCAAGGTGGCGCAGGAGCACGGGCTGGCGATCTACATCGCAATTTCTGGAGTTTAAACCCTCCACGTTTCTATGGTTCTTCCAATCCGGATGAAGCAGAAAATTGGATCGATGAAATGAATCGTATCTTTGATGTTATCCAATGCACCGATCAGGAAAAGGTGCATCTGGCAGCGTTTCAACTTAATAAGGATGCACGTACTTAGTGGAAGTCGGTTCCGGCACCTCCGGCCGATGCACCCCATACGTGGGATGGTTTTCTTACCCTATTCCGTACCAAGTACTTTTCTGAGCACGTAAAGGAACGAAAGGCTATGGAGTTCACCGCACTTCGGCAAGGAATGATGACGGTTGCCAAATATGAACTACAATTTTCAAGGCTAGCACCTTACGCACCATATCTTATCAGCACCGATTTCTTGAAAGCCAACCGATTTATGGATGGTTTAAGACCCGGATTCATCGAACAACTTGGAACTCAGAATATCCGCACCTATACCGAGATGGTTCAAAGAGCGCATCTATATGAAAGAACCATGGAGAAAGTGGAGAGGCTCTGAGAAGAAAGGTCAAGCCGAAAACATGATAGGTAAGAAGAGAAAGAAATAGATGAGGGCGAAAACCGTCACATTAAGAGGTCCCGTAATGGGAATGGAAACGGGACGGATAAGAAAGTTAAAGAAGAGAAGGAGCAAGCCGTGGCACCTTGCTCATTTTGTGAAAAATTTGGGCACTCGACAGAACAGTGTTGGAAGCGTCTCGGCGCTTGTCTCAAATGTGGAAGCCGGGAACATCGCCTGCCCCTATGTCCTTTCATCAACGGACAATCTTCAAGGGATAACAACGGACACGGGAAGAAAGGTCGATTAAATGCCATTCTAGACAAGGAAGGTAAGATGATAAAAGGTACTCTTTTAACCCAATCGCCTAACATTAATTCTTAATACATTAAAATAAGTGCACTCTCCAAAATCCATATATTGAATTTGGGGATCAACTTCTCTTAAGTGGGGGAGGGTGTAAGACCCCAGAATTTATGTAAATAATTTTTAAATTTATAAAAATTTTTCTAGAATTTATAAAGGCCTAAATGTATTAATAAATGGGTTATTAAATTAATAAGTCATTATAAGGCCCATTTGTGTTAAGTAATTAACCAAATCCATTTAAATAAAGTTCAAATGGTTTAAGGACCAAGCCCATTAAGTTTGGCCCATATTCTAGAAGGTTATTAAGCCTATTCACATATTTTAAGGATAAAGACTAATTATCTAAGATAATTATATGGATAAACGAATAAAAGAGCTTTATTAAATTGAAACTCTATACACGTTGACTGTAACGGACCATCGGGCGACCGCCACACCCAGGTAACGCGCCTGGACACGACCGTTACATGCTGCAAGTTCCTTGAGTCAAAGAACTCCCAAAAAGATTGGAACTTTGGGATCTTATCCACTAGGGATCGACTTGGGAAGAGTTATAACATTACTAAGGACTCCTAAGGATTAGATTCTGGCAGATTAAGGACTCTAGAATCGATCTAATCTTCAAACTCTAGTCAAAACCCTATAAATAGAACCTAGTTCTAAACGGAGAGACCCTTACTTTTGGCTCATGAAGAATCAAGGTAAGGAGTCATAATTTCAGGTAAGCTCTTTAGAAACTTTTATTCATAATACATTAGACTAATATCCCTCCAAATTTCATGCTAGGAGACCAAGCAACCAAGGAGATTGAAGCTTCCCAAGTTGCTGATTTACCACAAGAAGAGCAAGGATCAAAGGGTAGCACCTAGCATCAAATTCAAAGTTTAAAGGTCTTAGGAGAGGTAGGTCATCTCATGAATGGCAGAAGCATCTTGATAGGAATAAAAGCCCTCTGGTTCGATTGAATTCCATGCATGATAGATCATAAATTTCATGTTTTAATGGTTCTATGCATTCATACATCTCTTAGCCTTAAATAGAAATAAAAGATGTTATCTTGTCTATTCACTAGAACCCATGCATGAAGATAGCCTATACTTCATTATCATGTCTAAGGATAGTCATACTATTTTGATTTCTAGACATGATGTGAGTTGATCTCTTAGATTCTATATGATTTTCTATCAGCAGATGCTCTGACGCATCATAGTAGGACCGTCATACTCACGTAATGGCCTTACGATGAGCCGTCACAGTTTTGTTGTATATATATGCACTCTATTGTCTCTGACGTATCAGGAAAGGAGCGTTACGTTCATGTAACGGCTGCTCGATAAACCGTCACATTAACCGTGACGCGCCATCAATAGACCATCAGACACCTGATGTTCTGTCAACCCGAGACAGAATAGGACTTGTCAATTTTACTTATTATTAAGCCTAGTTATCTAAGTTTAAACCTGTTAAAGTGATCTTGGAATTATTCAATCGTTCATGATAGGTATTGCATGATTTTGGCATCTTAATATCATTTTAAAGATATGTTAATTTCATGACAAAAAATCTATAGTTTTGTATTCTAAATCATGGTTTTACACAATGCATTGACGGAGTTTTTATCATGATTTAGACATGGATACACATTCTATCTCCATCTATAGAGTCATTTCTATAAGTACATGGCACATATTCCGGTATGTTGTCCATTAGTTCACACTTTGCACTATAGGAACATATTCTTGGACTTGAGGACCTCTCTATTGGATATTCCTTCCAATGGACTAGGAAATCTTGTTTCAAGGCCTCCGTAATTCTCCGCGAGCCTGGGATTCCCACTAGGACGCCGAGTTGGTTGTACCCTTAAAGCCCATTGATTAGAGTACACTATCGATGTTTTCTGGTTATCAGTAGTGTAACGGCTTTATATTGGACCGTCAGGCAATGTAACGGCCCAATATAAGACCGTCACATTCATCTGAGTTCGATTGCTTGATTCTGGTCTCAGACTACTGTAACGGCCTAATCATGGACCGTCACACAACGTAACGGCCCAATGAATGACCGTCACACTTGTCTGAGTCTATTTGATCGTTCTGAATTCGGATCTTTGTAACGGCCCACTACTGGAGCGTTACATGATGTAACGGCCCAGTAAACGACCGTCACATTGTTTAAGTACTTAACCCAAGGTTTGACCCAAGGGTTGATATTCCAAAGGTTCTAGATGGACTAATGATAGTCTAGAACTTATAATATTGATCAAGAAACTTAATATAATGATTGGAAAGAGAAAAGAATGTACCGTTATGTTGTCGATTTGTTTCCGTGAGCATGACATTGTTTAAATCTTTTTCTTGATCTCGCATACTCTAAATTGAAGCATTCATTCATTGATTGTTGTTATCATGAGTTCTTGACCTTATTACATTCTTGGCCATGCTTTATTGTTACACTCATGAAAGTAGCTTGATTTATACGTGAAGATGCAGTTCGGGCGCTGATTGTGTCCAAGGGCTCTATGCTAGTCCCCACGGTTGATTGCCGGAAACATACTATTTTATAAACCATGGGGTATGATGCTACTGGCGTCGCATTGCGTTGGGAGTACTTTCTTTATAAATAAGTGAAATCCATGAGCACTCGTGAAAATCTAGTCAATTGCTACATGATTGACATTCTCGTGCGTAACCTTTATGGTTATGAAAGTGAAAGTGAAAGTGCATTCTCGTTACATTCTTGTTCATGAAAGGCCAAATATCATGTTCTTGTTACATTCATCCTTGTTCATTCTTGTTCACTCTATCTTACATGATTATCGTGTTACTTTGGTTTAATCGCATGATATTTGCATTCGCATGATTTTGCCTTACTTCTTTAGAGCTAAATTGTTAATTACTTTAATAATGCCTTCACGTTGATGCGAATATACCTACTGGGCAAGTGTGCTCATTACCTATTTCTAATCCTTTTCAGGAAATGAAAGTGAGTCTGATTCGGGTTCAGAATGTTCAAGTAGCGGATCCGAGAGTGAATAAAGATGTGCGAAGACTTAGGAAGTCTATATTGTTTAGATGGAGTCAATGTAATTTTCTAATTTCTTGATTCTAGTAGAGTGAAATATGGTGGAAAAAGGTATCGTATTTGAATATTTGATTGATAATGGAATGAAGTCGGATTTTTAGTAAATATTATGCAATTGCATTCATTTTGTGTTATTATCTTGCGCTCTGTTCGTTCTTTCTTGCAAGAGGCTTACCATGCCGGCTATTCACGCTCTCTGAGTTAGTCTTCTGCTGAAATAAATGCTCGGGGCGTGACACAAGTATTGCAGGTTGATGGAGATTTCAAGTGTGAAAAAATGCCTTATAGGTAGATCCTTCAAATGGATTGATTTGAGATTGACATGAATTTGAGTTCTATATAGTGCAGGTTTGATTAAGCCCACCAATTCTTGAAACCATGGTAAGAACTTATGTTTGAATGAATTTCCATGTGCCTTCATTGGGCTTGATTCATGTATTATGGTTTTGGGGCTGATTTAATTGCATATCCTTAGTTTCTAGATTTCAGTGCGTGGGTCGACCCCATGGGTCGACCCCTGAGAGTTCCCGAGCCTTCAGGTCTCTCTATTTTCATGTTGGTTGGTTGCATTGGTTGACCCCAAGGGTCGACCCCTGGGAGTTGATGTTTTTCTCGCCATTTGCACCGACCCACCTTTGCCATTTCCTTGAGTGTGCGTGCCGTCTTTGGCACTTGCACCGATCACATCAGGTTTGCACGGACCCATCTTGCTACAAAATTTGCACCGAGTGTACTTTGCACAGACCTTGTCATATGCATTGCACCAAACCTTGCACCGACCACATTTGGCTTTTGCACCAAGGTGACCTTGCATTTGCTGGTTTCTGCACCGACCGTCTCTAGCAGTTGTTAATAGTTTGCACCGACTTTGGCATTTGCACTTTTGTTCATATGTGCATCTATCTAAAACTCTGCACCGACCTTAGCTGCTAAATCTTTGCACCGACCTTGTCATATATGCACATGTCTATGCTACATAATGTGCACAGACTATCTTTATGCTTTACACATTGTGCACCGACTTTTGTTTTTGTGTTTTACATAATGTGCACTAACTTTGGGCTTTTAATTATGATAATGTTTTTAGGCTGATTAGTGTTAACTTGTCCCTGGGTGTCTGGAAACGGGTTTACGGGTTTGGTACCGAAACCCACTTTTCATGATCCATTTAGCTTGGTCTTTTACACCACTACCCTTAGAGTTTCTCCTATGGTATGGGTGTAGCTTTGAGAGGTTGTTACAAGCGCTTTTGTGGTCTTTAGTTCTATATCCCTGCCTTATTTATATCCTGCGATCTCCATCATAGGAGATCAATCCTACAGCCTTATTGTTTTATCCTTTCTTGCAGGTGAAGAAGAACGAGGAGGAGGCGTGCTCATCTAGAGGAGGAGGAAGAAGAAGATCAGGAGACCGTAGTCTGCAAACCATGCCGATCTGAATCCTTTACCTGGGCGTCTCCTACGTGCTTGGCTACCTTCCACACCGAGAATGATCTCCAACACACCCTACCTCTTCTATAAAGGGGCTTCAATGCAGATTTGAGGGGGATTTCTTCTTCTCTCACTTCTATCCTTTTATTTGAGCACAGTTTATCATTGGGGGCAGATATTGTATATCCTTTCATTTCATAGAATTCAAAATATCACTGTGTGTGGGCGGAGCTGAATCTCCGTGTGGTTTTAGTGTCCGGGGTGTGTTCCCCGACGTCGTGTGTGTGTGTGCTGCGGTGGCAATGTGTTGGGGCTTGTCCCCGTGTGGATATTGCTGCGGAAGCAACGTGTGTGGTTGGGGTTCATCCCCGTGTTGCTACATTTCATAGCATGGAGTGAAGTCTCACCCAATTGGGTGCGGGGTGGACGTAGGGTGCCCGTCGTGGTCCCGAACAACCTAAAAATCCTTGTGTCTTGTGTGATCGCCTGTGTGATTGTCATTTCTTCTATCTCCGTTCACAGGTACATTATATAGGTTTTTAATTCACTGCATAATCACACACTGCTACCTCTGTAATCTGTGTTGAGCAAAATTTTCCTATTAGTCGCATTGTTATTACGAGTGAGATCGGAAAGCTTGAGAGAACGTTTTAAATCTCACTTAAGTTTTGGCTATTAACATTGTTAATCTTAATTTCACTGTGTTTAGTTAGGAAAGTTTTTAATTTTTCGCCATCTCGGCAAGGGGACAATTCAACCCCCCTTCTTGTCCGCCATCTCTCTGGGCCAACATCTTGATCTAGGGGACCTTGAAGAGTTTGTTCTTGGGGGTTTTCAGGGGTTCGAGGTTTAACAAATAGGTGTCACATGGGACACCAGAAATTGGCTTCAGTGGGATAATCCCAGGGGACATAATCAGACTTCACTCAGACATGCCACTGGGAGCCAATTATTCGTTGAATCACCTGGATTGTGATTCGATTATGTCCCTTACCACTTCATAAATGAAGGACCACGAGATAGACTATCTCGGGCCTCATCATGAACATGAGGTTAGAAATACAGAGACGATGCAACAGAAATAAACTTAGATGATCTGAGGGATATGCATACAACAGAACCAACCTCGCTCACAACGACGATCAGATATAATAAATTTCAGAGAGGCAGAGGGAGGAAAAATCTCAGAATCCCATATTTTCTTTCATTCTAAAAGAACGCATTCATTTAGCATTGGGGGGAATCAGATTACAAAAGCATACATATGTTGACACCTGTTTTATACCCAATAAGTCGGGTCATCTCCTTATTTATTCAATATGGTGCTCCGAGTTGTTCACTCTTCATTGAATTTCTTTTAATCAGTTGAAGCCTGTTTTCTGGGTCTCAATTCCTGGATTAGACCTGGTTCCTGGTGGCACTTCCTTCAAAAGCTTGGCAATCCCTCCATTCTATTCTCTTGAAAATCAATGATAATAACGGTCTGGACTAAGCGCGTCATTTCATAATAATGCATGAATCATAGGCCGTCACTCTTTGAAGAGTCCCAAGAGTTAGGGTCTCGTTGCCCCTTGATAATAACGGTCTACTCCTTGGCCGTTGTTCCCTTATGACGCCCTATTCCCTGGCCGTTACTTATTTGCAGAGTCCTATTGTTTAGATCTTCTTCCCGTCGATCTTATCCTTTGGATAAGATTGAATATGACGGTCATGCCTTGGAGCGTTATTTCCAAGTGGCGGTCTATCGTAAGGCCGTTACTTCCTTCAGAGAGTCCTGACAGTTCATGCCTTTTCTCTGCTACTCCGTGGACGAGATAGGGTTTTGGATTGGCATTATCTCCTTCAATTCTAATCCTCAGGACCTCTCGTTTGTTTCTTTGGACTCTTGTTGATTTTATCCTCAAGGATTTGCTAAGGATTATCCTCCTTTCTTGGCTGATTTATCTTCAACTCGACCTGAGAGTTTGAGGGGGTCTATAAATAGAACTCTTGATTTCATAACCCAAGAGAGGAAGGTTTGATTCATGACGAAGTGCTGCCAAATTCAGGAGTCATCTACATCCAGGAGGAGCTGCTTCCCACGTCCATCTTCCAAGTCAAGGGAGTATTTTGGGTTTTAGTTTGTCAAGATCATCATCATTGCATGCTCAAGTTTCCCTTGGTTTTATTAATCAAAAGCATTGTCCCTCCTCTTCCTCCACGTTTTCACTGTTGCTAAGCATACACATATCCTCCTAAACTTAAAAAACGCCCTGAGGGGTTAAAAACCAACAACTCCCCGGTAATCCCCTCTCCTTTTGATGTTCTCAAGCTTTTTAGGGATTGATGCTATACTTATGTTGAGGGCTAATTGAGGTTGTGTTGTTTTGCTTTCTACATCCTTGGCAGGTTTTACAGGATCACTAGCACGAGGCCCAAGCCTTCTAGCTGGCTGGAAGGGTTGGAGTTCAAAGAGTTCATATCTTTTCACTGCAGGTTATCTGACGGTCAGGTGCAGGAGCGTTATTTCCTTTTGGCGGTCTATCGCACGACCGTTACTTCCAAGCGACGCATAGGGCTTGGACCGTTATTTGCAAGTTGATCTGCAGGCTTTCCTTGGTTTTCTCTCCCGTGGGCGGGTGTTTCATCCACCTATTTCCAAGGTATATTCGAGTCTTTGACTTGTGTTTACTTTGGTGGCGATCACGACTTTCCTTAGTATTGGGCACTAGCTGTCTTTTTCATCAAATCTATTTATTCTCCTTGATTGTTCCACCCCTAGCGGTGTGTTTTTATTTATCTTTGCTCCACGCCCCGGCGTGTGTTTTCGTTTTTCCCTTAGCGTAATTTGATTGAGATAGCGTGCCCATGCTAGAGTCAGATTTGATTGCCTAGGTTCATGTTCACATGTGCATAGGTTGAGCTGATCTTTGGTAGTTTATTTATCATCTTGCCATATCATTTTTCAAAACCCTCACCATCAACTACTAAAAAAGAAAGAAGATAAGGAGAGATAGGTAAACAAACAATCAACATATAATTTTTTTGGCGATCACGGTGGGACAAGTAGTGCCAATCGTGCTTCTGATTCCTGTTTAAACTTGCCATCATCTGTTTGTTCAGTTGTCTTTTGATCCCTTTGTTTTCCCCCCTTTCTGGTTTTCTGAAACATACGACGGCCCTATCTCGGCGCGTTACAGTGGTCTGACGCAGGGACATCTGGCCGTCGCTTGTCTTTGTGGTGTGAGCTTTCACGGGTTTTCCTGTTACTTCAGTTTGTTTTTGGTTCCCTGGCTCATACGACGGTCTGGAATCCCTGCGTTACATTATTTATGGCGGTCTGGTCTCTGACCGTTATTCGGCTCTGACGCAGGGGCCTTCGTCCGTCATTCTCCTGGCAGGTACGCATCCGAGGTGCAGTTATTTCCGCAGTTTTTGGCTGTGATTTATTGCTTGGGTGCTGCTTGATTTCTGCCATAATTCCATTCATATCTTCATATCATTATGTGCACCATTGTTTGCTAGATTCTAGGCTAGACTTTGCATGCACTCCGGTGCACATAGGGTCATCCATCTTTTCATATATTAGACTGCATTTTCCTACCTTGTTGTGAGGACCTCTCGTCTCCATATTCCTTGGGGCCGACTAGGAAATCACAGCAGGGACCTCCATAAGTCCCCGCGAGCCGTGGATTCCCACACGGACGCCGGGCCGGTTGTACCTTCCCCCCTTGTGTCTACGGTTGCATAAGTGAAGGAGTGGTCACACTTAAAGTCAAGCCAAGTCCATATCCACCTCCTGTTAGGAACCCATTTGGAGAGAGCACATATCAATCAATTCACTAAAGTTCCAAAGGAGAAACCATAAAGAAACTTTGTTTGCATCATCTTAAGCAACTTGGTTGGCTTTTGAGTATCTTCATTCCCTATCACTTATATCTTGTTTGAGTCACCTAGGTGCGGTTGCTCATTGTGTGTTTGTTGTGTTTGTTGTTTTGCATTTATCAAGGTTGTCCGTTGCATGTGGAGTTGTTTTCGTTCGTCCGAATCATATCCTCGAATCGCTTCCTCCTTCACGTTCTATTCCAATCCCCTCTTCGAATCTACCATGGCATCCTGCAATCCTCCTCGCTCCCAAGAAGATCCCCTTCCTCAAGGGCTCCTTGAGAACCCCCCGAGGGTTATTTCTTTCTCCACTGGAGAGGGGACCGCCCCTCTCTCATCCTCCACTCCCGTAGAAGGTGGTCAGGTCATCCCTTCTTTATCCACTCCTTCCGCGGGCTCTGTCCTCCATATGATGGCCCAGTTAGATCCGACCCAACTCCAGGTCCTCTATCAGGCCATGCAAGGGTCCAATCCTCCTCCCTCCGCTACCGTCCAGGGGCACTCTAATTCTTCCATTATTGGGCCGTCCGTTCAGCCCACCCCGATTGAGCTCACCCCGGTCCAGCCCCGGACCATCACCTTTGCTGGCATGGAGAGGGGTCAATCCTCCAATTCGACCCATCAATCTTTTGATAAGGGGAAATCGCCTATCCCCTCTCTTCCGATGGATTATCACCCCTCTGCTCCGGCGGCCCCACAGGCCCTCGTGGGCCCATCCGATTTCTTGCCCCAACAGCACGGGGTGGCCCAATTTCACTCCAATCCGGGTCTATCTCAGGCCCAGTATTCTTCTTACGGCCCCCCTAATTCCACTAGTTATCCTTCTGCTCCTTCCTATGGGCTCCCGCCCTCGGCAACTGCCATTCCTTCTGCTCACCAGATACAATCAACTCCCTTCACTGCCCCTGCTCCCTCTCGAGAGCAGGATTTGCTTAATAAGTGGGCCGCCATGCAGCAACAGCTTGATTTTCTCCAGAAGAAGGTGGGCCCACAATCCTTGGCTGATATTCCTGTCCCAAGCTTCCAGAACATCCGTTTCCCTCCGCAGTCTGAGCTCCCCAACTACCGTAAGTATGATGGGAACAGCAATCCCTTCATCCATGTGAGGGATTTTCTGTATGAATCGGCGCAGTTCCAATATGATGATCGCCTTATGGCGTACCTATTCCGCCGATCATTGGATGGCGTTGCTCTGGAATGGTTTTATTCTCTGCCCCTAGAAGAGGCCGAGAGCTTCAAAGTGGTCAAGGACAAGTTTATTCAGCGGTTCCAAGACCGGGTCGGCCCGGAATATTCATTCACAGATCTGGTGGCCGAGAAAATGAAGTCGGATGAGGAATTCGCAACTTATGCAGATAGATGGAGGCAGATGGCCGCCAGGGTGCCCGGCCATATTCCATAGGAAGAAAAAGTTAAACTGCTAATTTCAAATGCTACGCCCACCTTCAAGAACATCCTGGCAATGAACGATATAGCCAATATGCATCAACTGTATAGCCGGGCGCGATTTATACAAACTCAGTTTAAGGACTCCCCTATCC
The DNA here is from genome assembly GCA_022559845.1 of Amorphophallus konjac. NCBI lineage: Eukaryota > Viridiplantae > Streptophyta > Magnoliopsida > Alismatales > Araceae > Amorphophallus > Amorphophallus konjac. The sequence goes on from CM040127.1 coordinate 229,863,612, forward strand.
ATTCTCTTTTTGAAAATCAAAAGCCCAAGTACCATAAGAAACCACAGGGGCCGGTTACCGAAGGAGTCCAGACAAATGAGCAAGTACAAGCTGTTGCTTTTCCCTACCAAGCCGCACCATTCCGCTACAACCAAAGCCCCCGCAATCCGCAAAACTCCGCTCTGCAACACTTTCAAAACACTCCACAAAACCCTCCGCCTACCTTCACCATCCCGCAAAACACCTTCACCGCACCACAACAACCACCACCATCACCGCAATACCATAACGTCCCTCCACCCGGCGGCTACAACAATAATAATCCCAACAGCAAGCACCCGGCTCCCAGAAGAGCCCAGTATCCTCCATTGCCAGAGACACTTACCGACATATTCTCAGCGCTCATGGCAGTAAATGCAATTCAACTTCCTCCAGAAAAGACTGTCTGGAACCCAGCTGTTGATCAAACTAAGTATTGCATGTTCCATCGGTAGCCGGGTCACACTATAGAAGGATGCTTTCACTTCCGAGATCTCGTGTACGACTTACACGAAGGACAGAGAATAGACTGGGCCGAGATGCATAGGGCCATTATGGAGATCAAAGAGAAGAGAAGGCAGCCGCAGGGGCAGCAAGTGCAGCAGCATCCAGCACCGCAGCCGCAGCAGCCGCCACAACAGCAGCCACCGCAGCAAGCACAAGATCTGGGCATCCATCAGAATCCGATGCCAAACCATCAACCCGCTCCTCCGCAGCAGCCGCCAGCACCAGCACAAGTTAATGTAGTCCAACCACCGGCCTCCAACGCTGGGTGGTCATTTGATGATGATGGCGCCGCACCACAGGTCATGGCCTTCCACCACAAACCTTCCTTCATCCTCCCTACCCAACCAACACCCTCTCCACTCATCCCACCATTCACACCCGCCCCGCTCACCATCCCGTCGTATCCTTCGCCAACCCCCGTCACCGTCATCACACCACCATCCAATCCCGCACCTATCCTTACCCATCCATTCACCCTGCCTTCGCCAGCACCCACATCCATCACCACCCTACCACCCACCAATCCTTCACCTATCATCCGCGCATCCCCCATTAACTTCACCAACCCTCCGCTTTACCAAACTGCCTCCCCCACGCCACATATTCCACTCATTCGCCCCGCAGGGCCCATCATACTATCCCCCGATGCCGCGGCAAATTGTGCTCTAAGGAGCGGGAAGATGTTCCATCGGAACTACGCCACTACTAGCAATCCCCAGTCTTCCCAACCGGTGGCCGAACAAGAAGAAGCTGAACCGTTACCGGGGACTCAATATGATTTACTGCATCATCTAGATCGGGTACCCGCCAAGATATCTGTGCTGGAGTTAATCAAAAGGTCCACTCTCCATCAAGATGCACTGAGGGATTTTTTGCAGAAGGTCATGGTTAGTGAAGACATGGCAGTCGACAGTCTACCAACGGCGCTAGCAACTATCTCTAAAGGGCCGGCAATCACATTCTCTGAGACCGAGCTTGCACCTCCGGGGGCTCGGCAAATGCCGCTCTGCATAACAATTACTTTGAACAAAGTCGACGTTGAAGCAGCACTGGTCGACACTGGGGCCTCAATTAATGTCTGCCCCCTCAGCACTCTCTGAGCCTGCAATATATCTGAGGAGTTACTACGGTCTACCCCCACCACTATAGCAGCATACGACAACTCAAGGCGGGCATGTCACGGGGTAGTCACTATTCAGGCTGAGCTCGGGCCTCTTGCCATGGCTGTAGAATTCTATGTACTTGATATCGACCCTATGTTCAAAGCTATCTTGGGTCGTCCCTAGATCGACACACTTGGCGCCGTGCCCTCTACTGCGCACCAATGCATTAAATTCCCTTTTCAAGGGAGGGTCGTCAAAGTTAAAAGTTTATCCACGGTACAGTTAGTGAAGGCCATCTCTGAACAGATTCTTCCTACTCTCTGGCCAAGCAGCCGGCCCGTGCTATCAGTGCTGGACCTAAACTTTCCTTGGGCGTACACCACTCCTAGGCCCGTCACTACCCCGGTCAATATCAAGGCAAAGCCGCAGATTCGAGATTCAAAGGGGTGGAACATCATATTGAAACTGGGCTATCAACCGGGGAGAGGCCTCGGTGCACAGCTGCAAGGGATGACCAAGCCCATACCAAAAGGAAGAAAAATGGGCAGACGAGGTCTCGGTTACAAGGAGACAGCATTATCAATGATGGGTGACTCTGGGCCGCTTACCTGGGATTACCGTCAGCATTTTGTCAGAGGACCCCCACAGCCGGGCACGTTAGCTGCGAAGCCAGTCCAGTCAGAAACCGACACGGTTTGTCCAGTCGCCAGTCCACCCCCGTTGCCAAGGGGGCTAAGTGACGATGTGATCGACTACAGCTGGGCTCTCCAGGGGCTGTTTTGTGAAAGAGGCAGCCAGAAGCCACAGAAGGATCAGCTCATGCAGTGGAGGCCGAAGAAGCGGCCTGGTAATGGTTCAAAGAAAGAAGGGAGCTCGCTGATTGCCCTTTCTCTATCTCCCTCTCATTTTCAGTGCATGATCCAGCTGAAGGGGTTTGTACCCCGTCCTCCTCCGATTATGATCAATCCATCCTTCAGTGATCCACTCCAGATTCCGATCAATCCTCCTGCTTATGGGCCTCGCTGCCCCATTAATCTACCTGCTTTCCCCATCCCTCCGTTTTTTAACTCTCAAATCCACGAGATGTGGGGTTCCTCCTCTTGTGATCTTTTCTTCGATTGCATCTTTCCTGAGCTGTTCCCTATGCAGCTCCCGCCTCCTCCGTCGTGCTACGTGGTCTCCACTGATCTCCAAAAAAAAAAACGTCAAATTTGAAACAGAGATTTCAGTGGAAGATTATGCTATCCTATCTCCATCCTCCTCCTCCCAGGGGCACGAGTCCCCTGCTCCTTTCCTTCCATTAAGCTTCCTCTCTCCCAGGTAAGAGTTAGGGTCTAGCGAGTCTAGAGAAGTAGAGTCAGTTAGGTCTAAAGAAGTAGGGTCTTGTTCTAGGTCGTTCAACCCTTCCCCTCCTGAGCCACGCTCGCTTGCGCATCCTTCCCGATCTATTCCTGATAGGTTCTTGCAAGATCTAGCTCAGCGGTGTCATGCTCTTTTGAAGTGCCCAGAATTCGTCGCCACGGCGATTGCGATTGAAGATGAAGAAGAAATAGAAGGGGTGTGGAGCGATGACGGATTAGGCGTCTATGAAGTGCTGGATGAGAAAGACCCAATTGATGAAGACAGTAATGTAGAGGACACTGCCGACTTATATGCAAAGGGACTGAAGAGATTCGACCAGCCGTCGACGGCAGTGGATGAACCTACAAAGGAAATCAACTTGGGAACAGAAGAAGATCCAAGGCCCATCAATATTTCAGCTAATCTCCCTCCACAGGTAGAAGAGGATCTAATTAAGGTACTGAGGGAGTATAGCGATTCTTTCGCCTGGTCTTATGAGGACATGCCAGGTCTTGACCCCTCCTTAGTGGAACACCGGCTCGTGCTTAAACCAGGGGCAACACCTGTTAAACAAAGGTCGAGAAGATTTCACCCCCACATGGCCTTGCGGATTAAGGAAGAGGTCGACAAACTTTACAAGGCCAAGTTCGTCAGAGTAGTTTTATACCCTCAGTGGGTGGCAAACATAGTCCCTGTTCTCAAGAAGGATGGAAAAGTGCGCATATGCATTGATTTCAGGGACCTTAACAAAGCGTGTCCTAAAGATGATTTCCCGCTGCCTCATATAGACGTCCTTGTTGATAACACTGCCGGGTACGAAGCTCTATCATTCATGGATGGGTACTCAGGCTATAATCAGATCCGTCTCGCTCCTGAAGATCAAGAGAAAACCTCCTTCACCACGCCCTGGGGCACATACTGCTATGTAGTTATGCCTTTTGGATTAAAGAACGCAGGCGCCACCTATCAAAGGGCGATGATGGCTATCTTCCACGACATGATGCACGTCTATATGGAAGCTTATGTGGATGACATTTTGGTGAAGTCAAGATCAAAAGAAGAACACCCCTCTATTTTGGCTAAAGTGCTGCAGAGAGCCAGGGAGTACAAGCTAAAGATGAATCTGAAGAAGTGCGTATTCGGAGTCTCCTCGGGGAAGCTGCTAGGTTTCATAGTGAGCAAACGGGGGATCCAGATTGATCCTAACAAAGCACAGGCCGTCATGGATATGCCTCCGCCGAAGAACATTACGGAACTTCGAGGACTGATTGGTAGATTGCAATTCATTAGAAGATTCATATCCCAGCATTCTCAAAGGTGCCGTCCGTTTTATGAATTGCTCAAGGCAGGGGTCAAGTTCGAATGGAATCAAGATTGTCAAAAGGCCTATGAGGACCTCAAGGAATATCTATCCAATCCCCCGGTTTTGCAACCTCCTGTCCCTGGGAAACCCCTGATCCTATACATCTCGGTCATTGAGGACTCCCTAGGGGCAGTTTTAGCACAAGTGGATGATGAAGGAAAAGAGCGGGCTACGTACTATCTTTCTCGGTTGTTTAATCCAGCTGAATCCAGGTACACCGCTATGGAGAAGACTTGTGCCGCCTTAGTGTGGGTAGTTCAGAAGCTTAAACATTACTTTCTCGCCCACCCAGTTAGGCTGATCTCTAGAATGGACCCGATCCGTTATCTCTTAGAAAAGCCCGTTCTTTCTAGTAGGTTAGCTCGCTGGCAGAGCTTCCTCTCTCAATTCGATATCACCTTTGTCGTTCAGAAGACAGTCAAAGGATATGCCATCGCTGAGCATCTTGCACATCTCCCTATTCCTCACACCGACTCTATTCAGGATGATTTCCCTGATGAGCATCTCTCTGTCCTTTCTCAGCATCCCTTCTGGTCTCTGCATTTTGATGGTGCGCTTAACTCACAGGGCCAAGGGATCGGTGCTGTCCTGCTTACTCCTGAGGGAGTAACCATCCCCTTCGCTTATCAACTTCGATTTCCTGCTACCAACAACATCGCTGAGTATGAGGCTCTCCTGGCCGGCTTGAAGCACGCCTATCTCTTAGGCGCGCGTTATTTAAACATCATAGGAGACTCTCAGCTCGTCTTACGGCAAGTTCTGTCCACTTACCGTACCCGTGACCCCAAGCTCAAACCCTACCAAGATTTGGTCACGCTCATCGCTAAGCGATTCCGCAAGCTAATCTATATCCATACTCCCCGTTCTCTGAACATTCTGGCGGATGCATTGGCATCTCTGGCCTCCTCCTTATCCTTCCCTCTCAGTCGTAGTACTGAGACTGTCGTCGTCCAGAGGATGGACGCACCCTCTCTCCAGGATCCTTGGTTCACCAACCTTAGGAAGTCTGCAGAAGTGAGAGCTGAAAAGGAAGATCTCAAGGAGGTATCATTAGCAGAACTAGAGGAAATTTTGGATGAGGAAGAATTACCTTGGTACCATGAAATCGAGTTATTTTGCAAAGAAGGGGCATTCCCAGAAGGGGCAAGAGCTGAGCAGCGCAAAGCAATAAGAAGAGCCGCCGCAAAGTACACTATCATTGCAGGAGAACTATACAGGCGCGCTACTAACGGAATGCTCATGAGATGCCTAGATGATGTGGAAGCTTGGAAAGTAGCAGAAGCAGCACATTCTAGCGAGTGTGGAGGTCATGTCAACGGCCAGGCTCTAGCAAAGAAGATTCTTAGGCAGGGCTACTATTGACCCACTCTGGAGGAAGATTGCTCCCTCTATGTCCGGAGGTGTCTTAAATGCCAACTCCATGCTGATAAAATCCACTCTCCAGCTTCATCTCTTCATCCTATGACTGCTCCTTGGCCATTCTCTATGTGGGTTTTCAACGTCGTCGGCCCACTCGGTGATCCTAATTCTCAGATCAAGCACAAATCCTTCATTCTCACAGCAACTGAGTACTTCACCAAATGGGCCGAAGCCGAGGCGTACGCAGAGATCAAAGCTACAACGGTGTGCCGCTTCATCATGAAGAATATCATTTCGCGGTTCGGAGTGCCAAGCAGCATCATCACCGACAACGGGCCCCAGTTTGTCTCCCAGGAGCTTAAAGACCTCTGTAAGAAATTCAAAATTACATTGCATCATTCATCACCATATTACCCTTAAGGCAACGGTCAAGCCGAAGCCACTAATAAAACTCTTCTTAAAATCATTAAGAAAACATGTGAAGCACACAAATTTTCTGATTGGCCTGAAAGATTGGTGGAAGCTCTGTGGGCTTACTGCACCTCCGTCCGTACTCCTACGGGACAAACTCCCTATTCTCTAACCTACGGGATGGAGGCGGTGCTCCCATATGAGATCTTAATCCCTTCACTCAGAGTACAGCTCGATAAGGAACTTAATCTCGATGAACGTCGAGAGGCGTTGCTGATCCAACTGGAACTCCTAGATGAGAAGAGGATGAATGCGGCCGATCACGTATCTGTTTATCAAAAGAGAGTTTCGCGTTATTGAACGAAAATTTTGCAAGGGTGAAATGGTGTTGAAACGCAAATTCATTCGGTCTGCAGGTCCTAGGTCTAAATTGCAACCTAACTGGGAAGGACCGTTTGTAATAAAAGAAGCTTATTCAGGGAATGCTTATCGTCTAATCAACGCGGAAGGTGAGGAGCTCTCTCACCCGTGGAATGGGTTGTATCTTAAGCGTTTCTTTCCTTAAAAATCTAAACCATGTACTTTTCCGGCAATAAGAAATGCCTCCCTATCTTCAAAAGAGAGTCTTGAGTAAGGCAAACACACACTACACGACGCCCCTGGTCGGGTTCCTTGCTTAAAAAGACACCATTTTTCCTCGGCCATGCTTTGGGGGAAAGTCAAAGTCCCTGTACGTTTCATTCTTCGGCTGCATCCAGGGGCAAGGAGTAAATAAGAAGGAGACAACCGATCCAAACTCCCTAACGAGAAGAGGTCTCAAATAGGGGCAAGTCCGTTATGACCTGACTCCACAAGAAAGTAAAGAAAAGAAAAGCAAAGGAGTGCTCTTTACCATGAAATCAAAAAAAAACATCACCTCAAGGTCTGTGAATGAACTCTCAAAAGCTCCAAAAGAAAAGAAATTAGGCATGACAAGAGTGGCAGTACAGTTCCCCGCGGGACGTTATGAGCCCGGTCGCATGCATACCTAAGTGGATAAAGGTTCGATGACGAACATAAAAGAGCCCCGGCACAACAGACCAAATCTCTAATAAGGTTGTACGGTGAGGGAATCAAGTTCTAAAAACTTCCATATCTGGCCTAAGCTTACCCCCATATTCCTTTTTCTTTTTAGGACTGAGACGAGTACCCTAGGTATGGCTTTGGTAAAAACACCGTCACGATGATCAGGTCTCGGCCAGGGGTTGTCACGCTATTTGCACGCCGGTCTCGAGACTCAAGCTAAAAAACAAGGGAGGTCTCGTGTTGCTAGAAAGGCACTGGTGTTTCAAAATCCAAAAACATCAAATATGTTTCAAAATCCAAAAACATCAAATATGTTTCAAAATCCAAAAACATCAAATATGTTTCAAAATCTAAAAACAATCAAATATTTTTAAAATCCAAAAACATCAAATATTTCAAAAAAATCCAAACAAATCAAATCTTTTCAAAAGCATTCAATACTTCCATCATCTGCATAACATGCATCGCATTTTCATTATGTTTTCGCCTATTTAATAAGGCTCCACCCCTTGACCAAATATCAAGAAACGGTCATTATCTAACTTACTTCGAGGCAAGGGGTTGAGTCTAAGAACGGATCTAACTTGTTCCATGTCTAAGTGTGTGCAGAGTACAGGGGCAAGCCCAAAGGTAAAAGCTCACAACTATGCAGGTTCAGGTGTGTAACGCGCCAGCATCAGACCGTTAAAGTCATGTAACGGGCCCATCTCGGACCGTCACTTCCTTCAGGCGTGGGCTTCTTCCTTTCAATTAAACCATCATCATGACGGTCTGGGAACATACCGTTACTTTGAAATAACGGCCCAAGATCCATCCGTCACCTCCTTCAGAGATTGAGTTCCTATTACTTCCCTTATGACGGCCTACTTCAGACCGTCGTTTCCAAATAGCGCCCCAGAGTACATCCGTTACTCCCCCCAGAAACTCTGATTATTCACATCAATCTAATCTTCCAAAGCACACAACTCAAGTTCTTTCAATTGAGGCAATCTCATCTCATTCAAGCAAGCTTAATAAAATGTAATTCATGATAAACCAAGTTCTGAGTGGCAATCTCATAACATCTTTCATAAACAAAGGAAAATCAAAGTACATTCAACTTCTTATCCGCAAGAGGGCGGATTCTTCTCAACTCTTTCAAGTAATCTCGGCGTGTTTCGTCATTTTCTTCAACTTCTGCCTACCACGGGCGCACCTTGCTGATCTCCCACATGGTCAGCGCGTTCCGGATCGCTCTTTCATCTTCCTCGGTCCCCATCTTCCTAGGTAGGAGGGGAGGGTAGTGCGATAGTGCAGAAACACTGATTCGAGGTAATCCGATCTGAAGGTGGCATCGGTGCGGGTTGTAGATCGCCATGGTAGTGTTTCCAACCAGCTGGAGGTCCAGGCCTTGACGCCGCGGTATTTTAAGAAGAATGCTTCGAAGAACGCTTGGTCGCATGATGAACCTTTCAAGAGGCAAAGCATTGAAGAAGAGGCGCCATTCATCCCGCGTTTTCTTATCCGTCGTCCTGCATTCAACATGAGAAGAATATCCAAAAGCCCCTCCAATGAAGAAGAGGGGGTGGCTCCCAAAGATCCGGCTCGCCGAAGTTATATCTTCCTTGGGAAGGAATTTGATTCTCACTCCTATCCAACACTCAAGGAGTATCATGGAACCGAACAAAGGCCCTCCAAGGCAAGCCGAGCTTAGTCCTTCATAGAGGTATGAGAGGACCGCTTGAGAAATAGACATACCCCGCCACAGTCCGCTAATAATGCTAAGATTTTGGATATCTAAGAGGTGGTCGGTTGTGGAGAAAAGGAAGACCCCGCACAAGCAAACCGCTGCCGCCTTGGCTATTGCTTCGTGTCTCTCCCACTTATTTTTATAGTGAGACACTATCCATTGTGCCATAGGGATCAAGTGAATGTGGCGCGGGCTGATCATGGTCCGCACGTCCTTTGGGTTATGAATGAAGTCGCTTAAGATCAAGGACGGATCAATAGGTTCTATTGTATAGCAAACCCGATCCTCATCCCCCACCTTAGTCTTAGGAAGGGCTAGGTAGGTCTCTACCTCCTCCAATAGGACGGTTGCTTCAAAGGAAGGGAAGATGAAGGTATGAGTTTGTGGATGCCATAGTTCCACAAGTGCTGAAAGGCTTGGCCAATCGAAAGACAATTTCTGAAAATTCTTGCCTAAAACCAAGAGAGGTTGGAGGTGCCATGCTTTGAGGATGGATGTGACCTCTATGGGAAGTACCTTTACCATGGGAGCCACCCACTTTAGATTGGAATAACACCTTGGGCCGGGAAGGGGCTTGAGAAAAGAAAGGAGGAAGTCATGAAAAGAATAAGTACAGCAAAATTCTGAACTTTGGATGAAGTTATAAGTACTTACCACTCTTTGGACGTTAGAACTTAAGTGCTTGGGAATTGAGGTTAGCCGTTGGAGCCCTCCATGTTCCTTCCTTGCAGCTTTAGGGCCGGTGTAAGCTTTCTCCTCCATAGCCATCATCTCGAAGCTCCTCTTCATCATGCTTTCTGCCCTTTGGAGGAGCTCTTCAAACCCTAGAACAGAGGTTTTAGCAAAACTACGATTTTGATTAAGGTTTTAAGTTGCCAAGGCTTGTATTTAACGTTGGAAGGGTAAGACCCGGGCTAGAAGGCTTTATCTTCAATTAGGATAAGTCCTAGCGGTGATTTAAGTGGCTAAACCTCGGGTTTTAGTTATCTCGACTCAATCCGATTCGGATTGCGACCCAGACTCTAACGGTCCATCGCATGGCCGTCACTCCACTCTAACGTGCCATCACTCGACCGTCGCATTCTCTGTGGGTTTCAGTCCCCCGGATCATGTTCTGTGGAGAGTAACGGCCGTATGGTCTACCGTCGCTTTCTGTAACGCTCTATCCCTGAGCCGTCACATTCTCAGCCACTTGGTTCTTTCTCTTCTGGGCTAAAACGCTTCCTGACGGTCTTACTTCTGACCGTCTCTTGATTCTGACGCATCCCCTTCGGACCGTCACATTTTCCTGCTAGTTGCCCTGCCCAACTAACGTTCTGCCATGATCAACGGTCTGAGCCTTGGCCGTTATCTGTCTCTGACGCACCATCCATTGGCCGTCGTTTATCCTGAAGCCCCACAGCCCGTGTGGGCCTCTGATGATTAACGGTCTCTCACCAGAGCGTCGCTTGATTATGACGGTCAGATCTTGGACCGTCACTTTCTCTGCTGCTGGGTTCAAGCTATTCCTTTAATCCTTGACTAGACCTGGCGGTCTTTCACATTTATACACCTCATCTTCTTCCCATTTTCATACATACATTCCGGCATACATCTCATTCATTCATCCACATTTCATCCATCCTGTACATCTCATTCATCCATTCACGCTCGCATCAAATTAAAACAGAAAAATGAAAAAGATAATTTCATTCCATTTTTAACCAAAGATTCTATACAAATAAAAAGAAAACATAAGAAAAAGCATCATTCGGCCGGCTTATCCACTGGGCCACCCTCATCCTCCCCATCCTCTGGTCTCCTCGGAGGTGGCGGTGCTATGGAAGCACTCTCCTCCTGCTGTCCTCTCTCCGCCCTCTCATTTCTCTGTTGGCCGGCGGAACTAACTAGGAAATCCCCAACCGAGCCACTAGGGGCAGCACTCCTATGAGCCCCGCTCCGGGAAGAACTCCGCTCTGGTGCCCGGCCTAGCATCCGGACCGTCTGCTCCATGGTCTGCAACCTGATCTTCAGTGTGAAGATCTGGCGTCGCGTCTCCCGTGCCTCGGTCCGGTAGCGATCAAGATCCGCGGTCCCAAGGCGAAGGTCCTTCACCTCGGCCTGCGCCCGTGCTAAATCTGCCCGAAGTTGCTCCATCTCCACGTCGTCCGCATGACGAGGGGTCTCCGCTCTCAGTCGGGCTATCTCTGCCCGCACGAGCTCCGTCTCTGCTCGAGCTCGATCAGTCTCGGCCCGGCTCCTCTCTACCTCTGCCCTCGCCTGAGTGGCCTCTGCCACTGCCGCTGCCAGCTCTATCGCCTGTAGATTGCATTGCATTGTATATAGGTTAGTCGTATAAATTTAATTAGCATAAGCATAATCAAAAAGCATGTAAGTATCTTACCCGCTCCGCGAGGGTGGCCTCCGCCTCCTCGGCCCGGGCGACCGCCTGAGCAAAATCAGCATCTCGCCCAGCCCTATCTCCCGCAGGCTGCGAGGACGACGATGGGGCATCCGGTCCGGCTCGTTGAGCTCCCTCTGCCCGCTGCATTGTCATAGCCGAAGCATTAGCATCATGCATAATCATAGTCATATCATGAGCATTTAGAATCTCACCAGGAGCTCCAGAGCAGTCCGGTACTCATCCCACTGTAGGATGGTAGAGTGGAGTAGTCCCTCTAGCTCAGCTATCCGCCCCTCAGGATCGAGCTGCATGTAGAAAGAATAAGCCAGCATGTCACCTCCACATTGCATCATATAAGAAAGAGTTTCTTAGTTTAGAATTGCATACCGGTCGTCGGGTACCTCGGTATACCCGGTCGCCGTAGTGTCGAGCGAAGGCCTTCAGGTAGGCCTCGTCGCTCTCGTCCTGCTCTTTCACGGCCCTGCCTCGCTGCCTCCAGTCGAGGACGTACTTCGCCTTCCGGGCGCGCCAATCCACACTCCCACTGATGCCCCTCGCCGACTTGCCTGGGCGGTCATCGTTGCGATGTGGAAAGGCCACCTCGGGCTGGTGTAGTCCCCGAGTCCGCAGGATCAGCCTGTAGTGCAGAGGCTCAATGATATGGATGCAATGCAACCATATGTCTCGCCCCCGGTACGATAAGGACGCCTCCACCCACGGCTGTCCTGTGTAGCCCTCGCTGCGGTACGGGGTCCATCTCACCTGAAAGCATTTCATTCATTTCATTCATTTGTCAGCATTTGTCAGCATATAGAAGCATATAGAAATCATTTTGAGTCTCGGGCTTACCGATGTGTGTGGGTAGGCGTCCAGGTCGTCCTGGATCGTCTGGGTCAATCTGAGGATCGATCCCGTGTCCCTCGCCACCGACCATCACCTCGCGATTGGTATGAGGCCGGGATGGAGTAATGTACCTCTCCCAATGCCCGGGAGGTACATGTAGCTCCAGACCTGCATTTAGAGATCAAGTCAGTCGAATCATTTGCATAAGACATTTTGCATAAATCACTGCATTGCATAAACATGGCATAGTAGAAAGCATTTAAAATGCATTTACCTGTAGGAAAGGCGAGAAGCCGCCCAGCATGGTCTGCCAGTCCGTGGTGCTCAGGGAGTCGAACAGGAATGCTAGTACCGCTGCCCCCCATGCATACTTCCTCACTCTGCCCAGATCCTCTAGCAGCGGCAGCAATCTGCAGCTGATGACATCTGCCCGAGTCGCGAACAGGAGCTTCCCGAACAGTAGCATCAGGAAGCGCCTGAGCACTCTATCTCCCTCTGCCCCTGCCTCTGCCGCCACGCGAGGGCGCACCTGGTCAATCACCCTGCCCAGATGCTCTTCCGGCAACTCTCCTACGGTGATTGCCGCTCCCCTCAATCCCAAACTTTCCTGCAGCACCGATCTCGCGAGCTGGGAAGAGGACTGACCCGGCCTGATCAGGTCCAACCCCAGCAGCTGCTGCGCTATCTCCCGGTAGTCCCCGTACGTCCATCCTGTCACTGCGGAGCCGTGGACTCTTAATCATGTAATCCTCGCTATGTCTTCCAATGTGGGGATCATGTGGCCCCACGGGAAGATGAAAGCACGGCTGATCGGGTCCCATCTCTCATGAAGTGCGTATAGCAGTGGCGTATCCATCCGGATCACCTCGATGCTGAGCACCTCGCCGAATCCCATCTCGGCAAGTCTCTCCCTCTGGTAGTCGGGCAGTGCCTGGTACACCGCCCGGATCTGAAGCCAGGAGATCCGTGATCTCCTCTTTCCCTGCATTGCATATTAGATCATTAGTTAGTCCATTTACATCATATAATCGTGGCATAAACATTCATAATTGAAAACAAAACAAAAATTAAAAATTGAAAACCCTAGAAAATAGTTTGAATCCCTGGCAGAAGTAACGGCCCTGTGTTAGGGCGTTACTTGTTTCTGACGCACCCAGGATGGAGCGTCAGGGTAGTGACGGTCGCTGGCAGGACCGTCACTTCGTCTGCTGGTTGGGATTTTTTCCCTTGCATTCTTGTGGTTTCCCACTTTGGCCAAAGGGCCTACAATGACTCCTAGTGGGTTCGTAGACCCATTTCTACCCTCATTCCCCACATGCACACATGAATTAAGAACATAAAAAATCAAAATTTGAAAATTAGGGCGGAGGGCCTACCTCGTGGTCCATGGCTCTCTTCTTCTTCTTCTGTGGTTCCTTGGGCTCCTCTGCACCCAAGGGAACTTCCCCCTCGTCCCCCGTAGTCGTGGGAACTTCTTCTTCTTCCGTTTGATCTCCCCTCGTCGGTTGTTCCGCTTCCGCCGGCGGGATCACCTCCCGTTCGATCCGGCGGCGAAGCCGCCGTATAGCCATCTTCTTTCCTCTCCCTCTCTTCTGAGGTGGTGGCTGCGGTGCCTCGTCGCCGGCCATTGGAAGGTGGAGGTGGAGATCGCCGGTGGGTTTTTCTGGTTTGGTGTTTTGGGGGGTTGAGTGTATGGAATGAGACCGAAGCCGTTCGGTTTGTTTTTTTTGAAAACTCAGGAGAAGCGACGGTCTATCGTTAGACCGTCACATAGTCTTGACGCTCCCCTCTAAGGCCGTCACTTGTGACTGACTGTTTTATTGAAGAATTTGAACCGACTTGGTGTTGACGGACTAGGGGTAATCCGTCATTTTCATGTGACGCTCCTGAGTCAGGCCGTTATATGCTTGCAAGTTTCTTGATGAATGAATGGTCCAATTAATACTTGAATATTCCTATTGTCTATCATGTTGTTCCTTATGGGTACTTTTTGCACAGACAATGGTTATGCCTAAACTCTTATTTTGATGGATTATTGTTGGAACTATGAACAGAAGGCACGCTTCGCCGTCCGTCAAGCAGGTAAGTCAGGTATTGTATCTCGTTCCCTTATCCCTTAATGCATTACTATATGTTATCTATGATGTATTACCTCGAGAACCGGCTGGTCATTCAGGTGTCCTGGGATCTGATGTTCCCCTTAAACAAAAATGATGATGATCAAAGTTCACATGAATAATCGTTGGACAGGCCGTTAGGTTGGAAAAGTTGGGGATGATGGTTCTATCTTGCACGCCGTGGTTGCAGATAGTGTCTTGACTCTGGTTTCTCCAATCTAGCAATATTATTCTCGAGTATTTGATATTTTATCTTTCTTTGCATTTGCTTTGAAGATTTGTTTTTCTTTATCCCAGCATGCATCATACGCATTCTTTGAGCATTCATGAGCTTCATTTGGTCAAGAGGTCTCATTGACGGTGAACAGCTGTGTTCTTGATCCCGGATAAGGAGAATTATTCCACTCTGAATTTGAAGGTTTCCTTCGATTTGCTCACTTGATCTGGTTGACTGAAGATTCCTGTCTGGAGTTTAGTCTCTTTCCTTTCCGTTGCCTCCGGCGGCCAGCCGTGTTTCCTTTCCTTAGTTAATTAAATCCTCCAGACTTGCATCCTTTGGTTAGCTATTTCCTTGTGATCAGTTTTGAAGTTTTTCCAGAAAATTCTTATCGCTTGTTGGTGAAAAACGGGTGTCGTTTACCTTAACGCCCTCTTTTTGATCCACTCCGTTTCATTTTCGCTTCATCTCCATGTTCCATTTCACTTTCGCTTCACTTCCGCTCGTTCCCCTGTAAAGAGGACGTTAAGGAGGGGCATCTGTTGACACCCGTTTTATACCCAATAAGTCGGGTCATCTCCTTATTTATTCAATATGGTGCTCCGAGTTGTTCACTCTTCATTGAATTTCTTTTAATCAGTTGAAGCCTGTTTTCTGGGTCTCAATTCCTGGATTAGACCTGGTTCCTGGTGGCACTTCCTTCAAAAGCTTGGCAATCCCTCCATTCTATTCTCTTGAAAATCAATGATAATAACGGTCTGGACTAAGCGCGTCATTTCATAATAACGCATGAATCATAGGCCGTCACTCTTTGAAGAGTCCCAAGAGTTAGGGTCTCGTTGCCCTTTGATAATAACGGTCTACTCCTTGGCCGTTGTTCCCTTATGACGCCCTATTCCCTGGCCGTTACTTATTTGCAGAGTCCTATTATTTAGATCTTCTTCCCGTCGATCTTATCCTTTGGATAAGATTGAATATGACGGTCATGCCTTGGAGCGTTATTTCCAAGTGGCGGTCTATCGTAAGGCCGTTACTTCCTTCAGAGAGTCCTGACAGTTCAGGCCTTTTCTCTGCTACTCCGTGGACGAGATAGGGTTTTGGATTGGCATTATCTCCTTCAATTCTAATCCTCAGGACCTCTCGTTTGTTTCTTTGGACTCTTGTTGATTTTATCCTCAAGGATTTGCTAAGGATTATCCTCCTTTCTTGGCTGATTTATCTTCAACTCGACCTGAGAGTTTGAGGGGGTCTATAAATAGAACTCTTGATTTCATAACCCAAGAGAGGAAGATTTGATTCACGACGAAGTGCTGCCAAATTCAGGAGTCATCTACGTCCAGGAGGAGCTGCTTCCCACGTCCATCTTCCAAGTCAAGGGAGTATTTTGGGTTTTAGTTTGTCAAGATCATCATCATTGCATGCTCAAGTTTCCCTTGGTTTTATTAATCAAAAGCATTGTCCCTCCTCTTCCTCCACGTTTTCACTGTTGCTAAGCATACACATATCCTCCTAAACTTAAAAAACGCCCAGAGGGGTTAAAAACCAACAACTCCCCGGTAATCCCCTCTCCTTTTGATGTTCTCAAGCTTTTTAGGGATTGATGCTATACTTATGTTGAGGGCTAATTGAGGTTGTGTTGTTTTGCTTTCTACATCCTTGGCAGGTTTTACAGGATCACTAGCACGAGGCCCAAGCCTTCTAGCTGGCTGGAAGGGTTGGAGTTCAAAGAGTTCATATCTTTTCACTGCAGGTTATCTGACGGTCAGGTGCAGGAGCGTTATTTCCTTTTGGCGGTCTATCGCACGACCGTTACTTCCAAGTGACGCACAGGGCTTGGACCGTTATTTGCAAGTTGATCTGCAGGCTTTCCTTGGTTTTCTCTCCCGTGGGCGGGTGTTTCATCCACCTATTTCCAAGGTATATTCGAGTCTTTGACTTGTGTTTACTTTGGTGGCGATCACGACTTTCCTTAGTATTGGGCACTAGCTGTCTTTTTCATCAAATCTATTTATTCTCCTTGATTGTTCCACCCCTAGCGGTGTGTTTTTATTTATCTTTGCTCCACGCCCCGACGTGTGTTTTCGTTTTTCCCTTAGCGTAATTTGATTGAGATAGCGTGCCCATGCTAGAGTCAGATTTGATTGCCTAGGTTCATGTTCACATGTGCATAGGTTGAGCTGATCTTTGGTAGTTTATTTATCATCTTGCCATATCATTTTTCAAAACCCTCACCATCAACTACTAAAAAAGAAAGAAGATAAGGAGAGATAGGTAAACAAACAATCAACAACATATAGGTCGATGCTCCTTGAACATATACCAGACTATGCTGGCACTTAGCATCTGCAGAGGAACAGACCTCGGAAGCACAAGCATAAAAAGAAAACAGAAGCAGACTACATAGGAGAAGACAGATCGAAAGAACAAGATGGAAGAAGAGGAGAATGTAGCCCCTTAGGGCATTTAAAACCAACCCCACCTTGCATCTCTTTCCGTAGACTTCTATAGCTCTCTCTCTTTCTTCAGATCTCTTCAGTAGGCTCTCAGACCTTTCTCTTCCCTCTCTTTTCTCTGGTTTTCTTTCCCCCCTTGATGATGTTTTCTCCTCTCTCCCCTGGATCCTTTCCTCTTTTATCTTTCTTCGATCTCTTGTGTCTCCCCCCATCCGATACACGCCGAAGGCGTGGGTTATATAGAGGGCTGACCCTCTTCTCTCGGCACGGACCTCTCCCGGTATGCTACTGCATCGGCGCATTCAGCAGTAGCATCCTCGGCGTGCTCCAGCCATAATGGGCTTGGGCCCCTCTACTCAGTGCATTGGCGTCGATAGAGGCCATTCCGAATGAATGGGCCTTTCCTACTGGCCATATGGGCTTCTTAAAGTGCTCATTTGTTCTCTTTGCTACTTACTTAGCATCCGGCATTAACAGACAAGTGCGGAGCTATGTAAATCCCATTTTACGAGCATCAGAATATTCTGACGATCCTTTTCAGCAGACAGATGATTGCTCGGGGGTTGACGTAGTCTTCATCAGCCTGACTATCTGAATGATAGCCGTGCTAGATAGCAGCTTGGCCAGTAATGGCTTCAGCCGGACAGAGTGTCAGGTGTAGTGGATCTTCTTCTACTCTGATTCTCATAGTTTCCAGGGATGACACAGGAGCTACACCCTTGATTGATCTTCAAAGCCCTTAGCTTGCTTCGGCCTCTTCTTTTATTCTTGTACATTTTTCAAGTGTCAACATCGGCGAAGGTCAAGAACTCCTCGCTGGGCTTCATCCTCTCATGGGCCAGATCAACCATGGAATACTTGGGCCCAACCTGATCTTGAAACTGCTGAAGAAATTTCTCTTGCACAACTTGAAAATTCACCACTTGGTCTTGCGGCAATGTAAAGAACCATTCCCTAGCCGGGCCTTCTAAAGTAAGACCAAACAGATAAGCCATCAAAAGTTGGTCATGTTGGAACTGGGTCGACTCATACACGAACTCCTTTAAGTGCACGTAGCGGTCACCGACTCCACCATAGCGGCAGTAAGCAGGGATTTGTGAACGCGGTGGAAGCTGAAGATGTTGGAATGCAAATGGGATGCTCAAAGAAGATTCGGGATCTATCTGGCATTGAAGCTCTGGCGTTGGGCTTGAGCAATCATCTCATCAATGGGGAGAGATCGAGAGAAATGCGAGCTAGCCTGCGGAAGAGAGTGTAAATTTAGACCAGGACTATGGTATTGGGCCAGATAATGGGATCAACCCGGAGAAGAGGAAAAGACCATCCTAGGAGTGGAAGGATACCCAGGCCTGGGAGAATCATAAGAATGAGGAGAAAGACCCACTGGGCCAGCAGCATAAGCGAAAGAGGGAGTGTACCTATTAAGAGAAGTGGGCCCATTAAAAGAATAAGAAGACCCATTATAAGAGTGAGGCCCATTCAGATGGTTGGCAATGAGCTTCTGGTCCTGGACAGGGTCAAGAAGTGATAAATGGGCCGAGAGACTCGCTTGTGTCTCGAAAGGGCCGCGAGAAGATGGGCCTGTGTGGGAAGAGGAGTCCATGCGGGAATAGGAAGGCGAATAGGAACATTACAGAGGGTTGATGCGATGCTCCATGGGAGAAATGGAGACTAAATACAAGGAAAATCTAGGTAATATACGGGGGGAGTAAGGGTCCAATGACCCAGTAGGGAGCTGACCCAATGGTGTGAGGGAAGAGAAGAGGAAAATAGAAACCTAGGACAACGAGACTAGACAAATAGCAACACAGAATGAGCTTGCCTAAATCGGCCTAATGACAAAATTTATATGAATGATGGGGGATGAAACACAAACACCACAAATGGACCTGGATAGGCCCCAAACAATATGAACAATAAGAAGAGGTCACCCAAGTCAAACAAGTTTGATGTGATAGGAAGTATTTTATTGTCAATGTTCAGGGCCTTTTAGTGATTTGGATTATGATTAACTCCCTCAAGATAGGAAACCTATAGGGAATAAGGTCCGAACTTTGGGTTTGACTAAGGTTAATTCCTCCCAACGTATGCAAAATGCGAGCCTAAGGGGTGGAAAGGTACAACCGGCCCGTCGTTCATGTGAGAATCCACGGCTCATGGGGACTTACGGAGGTCCTGGATAAGGTCACCTAGTAGGCTCCAAGGAATATGGAGACGAGAGGATCCCCTACCAAGGTAGGAATGCAACTACAAATGATAAAGATGAATGAACCTATGCGCACCGGAGTGCATGCAAAGTCTAGCCTAAAACTAACAAACAATGATCAAATCAATATGGCAAGTATAGTACAATGATACATGGCAACCAGGGAGAGATAAGAGGCACCCAAAATGAATATGAAATGATATGAAATAACACACAACTATCAGTTTTGGGGTGCATTGTAACACATATAAATGGTCTTATGAGAGACCGCTCAGGGAGGTAAACGGCCAGGGTAGGGTCGTGTAATGACAGGGAGTAGTAAAAAGAACAAAAACACAGAGGCTGAAACGAACTGAGACTGCAGGGACAGAAGCGTACCTAACTTGACGGTCTATCGAACGACCGTGCAAAGTGTGGAACGGCCCTGGATAGACCGTAGAGAGTCTGTGAAGCCACAAGCGTAAGAAGACCAGTAACGTACCTGAGCCAGCAGACGTGAACTACCTTTTGACAGATCGTGGAAATGAGTGCACGGTCCGAGGGAGACCGCTGAAGCTATCAGGCTCACAGAAAGATAGACACTCGTGAGAAGGTAATGGATGGTCTGTCGTGCGACCGCGCAGTCACTAGCAACATGACAGAAATTAAAACAAGAACGCACCTGAGACTGGGATGGCATGATCTATCGTCCAACTACGGGAATGCTTGAGCGGCCCCGGTGAGACCGTGCACCACTCCGAAAATAGAAACGCAATGTGGATGAGCTGACAGCCTTAAACAACTTAAAAAAACCGTACCAAGCACAAGAACACAGGTCAACAAAACAACAGCATGATGGGCACTAGGCGTCCCACCGTAATCGCGAAAAAATGAGTTGTTGACATGTTTTTCCCCCTCCCGTTCCCTTTACCTTTCTATATCAGGATATAAAGACAAGCAGAAATGAGGCTTGAAGGGTGGAGAGGTATGTGTGTGATCGTGATCACCACCAAGACACGGGGTACCGAAGAGTACTACGTACCTTGGAAAGGGAGAAGACACTCGCCCAAAGTGCAGCGCTGGCAGTTGTACACTGTCTGACTCTCTATTCTGATTCTCATAGTTTCCAGGGATGACACAGGAGCTGCACCCTTGATTGATCTTCAAAGCCCTTAGCTTGCTTCGGTCTCTTCTTTTATTCTTGTACATTTTTCAGGTGTCAACATCGGCGAAGGTCGAGAACTCCTCGCTGGGCTTCATCTTCTCATGGGCCAGATCAACCATGGAATACTTGGGCCCAACCTGATCTTGAAACTGCTGAAGAAATTTCTCTTGCACAACTTGAAAATTCACCACTTGGTCTTGCGGCAATGTAAAGAACCATTCCCTAGCCGAGCCTTCTAAAGTAAGACCAAACAGATAAGCCATCAAAAGTTGGTCATGTTGTAATTGGGTCGACTCATACATGAACTCCTTTAAGTGCACGTAGCAGTCACCGACTCCACCATAGCGGCGGTAAGCAGGGATGTGTGAACACGGTGGAAGCTGAAGACCTTGGAATGCAAATGGGACGCTCAAAGAAGATTCGGGATCGATCTGGCATTGAAGCTCATCAAGCTGGCGTTGGGCTTGAGCAATCATCTCCTCAATGGGGAGAGATCGAGAGAAATGCGAGCCAGCCTGTGGAAGAGAGTGTAAATTTAGACCAGGACTATGGTATTGGGCCGGATAAGGGGATCAAGCCGGAGAAGAGGAAAAGACCATCCTAGGAGTGGAAGGATACCCGGGCCTGGGAGAATCATAAGAATGAGGAGAAAGACCCACTGGGCCAGCTGCATAAGCGAAAGAGGGAGTGTACCTATTAAGAGAAGTGGGCCCATTAAGGGAATAAGAAGACCCATTATAAGAGTGAGGCCCATTCAGATGGTTGGCAATGAGCTTCTGGGCCTGGACAGGGTCAAGAAGTGATAAATGGGCCAAGAGACTCGCTTGTGTCTCGAAAGGGCCGCGAGAAGATGGGCCTGCGTGGGAAGAGGAGTCCATGCGGGAATAGGAAGGCGAATAGGAACGGTACAGAGGGTTGATGCGATGCTCCATGAGAGAAATGGAGACTAAATACAAGGAAAATCCAGGTAATATACGGGGGGAGTAAGGGTCCAATGACCCAGTAGGGAGCTGACCCAATGGTGTGAGGGAAGAGAAGAGGAAAATAGAAACCTAGGACAACGAGACTAGACAAATAGCAACACAGAATGAGCTTGCCTAAATCGGCCTAATGACAAAATTTATATGAATGATGGGGGATGCAACACAAACACCACAAATGGACCTGGATAGGCCCCAAACAATATGAACAATATGAAGAGGTCACCCAAGTCAAACAAGTTTGATGTGATAGGAAGTATTTTATTGTCAATGTTCTGGGCCTTTTAGTGATTTGAATTATGATTAACTCCCCCAAGATAGGAAACCTATAGGGAATAAGGTCCGAACTTTGGGTTTGACTAAGGTTAATTCCTCCCAACGTATGCAAAATGCGAGCCTAAGGGGTGGAAAGGTACAACCGGCCCGGCGTTCGTGTGGGAATCCACGGCTCACGGGGACTTACGGAGGTCCTGGATAAGGTCACCTAGTAGGCTCCAAGGAATATGGAGACG
The DNA here is from genome assembly GCA_022559845.1 of Amorphophallus konjac. Taxonomy (NCBI): domain Eukaryota; kingdom Viridiplantae; phylum Streptophyta; class Magnoliopsida; order Alismatales; family Araceae; genus Amorphophallus; species Amorphophallus konjac. The sequence continues at coordinate 229,885,363 of CM040127.1, forward strand.
AGAGGATCCCCTACCAAGGTAGGAATGCAACTACAAATGATAAAGATGCATGAACCTATGCGCACCGGAGTGCATGCAAAGTCTATCCTAAAACTAACAAACAATGATCAAATCAATATGGCAAGTATAGTTTAATGATACATGGCAACCAGGGAGAGATAAGAGGCACCCAAAATGAATATGAAATGATATGAAATAGCACACAACTATCAGTTTCGGGGTGCACTGTACCACATATAAACGGTCTTATGAGAGACCGCTCAGGGAGGTAAACGGCCAGGGTAGGGTTGTGTAATGACAGGGAGTAGTAAAAAGAACAAAAACACAGAGGCTGAAACGAACTGAGACTACAGGGACAGAAGCGTACCTAACTTGACGGTCTATCGAACGACCGTGCAAAGTGTGGGACGGCCCTGGATAGACCGCAGAGAGTCTGTGAAGCCACAAGCGTAAGAAGACCAGTAACGTACCTGAGCCAGCAGACGTGAACTGCCTTTTGACAGATCGTGGAAATGAGTGCACGGTCTGAGGGAGACCGCTGAAGCTATCAGGCTCATAGAAAGACAGACACTCGTGAGAAGGTAATGGATAGTCTGTCGTGCGACCGCGCAGTCACTAGCAACGTGACAGAAATTAAAACAAGAACGCACCTGAGACTGGGATGGCACGATCTATCGTCCAACTACGGGAATGCTTGAGCGGCCCCGGTGAGACCGTGCACCACTCCGAAAATAGAAACGCACCGTGGATGAGATGACAGCCTTAAACAACTTAGAAAACCCTTACCAAGCACAAGAACACAGGTCAACAAAACAACAGCACGATGGGCACTAGGCGTCCCACCATAATCGCCAAAAAATGGGATGTTGACATGTTTTTCCCCCTCCCTTTCCCTTAACCTTTCTATATCAGGATATAAAGACAAGCAAAAATGAGGCTTGAAGGGTGGAGAGGTATGTGTGTGATCGTGATCGCCACCAAGACACGGGGTACTGAAGAGTACTACGCACCTTGGAAAGGGAGAAGACACTCGCCCAAAGTGCAGCGCTGGCAGTTGTACACGGTCCAGGAAGAACCGCTCAATGGATGGCACGGCCGCTCAATAGGCCGCTCACAGCGTTGGAAAGAGAAATGAGACGAAGACTGGTTTGGCTCCAAAACTGTACGTAGACGGCCGTGCACAGAATCTGAACGGTTCGTGGAGGACCGCTCTTCTCTGCAGACGGAAGGAAGAAGACCATTCAAAGCCGCCAAACTCCAAGTTGTAGGACTTGATCCTCCACCCCTTCCGGTCGGCCAGAGGGGATGGGCCTCGTGCTGTGCTGATGCTAACCTGCAAAACAACGTAGAGAACAAGAGAACAAAACCCAAATTAGACTTGGAAGGTGTAGTAGCTATAGAAGAAAAGGGAAAACCAACATGATAGCATGGAATGGGCGATACCTGGGGTGGTTTTTAAACCCCTATAGGGTGTGAAAATGATAGGAGGGTGTGAAAATGATGTGAAACAGTGAAAAACGTGGATGAAAAGGTGATGAAAAGAAGCATGCAAAGGATGAAAACATAACTAAAAGCCTAGACCAAACACAAAGAAAGTGACTACTCCCTTGATCGGAGGCTCAAAAGGACGTAGAGAGCCTCCCTCCTTGGCTATAGCTCGCTCAAGAATTCGGCAGAGCTTCGACGTCGACGTTGGATCTCCCCCCCTTCAAGCTTGGACTAGGGGTTCTATTTATAGACCCCTGAAAGTCCAGCCCCGAAATTGGATTTTCCACTTAAAATTAGGCCGTGATAATAAAACAAAATATGTAGATAATACTTCTATCTCCCACTAGGATCAAACGGCACCCCATTTGGTCGAGAAACCGCGGAGAAAATGGCGGAGGAAGGCGGAGGTTTAACCACAGATGGAGAGAGAACAACCAAATATTCCACAAATCTCGGGCCTGTATGCGGTCGTTCGATAGGCCGCCCAGACTAATACGTGGTCCATTGCTAGACCGCTTACCTCTGTCGGTGATAAATAAATAAAACAATAATGTAGCCAATTATCCACCGAACTGACTGGCTATCACGGCGCTGGACTCTTTAGGATAAAACGGTCTAATGATAGACCACTCAATGAATGGCACGGTCCAATGCTAGGCCGTGTAAACCGTGTCGGTGATAAATCCAATAAAAAAGGATAAATAGATAATTATCTGAAAAATCAACCGGCTTAGGACTCTGGGAATTGGACGGTCTAAAACCAGGCCGTTCAATGGTAGTAAACGGTTGAACTGAGACCGCGCAAACGCTTGTCGGTGGAAATTCAAAAAATAAAATAAATATCCAATAAATTACTCTAAGCTTATAAACGGTTCCAAATAGACCGCCCAATCATTGAACGGCCCATCGCTAGATCGCGTACAGCCTGGACGTTTGAAATTAACAAAATGGGATAAATGGGCCCATTTTACCCCAATAAACCAAGCAAAATCAAGGCCCATTAAGCCCGATTCCAAGAGCAAACCTAGCCAGGGAGGGAGATACCCATAGAACAAGCCCAAAGACATGCCTGGAAATAGCCCAATGAATAATGGACAACTCGAGGCATCAACAAATGGCGATAAGAGGAAAGACCCAACTCATAGGCAAAAAATGGGTGTCAACAGTCAGGTCGGTGCAGCTATTTCAAATCTATTGGTAAGGTCGATGCACCTCAGTTATGATCAGAATAAAACTCGGTGCAGTTACTCTTCTGAAGAAAGACTCACAGCGCTGTGTAGCTAAGTCTCAAAGGATGACTCGACACATCATGAAAGACACCTGGATCAGAATAAGATGCTACTTAGTAAGGTCGATGCATCTAGAAGGCACATCGACGCAACTGGATGATGCACAGATATTCAGCATGTCATTGAAGCTTCCTGCCCCGACGCATCAAGAAGATGAACTGCCAGAGTACTTTTGAGGTCTACGCATTAACACAATGCATCGACGCATCAATGCACTCAGTGATCCTTCTCCAATAACAACATTAATGCATCAGGGCAATGCTCAGAGGCAGTAGCCAAGGTATTGAATTCAAAAAGTAGTTACGTCGAAGCATCATGGCCATGCATCGACACATCAGGCCACAACCCATGATTAAATACTTAGTCAAGGTCCAATGCTTCGATACATCAGAGACCAACATCGACCTGTCTACCTTGGGCCTTAATTCTCATTATTTGTCTGTGAGCAAGGATAATTATCTGACATTAGTTGGATTGATTAAAGTGTCGGCTGATATGTTGAAGGTTCAAAATGATATTTGGAATATCAATGGAGGGCTGATTTGGAAAAATGAGCTGCAAAGATGATTTTTGATCCAGGCATGTGACTACTCGAAGGAAGAGTGCGTGATGGCCATACTGACTAAGAAATGGCGCGAAATCACTTAGCACACGTGGCATTTCTCTCTATAATTCTGATTGTTATCAGAATATTCTTCAACCCACGTGGACGAATCAATTTTCTACTGTTGATCTATATCGCGGAAAGGAGAAACTCGATACTTTGTTCTATAAATTAGAGCGGGCTCGTTGAGAGGAAGAAGCTGGAATAACGAAGAAAAAAAAAGGCACCATCTGAAAGAAAGAAAAAGAGAGTGAGAGTTGAGAAGTGAAGAGAGAAGATAGAAAGAGCCAGCATCTAAGCAGAAGAAAGGAGAAGAAAGGATCGAGAGAAAAGAAAGAAAAAGAGATTGATCGAGATTGAAGCAGCTGGTTCCAAATTGAAGATCTGTGTTCATCTGTTCTAGGATCAAGTCCTGAACAGTTCATTGCTCTTGCGAGAGCTACAATTTTTATTTCATCAGTTGTGTTTTTCTTTGTTGTTTTCGTTCTCCATTTTACCTTTTCGATACTCTGTTTGGAGTTTGGGGTTCCGCCTGTGTGTTAAGGAGAAGGGGGGGCAATCTCTGACATTCCCTCTGTTGGTCAGAGGAAGAGAGGACGTGTCCTCTAGGTAGTGCGCAACGAGGTATTGCTCACGGTTTCCTTCTGCTGTAGCAGAAGAAGGGAGAGTGGGTCTCTCTGGTCACTGCGGATGGTAGTGGTGGTCAGATCCTGTGGGCTGCAAGATCGCTATTGAGGGATCTATCTCCCTCAAGTCTTCAAGCTGTTTGGCATCAATTTATTGTAGACTGAGTCTGCTTCTTGCATTTACAAGGGAAGCCTCACTCTAGTTGGAGTGAGGGGTAGACGTAGGCAGACTGATGTCTAGCCGAACCACCTTAAAACCTCTATGTCGTATGATTGCTTGTGGTGTGTTTTTGGTTATTTATCAGTTTTCTATGGCATGGGTGATGTGCCTCTGAGTTCTGCAATTGTTCCCTACCAAGTGTTATTAATGAGTCTTACAAGAACTTTCATTGTGTATTTGAGCTTGAGTTAAGGTCTGCACAGGTATCTGCTCTTATTCTCATCTTCACAGATTGGCCAAGTCTTAAGTGTTTTGAGAGCTATTTTGATTGAGCAGCATTCACTGCTATTTTGGCCTGATACTGATTTAGACCACGTTGAATCTGAAATTTTAATTGAGCCATTATTAGTTCAGGCTTTCATATATTTCAAATTGGGCTATTATTTATAGTTGGATCCATTCACCCCCCCTTCTGGATCCCTCCGTGCACCCATATATTCCAACAAGTGGTATCAGAGCAGGTTACTGTTTCATCGGATCAACGATCCGCAAAAGATCCTGCAATTCCTTTCTCTGGTGCTGGTCTGAGCGTACTTAGTTTGTTGCATTGAATTGTTTGTTGATCTGTCTCAATGGCTCACCCACCTATTTTTGATGGACCCAATTTTAATTCATGGTTTAGCAGCACGCGTAGCTATGTTAAACTGATTGATCCTAATCTATGGAAACGTATCACTCATGCTCCACACAGATTGCCGAAGGACATGTCTAAGTGGACAGACACACATAGATCTAGGAATTCTAAAAATCTTAGAGCATTAGATTTAATGAAGGCAGCTACTAGCGAGGCATTCCATTCTTATTTTTATAATTGCAGGTCTGCAAAAGAGATATTAGATAGACTGAAGACTGCTGATAAAGGAAATGAAGACAGATGCATGATGGCAAATGAAGGCTATCACAGCAGTGATCAAAATGAGGATGAGGAAAAGGTAAGCAATCCTTTCGAAAGTTTTTCTATTGAGGATTGGAAAAATGCTTATGGTGATTTGATTGAAAGGTATGAAAATTTGAGAAAATGGAATAAATCCTTGAAAAAGAAGTTAAACAATCTTGAGAATGCTAACTCTGTAGGTGAGGGCATTGAAATCCTGAAAATAGAAAATAACATATTTAGAAGACAACTGAAAGATCTTGATACTTTTAGTTCAGAACTTGATTATTTGAAATCTTAAAACAAGAAACTCAAAAACTAGGTTCAGGAATCTAAACATAGATCAATGAATCTTGAAAGTGAAAATAGATTGATCTCTGAAAAATTGGAACATGTGGCTGCCCACCCTGGGCACTGCAGGGAGCCTGGGCAGTCACTCCTCTGGCCGCCCCGAAGCCTGGGCGGCCAACCCTATGGCCGCCCAGACAATGGGCTTCAGAAAATGGGAGAACAGGCAAACGGTCTTCTAGGCGGCCAACCCTATGGCCGCCAAGACAATGGGCTTCAGAAAATGAGAGAACAGGCAGACGGCCACCCTGATGGTCGCCTAGGACCTTGGGAAGCCACACTCTTAGTCACCCAGTAGAACTAGGCGGCCAGACCCATGGCCGCCCAGCCCTGGACGCGACGGCCACCTTCGTGGCCGTCTCCTGCAATTTTCACGAAAAACCCACATCCGAGCTCGTCGGGAGCTCAAACCAAGCCCCATTCGTCGCCGATCGAAGGGGAAAACACGGGGAATCATCCTCGGACCATTCAATCATCAGAAAGCCTTATCCAAACCACAAATCAAGGCTCAATTGGCCCAAAATCGTCACTCATGCCCTCCCGGCATGCTTTAACCCCGAAGCAAGAAGAACCCCCAAATCTCTACCTCATCGGGCATGGAATCGAAAGAAAGCACGCGGGGATAGTAGGGATCCGTCCCCCTACTTGATAGATGCTTTAAACCTCACCAAAGCTTCGATCAGATGCTCCCTGACACTGCCGATCCTCATGAATTCCCCCGCCACCGCCTCCGGTCCAGCACGCCACGCCTTCCGGGTTCATCCTCGCCGCACGCCGCCACTGTCGCGCCGCCACGCACCCCCCTCGCCATCTCCGTCGGCCCCCAGAGTGTGAAGGGAGAGTGAGAGGGAGACGGGGGACTATAAGGAAGAAGAGACATGGGAGGGGGATAAGGAAACAGAGGGGGAAAAGGGGTTTAGGGTTATAATTTTAGTTATATTATTATTATATTACATTTACTATATTATCTTCTTTCTATTCATTTAGAAAATCACAGGAACACCGAAAAAATCCTGAAAAATGGAATCCGACCCAAAAAAATTCCAGGAAAAAGGTAGGACCGCCCACACACTGCCATGGACCCAAAACACGCCACAAACGCGTCGATAACGGGTCCAAAAAATTATTATAAAAAAGTATGTAGCCCACTCGAGCACGATCCGCGACCCACGGAACCAGATTCGAAAATCCAAGGCGTTACAACCCTCCCTCCTTATAGAAATTTCATCCTCGAAATTAGGACAAAGCGCAAAACTCAGGGGGAAGAACTCACCCAACGGGTAGGACTTCGTGGCCACATCACTACCAGATGTGCACCGCACAACCAACACTGAGGGACACCACCAGACCGGCCCAATTAAAGAGCCCTCGCGCTCTACCACAGCGATCCATGCCAGACCCCGCACCGACCGGGGTACACAAAACCAACAAGTCCGACATCACCTCAGCACCCTCAAAACCTCCCAAGTCACAACACACCTAGCACACACCATACGCGGAGAAACACACGATCCGTAAACGGGAAGATCGCAATTAGCACCTACTCAGGTCGACAACTTATCCAGCTACAGGACACCGAGTACCCACAACAAGAAGCACCACCACACCTTGGCTCAGATGGCAACACACCGCCAAGCATAATTAGCCACAACTCTTCTGCTGGCTCAGCGCCGCCAGCGACACACATTCACGAGCCGAACGCCACAATACTCACTAGCCAACGCCAGTTCCAACAACCAATGCCTCGCCGAACAACAACAACACCAAGGGCACCTTACGGATGACTGCCAGAGCTTCACCAATCGCGAACCACCACACAAAACAACCAACTCTCCGCACCCACGCACACACATCAATCGCTTGGACAGCTCCCTGCGAGCCAAGGGAACACCACAATCTGAACAGCGGCACCACCAAATGCACCATGCTCCAAACTCTCTTGAGTCTCGTCATAGACAAGCACTCCAGCCACAACCGCCACATCTCTTGATCGATCTCGAACCTCATGCCCGCCGAACAACTGCCACAATAAACAACTCTCAACAGGGCGCTTAACAGTTCCAACAACTCCTCAACTACCCATCACAGCATCCATAGAGGATCTCCCCGCCAATGCCAACACCTCTCATTCCCCGGATCCACCTTCAGAACATCCACACCGACCAAAGTCGGTCAACTCCCAAGCTCATTCTTGAGCACAAAACACCAGCGCCAAACAATTGGCCCAAAAGACCACGACCTGCCTCAATACCAATCGCTACGTGGCTCCACCCTAAACCACGTGACACAAATCAAGGGAAAAGCTAGCACAACAAACAACCTTCACCGACCACTCTCACCGCTGAGCCTCCCGATTCTCAGCGTTTCCAGTACCACTCAACATGATACTGCCACCTACGCACGATAACCAAGGCCATTCACATGGCCGAACACAGCTCTTCACCCAAGAGCAACTCTCCACAACCAACTCTGGAATCTCCAGAACACGCTTATTACAGAACATGCTCCCTACTCGACCACTGACGAGTATCACATTTTGTATCATAATTTGCATCACACACATCACCTTTCAGCATTAAAGGAACACAATTGTGCAATCTAGACAGTTAATTTTACTCTCACACATAATTTAAGTTTGCATACATTTTATCATCATTTATGAGTAAAAATGACAATGTGAGAATCATTCAAGAAGTTGCACAACTATTTTCAGATAAAAGAACAGTAATGCATTGAATTTATAATTTTTGCAGGACCAAGAAAAGAAGGCGCCCATGCACTGGGGTGCCTCTTTCAAAAATAAAGAATTAAGGGGCATGAAAAGAAGAAGGTGCCCATATGCCTGGGTGCACCTTCAGAGGAGGCGCCCAGTCAGTTGGGCGCCTATTTCAAGAGTTGCAGAAAAAAAAAGAAAAAAAGGGACAGAATAGAAAGAGGCACCCATGCTCTTGGGCGCCCTCTTGAAGAAGGTGCCCAGGCCCCTGGGCGCCCCCTTTTCCAGACCTGTAGAAAAGAAGAAACAATAATAGAAAAAAGGAGGCGCCCATGTGGATGGGCGCCCAATTGAAGAAGGCGCCCAGTTGCCTGGGCGCCCCTTTCAGGGCCTGTAGTTCGAGACACTTTTGCACAACTCGAGGCAGCAGTCAAAGTACGAAAATGTTGAATAGGTGACCTACAGAGCAGTCGCCCCTTTAATCGGCACGTGAAGCAAGGCAAAAAAGTGGCAGGAAATCTACAAAAGAGGTGCCCAGGGTACCAGACACCCTTTAAAAGGCACCTAGGACCCTGGTCGCCCCCTTCATGGCACATGGATCGAGGCTGTAAATAAAAGAATGTAATAAAGAAATGGCGCCCGTCTCCTTAGTCGCACATTCAAATGAACGATCAGCGTCCCAGTCGCCTCTTCAGTTGCGTAATTGACGCCTTCGAAGCCTCCATGACATCCCCTTAATTCACTCCCTTTGATGGCTAGAGGCTTAATGGGCGAGATTTGGCCTGCTAATCATTGAAGCCCCTGTGAACTCTATATAAACCCACCCGAGAGGAGATCGAGGGGGCCTTAGCTAGTTTTTTCCCTTTTTACTTGTTTCAGTTCTTAGCTAGTTTTAATTTGTAGTCTTTAGTTAAGCTTCCTCTCTTCTTCTATCTCTCTCCATCCTTCAAATTTCTTCTCATCTCCCTAAGGCGGAGTTTCCCTTTCGGTCCTCTGACGGCGGCGTTCATCACCAAAGCGGGGTGGCAATCAAAGGCTCGACACGACGTGGCGGCGTCAATCTTCCAATCCTCGGCTATATTTCTTCCCTTGTTCTTTTAATTTCAAGTTGTAATTTTGATTTTCATAATTATAATTTTTATTTTCATAGAAATAAAAATTTATTTTGGAAAATTGTGATTTCTTTTCTCTCTCTATCTCTTCCAAACTTCTCTTCCCAATCCCTCTCATTTTCTTTAGTTAGATTTATTTCCCATGCATCTTGATTTTCTTTTTGTATAAACGCACACTAAAATGATTCTTTCTCAAATATAAGAATTTTTCAACGGGTTTTAAAATTAAAAATATTTTTTCCTCGTGAGATCGACTCGCTATTCACCACTTTACTCGTATTTTCAAATCTATTTAAGTGAGTGAGTGCAGTTAATAATTTTGAAATTGTGTGTGGCACGACATATTTTAAACGACATTTGTCGAGCGCATCAAATTTTTGACGCCGTTTGCCGCGGACCGAAATTAATTTTAATGGTTGGAAATTCTTGTGTTTGATGTAGATACGTGAATACTAATTTATTTGTTTTTATTTTGCGAGAAAAATCAAAAAATCAAAAAAAATCACAAAAATTCAGACCTAAAAATCTCAGAAAATAAAATGTCACAGGAAGCGTCGCTGAAGGTCAGAACTGTAGCAGAGAAGCCAAAAATTAGAAAATTCAAGAAAATGAAGCGTCGCTAAAGGTCAGTAAACGTAGGTATAGGTCCTGTTCTGAAATTTTTTTAAAAATCCCAAAAAAATCAAAAAAATTCCTGAAAAATAAAAAAATCAAAAAAATCAAAAAACACCAAAACATTATTTAAGGTTTTATTTTGTAATAAATGTGCATGTTCTTTGTTATTTTTAGTTGATAGTTCCTTGCATTCATCTCTTATTGAAAAAAAATCTTTGAAAAAAAATATAGAAAATCAGAAAAAAAATTTATGCCATCATATTTTCATTCTAGTAGCATCCATTTCACCCATTGTGCATTTTAGTTGATTTTCTATTCACTTGGATTCTCATTTGAAAAAAAAATTCCCTTCTTTCTATTTCCACTCCTTAAGGGCACATTAGGTTCCTTACACCCCTCTTGGAATTAGGGGGACTCTCCATTGAGCATTCCGTCTCTTTGGACTGGAATTCCCTTTTCTAAAACCTTCATAAATCTCCGCACCCGTGGATTCCCTCACGGAAGCCGAATAGGTTGTACCACGAAGTACCCCGAAGATAGATTGCCCTTAGAATGTTTCACTTAAAAAAAGAGTTTTGGAATCTATTACTATTTTGAAAAATCGGTGTCTAAGGCTAGAGGTTAAAAAGCAAACGTCTAAGAGGACTTGTGGTTATTTAATTAGGACCCTACAAGAGTAGGGGGAGCCTCCCACAACCCCACCTCTTACCTGACGGGTTGACCAATTTGGTAGTGAGTGCCAATCCTCCTTTGCAAGTATTCATATAGTGATTAATTCATAACATTTACATTTAGTAATTCATTCATTGCATTATTTTTTAAAATTCAAGAAAAATAATTTTTTTTAAAAAAAATCATCATCATTGTTGCATAAACCATTCAGTTAGGAATCAATTCATTGCATTGTTTAAAAAAAAGAGAAAAAAGGAAAAAATATTTTCCTACAAAGTAAAATAAAATAATAATAATAAAAAAATCAAAAAATCAAACAAAAAAAAATCATATTCAGTCTTTCTTGGGCCTTTTGCATTGCCACATTCACATTTGATAGGGCCCCTTAATGGATCTTTACATGCTAAACCATGCGGGCCACTTGAACATGAATTCTTCATTTACCCAATATCATCAAAATTCTTCATTCGTCCACAATGGGATTCACAATTCATCTCTTACCCAAGAACCATACCAATTGTCATCGGATTTTTCCACTCCTTATTCTCACACATCTCAATATCCTAGGTGTGAAAACCAACAATCATCTTCTTGGGCACTTTGCCAAGACCCCAAGCAAAATCCTTCAAGCTCACACTTTGCAGATTGGGCTTCATATTCCAATGATCCTTACACTCAAGCCCAACAACAAGGACAACCCATGTACTCCCATTCACCTCAGTATCAACTGATTCAACTCATCTTGGCAAACCAACAATCCATTCAAGCTTAGTTTGATCGACTTGATAAAGACTTCAACATGGACCAGCATGCTAGCCTCCCCACTCAGCACTTTGCAAATCCATTTCATGATTTTGATTTGAATGATCAATCCATAACTTCTCAATCCAACAACTCTCGAATAATTTAGGATGATATGGAGTAGACATATCAGGAGAACTGGGGGGAAGCTAAGGAAGCTCAATTTGTTATGGCCAAGCTTAATCATGAAGAAAATGATGAGGAGTCTAAGTTGAGGGGAGAAGAAAAGAATAATGAAACTCAAATTTGGGCTCTAAATCCTGATGACTATTATGATCTGGCTGACAATTTTGACTGACAATTATTTCGTCGGAACCCAATGAAATAATTTTCCATGCTTCCCATAATTAAATAATCAAAAGTTTTCGACGGACAAATGATTAGTAGAAAATATGTTGAAAATTTGTGATGTAATCAAATTTCGTCAAAAATACGGCGCAACTTTCCGACGTATTTTTGACTATATTCTCTTGTGTTGAAAATTATTGATAAATTTCTTAACCTTCTTTAGGGCTTTCTGACAAAATGTAATACGGTCGGAAATACGTCAGAACTTTGTGACGTATTTCTGACTAAATTTCATTCCGTCGAAAAGTTTCGACGTATTTTCGACCGAATTAATATGTCAGAAATAGGTCCGTAATTATAGACATTTTTTTGACATAATTTTTTCCGTCAGAAAGTAAAAAAAGTTCCGATGTATGTCCGACAAAATTGTTTCCATCGGAAAATGCTGTCGGTATTTCAGATTTTTCTTATAGTGTACCCCAGTAGAGGAAGCCGATTCTGCAACCATGCAACCTGCTGCGAAGAAACTGCAGCATCTGAACGGGATTGGAAGATTCATCTCATCGTCATCATGAGACAATTTTCTTTTCTTGAGCTTATTTTTTTTACTATCTGATACATTCAGTTTTGATGACTGAATGGATGAATAAGTGATCTAGAGGGGGGGTGAATAGATCTACCCCAAATTAAAATTTCTACAGTAGTGAGTAATAGTGCGGAATTAAAGTAAACTATTGTGAACAGAAACACTAAGAGTAATATGAATTATCAGCAAGATAATCTACTATGAAGTTGCTGCAGATCACAGTAAACACTAAAATAATTGATCACTCAACTCAGTATAGTACTTGGCGGAGGGTCGATTAGAAAATCTCCTCACGCAAAGGTCAGTTTTTCATATAGAAGAAATCTATCCTTCTAACTGAACCAATTTCATATACTATTGAGTTGAAGAAAATAGATGAGATGAGGAAAGTAAGTCTACCAAGTAAGTCACACAATGACAATTTGAGATGAATCAACGCAGTTAGATTCGGAATATGTTTAAGCAGACAGATGTAGAATTTGATTGAATGCAACTGATGAATCGTATGAATAGTAGTTGACAATCCTAAGCATTCATCTATTCGCAGTGATGAAAAATCCAATCACACACAACACAAATCAATTTTAAGGTTGTTCTATCTCAACCTTGAGATCAACGTCCACCCCTTACTCAACCGAGTAAGGATTCTACTGCCATACAGCTTGAATACCGCTGATCCACAGCTTCGGGGATATACTCCTTACAACCGCTGATCCACAGCTTTGGGGAACACGTCCCAGACTGCTGATCCACAGCTTTGGGGAGCACGTCCCAGACCGCTGACTTCACAGCTTGCTAACCGAGGATCACACCTCGCTGTTGAGCACCACAGCTTGCTGACCGCTAATACACAGCTTACGAATGGTGTCAAAGGCAAACAGAAAACAAAATAATAATGAAGCGAAACAATATAGCTCACTACGGAGAAAATTGACTCTGGATCTGATCCAGGAGTCAAGACAGCAACACTCCCACTCAAACACTCTTCTCACTCAAACGATCTTCACCATCTTACGACGCTCTATTTTTCTCTCTATTCTTTGAAGCATGCTCTTTCTCTCGATCTCTTCTTTGACACTTCTCTCGCTCTGACTCTAACTCTTCTCAGCTCTCTCTTCTCAGCTTCTCTAAACTCTTCTGCTCTTCTGCTTCATGTATTATCTCTTTCTCTATTTCTTCATCATCTCTCTTGTCCGAGAGATCCCCTTTTTATAGGCGCAGGCTGAGCGAGGTAGTCCCCTGAGCTTTTTGAATTTTGGGCGCGTGGAAGACACACTCCCGCTCAGTAGAATTATCCAGAACTCGTACTTTGATGGGCCACGTGTCAAGAGTGGAGGTTGTGACGATCCACGTGGTAAAATATCAGTTCTGCTCCCTGCCTTGGATCACGTGCCTTTAATTTGATTCTTTAAGCTCCACGTGAGATTGATGTAGACTGCCTTTATGTTACCCAGGTGTTCGATCATTGAACTGGGCTAGTTCTTCCTTTTTCTGTTCAAAACATAATCCAAGATTTATGATTTTAATAAAACATGTAATAGTTGTTAGCAAATATAATTTCAGATGCTTCATGAGGTCAGGCTATTTGTTTAAGTGAACGCCCAGAAACTCTTTAAGTACATCGATGCATACGTGAAGTATTTCAACCTATATGGCTAACACATGCAGTGGGTCAGAGTAACAACATTGACCTTAGAGATATACAGGTAGACTTTCATTGTCAGACACACTGACTTGAAATGAAGATGCATCGACCTTACCTTATGGTAAATGCACAAGGTGCATCGACGTTGAGAATAATAACTAACAAGCACCGACCTTACTAAGACATGCATAGACTTGTCCTTCAGTCGCTAGCTCACTAGCATCGACCTTACTAACACATGCATAGACCTATGCAACACTCCTTCTACATATGCATCGACCTATGCAGCGTTTGCTAACTTACTAGCATCGACCTCATTGAAACATGCATTGACCTGTGCTGCAATCTTTCTACACATGCATCGACCTATGCAGCATTCGCTGACTTACTAGCATCGACTTTATTGAAACATGCATTGACCTGTGCTGTAAACCTTCTACACATGCATCGACCTATACAAGAGTTGCTAGCTCACTAGCATCGACCTTCTAGTGCAAGACTTCACATGTGCATCAACTTTTACAAGAGTCGCTAGCTTACTAGCATCGACCTTCTAGTGCAAGACTTCACATGTGCATCGACCTTTCAATGCAATACTTCTACATGTGCATCGACCTTTCTAAGCGATGACTCTGCACATGCATCGACCTTCAGAATTGAAATGGACATATGCACTGACCTTTATATGCACTAATGTGAATATGCACCGACCTTTACTTGACTAAAAATTAATACTGACTAAAGTAAAGACATTAAAGTAACAGTGTTACCAAAGTCAAAATAAAGTCAACTAAACTGTTGCCAACAACAAAACACAACATTCTTCACACTAAGCATCACATCCAGAGGAGGCACAACATTCTCCCCCCTTTTGATGATGACAACAAAACTATATTTTGATGGTAACACTCATTTCAATCTGAGTCAGAATATGCAAAGATTACAGTCAAGTACATCAATGTAGTGTATAGCAGACATGCATTAACGCATATGCAGATATGCAAACTACCACAGACATGCATGGGCTCAAACACAGCACAAAAGACAATCTCTCCTTTTGTCAAGACATATATGTCATCAAAACTCTCTCCCTCAAATCCTACTCTAAATCTTTCTCTCTCTCTCCCTCAAATCCTACTCTCTCTTGCCCATCACTTGCCCATCAAAACTCTCTCTCCCCCTTTGCCATCAGCAAACAAGGAAGTGATAGAGACAAAGAATGAAAGAACAAGAGCGATCTGATTGACACCCTGAATGATAGTTCATTAAGCTAAGCATACATAGCTCAAATTCTTTAGGTATAAGATTCTATATACTGCATTCTTGATAGAATTCTGGTTTAAGAGTAATAAAAATTAGAGTTTATCCACTGTACTCTTTGAATAAGTTTGCAGTAACCTTTAATAGCAATAAACCAAAATCACATGAAACATGAAGAAGTTAGTCCTACTTTATCCTACTCACTCAAAAATCAGTGAAGTTCTTTAGGAGTGACTAGAATATGTATTGAAGTTAAACAATTTGACATTTCTAAATTTTCACTTTAGGGTTACAGTAAAAATATTTTTCACCTTTTTATTTCCAAAAATTAGAACAATTAGGTATCATCCATGCTTTTTGACATAAGGGTACACGTTGATTAGACGCCAGTACCTCTAGTTACTTAGCAAAATTTACCATTTTATTTCATGTATCAAAATAGTAGAAATAGTTTGCACCTTTTTGCGTAAGGGTACACGTTGATTAGATGCCAATACCCCTAGTTACTTAGTGAAGCTAACTATGCTATTTTGAGTTTTGAACAGAGATAACTTGAATCACTTCATGATATGAGTTTTTCTCCATTACTTTGATGGAGTACCCAATTTCTCAGTGCATTCAATCATTGCTCTGCCTATACATATTTTGACTCATTCTTTTAACATTGCTGCCCTTTGGTTTTGTGGAAAGACTTGTTTAAAAACAATACACACTCCAAGTTTCTCAACCAAGAAATCATGAATTCAAGAGGTTTCAGATTCTGGAAGACTTTATCAGACATGTTATGAGAGAGATGGTTGAGAGCTATTAATTGTGATCAACATCCTCGTTCATTGAATTCAATCTTTAGACTCTAAAATTTATTAAGTTTAAACCATCAGTTCATTCATGAAGCAAAAAGAATTCTTATAAGAGAAGATTTCTTATTTTAGTAGCATAGAGTGATGAACTGATTATCAGACTATCATTATTTCATAGAATAAGAATTATAAGAACTTTCCAAGAGATTGATATCAAGGGATGGAAATGTCTGAATATGCCAGAAAGACCTGATATCAAACAATTGTTTCATAAAACTCATAGGATAAGTGAATTTGTTGATCAAGAATGTAGAAATAGGGTTACAGATTCCAAAAAGTAACAACCTGGACATGATTTAACCCAATTTATTCTGAACTCCCCCTGACAACATGCATAAGAAAAAATATGAGAGCTCACTCCCCCTATCTATATGCATTATTATTGAACACAACATTTTGACCTATGAAATGTAAGACTCAGACAGACTCTTGACTCAGGGTACTTGGCGGAGGACAAGCCTCTACACATGGTGTGGGTTTCCAGACAAAAGATATATGCCCTTCTCCCAGCTAACCATTTGATATACCCTTAAGATCAAGAAAGACACATTGCAAGACATGTTCTGAAAAAAAATGACCACTGAAATCATGAATTACAGGCAGATAACATATCATAGAAAGAGCATTTATTCCTGGCAAGAATGAAATTAAAAAATTATTCATCATGCTGAAATTTACATAAACCTAGTTTTCTTTTTAAGAATTTAAATCTATCATTCTCAAGAGGTTTAGTAAATATATTAGTAATTTGTTTTTCTGATTCAATAAAGTTCAACTCAATTTCATTCTTACTTACTTCATCTCTCAAGAAGTGGTGTTTTATTTCAATGTGCTTAGTCCTAGACTAAAGAACACGATTTTTAGTTAGAGAAATAGCACTGGTATTATCACATAGAATAGGAATGCATCCCAATTTTATGTGATAGTCAATGAGTTGATGTTTTATCTAGAGTACTTAGGCTGTACAATTCCCTGCTACAACATACTCAGCCTCAGCAGTGGAGAGAGCAACTGTGTGTTGCTTCTTAGATGCCCAAGACACTAGACAACCACTTAAATATTGACATTATCCACTAGTGCTATTTCTATCTACCCTACACCTTGCATAGTCTGCATCAGTGTAAGCTACAAGATCAAGCTCACACCGAGCAAGATACCATAGACCTAAATCAAGGGTGCCTGATAGATACCTAAAAATTCTTTTCACTGCACTCATGTGAGACTCCTTAGGACTAGCCTGAAATCTAGCACATAAACACACTGAAAACTGTATATCAGGATGAGATGTAGTAAGATACAAGAGAGATCTGATTATACCTCTGTATAGTTTGGTATCAACCATTTACCTTTTGGGCCAACATCGAGACTAGTTGATGTGCCCATAGGTGCAATAATTTTTTTGAGGTTTTCGAGCTTGTATTTCTTCAACAAATTCCTAATGTATTTGGACTGTGTGATGAAGCTTCCTTCAGAGGTTTGATTAACCTGCAATCCAAGGAAAAGTTTCAGTTCTCCCATTAACCCCATTTCAAATTCATTAGTCATTAATTTAGAAAATTCCTCACACATAGAAGATTTAGTTGACCCAAAGACTATATCATCTACATAGATTTGAACAACAAGAATATCTTTGTTGTTTACCTTGGTAAATAAAGTCTGGTCAACCTCACCTCTTGAATATCTTTTACTTGTAAGGAAGGAGCTTAATCTGTCATACCATGTCTTGGGAGCTTGTTTCAGTCCATAGAGTGCCTTGTCTAACTTATATACATGATGAGGGAAGTCAGTGCATTCAAATCCAGGAGGTTGTTTAACAAAAACATCCTCTTTTATTAACCCATTTAAGAAAGTAGATTTCACATCCATCTGCTGCAGTTTTATTCCTAGGCTGTAGGCAAAAGCTAAGAGAATCCTATGGCTTCTAGTCTAGCTATAGGGGTAAAAGATTCTTCAAAGTCTATTCCAAATTCTTGATTATACCCCTGAGCTATAAGCATAGCTTTATTTCTAACTACTTTTCCCTGCTCATCAGCTTTATTTCTGAAAACCCATTTAGTGCCTATAACAGTGCCATGTGAGGGTTTAGGAACTAGGTGCCATACCTTGTTCCTTTCAAATTGATTCAATTCATCATGCATGGCATTTATCCAATGCTCATCTTTTAAGGCACAGTCAATGTTCTTGGGTTCTACTTGTGAGACTAATGCACAAGAATTCAGTTCATTTTTTATCCTGAAATGTGATCTAGTCCTAGGGGGTTCATTTAAATTACCAATTACATTCTCTAGAGGATGATCTCTAAGAACTCTAATGTTGGTAAGTTGATTACCTAAATTTTCGATTACCTCCCCCTGAACTCCAGATCCTTCAGTCTCACCTCCTTCAACTGATTCTACATCCTGCTCATTCTCAAGAATTTCTCCATCAGTTTTGTTCTTGCAGAAACAAGTTTCAAATTTATTACAGAATTCATCAAAGACAATATGTGGTGATTCCTCAACAGTCTGAGAGTTAATGTTATAGATCCTATAAGCTTTAGATTTCTTAGGATAACCTAGAAAAATTCCAGGTTCACTTTTAGGTTCAAATTTATCAAGGTCTCTTTTAGAGTTAACATGAATAAAGCATTTACAACCAAAGACCTTGAAGTGTGCTAGTGAAGGTTTCTTACCCTTAAGTATCTTATAAGGAGTCTTTTGAGTACAAGGTCTTACCAGCGCTCTGTTTATGATATAACATGAAGTGTTTACTGCTTCAGCCCAAAACTTTCTAGGCAAGTTGCCTTCAAGTAACATAGTCCGAGGCATTTCCACCAACGTTCTGTTCCTCCTTTCAACTACTCTATTCTGCTCTAGAGTCCTTGGTGAAGAGAATCTATGATTTATTCCATTTTCCTACAAAATTCATCAAACTATGAGTTTTCAAACTCACCACCATGGTCAGACAAAATAGAAGAGATAGACTGTTCACTAGTCTGTTTTATTCTGAGGTAAAATTCTTGAAATTCTTCAAAAGCATTATTTTTGTGAGTTAGAAAGAATACCCAAGTGAATCTAGAGAAGTCATCTATTAAAACATATCCATATCTTATACCAGATAAGCTAACTGATCTAGTAGATCCAAACAAGTCCATATGAATTAGCTCAAAAGGTTTGGAAGACATGTTTTCAGTTCTAGATTTAAATGACTTTCTAGTCTACTTGCACTGGGTACAGGCCTCACAGATCTTATTATTTTTCTTAAAAGATATTTCAAGAAGACCTCTTACTAAGCTATGTTGATTCAACTTATGCAGTACACTATAACTGGCATGACCTAACCTACGATGCCAAAGGCAAGCTAAGTCATCTTTATTAACAGTGAGGCACAAGTTAGTGTATGCTTCATCATCTAAATCTATCATATAAATGTTATTGACTCTTCTACCAGTGAATTTCACAGTTTCAGAATTAGGTTCAAAAATATTACATGCAAGTGAGTCAAAAATAACTTTATGGCCTTTATCGCAAAGCTGACTAATACTAAGCAAATTATCGGCAAGGCCTTCAACTAATAAAACCTCATAAATGCAGCAAGAAGAGCACTTACCAACTTTACCTGATCCAATTATTTTCCCTTTGGTATTACCTCTGAAGGTAACATGACCAGCATCCTTTTCTACCAGCATGCAAAATTTCCCTTTGTCCCCGGTCATGTGCCTAGAACAGCCATTGTCAAGGTACCATCTGTTGTGGTTGGCTGTCAGGCATACCTGCAAGGAAAATTAAGTAGAGAATTTTGGAACTTAAAATTGTTTGGGCCCCATAACTGTAGTTAAATCATTCAAACAAAACAACAGCTATTTTGGTATCAACATTTGTTTATGTGATTTTACTTGTATTGTGGA
Source organism: Amorphophallus konjac (assembly GCA_022559845.1). Taxonomy (NCBI): domain Eukaryota; kingdom Viridiplantae; phylum Streptophyta; class Magnoliopsida; order Alismatales; family Araceae; genus Amorphophallus; species Amorphophallus konjac. Next base: position 229,905,250 of record CM040127.1, read on the forward strand.
TTTATTGACTTTTAGCTCTTCCTATCTTTTCTTGCCACTTTGAATTTTTGTTTTCAATTTCTTTGGTGTGGCAGTTTTGTTCTTACCAAAGTTATTGTTGTTGTGCCAGTTGCTTATCCATCGGGCATTGGAAGAAGTATTGGCACTGTAGACCCTAGGCTGAATAGTTCTAGGATGGACAAGGCCATATGAGTTATGGTTCATGTAAGTTCTGGGCCTAGGTTGCATAGATGCAGTCAAGTGATAAGGTCGATGCACCTGACTGGTGTATGAGTTAAAATCATTCTGTTGCACTGACCTCATATAGAAGTTGCCTCGACCTTTCTTACCAACAATGTATCGATAAGAATTATGGAATGATGGATAGGTCGGTGCACTAGTGTAGTAACATCGACCTGAGGTGCCCCTACTCTGACTTGGGTTAGTAAAAGACTTGAACCCATATGGAGTATGCGTCGATGCAGGTTGGGTGTTGCATCGACCTTTCTATTGAATCTAGGTTATCTTGGTTTTGGGGGTTCCCTGGACTTTGGATTTGACTGGCATACCCCTAACCTGTCCCTTAGCTTGAAGAGCAGCAGTGTGTGAAGTGGATCCTCCTAGCACCTCTACCTTTCCTTTGCCCTTATCCTTGGCACTAGGCTTATTGTTTTTCACAGATTTATTTAAGTTTTCTTCACAGTTCATTTTTATCAAAGGTTTGGATTTTCCTTTTTCAGCAACAAAAGATATGGTTTTCACATCCAACCTTTTCTTATTGCTTGGGTTAAAACCCAATCCTTCTCTTCTGAAATTTACTTTTGTTCCAAGAATGGCTTTCAAATTTTTAGTTCCCTGTGTCATGCCTTCAAGGGAATATTGTTTATCTTTGTCTTCTTTTTCTAAGTTTTCAATTATCTTTTTCAATTCATTATTCACTCCATTAACAACATCATATTTTTCATTAGCAGTTCTAGTTTCTTCCTCAAATTTCTACATTCTGATTTTTAATTCATCAATTATGTTTTTCAGATGTTCATTTTCATGCCTCATTTCATTCAAAATAGTTTTGACATTTTCATATTCAGCAATAGAATTTTTCAAACGACTATTTTCAGTTTCTAGGCATGCAATTCTGTCATTTAAAGAAGTATCATTCACTAATGAATTTATCTTTCTTTTCAGATGTTTGTTCACTCTACGCACATCATCATACTTATCTAACATTTTAGCGTAAGCTTCTTCCCAATCACTATAAGTGTAATTTTCAAAGGGAGAAGTTACCTCATCATTGTCTTTCTCCTCATCTTCTCCTCTGGCCATCAGACAGAGCTTGTTTTCATCCTCACTGTCGGATATGTTGCTCTGACTGTCTTCTTCTTCATCACTCCAAGTGCTCACCATGGCTTTTCCTTTCTTTTTCTTCCACCTGGGTTGTTTTTCCTTCAGCATCTCAGGACATTCAACCTTCAGATGTCCTGCTTTCCTACAATTATCACAGACAATAGCATCAGATTTCTTGGTAGTTTTAGACTTATATTTCAACTACCTCTTTCCTGAGAAATATGTTCTTCTGAGTCCCTCTCCTTCCTTTCTTAGGAATTTCTTAAACTTTCTAGTGAGCATGGCAAACTCATCTGGGTCATCATTAAAACTAGAAGAGCTGTGCTCACCAGATGACCCTTTGCTACTAACATTAGCTTTAAGTGCAAGAGGCTTTTTCTTCTTCTCTGACTCATCGACCCTCTTAAGATTCAGCTCATATGTCATGGGGGAACCGATGAGTTCGTCTACAGTGGTAGTAGCAAGGTTCCTAGACTCTTCCATGACAGTGGCCTTGGTATGCCAAATTGGTGTCAGAGATCTAAGGATTTTTCTAACAATTTCATACTCACTATAGAGCTTACCTAGACTCCTTAAACTATTTGTTAGAACCATCAGCCTGGCGTACATCTCAGATATAGACTCCTCAGATTTCATTTTAAATGCCTCATACTCTGAGACTAACATGTTTGTCTTCGTCTCTCTAACCTGAGATGTTCCCTCATAGATTACTTCTAGCTTATCCCACATCTCCTTGTGATGGGAATCGACACCGAGCCAGTACCTTTTCATATTGCATTTATATCCTTTAGTTTATTTTTATATCCACGGGAAAGTATACGCGCAATTGTACGGCTTTATCGGCCAATGCGTCACTCCCGTAGATTGTGTGGGTTTCTATGTAATTTGTCAGTAGGACCAGCAAGGGGGCCCTCAGCCCTTTTCCATTGGTCCATGTCATCTTGTGGGGCTGGTCAACCATCCTAGGTGGACATCTAGAAGGTTGGACTAGTCATATGCCACATGGGTAGACAAGTGGCCCATTTTGTCCAAGGTAGGCCACCTACCATTCACCTACCCATTCAACCTTCCTTATAGTCAAGGGGGCGCCCCATTCCACTAGGATTAGTTTATAATTTTTGTGTGTGATTCACACTTAATCCCAGCCCTTGATTCCCCTTCCCTAGATCCAAGGGTCCACATTGTATTTGATGTAAACCATATATAGCTTGTAATTTCATGTGAAATTCAATGAAAAATCAGAAAATTTTGTGAAACCCAAGGAGCATATTGCGCCCCCAGCCCTCTCCCCTCTGGTTCCTCTCCTCCAACCTCAAGTTCTAGAGTGATTCTACCTTCTATCATCTCCTCTCAACCTCCGGTGATCGTCTGTGCCGCCGCCGCCGCCGTTCGTGCCGCCATCGAGCTGCCTCTGCAGTTCTATCTTCATCCGACCACAGAAGCTTCAACGAATTTTCTGTCTCATCCACGAGCATGGATTGATCTGAATTTTTTATGGTGTGTTCATCCCTTGCATCCCAAGATCCACCTAAATTTTCACGCCAAAATTCTATCTTTTAGTATTTTTACATTTTCGTCCAACCTGTCATCCCAGATCTGCCAGGTTTCTATCTACAATGATAGAACCTCTGAGTTCTCCCCCTCCGACCATCTTTTTGATTTATCCAAGCCCTCCCAATTTTACTGGGAGTTATGTCCATCACCCTCTACCTCCACAAACTTTCTTAATTTTTTATCAGCCTTCTAGCTACTTTTAGAAATTCGTGTTCTTCCTCTGATACAATGTTTTTAGTCAGATCCCAGATCCGACCACCCTCCACTTCAAACATCAGAACTAATCACCCCCACCTCCAAATCCAAATCCAAAAATATTCCTGGTTTCCTTGTTCAATTTCCTACAACCTTGATGAAGAACACATCTTCAAATTCGGACATCTACTTCATGGTCAAAGGCAATCAACAGGGAAGTTGTCTGTAGATCTGAGTCTTCGGTTACTGTACAACAGCAGCATATAAAATTCGCCAACACAAAGTATAAATCTGGTAAATTTTTATGAAGGCCACTAGATTGTAGTACTTTGAAGCAGCTTTCCAACGGCTCTGATCTCGTCGCATTCCGACACCGGTGCGGATCGCAGCGTCCGTTCTCGCCAGAGCGCGCGCTGAAATACAGAACCGGCAGATTTCTGATCGGTTTTTCCGACCGGTGCCGAACGGAGCCGCCCGGCCTCCGGCCGGCGAACCAGCGTGCCGCCAGCCCGGGGAGCGCTTCTCCAAGTGTCTCCACTACAGCGGTACCACCGGGTCCCACACGGCCCCTCCGGACAACACGTGGGCCCCACTATCGTGAACACGCGTGTAACCGAATCAACACCCGAAGCTGCCCGTCAACCCGAATTCGGTCCTCCCGGGCCCATTTGTATAGCCCTTTACCTCCCTGCGTGGAGTGGGCATGTTCCCATTGCTGTAATTAGTGTGTGTTAAGTTTCCCGGGAGTACGAGTTTTCGGCCGGGTCCGTCTTCCCCACGCCGAGCGCGTGGAGGTATCGCCTTCGCTCCCTTACTTGGCATTTGCTTATTTTCATATATACTTGTTTATGCCGCTGCTAGAGAGCATGCTTTAGGTCCGTTAGCTCGCAATATTATCATTCACCGCTGCTGCGAGAGAGTGCGAGACCGTCCCGTGACCTGATCCGGGCACACGAGAGAGCCGATCACCCTAGCTCATTGCCGGTTTCTCAACCGCGCACGTCCGACGCTTCCCTCGTTAAGGGACTGTCACGAGCTTGTCGTGTCCATGTCTCGTCCCGCATCAATTTCGTATCAGAGCGAGTTTGAGTCTAGGGTGTCAAAAAAGAAAAAAGAAAAAAGAAGAGTGTCATTCATTAGTCATTTACGTCTAAGTCGTGTTTAGGGTCATCATTATTTTAAAACAAACAAAAAAAGTGTCTTTTGGGTCGCATTTACATACCATTAGTCGGTATATAAAAAGGTGTTGTCTGAACGTTAGGCTACGCCTATCGGGAAGGCCGCACACTTGTGCGAGTGATCTTCAGATCGGTTATCTCCGCCACGTACCGAGTCTTGGTTTACGTCTAGGGTCCTTAGTGTGCATGCATTCCAAACTTGCATAGTCGGTCTAGTGTCTTGTCACCGTGTGTATGCATGTCCATGTCCGCTACCCATGGCCGTTCCCCAAGGCCATACGTCCGAGTGGTCAACTTTTGTGGCCAAAATGAATGTCCTTATGGACCGAGCCTTTGATTTTACCCCTCTCATTATGAAGGCCGCTCTACCCAACGGGTCCACAACGGAACTCCATTTCACCGATAGGGAGTCAGATAATTGGGTTTCTCTTGACATCGTGGAGTCTCTCTCCAAGACAGGTGAGATTATCCGCGATGGTGATTTTGCCTTTGTTGAGTTCTATAAGAGGATCGGCTATGTTCTCTACACCGATGGCGCATGGTGCAGGATCGGCACACTTGCTGGTTCATGCATCATTTTAGGGCAAAAGTGGTTAGGAGAACGAAGAGCTAATCTTGACTGGGGCAAGAGGATTTGCACCTTATACCCACCTTACCTACCCGGCAAGATCACCCTCGCATGTCCAGCCACCCAACCCCAACGGTCCACTCCACATTCGGGACCCTCTCATTTGGAGCCACCCGAGCCCGAGCCACCCGTATTTCTAACGGGTACGCCTTTCATAGCCGAGCCGCTTCTTCGTTGGCTCAAGGATGGCTTGATCCCACCTCCCTTCCCATCTATGGACCCTACCCTACCTTTGGTGTCCGTCAACTCCTACCACACAACTTTTCGGTCTAGTCACCATGTCGATACTTTGGATGACCTTATTATGGGATTAGATTCACAATGGGAGTTGACACATCTTTTGGCCCGGGGCTTTGACCAACCCGCTAGTCTTAGCTTCACCCATCCGGCCTTAGGATCCATTACCTCCGTGTGCACCGTGGGGTGTGTCACCACGGAGATTCTTCTACTCCTCCCGATGCCAGCCGAGTCCGACTTCATTCTCTTTTGCCCAAGGGAGGAAGTTTATTTTCTTCACATGACCATCGTCCCATTCACTATGGCGGATGAAGGTGACCATTCACACCTTCAAGAATTTTACGATTGGGACCGTGTCATGGAGGAACCCATCTCCCGGGGTCATACCTTCTTTGACCCTTTTGACCCCTCCACTAGTGAAGCTCCCGAGCTATCACATTCCCTCCACCTCTTCCAAGGAGTTCACTATTCCACCCATACCCCTCGGTCTAGTCGGCAAGCCGTCTCTACATCTAGGGATGATGACCCTAGCCCTTCTTCACCCAAATCCCATCGGTCACCAATGCATGAGTGGTACATCTTAGGGTGTCTAGGAGTCCTCCCTTCCATCAACCATCGTGTACATCTAGTATATGCATGGCACATATTCGGGTGTCCTGGTCCGCCGTCACCCATGTACGGGTCGGACTAACATTAGGTGTGTCTAGGGTCATAGTTGAGTCAGTGTGTTTTCTTGTGTGGTTTGTTTGTGTGGTGTGTTTTGAGTCGAATGTTTGTGTGTAGTGCATAGTGCGTCTGCATGTGTCTTGTGCAAGCTCGTTGTCATTCTCTTATGAGTAAGAGGCGAGTGGACTCACTCGATGAGTATGGGATCGGTTCTACCTCTATATCCGGATCAGTCACCTACAGGGACCCAACGGTGATTCCTAGCGAGTCTTCGAGCCGCCTCCTCCCATTTTGAGAGTGCCCCACCCAGAGTGTCTACCTTTAGCCCATAGTAGTTCGTGCATATCGAGTATATATGGAATGAGCAGGTGATGATCACTTGGAGCGGAGCATACCCGCGCTACTTGGCACGGTGACGGATCCGCCGGAGTACTCGAGCATCCCTACCCCTACTCGACGGGGTCGAGTTCCTCCCACCCGGGGAGAGTTGATGAGAATCGACACCGAGCCAGTACCTTTTCATATTGCATTTATATCCTTTAGTTTATTTTTATATCCACGGGAAAGTATACGCGCAATTGTACGGCTTTATCGGCCAATGCGTCACTCCCGTAGATTGTGTGGGTTTCTATGTAATTTGTCAGTAGGACCAGCAAGGGGGCCCTCAGCCCTTTTCTATTGGTCCATGTCATCTTGTGGGGCTGGTCAACCATCCTAGGTGGACATCTAGAAGGTTGGACTAGTCATATGCCACATGGGTAGACAAGTGGCCCATTTTGTCCAAGGTAGGTCACCTACCATTCACCTACCCATTCAACCTTCCTTATAGTCAAGGGGGCGCCCCATTCCACTAGGATTAGTTTATAATTTTTGTGTGTGATTCACACTTAATCCCAGCCCTTGATTCCCCTTCCCTAGATCCAAGGGTCCACATTGCATTTGATGTAAACCATATATAAGCATGTATTTTCATGTGAAATTCAATGAAAAATCAGAAAATTTTGTGAAAGCCAAGGAGCATATTGCGCCCCCAGCCCTCTCCCCTCTGGTTCCTCTCCTCCAACCTCAAGTTCTAGAGTGATTCTACCTTCTATCATCTCCTCTCAACCTCCGGTGATCGTCTGTGCCGCCGCCGTTCGTGCCGCCATCGAGCCGCCTCTGCAGTTCTGTCTTCATCCGACCACAGAAGCTTCAACGAATTGTCTGTCTCAGCCGTGAGCATGGATTGATCTGAATTGTTTATGGTGTGTTCAGCCCTTGCATCCCAAGATCCACCTAAATTTTCACGCCAAAATTCCATCTTTTAGTATTTTTACATTTTCGTCCAACCTGTCATCCCAGATCTGCCAGGTTTCTATCTACAATGATAGAACCTCTGAGTCCTCCCCCTCCGACCATCTTTTTGATTTATTCAAGCCCTCCCAATTTTACTGGAAGTTCTGTCCATCACCCTCTACCTCCACAAATTTTCTTAATTTTTTATCAGCCTTCTAGCTACTTTTAGAAATTTGTGTTCTTCCTCTGATACAGTGTTTTTAGTCAGATCCCAGATCCGACCACCCTCCACTTCAAACATCAGAACTAATCACCCCCATCTCCAAATCCAAATCCAAAAATATTCCTGGTTTCCTTGTTCAATTTCCTACAACCTTGATGAAGAACACATCTTCAAATTCGGACATCTACTTCACGGTCAAAGGCAATCAATAGGGAAGTTGTCTGTAGATCTGAGTCTTCGGTTACTGTACAACAGCAGCATATAAAATTCGCCAACACAAAGTATAAATCTGGTGAATTTTTCTAAAGGCCACTAGATTGTAGTACTTTGAAGCAGCTTTCCAACGGCTCTGATCTCGTCGCATTCCGACACCGGTGCGGATCGCAGCGTCCGTTCTCGCCAGAGCGCGCGTTGAAATACAGAACCGGCAGATTTCCGATCGGTTTTTTCGACCGGTGCTGAACGGAGCCGCCCGGCCTCCGGTCGGCGAACCAGCGTGCCGCCAGCCCGGGGAGCGCTTCTCCAAGTGTCTCCACTACAGCGGTACCACCGGGTCCCACACGGCCCCTCCGGACAGCACGTGGGCCCCACGATCGTGAACACGCGTGTAACCGAATCAACACCCGAAGCTGCCCGTCAACCCGAATTCGGTCCTCCCGGGCCCATTTGTATAGCCCTTTACCTCCCTGCGTGGAGTGGGCATGTTCCCATTGCTGTAATTAGTGTGTGTTAAGTTTCCCGGGAGTACGAGTTTTCGGCCGGATCCGTCTTCCCCACGCCGAGCGCGTGGAGGTATCGCCTTCGCTCCCTTACTTGGCATTTGCTTATTTTCATATATACTTGTTTATTCCGCTGCTAGAGAGCATGCTTTAGGTCCATTAGCTCGCTATATTATCATTCACCGCTGCTGCGAGAGAGTGCGAGACCATCCCGTGACCCGATCCGGGCACACGATAGAGCCGATCACCCTAGCTCATTGCCGGTTTCTCAACCGCGCACGTTCGACGCTTCCCTCGTTAAGGGACAGTCACGAGCTTGTCGTGTCCGTGTCTCGTCCCGCATCACCTTGGCTGTGAAACATGAAGATATTCTATAAAACTCAGTGGGATGAAGAGCACACTGCATTGCATTAACAACACTCCAATTCAAAGTGGACCTATGGATCTACTCCCTGGTCCAGACCTCCTCATCTTCTGGAAGCTCAAATGGTCCTTTACTAACAACCTTACAGATTTCATAATCCTTCGCCCAAAAGAAGACCTGCATACGATTTTTCCAGTAAGCATAATTGTTCCCGTCAAAGAAAGGTGGCTTACTAGTAGAATGACCATCAACAGTTAACCCTCTAGCATTCATAACTAATCTCTCCGGCATGTAAAGCCCTTAAGGAGAGTTAGGCTTTGATATCACGTGATGAGTGAACGGATGAATAAGTGATCTAGAGGGGGGGTGAGTAGATCTACCCCAAATTAAAATTTCTACAGTAGTGAATAATAGTGCAGAATTAAAGTAAACTACTATGAACAGAAACACTAAGAGTAATATGAATTAGTAGCAAGATAATCTACTATGAAGTTGCTGCAGATCACAGTAAACACTAAAATAATTGATCACTCAACTCGGTATAGTACTTGGCGGAGGGTCAATTAGAAAATCTCCTCACGCAAAGGTCAGTTTTTCAGATAGATGAAATCTATCCTTCTAACTGAACCAATTTTATATACTACTGAGTTGAAGAAAATAGATGAGATGAGGAAAGTAAGTCTACCAAGTAATTCACAACAATGACAGTTTAAGATGAATCAACGCAGTTAGATTCAGAATATGTTTAAGCAGATAGATGTAGAATTTGATTGAATGCAACAGATGAATCATATGAATAGCAGTTGATGATCCTAAGCATTCATCTATTCTCAGTGATGAAAAATCCAATCACACATAGGAAAAATCAATTTTAAGGTGGTTCGATCTCAACCTTGAGATCTACGTCCACCCCTTACTCAATCGAGTAAGGATTCTACTCCCACACAGCTTGAATACCGCTGATCCACAGCTTCGGGGATATAGTCCCTACAACCGCTGATCTACAGCTATGGGGAACACGTCCCAAACCGCTGATCCACAGCTTTGGGGAACACATCCCTAACCGTTGACTTCACAGCTTCCCAACTGAGGATCACACCTCGCTGCTGAGCACCACAACTTGCTGACCGCTGATACACAACTTACGAACGGTGTCAAAGGCAAATAGAAAAAACAAAATGATAATGAAGCGAAACAATATAGCTCACTACGGAGCAAATTGACTTTGGATCTGATCCAAGAGTCAAGATAGCAACACTCCCACTCAGACACTCTTCTCACTCAAACGATCTTCACCATCTTACGACGCTCTATTTTTCTCTCTATTCTTTGAAGCAGGCTCTTTCTCTCGATCTCCTCTCTAACTCTTCTCTCTCTCTGACTCTAACTCTTCTCAACTATCTCTTTCCAGCTTCTCTGAACTCTTCTACTCTTCTGCTTCGTGTATTCTCTCTTTCTCTATTTCTTCATCATCTCTCTCGTCTGAGAGATACCCTTATTATAGGCACAGGCTGAGCCAGGTGGTCCCCTGAGCTTTTTGTATTTTGGGCGTGTGGAAGACACACTCCTGCTCAGTAGAATTATCTAGAACTCATACTTTGATGGGCCACGTGTCAGGAGTGGAGGTTGTGACGATCCACGTGGCAGAATATCAATTCTACTCCCTGCCTTGGATCACATGCCTTTAATCTGGTTCTTTAAGTTCCACGTGAGATTGATGCAGACTGCCTTTATGTCACCCAGGTGTTCGATCATAGAACTAGGCTGGTTCTTCCTTTTTATATTCAAAACATAATCCAAAATTTATGATTTTAATAAAGCATGTAATAGTTGTTAGAAAATACAATTTCAGATGCTTCATGAGGTCAGACTATTTGTTTAAGTGAATGCTCAGAAACTCTTTAAGTACATCGATGCATAAGTGAAGTATTTCAACCTATATGGCTAACACATGCAGTGGGTTAGAGTAACAACATCGACCTTAGAGATATAAAGGTAGACTTTCATTGTCAGACACACTGACTTGAAATGAAGATGCATCGACCTTACCTTATGGTAAATGCGCAAGGTTCATCGACCTTGAGAATAATAACTAACAAGCATGGACCTTACTAAGACATGCATAGACTTGTCCTTCAGTCACTAGCTCACTAGCATCGACCTTACTAACACATGCATAGACCTATGCAACACTCCTTCTACATATGCATCGACCTATGAAGCATTCGCTAACTTACTAGCATCGACCTCATTGAAACATGCATTGACATGTGCTGCAATCCTTCTACACATGCATCGACCTATGTAGCATTTGCTGACTTACTAGCATCGACTTTATTGAAACACGCATTGACCTATGCTGCAAACCTTCTACACATGTATCGACCTATACAAGAGTCGCTAGCTCAATAGCATCGACCTTCTAGTGCAAGACTTCACATGTGCATCGACCTATACAAGAGTCGCTAGCTTACTAGCATCGACCTTCTAGTGCAAGACTTCACATGCGCATCGACCTTTCATTGCAATACTTCTACATGTGCATCGACCTTTCTAAGCGATGACTCTGCACATGCATCGACCTTCAGAATTGAAATGGACATATGCACTGACCTTTATATGCACTAATGTGAATATGCACCGACCATTACTTGACTAAAAATTAATCATGACTAAAGTAAAGACATAAAAGTAACCGTGTTACCAAAGTCAAAATAAAGTCAACTAAACTATTGCCAACCATAAAACACATCATTCTTCACACTAAGCATCACATCCAGAGGAGACACAACAAGTTTTCTTTTTGTTTCGCCTTGTTTCTTATTTCTCTTCGAACTTAGTCATCTATGTTTTGTTCCCTACCTGTGAGTAGGAAGACGGTTTGCGGGAGATCTCAGATCAATGGTCAGGGCTTGGTCGCCCGCAAGCTGTTTGACAACGTGCTGAGGATTTGTTCCTCGTGTTAGCTTAAGCTGTAAAGCTCAGCGGTTTAGAGGATTTGTTCCTATGGTTAGCAAGCTGTGAAGCTCAGTAGGGATCCTCACTAGTTGGTGAGGGGTGGACGTAGGTTTCCATAGGGAGATCGAACCACCTTAAAAGTTTATGTTCCTTATGTGGTTTGCATGTTCTATCTTTGGTTGCTTTGGCGTTAGATGAATGTTTAGGGCCGATTGTGATTGATATTATTCTACTTAAATCATCTGCTATTAGATCGTTCGGTATCTATTTTATCTCTACTTCATATTTACTATCAATCATTTTAAAAAGGGGCTCAATCTATTCACACTCCGTCTAGATTGTCATTCTACTAGATCCAAAAAGTTCGTCATGGTTTACCACCATGATCCCAGTCACCATTTCAATGTCTATTGATCCCTTGACCCGCTAGTTATAACTCCAGTCACACTCTACCACGATATAATGACCCTTGGGGGCCATGACTCAGTACCCTATAAAAGCTCTAACTAGGGCCACAGAGATATCAAGTCTTCAAACAGCACAAGCCTCAGGTTACGTCCCCTGACAGTAGTATGCTACAGACGACAATCCCCATATTTGAAAAAAAAAACAAACAAAAAATATGACAAAATATGGGGTTAAAAATAGAGATACCCCGGCGGCCTCAATTAGCTCCCTCCACAGGACTACTAAGGACAAAAAAAAATGCCACCAACCCAGCTGAGGTGAAAACCCGAAAGGGTGTCTTAGGCAAAATTAGGTAACCCCTCTGTGTGTAAACCCGCAAGGGCTCACCGAAAAAAGCTAAAGGGGGCCAGCTCTGGCAAAAACCCACAAGGGCGGTAGAGCTGGTAAAGAGAATAAATAATAAAAAAACACTCTCTTCCTCTCTACTCCTCACTGATGAAAGTCATCGACTACGACATCACGCCGACGGCGAGCTCAACGTCACTCCACAACAATGGTGGCCACTAAACCCCCGAGGGTCGGTCATCGTCAATTCCAGTCCTAGTCTTCGGCTACAAACCTTAATAGTCAGCCAAGCAGTCCCAATCTTCTGGCTACTACGCATCAGCAGTCAGCCCGGCAACCTCCAGTTCCAGTTTCCAGCTCCAATATTCGGCTACACACTTTAGTGGTCAGCTGACCAATCCCAGTCTTCCGTCTACTACACATCAGCAGTTAGTTGACCAGCTCCAGTCCCAGTCTCTAGTTCTAGTATTCGGCTACCCACCTCAGCGGTCAGCCGACCAGTTCCAGCCCCAGATCCAGCTCCAGTCTCGGCCTCCGACTACAACACCTTAAACGGTCAGCCGACCAGGCCCCAGTCCCAGTCTCAACACTAGTTCCAGTCCTAGTCCCAGCCTTCAGCTACAACACCATAAACTGTTAGCCGGCCAGCTCCAGTTCTGGTCTCAATACCAGTTCCAGTCTCAGATCCAGCTCCAGCCCCAGCCTCCAGCTATAGCACCTCAAACGATCAACTGGCCAATCCCAGCCCCCATTCTAACACCAGTTTCAATCCTGGTCCCAGTCTCCGGCTACGTCACCTTGGCGGTTAGTCGGCCAGCCCCAGCTTCAACCCCACAAATCAAACAATTCCAGTAATACAGGCCGAAGTACCCTCACAGGTCGGCCTCCAACCTCTGGTCTCCAGTCATACATGCCATCACACCCAGACGGGTCGGCTCCCAGCCCTAGTTCTCAGCAATATAGGTCAACATCCCATTTGGGGTTAGCCTTCAGTATCCAGTATCCAGTACCTAGTCTCCAGTACTCGAAACTCAACCCCCAGTACCCTGCACTCAGCACCTAATACCCAGCGCCCAGTCCCCAGTAACCTGTGCTCAGGTCTTCCTGTGTACCCAGTATCTGGCAACCATTACCTAACACTCAGTCTCCGGTCCATTACCCAGATTCAAGTACCCAGTTCTCTATCACCAACACCAGCACATAGTAGAAGAATTAACCATGACTAACAGTACGTGGTCGCCAGTACCCGCATCCAGCATTGTTCCACAAGGAAGAAAAGGGTGGGACGCCACAAGAAATGACAAATAAAATCTGGAAGTTTGTCATTCATGCCATATCAAAGGAGCCCAAGACATGCCCTTGGAGTAACATGAGATCCGTATAGGCAGACATACAGCATGACAAAAGAGGGTGGGGAACATAGCCGAGTCATGACTTGCTCCTCTCCAATGCCGACACGTGAGACCGAGCAGCCGCGAGCTCCACCTCAAGAGTGGACAGAAGCTTAGCTCTAGCCTCGACCGTGCTCCTGATCTCTCGCCACTCAGCTCTGGCGTGCTCTATGGCCGGCTGTTGCTCCACCAGGGCCTTTCTCAAGGCCTCCGTCCTGCTCTTGGCCTCCTCTAGCCGAATAGCCCGGTCTCTGAAGAGTGACTCAGCCATATTGGTGTGAGTCCTCTGATCAGCTATGCCAGTCACAAGCCGGTCCAGTTGCTCCCACTACTCTTGGGGAGCGACCAGCCTCCGAGCCCTCTGCTCTTGTGCCTGACGAAGCCGCAAGTACTCCGCCCATATCCCAGCTAGCCCGAACATCCAAGGCTCCCGTGGGAAGCCAAGGATGTGGTAGCCTTGGGTACACTCCGCCAGACACTGCCTCAAGTCCTTCGGAGAAAGAAGGGGGTCGCTCTGAAGGAACCCTCGAGCTCGCTAAAGCAAGGAGGAACCCACGCTTCCGTCAACTAACGGCTCCGTCGGCGGAGTGAAGGAAGGCCATTCCACCTCCAGGCTCAGAGCGGAGTCGCCTGTCTCCGTCAGCACACCAGTCGAGGCTGCACAATACCAGAAAGAACAAATGGAAAGTCAAGAATACATGTGAAACATTCCATGAAAAATAAGGTGGAAAACTTGAGAAAAAGGAATTCTCATTCCTTACCTAGAGTAAGCCCCTCAGCACCGACGGCATCACTCGCTGGAGTTGGGGAAGGCAATGACTCCTCAACGGCTAGGGAGCCTTCTCCCATAGCCATGTCCCCTCCAGAAGCCGCAGGGAGATCGGAGGCCTCCACCCAACCATCGGCAACAAGAGCTGGCACATGCTCCTCCTCTGACCTCGACACTATAAATAAGACAAAAACATCAATATTCTGTAGGAAGGCATAAACAAGTGCTAAAAGGGGAAACAAAAGTGGCCCACACACCCCTAGAAGTAGCCTCCATCTCAGCCCTCTTGACGGAGGAGGCCCCAGAAGAAGAGGAACCTGAACTCTCCTTTGTCTCCATGACGAAACTCCCACTACCTGAGGAGCCTGAAGAAGTATGTAGCATCTCAAGAATTTAATTAGAACTAGATGGTGGAATTAAAATTTTAAAAGGGAATTTTTTTTCTTTCGGAGAAACTCAAATAATTTATAAAAATTGGTAAAAATGATAATCGTGTAGAGGACGAAAAGTTTAGACTATTGTCCTTCTAAGTCAAACCCTAATTAAAACTGTAACCAAGCCGAATTAAGGAATTGAGGCAAAAATCAAACCTTTAAGTAACCAGACATTGGATCGCTTAATTCAAGCCCAAATCACAATCATTTGAGCCCAAATCAAGCCCATTAGATCGGCCTCGATCGGTAGCCCATTAGCCCTCTCGTTTCATGCCGAAACCCTAACTCTAGAATTCAAATTTGAGGCGAGGCGGCGGCGTGACCAGGTCAATGCGTGAATATCACGCGATCGGAGTTCGTGGACTCTTCCAGCCTAATCGACACCTCTAGGGTTCAATTAATCCTATAAATCAGACCCTAGCCTGACCTAGAAATGCTGTTTTGCTGTGGCGGCCGGCGAGGAGCGCGTTCGTGGGAGAATTCGTCGAGTGGGCGAGGGTGTTCTTCATGCGATCTTGGTAGCCTGCGTCCCCTTCTTCCTTAGATTAAGGTTGGTGATGGTAGGCCAAATTCGTAATACAATATACCCTTAGAAACGTCTTCAGGTCCTCTTTCGATCAATATTAAAAGCCCCAAATTTCATCTTGTATAGAGATCGTATGATAGATTTTAGTAGAAGCATGTCAACTAGGGTTTCTTCCATGCTTAGCTTTCATATTTTTATCTGATCGTAGGTTATCTAGCGGACTAAAAACAAATTAAACATACCTCATTATGTAAAATTTTGTGCTCTTTCTAGTAGTTCTATTTTGCCCAAATATTATGCATTTTATATCGTGAATTTTGACTCACAATTTGAGTCTATCAAAGATCACCGGAGACCGGGCTTGTCGACTTGTTAGCGGTTGTAACAGGAACCACTCGGTCCTTAGCGGTCGAATGATAGACCGTTTCACCCATTTCACCTGGCAATGTTTTGGGCTATGCGGCCTGTCAAATGACCGTCTAAGGGTCCCTAACGGTTGCTCGATAGACCATTTTTTCCATATCTGCCAGTTCTGTTGATCGTCACCCTAAGCGGTAATTCGATAGACCACTAGCCTCTCTTAGCGGTCCTAAATTAGACCGTCTCGTATTGCGTTTTCCTTTTTGTATGTATTGATTAAGTGTGTAATTTTACATTGTAATTCATGTTATAACACACTTTTATGAGCATTAATATGCATCACTATGTATTTATCACACTTAATTTTAATTTCAGATCAAAATATTTAATTACCTGATTTAATTAATTTTTGATTATATTTTACAGGCATAAAGAAGATCACAACAAGAAAAATGAAAAGAAAATAAATAAGAAGACAAATGGGTCAAAGCCCATTCACACCGCTAAAAGCCCATGGCCGACTAAGCCCAATCTTAGTTCAAATAAAATAAAAGAAAATAAAGAAAGAAAAAATAAAGAAAAATAAAATAATTGTTTATATATATATATGATATGATATATATATATATTTGATATATATATATATATATATTTATGATATATATGTATATATATATTTATGATATATATGTACTTGATATATATATTTGATATATATATATATATGATATATATAATATATATGTATATAAAGCTACTTCACATCTTCACTTCGGTTGGCAGGAAGGCTTCAACACTTCACAAAGCTTCAGGCAACTCCACGTGAAGGCCTTGGATAATTGGCATGCAACACATCACTCTCCACTTCAAGCAATGCACCACGTGGGCCACATCAACACATGCAACAGGAGGCTTCAAGCCTTCTCATGCACGAACAATAAAAGCTTCACAAGAGGAGGTTTCTCATTCACCAAGGTTGGCAAGGCAACAACCCTTCACGTGGGGGCCATTCAAAGTGGGCACGCCCAGAGCTTTAGCGTCAAATGCAAGGGTTTCAACAGGGTTGGTAAGGTGGAGGCTCCATTTCACGCATTGGCTCCACATGCGGATAAGGGAAAAAGAAATGCATGCAGCAGACTTCAAAGACTTCAAACAACACATCTTCACGTGGCCGGGTCCACAAGGCGGCAACGTGGCTTCTCCACTTGGGTGCTTTAATGACGGCAGAATGGGTACACATGGACAAACATAGCGGCGGCCAAAGTTTCACACAATCGGCTGGTTGGCAGGAGGTCGGCTCACGCGGAAGGAGAGGCTAGTGTCTTCACACGGTGGAGAAACAGAGAACATAGAACAGAGAGACGGAGGCCTATGTTCAAAGGCCTATAAAAGAGGGTTGGGAATGGCTTAAGAAAAAGAGAAGTTTTGTAATGCCATTTTTCAGTGCTTTTGTTCTTGTTAGAATTTTGTGAGAGTTGTTTTGGTATATTTAAAGAAGCAGGGAGAGGGGCAGGACGCCCCTTCAGGTTCCATTTTATTTCACTCTTGTTATCCATTTAAATTATTAGAAGTTTTGGGGTTGTAATGTTGTTGTTATTATAAGTTGTTAAGATTTTAGCCATTGCTTAGCTATTTACATGCTTTTATGATCTTCATTTAAATTTATTGTCTTCTTCAAAATTATTCATATTTCAGTTTTCTACATTTTCTCTTTCTACCATTTCCTCTAATTCCTCTCCATTTTTAAGTTATTACATAATTTTCTAAGTTCTGTCCTGGCACATTACTGTTCATCCGAGTTGATACCTTCTTTTGTTCCTCTATTTTGAAGCCATTCCATTCCTCGTTTCTTTCTGAGTTCTTCATAAAAGTTGTTCCTCTCTTGTAGATCTAAATTTTTTTCTTCTATCACTTTCTCTGATTCTTCACTAGTTTTAAATTATATTCAATTTTCAAAGGTTCTATCTTTTACATGTTTACTGTTCACTCGCACGGATAGATCCTAGTATCTCATATTTTTTACCTTCTTCCTCTCATTTTCTGTCTGTACACTCTTCATAAAACTTCTTCCTAACTCTCAGACCTTCAACTGTATCTTCTATCACTTCTTCTAATTTTGTCTGATTTGAAAATTATTTCTCTTCCTAACTCACCATGTTTTCATTATAATTTTTCATATGTTCTTCTATCCATTCCACCACTTCTAAATTACATCCAAATCTCCTAAGGCGGTTTCAATTCATTTCTCTTGATTTTTAAACTTAAAAATATAAGGTCTTCAACTTTCAAATCTACTTCTCCCTGTGGATTCGACTCGGTCTCACCACTTAACTATTCTGTTTATTTAATTTATGGGCCGGATATTTTAATTTGGTAGCGGGGCGTATTAACGACGTGTGTTTTCCCGCCATCAATTTTGGCGCCGTTGCCAAGGAGGTTTGAATTTGAAGTTGATAACGTTGTGCTTTCTTTTGTATATATATTGGTGTTCCCTCTTATTTTTACAGAAAAATAAAAGGATCCGCAAAAGTAAAAAAAATAGAAAATGTTGAAAATGCCAAAAATAAATGTTGTCTCCCCGAGATAAGTCTTCTTTATCTTCTACTCTTGTTATTTTTTATTTACCAAATAAAGAACGAGGGAATGTAATTAAAGTTAGTATTCTTACCCTCTTTCCATATATTTAGTTTCTTTATTTTTACTTTCAATATGTAATTAGTTTTCATGTTTAGAAATGTTCTTAAAAAATAAAAAAAAGAAATAAAAAAATATGGTGGACTAGCTCAGTTCACTAATTAAAAAAAATAGAAAATCAAAAACACAAAAAAAAGTATAACTTGGGCTCACTATCATCTTTAAAACTGATGTCTAAGGTTAGAGGTCAACGGCAAACGCTATAAGCGGAAAAGTGGTTACTTAATTAGGACCTTGTGAAAGCAAGGGGAGCCTACCACTTCCACACCTGTTACCTGGCCGGTGGATAAGTTTGATGGTGGATCTAAGTTGGACTTTGTTTGCTAATTTATTTGTCTAAAAAAACTCAAAAAAAGGGCAGGAGGAATAAAAAAAATATATACAAAAGAATGGTGAGATCATAATTTTTATCTATGAATTGGGCACACCAATTAGATAGGTTTGACCAATTGGCTCATAAATTTGATCAATTTCTAGCCATAGATCAATACCCCTTCATACCACCTTGTCGCCATGACAATGATCACATGTGGGCTAACCCGGCCCATTATGACGGTGGTTGCCCAAACCAATTCTCATTTCTCACCCAAAATAACCCTACCTCTTATGACAGTCCATATTCATGGTCAGCTCAAAATGAGATTCCATCACCTATGATGGCCCAGTTTCCATCGTTTACCCAGGACCATGTTCAAACCACTCATTTCTTTCAAGGGGGCCATGCTCTACCTTTCATCCTAGAGCAAGTCCAATATGAGCAACGATTTTTTCAGCCCGATTATGAATCACCTTCAAATACTTATAACTCTAGATGGGAAGATCAACCAACAATCTCTTGGATGGACCAAGGGAGACAAGTCCCAATGCCTCAATACCTCTCCACACCTTATTATGACTCATGTCCACATACCTTTAATTCTGGTTGGAGAGATCACCATGATTCTTCTTGGGAGTCTTATCAGGATCAAGCCCAAAGTCCTCAAGAATAATATTTTCCAAATTGGGCTCTATATCCCAATGATTCATACAATCAACCCTATTATAGGGAACAACCCATACACTCTCCAGCCCCTCATTCTCAGACTGAGTGCCCTTCAAACTACTATTCATCACAGTCTGACTCTCAGCCCACTTTGAATAAGGAGAAGATGTTTGATCAATTGACACGACTCTTCCAAACTCAACAACAAGCCTTCCAGGAACAACTACAAAACTTTGAGGCCGAAGTGAGCAGGGTTACTCAAACCATCATAGAAATGGAAGTGGACCAAATGTCTAGCAACTCCACTACAAGTCTTGAGGACCAACTTCCTGCATTTGATGATAATAAAAGTACATATGATCAATCCATGATTCTCCAGTCTAACACTCATATCCCTTTTGATCTTGAAAGGATAATGTGGGAGTTTTATAATGAGGACTTAAAGGAAGAGTAGCCTGAGAAGCCTAAAACCCATTCCATTTGTGAAGAGGATTATGATGATCTTGAGTCGTCAGGGGGAAAAGAAGAGGAAGAGGATTTGCCAGTCAATGATCAAATTCCATTACTTGCCCTTCCTGAAATTGATGAGTCCTCCTTCCAAGTGAATGACGAAGAAAATGTGAGTGTAGAGAAGGAATTGAGTGTGGCCATAAGCCATTCTTCTTTGGTAATTGAGAAACTGGATGCTCCACTTGAAATTTACTCTGATTTGGTGTCTCTTGATTTTGGGGAGGATCTCGATCTTTTACCTGTTCCTGATCTCGGCACTTCTATACAAATCCCCTACATCCTACCACTAGCCGATCGGTCAATTCCACTTGCACTTCATGATCATCCGTGTGTTAAGGAGCAAACTGATTTCATTCCTAATCCTCCTTATCTCCTTGACACTGGCCATGTGGTGGACTCCCCCAAAATCCATAACACTCTCATCCTCTCTCACCTGAACGATATGCACGTAACTCTTAAGAGTAAGGATGAAGAAGAAAAGCTATGGGAGAGCAAGGTCCGCATTGATGTGTTTAACACTTATAAAGACCTTCAGTGTATAGAGAAATATTTTGTGATTGAAGATATGATAATTCCTCTGGCATTCTCTGACCGAGGGGGTTCATCCAAATTCCTAGACCCACATTGGCATGATTCTAGTCCACATGCACATGCATATAATCTTTTCCTCCACTGGTACAAGGGTTGGAATTTATCGGAGGATAAGATCAGTTGGTGGCTCAGTCTGCATGCCATCCGTTGGTTAGTGAACTATAATTCGTCTGACTGACGACGTTAAATGTAGCGCTTTTTGGGAGGTAACCCAAACCTTTAATAGTTTCGTGTGATGATAAATGACTTTTTGGGAGACAACCCAAGTTTTTATTGTGATTTTGTGTTTATTTTACAGGTTTCAATAAAGGATAAGTTGGGGGGAAAGAGCTGATTGCTTACTCAGTTTCTCATATTTTCAAAGCCAAGTGTCGCCTCTCATTCCAGCAAGGA
This sequence comes from Amorphophallus konjac, assembly GCA_022559845.1. Classification (NCBI taxonomy): domain Eukaryota; kingdom Viridiplantae; phylum Streptophyta; class Magnoliopsida; order Alismatales; family Araceae; genus Amorphophallus; species Amorphophallus konjac. The sequence goes on from CM040127.1 coordinate 229,925,973, forward strand.
TGCCCGTCGAAGTTCACTTCTATCAGGTTGTCCCGTTCGTTCACAAACTATCATGTTTACATTGTTCATTATTTCATATTGTTCATGCCATTGAGGACAATGTCATTTAAGTTGGGGGGACGAAAATCATGTTATCTTATACAACCTTATTTCGCCTAAAAAAAAAATTTCAACTGAAATCCCATTTGAGTTTCATGATTCATACTTGCATTGACAGTAATTCTGGAATAGAAATGACTGGATAAGGATAATAGAAGATTATTTAATCTAGCTATGGAAAACTGATCTAAGAATCTCTTTAAAGTTCATGTGCACTTTAGAAAAATAAAATCACGTTGCACGCTAATGAAACAAGTAGGACAAGCCTTCTACTATTTTGGATATATTGCCTGATATTCTATACTTTTTGAGGAAGAGATCTTTTATAAGCTTTCTGCCATGTTATCTATTGAAAAAAAAATTAGAAAAACACCATGAAAAATGCTCTGGTTCTGAGTAACTGGGCCTACTTCACTTAAGACGTGTTGAGGTTCGCGTCAAAAGGAAAAGGAACCTTGAGCTGTGCAACCGACCCTGCTTCACCTAAGACGTGTTGAGGTTCGCGTAAAACAGTGAAGGGTAGTGCGGTATCATGTGTGTATAGAAAAAGAAAGAAAGAAAAAAAAAGAAAATAGAAAGAGATCCCAAAAGGGACAAAGTAATAAGGCAAACAAAAAGTTATTTTGCTTAATACTCTGATTAAGAAGTGCAGGGTTGATGGGCACTTGCTTAAAATAGCAAATGGAGGACGTAATTATCTACGTTGTGAATTTAGTATTACACATGCACAAGTGCTATTGAACTTTAAGATAACTTCTTGATCATGTACCTTAATTTCCAAATCTAGGGCTAGTGTGTGTTAATGATTCCAGATTCCTAATCTTTAGTTGACTCTATGAAAGATGATCTGGAAATGAGGCATGGATATTTTAAACTCTTGTTGGTCCTTAATTTATAATTGTTTACATTGCTAAGGGACTAGCAATGAGTAAGTTGGGAGGTGTGATAAGTGTGTAATTTTACATTGTAATTCATGTTATAGCACACTTTTATGAGCATTAATATGCATCACTATGTATTTATCACACTTAATTTCAATTTCAGATCAAAATATTTAATTACCTGATTTAATTAAATTTTGATTATATTTTACAGGCATAAAGAAGATCACAACAAGAAGAATGAAAAGAAAATAAATAAGAAGACAAATGGGCCAAAGCCAATTCACACCGCCAAAAGTCCATTGCCGACTAAGCCCAATCTTAGTTCAAATAAAATAAAATAAAAATAATAAAGAAAAATAAAATAATTATTTATATATATATATGCTATGATATATATATTTGATATATATTTGATATATATATATATATTTATGATATATATATATGATATATATAATATATATGTATATAAAGCTACTTCACATCTTCATTTCGGTTGGCAGGAAGGCTTCAACACTTCACAAAGCTTCAGGCAACTCCACGTGAAGGCCTTGGACAATTGGCATGCAACACAGCACTCTCCACTTCAAGCAATGCACCACGTGGGCCATATCAACACATGCAACAGGAGGCTTCAAGCCTTCTCATGCATGAATAATAAAAGCTTCACAAGAGGAGGTTTCTCATTCACCAAGGTTGGCAAGGCAACAACCCTTCACGTGGGGGCCATTCAAAGTGGGCACGCCCAGAGCTTCAGCGTCAAATGCAAGGGTTTCAATAGGGTTGGTAAGGTGGAGGCTCCACTTCACGCATTGGCTCCACGTGCGGACAAGGGAAAGAGAAATGCATGCAGCAGGCTTCAAAGACTTCAAACAACACATCTTCACGTGGCCGGGTCCACAAGGCGGCAACGTGGCTTCTCCACTTGGGGGCTTTAATGACGGCAGAATGGGTATACATGGACAAACATAGCGGCGGCCAAAGTTTCACACAATCGGCTGGTTGGCAGGAGGTCGGCTCACGCGGAAGGAGAGGCTAGTGTCTTCACACGGTGGAGAAACAGAGAACATAGAACAGAGAGATAAATGCCTATGTTCAAAGGCCTATAAAAAGGGGTTGGGAATGGCTTAAGAAAAAGAGAAACTTTGTAATGCCATTTTTCAGTGCTTTTGTTCTTGTTAGAATTTTGTGAGAGTTATTTTGGTGTATTTAAAGAAGCAGGGAGAGGGGGGCAGGAGGCCCCTTCAAGTTCCATTTTATTTCACTCTTGTTATCCATTTAAATTATTAGAAGTTTTAGGGTTGTAATGTTGTTGTTATTATAAGTTGTTAATATTTTAGCCATTGCTTAGCTATTTACATACTTTTATGATCTTCATTTAAATTTATTATCTTCTTCAAAATTATTCATATTTAAGTTCTCTACAATTTTTCTTTCTACCATTTCCTCTAATTCCTCTCTATTTTTAAGTTATTACACATTTTTCAAAGTTCTATCCTGACACATTACTGTTCATCCAAGTTGATACCTTCTTTTGTTCCTCTATTTTGAAGCCCTTCCAATCCTCTTTTCTTTCTGAGTTCTTCATGAACGTTGTTCCTCTCTTGTAGATCTAAATTTTCTTATTCTATCACTTTCTCTGATTCTTCACTCTTTTTAAATTATATTCAATTTTCAAAGGTTCTGTCTTTTACGTGTTTACTGTTCACCCGCGCAGATAGATCCTAGTATCTCATATTTTTCACCTTTTTCCTCTCATTTTCTGTCTCTACACTCTTCATAAAACTTCTTCCTCACTGTCAGATCTTCAACTTTGTCATCTATCACTTCTTCTAATTTTATCTGGTTTGAAAGTTATTTCTCTTCCTAACTCACCGTATTTTCATTATAATTTTTCATATGTTCTTCTATCTATTTCACCCCTTCTAAATTGCATCCAAATTTCCTAAGGCGGTTTCAATTCAATTCTCTTGATTTTCAAACTTAAAAATACAAGGTCTTCAACTTTCAAATCTACTTCTCCCTGTGGATTCGACTCGGTCTCACCACTTAACTATTCTGTTTATTTAATTTGTGGGCCAGATATTTTAATTTGGTAGCGGGGCGTATTCACGACGTGCGTTTTCCTGCCATCAGAAACCCACACAAGGAATTGGTAAATTATGGAATATATGAATTGATCTAACTATGTTCATGATTAATATCTCCCTTCCATTCCATCACAATACGTTCTCGAACATGATCTTGGTTATAAAAATTGAAAGTGGTATCAACATGTCACACGAATTATCATGAAATAAATGTGAAATTTATCTAGGATTGTTTGACAATCACACTACTCCGGTGGTACTAACTGACCGATCGTCTACCATTTTCTGATGTTTCATTAAACCTTTAATCTTGTAATGGTTGGGACACTCCACCGGATATTCCTTCCATCGGACTAGGACCTCCATTATGAGACCTCCGTAAGACCCCGCGAGTCTGGGATTCCCACTAGGACGCCGGGCGGGTTGTACCCTCAAGACCTGCACCCAATTACTCGATCAAATCACCTATTTTACAGCCCAGGGTTCGGGTCTGTCTTAGCTTAAAGGCGGACCTGGACTAGACCGCCTGGTGCTTTAAGCGGTCTAGTCATGACCATTTTCTTGCTGGCCATGAGCCAGGTTCTGCTGGTCATCTTCCTTGTTTCCCAGTGACCTAGCCATGTCTAAGATTGACCAAATCACCTCTGGCTTGATCTGAGAGGTGTAGGCTAGACCCTGGAATCTCTCTTGTGGATTTCCAGTCTATTATTGAAATCTCTCTTGATCTTAGAAATTAAGTTACATAGCTTGACCTTGGAATTCTTGGCCGATTCCAATGAATGTCTAGATATTACTTGGGATCTTGGATCCACCAAATCAATGACAATGCATCATAAGGGCCCGGTCTGGTCCTGGGAGGAGCGCCCAAAAAGTACTAGTGTTCCGGGGAGTTGTAATGACATGGTGAGGCATTGCACCGAGTGCATGACTAGCGTGTGTCTATGACATTCCTCTATTTTCTCTGTACACTTTATTAGATTCCTACATGGAATTTATATCGATATGACTTGCTTGTTTGTGTGCTTGATCGGCCAATTTCTGGAAATTGATATCTCTATGTTCAATTCATTCAATTATTTTGGTTTCCATCAATTCTTATGTTAACTTGTTTTATCGTTCTTAGATCGCATGTATGATAGTCAATTAATTTGGTTAACTACTTAAACTGTGCCTGCTATTACCTACTGAGCGTTTGCTCACCCAGTTTTCCCCCATTTTCAGGTAGCTCCGATGAGGAAACACAAACAGATAGGGATGGGCAAGAGTAAAGTGATAGAGACGGTGGCGCTCAGAAATAGATCCAGAGGGGGGTGAATGGATCTATTGGGAGATTATACCCAATTAAAAAATCAGCTCCACTCTAAGAACTAGATGCAAAACTGATGCACGAAAGACACTAAGATATAAGAGTCCACACAAGACACAGCACCAACACTTGGTGAACGATAAGTGTGGAAAGCTGAAACTAATCACACCACAACCTGTGAAGGGGGGGGGAAGAAGATAAGGAACAATCACATGAAGCAAACCACGGCACACTGAATTTTTAGGTGGTTCGATCTAAGACCCCAGATCTACATCCACCCCTCACTCTAACCCGAGTGAGGCTTCCCTTGCAAAATGCAAGACGCAGACTCAGTCTGCAAACAAGACGCTGCCTGACAGCTTGATAACTGAGGAAGACAAATCCTTTAACCAGGTTCTTCAACCCACAGAACCAGAACCGGAGGCTAACCTCCCTTCCTCTAAACCGGAGGGGACCACTAGTGATAGCCTGTCACTAACAACCGGAGACACCAGTCTCCCTTCCTCTAAACCAGAGGGAAAAACCGTGAGTGATACCAAATCACTCACACCTGGAGAAACCAATCTCCCTTCCTCTGAATCCACAGAGGGCAACCGAAGATAAATCTCCCTTCTCCTGAACACACAGGAGGAACCCGACACTCTAAATAGGGAATCAGAAGAACACTAAGAAAATGGGAATAAAAACGGAAACTGAAAGATCAAAAAGAAAAAGCAAAAATAGGAAGCTCCAATGAGCATAGTCGTTCTGGATTTTACCCATGAACAGACTTAACAGACCTTCAGGATGAGTGGCTGCACACTCTCTTCTTCTTCTCACGATCTCTTCCTCTAAGCTCTCTCTTCTTCTATCTCACTGGCTTTCTCTCTGAACTGTTCTCTTTTCTCTCTTCTTTGCTGGCTCTTTCTCTACCGCCGCTACCCTTCTCTTCTCCTTCTTACTTTCTTTCTTCACTTTTTTTTCTTCTTTTTTTTTTTTTCATTTCTTGTTTAGAACTGGGCGATTGGCCCCCTTTTATATGCTCCAGGAGATGGGCACGTGGTCGCCACAATTCCTGCCCTATTCTCCAAGCAGATCTGATCCAGACCTTTCCACGTGTCATCATCACTAGTCTTTTACTTTCCACGTGGCATGATCGCCTGGTATCAACTTATCTTGGATCACGTGCTGATCACTCCACTTAAGTTCGTGCACGAGCCAGAGCAACCTTGGAATTATTATGGCTTTATTACTTCCTACACTTAAGTTGTTTGATCCTGGTTCAATTCATAAATCCCTGTTATAAGATAAAGGAATTTAATGAGTCACTTGACCTTCATAGTGAGATCAATATGCATTGATTGTTATGCAGAAATATGAAATTGGAGTTCAGATCATGCTAGATATAATGTGCTGAAGATTCTGTAATTGTGAATGTGACATCATCATTAACTCTGATCTAACATCAACCAATGGTGAAAAATATAATAGCTAGCACAGACTTTAGCCTAAGCCATAGCTAACTATCATAGACCTAGTACTCAAGGCATGGTCTTCTAATACAAACCTTATGAGCAGTCCAACATTCACATTAGATATGACAGACTCTTACCCTATCATGCACCTGATGGAACCTAGCATAGACCTGAGTTCAGTTGGCACTGACCTTAGTAGCTAGCATCGACCTTGGTATGCTCAACTAGCATCGACCTAAGTCATCTCTATAACAGATATGCACAGACCTTATATGGCTATATGCAAGATGTGCACCGATTTGCTACAGTGTGTGCACATACATTGATTAAGCTAGATGCAGTGTGCACAGACTTATGAATCTATATGCAAAACATGTATAGGACACGAAGCAACAAGTGCACAGACCTTGATGTGGATAAGACAGATTGTGCACAAACCTATATGCACAATGAAAAAAGATGCACCGACCTTGTAACATATGCCAAGCAACGTGCACTGACCTGAGTTGTGTGCGATGCAGAACATGCACAGACTATGTGAGCTTATATGCACAAACCTATATGCATGAGACGTGGCCAGCACCGACGTTGGGTATGCATGTAGTGCAGCTAGCACTGACCCTAGCTTTGCATCAACAGAAACTAGCACAGACCTTCATGTGCTTGCGTACAAGCATGCACAGACCTCCATATGAACACGTTTGGATATGCACTGACTTTAATGCTCAAAGATAAGCACTGACATTGACGTCAGATGCAGCTAGCACCGACGTAGTGTGTATGCCTTGGCATAAAAACATGCACCAACTTCTGTCATGCACCATGCAAATGAACAGTAACTTGCACCGACCTTAGTCTTCTATATGCATGCATATGCACTGACTATGAGATGCACAAGGTAAATGTGCACCGACCGTGGTCTTGCACAAACAGGAATGTGCACTGACCTATAATGGCCTTAAAATGCGATGTAAATCAGTGATATGCTTGGACCTCCTATATGCACAAAGCAAAATGTGCATCAACCTAGGTGTGCATGCCAGCTATTTGATAAAATGACCGTGCAACAATGTAAGACAAAGTGTTAACCTTAATAAGGAAGGGATTAAGCACTGACCTGTATTTTTCAGATTGAGATGAATAGTGATTTTACCTTCCTGGCGTTGACTTTTATCACCAATGTTGACTGTCGTTTCATGCCTTTTTGATGTATCTTTGGAACCTGTTTTGACTGACATTGTTCAGACTTATATATATGTTTGATGAGATCATTAATTCATGCATCACAGTTATATCATCAAGATTATAAATGATGAGACAGAAAGTTTACATCATCAAAATCACAGAGGGTACACAGCAATCTTTCCCTTTTTAATGATGGCAGCACTATGAGTCATAAGCCAAATGAACCAGATATTATTCATGCCAGTGAGTTGAATGAATTCTACTGATGCAGACTCATTCTCCCCCAAAACTCATTCCAGACATGTGTCAATTAATACACAGACAAATGACTCTCCATGTATGCAGACAGTCAATATGACTCCTCCACATATCCACATATTCTCCCCCTTTGACTTCATCAAAAAGGAAGTACCTAAAATGTAGACAAAGGATCCAAGTCAGGCAGACAAATGCAGTCAATGTGTCACATTAAGATGTTCTCTTAAGAACTCTCCCCCTGGATGAATGAATCAAATCAGTAAAAACACAGGGGCATATAAGGATAGGTCAGTCAATGACTCAAGAGAAAGCAATCTGCAGAAAACATCAATCACCACATTCTGGACTAAAGTAATTAGTGAAGGACTGAGAGCTACTAAAGTCTTTTAGCAGAGTAAGACTAAGCCCAAGAAATATGACGGATGGCCCAAGAGATCAAATGATTCAAGAAGTTTTTCAATAAGATACCAATTTCATAATTCTGAAACAAAGCATTTCATAATTCTGAAACAAAGGAATTTTCAGATTCTTTAACTATAAAAGCTTATGAATAAATCTTTATTGGACTTCATGGTTTAAATGTAATGTATTAAAAAACATGTGTCTGTACTCATATCTGAAATCAAGGTTTAATAAAAATGAGCCAAGCCTTCAAATTAATATCTTGTTTAAACCTCCCTTCATCTTTAATCATTCAATTTCAATGACCCCTCTTGGAGTTACAAACAATAGTATTGAGGTTAAACAAACATAAATGCATCTAATTTTATCTTCTTTTTCTGAATTTTTTTTTGAAGCAATTATTATTATGAAGAGAGTATCTTTTCATACTAATTATTGGTCACATTTTTCAAGAGCAATCGAGTTTAAGTGCACACTTTGTAACTAGAGGATACACGTTGTTTAGACGCCAGTATCCCTAAGCACTTAGTACGACCAACTGTCATGCTTCACACTGAACAGAGATAACTAGGGTACTTCATGACATAGGTTTACTCCAATTTTTGATGAAGGACCCAGTTTCTCAGTGCAACTTAGCCATTGCTCTACTTTAATTATACAGATATTGCAATAATTTTTCAGCAGAGTTAACTATGGTACATCATGACACAGTCCTTTGGACATGATTTCTCAGTAACCACAATCATTGCTCTGACCAACTATTATCTTTTTGACATTTTCATATTTTTCAGATGTTTAAAGACAATACTCACTACATGTAACTCTACCAGAGTTAGCCATGATCTTAGAAGTTTCAGATTCCAGAAGGTCTTACATGATATAACATGAAATAGCTGGTTAAGGTTTATTAAGCAACATGATCCAGATATTTTCAAGAGTTTTCCATTCTACCTCAGAAAAACACATTATACTTAAACCAACTGAAATTAGTAGACGTTCAAGAGCCAGTATAAAAGAAGATTCTTCTTGTATATTTTTCAGATTTATGGTCAAGGTACACAAATTGAAATCTCCCTGAGTTTCCAGCAAGTTCAAAGTTCTTCAGAAACAGCTAATGAAATAATTAGCAAATGGAACAAGGAGCATGAATTATGTATTTGAGTAAGGTGTTCTCAGGCTGACTAGCACACGGATAACTCAGCAAAGAATCAAACTAGAATTTCCCAGATAAAGATATGGCAGAAGTATTCAACTGAGCATTGAGTGAGAAAAAATTCCAATGAGGTTGGAAGGAGAGCTGACCAAGTGATTATCTCAAGATGGATATTGAGATGATCATGGAAAGATTCATCAGTTCAGCTAAATCAGCTCAGATATTTTCAAATGAAACTCCCCCTCAGAAAGTGCAAGAGCAGTAAACAATGGGTTCTAGAGAATAAAATAGTTAAGCTCAAAGGCTCCCCTTGACTGTATGCATTATATGACTAAACTCAAAGTGTAATATTTGCAATGAAATCTATGCAGGGAGTATTATGAGTTATGGTCATGTAAATTTAGACTGCTCAATATGCAAATTTTTGACCAATGGTACTGGGTAGAGGACTTGGTCTAATGACCACCTCATACATAGTAAGAACTTCCAGACAGATTGTACCTGCCCTTTAGAAACTTACCATTTGATATACCATCATAGTCATGCGGGACAATGCAATGCAAATGCAGTACAATATGCATCTTAAGATGACACTATGCTACTCATATGCAATTGTGAATATTTGTGCATGTCAAGTATGCAGGTGAACATTTTAAGCATGAGACATCCTGCAAGCAACAAATTCAGTCAATTTAGATGTTCAATTTTATGATGTGTAATTCATTTTTAGTCCCATTTTTATATAGACTACCCATCATGTGCAGTGAGAGATATGAATGCTAATGACATATACAAATGAGAACTTGTATGCATGAAATTTTGATTAACAAATCAAACCTGATATGCATCTATCTAAACATAGCTATCAGAAAACTCAAATGTCTACCAGCAGAAGTGGGGTTTTACCAAAATTTGGATGCCTTGGTTTATTTGAACCCCTTTTTATTCTCTATCCCAAGGCACTCCTTCAAAGCAAAGATCTTATTTTGCAGATTTAGATACCCAAGTGTTCTTGGGTCCTACATGGTTAGTAACACCTCTGATAGGTGCTTTCCACAATCTTTGGGCTTTCATATCATCAAGCATCATTAAAGGATAATTATTCATAGAATGCCCAACCTGCCCGCAGTAGTGACATGAGATAATAGAATTTCTGTTCTTATTGTGCACATTAGTATAAGCATAAAATCTATGTGCATGTGAATGAAATTCTCTGTTGTTTACATGGACATTTCTTCTTTTATTTTCAGTCACCCAACAATCCACAGCTCTATGGCATGACTTTCCACACTCAAAGCATGCATGATATTTTCTTTCATATGCAAATTTATTCCTAACAGAACTGTTTCTACTTACAGTGAATTTAATAGATTTATAGCTAAACATTTTCCCTTGAGCATGCCAACAGTGGGCTGCTATGTGACCTCCCTTGCCACAGTAGAAACATTAGATAGAATTTTTTCTAGCAACATTCATCCAACATTCAATTGCCTTATGGCTTCGTTTTCCACAATTAAAGCACACAATGTGCTGGCTATATGAAGCAAATTTATTTTCATTAAAGACATGTTGGTGCACATGATTTTTAGCATGAAACCTTGTTTGTGTATTAGCAAAACAGCATTCAGCAGGAGAGTGTCCTACTTTACGATAGTGATGGCAATCGATTTTCTTTTTTCGAAGAGTAGGATCTTTATCATGAAACTTCCTAGCATGCAATGTACTGGCATTCAGATCATCCTTTTTCGTCAACTTACACTCATTCATTAGATGACCTATGTTGTGACAGTAATGACATGACATTTTCTTTTTGTGTGCATGTGAATCTGTGATAGTTTTATTCATTGCATGTGCAGAAATACCAGAAGATTTCACAGGAGAACCATTAACCTTCCTTTTCTATTTTTCTGGCTTTTCCAGATTTTTACTTTGCTTTTCAGTTTTCTGTGCAGTAAATTGGAAAATAGTAGGAGCAGAGGTTTTGTTTTGATCAGAACTTTTTACAAACACCGTAAACATTTTACTTCCATCAATCTTTTTATTTACCGGACTGTAACCCAGTCCCTCTCTCTAAAAATTAACATTGGTTCCAAGAAGCTTATTCAGATTGTCCTTACCTTTGACAAATTTTGATAATGAGTTTTCCAGATCTTGAATCTTGGAATTTAAGGCAACAATATTAGCTTCATAACTGGATAGGTCTGTTTCACAGGAAATTACTTGTTGATGCAAGGCATCATTCAGACTTTTGAGTTTTTCAACTTCCTATTTTAATTTTATTTCATTGTGAGCTTCAACTTCTTTTATGACAAATTTCCCTTTTTTATAAACTAACAATCTCTCAAACATAGCTGAGTTTAGAAGTTTCAGCTTGTTAATCTCCTCTTTCAGTTTACAATTTTGCTCTTGGAGTTCATCATCAAATACTAAATCACTTAAGGAAGTCTGACATTCATTAAACATTTCTTGTTGATTTTCTGATTGAAGTTGGTCAAAGTTTTTCTGAAGCTCTAAATTTGTTAATCTAACAGCCTCCAATTTTTCAGATATCAACTTATTTTCACTTTCAAGATTCATTGATATATGTTCAGATTCCTTAATCTATTTTTTGAGTTTTTCATTCTCAGATTTCAAATATTCCAAATCTGAAGTAATAGCATCAAAATCTGTTAATTGTCTTCTGAATATACCATTTTCAATTTTTAGAATTTCAATGTCCTCACTTACAGATTCAGCATTTTCAAATTTGTTTAACTTCTTTTTCAGAGTTTTATTCTTTTTTCTTAGCTTTTCAAAAGACTCTAGCAAATTAGTATATGCATCTTCCCATTCATCTAAAGTAAAGTTAGCGAAATGATTGTTTACCTCTTCTTCATCCTCACCTTCATTGCTTCCTTCAGCCGTCATGCATTTTTGCTCTTGCTTTCCTTGACAAGCGGTCTTCAATTTGTTTAGAATGTCCTAAGCTGACCTGTAATCATGAAAACATGAGTGGAAAGCCTTGTCAGTAGCTGCTTTTATTAAATCCAAAACTTTCTTGTTTTCACCACTCATGGATTTATGACTGTCAGTCCATTTGGACTTGTTCTTTGGTAATCTGTGAGGACCATGTGAAATTAACTTCCACATATCAGGATTAACTGATATAACATAGCTGCGCAGACTGGTAAACCACGAATTAAAATTAGAGCCATTGAAAATCGGTGGATGAGCCATGGAAATCAGTTCGAGAATAATTTAAGCAATAGACTAAGCACAAAAAGAAATGCACCTAGAAATGGGATAGCAGGATCCTCTACAGATTGTTGGATCTGATGAATCAGAAACCTGCTCTGATACCAATTGATAGAGACGGTGGCTCTGAGAAATAGATCCAGAGGGGGGTGAATGGATCTATTGATAAATTATACCCAATTAAAAAATCAGCTCCACTCTAAGAACCAGATGCAAAACTGATGCACGAAAGACACTAAGATATAAGAGTCCACACAAGACACAGCACCAACACTTGGTGAATGATAAGTGTGAAAAGCTGAAACTGATCACACCACAACCTGTGAAGGGGGGGAAGAAGATAAGGAACAATCACATGAAGCAAACCACGGCACACTGAATTTTTAGGTGGTTTGATCTGAGACCCCAGATCTACATCCACCCCTCACTCTAACCCGAGTGAGGCTTCCCTTGCAAAATGCAAGACGCAAACTCAGTCTACAAACAAGACACTGTCTGACAGCTTGATAATTAAGGGAGACAAATCCCTCAACCAGGTTCTGCAACCCACAAAACCAGAACCGGAGGCTAACCTCCCTTCCTCCAAATCGGAGGGGGCCACTAGTGACAGCCCGTCACTAGCAACTGGAGGCATCAGTCTCTCTTCCTCTAAACCAGAGGGAAAAATCGTGAGTGATACCCAATCACTCACACCCAGAGAAACCAATCTTCCTTCCTCTGAATCCACAGAGGGCAACCGGAGATAAATCTCCCTTCTCCTGAACACACAGGAGGAACCCGACACTCTAAACAGGGAATCGGAAGAACACTAAGAAAATGGGAATAAAAACAGAAACCAAAAGATCAAAAAGAAAAAGCAAAAATAGGAAGCTCCAATGAGCAAGTCGTTCTGGATTTTATCCATGAACAGACTAAACAGATCTTTAGGATGAGTGGCTGCACACTCTCTTCTTCTTCTCACGATCTCTTCCTCTAAGCTCTCTCTTCTTCTTGCTCACAGGCTTTCTCTCTGAACTATTCTCTTTTCTCTCTTCTTTGCTGGCTCTTTCTCTGCCGCCACTACCCTTCTCTTCTCCTTCTTACTTTCTTTCTTCACTTTTTTTTTCATTTCTTGTTTAGAACTGGGCGATCGGCCCCCTTTTATATGCTCCAGGAGATGGGCGCGTGGTCGCCACAATTCCCACCCTATTCTCCAAGCAGATCTGATCCAGACCTTTCCACGTGTCATCATCACTAGTCTTTTACTTTCCACGTGGCAGGATCGCCTGGTATTAGCCTACCTTGGATCAAGTGCTGATCACTCCACTTAAGTTCGTGCACGAGCCAGGGCAACCTTGGAATTATTAAGGTTTTATTGCTTCCTGCACTTAAGTTGTTCGATCCTAGTTCAATTCATAAATCCTTGTCATCAGATAAAGGAATTTAATTAGTCACTTGACCTTCCTAGTGAGATCAATATGCATTGATTGTTATGCAAAAATATGAGATTGGAGTTCAGATCATGCTAGATATAATGTGCTGAAAATTATGTAATTGAGAATGTGACATCATCATTAACTCTGATCTAACATCGACCCATGGTGACAAATATAATAGCTAGCACAGACTTTAGCCTAAGCCATAGCTAACTATGATAGACCTGGTACTCAAGGCATGGTCTTCTAATACAGACCTTATGAGCAGTCTAAGATTCACATTAGAAATGACAGACTCTGACCCTATCATGCACCTGATGAAACTTAGCATAGACCTGAGTTCAGTTGGCACTGACCTCAGTAGCTAGCATCGACCTAAGTCATCCCTATAACAGATATGCACAGACCTTATATGGCTATATGCAAGATGTGCCCCGATTTGCTATAGTCTGTGCACAGACATTGATTAAGCTAGATGCCGTGTGCACAGACTTATGAATCTATTTGCAAAACATGTATAGGCCACGAAGCAACAAGTGCACAGACCTTGATGTGCATAAGACAGATTGTGCACAGATCTATATGCACAATGAAAAAAGATGCAACGACCTTGTAACATATGCCAAGCAATGTGCACTGACCTGAGTTGTGTGCGATGCAGAACATGCACAGACTATGTGAGCTTATATGCACAAACCTATATGCATGAGACGCGGCCAGCACCGACGTTGGGTATGCATGTAGCGCAGCTAGCATTGACCCTAGATTTGCATCAATAGAAACTAGCACAGACCTTCATGTGCTTGCGTGCAAGCATGCACAGACCTCCATATGAACACATTTGGATATGCACTGACTTTAATGCTCAAAGATAAGCACTGACATTGACGTCAGATGCAGCTAGCACCGACGTAGTGTGTATGCCTTGGCATAAAAACATGCACCGACTTCTGTCATGCACCATGCAAACGAATAGTAACTTGCACCGACCTTAGTCTTCTATATGCATGCATATGCACTGACTCTGAGATGCACAAGGTAAATGTGCACCGACCGTGGTCTTGCACAAATAGGAATGTGCACTGACCTATATTGGCTTTATAATGCAATGTGAATCAGTGATATGCTCGTACCTCCTATATGCACAAAGCAGAATGTGCATCAACCTAGGTGTGCATGCCAGCTGTTTGATAAAATGATCGTGCAACATTGTAAGACAGTGTTAACCTTAATAAGGAAGGGATTAAGCACTGACCTGTATTTTTCAGACTGAGATGAATAGTGATTTTATCTGCCTGGCATTGACTTTTGTCACCAGCGTTGACTGGCATTTCATGCCTTTTTGATGTATCTTTAGAACCTGTTCTGACTGACATTGTTCAGACTTATATATATGTTTGATGAGCTCATTAATTCATGCATCACAGTTATATCATCAAGATTATAAATGATGAGACATAAAGTTGACATCATCAAAATCACACAGTGTAGACAGCATAAAGATATGGAGTGGACCCTGCTAGGCGTGAACCTTGTTGATGTCATAGGATGTGATCTATGTGGTTGTAGTTTGCTATGAGTCGTTATATGTAGTCGATTCAGAATGGTCATTTCGAGTTGTAATCTTCTGTTTATTTTCCAATTGAGTCATGACGTAAGAAGGTGTATGTTGAACATTTGTTATCCTCCGGTTTATCAATAAGTTGGTGTTTTTCCTTTAAGCTAATTCTTCTCTATTACAATTATGTTCGTTAATACCGTTATTGCTCTGGATGTATATAATTGCCGCATTCTGATATTCTGTGTCGGGGCGTGACAGTTTTGTGGTATCAGAGCCTAGGTTTTCTAAGTTCCTAGGTTTCTAAGTAATGTCGTAGAACCTGTAACCTTGTTAAAAGTCTAAGGGTCCAATCCGGTGAGATTGGGTAGAGACTGGGGCTGAGTAAATTGATTAATTCTAAACGAGACTCTGTTAGGCCATTCTTAACTTAACTTTTCCCTACATGTAGGCAATCTATTCTATGGCGGCGAAGCGTGTGCAGTGGAGAGACATGCAGCGAATCGTGCATGGTTTAACCCAGGCCCTTCAGCAAGTGGCCCAGGGTGTGGCACATCATGGGGCCGGTGATCTCCACCAGAATTTTCGAGGAATGAATCCCCCACGATTTGGTGGATCGGCAGATCCTGATGAAGCTGAGAATTGGCTGAAGGAGATAGAGCGGGTCTTTAGAGTTATGCAATGCAATGACCAGGACCGAGTGCTCTTGGTGACCTTCCAACTGGAACATGATGCACGTGCTTGGTGGGAAGCAATAGAAGCCACGCTCGATAATAGGCGTGCGACGTGGGACGAATTCAAGGAACATTCTAATAGCACGTATTTTTCAGATTGGGTGCAAGAAAAGAAGGCGGCAGAGTTCGCTGCTTTAAAACAAAGGAACTTATCGGTTGCTGAATACGAAGCTCAGTTCTCCAGGCTGTCTCGTTATGCAACTCATTTGGTATCTACTGAAAAGATGAAGGCCAAGTGATTTATGAACGGGTTAAAGCTTCAATATATTAACTAGTTGGCACTAATGGAAATCTCTAACTATGCCGAAATTGTCAGGAAAGCTCAAGTTCTAGAAGATACATTGAGATGATGGATCGAATCCGAGGAAGAGACAAGAGGAAGGATTCAACAACTAGTTCTTGGAGTTTTAAACCCACTAATGGCAAGAAGAGGCCCAATGGCGGGTCAAGTTCATCATAGGACAAGAAGTTGAGGAACGACGATAAGAAGGCGGGTTTGACTGCCCCATCTAAGGCTATTTGCAAGTTTTGTGACCGGTCAGGTCACAAGATGGAGGAGTGTTGGCACAAGTTAGACGCCTGTTTACGTTCCGGAAGCTGGGACCATCGTATCCCCGAGTGTCCTCTCCTGTCAGATCAAGCTGCACCAAATAAGCCGCAAGGAGGCCAGAAGCGGCAGGGCAAGCTCCAAGCCTTACAGGAAACCAAAATAGAGGCCATCGAGGAGGGTGGATTGGTTGAAGGTACACTTATTTTTTATGATAAGCCAGCATTGTTCTATTTGATACTAGAGCAACGCATTCCTTTATTTCTCAGAGTTTTGCTAAGTCCTTAACTGTGAACCCTGTGTTAATGAATTCTCTATTGGAAATTTCAACCCTTATTAGTTCGGGTTCAGTAATTAAATATTACTACCCTTCTAGTAAGATCTTGATTAGTGGGCAGAATATGCCAACTGATTTGGTTTATATGGAAATGAAGGATTATGATGTAATCCTGGGAGCTGACTGGTTGGCCAGATGTTGGCACCCAAAATATGATCGTCGGCGACCAAGCCACAAAGACGAAGGACCCGGCCCGCTGAAGCATGGAAGCCGATAAATATCAACATATCAAAGATTTCTCAAGCTGCCAGAGCCTCGAGTCATCCCATAGGGACACGGAGACTTCACCTCAGGAAAGCCGAGACAAACTCACAACCAACTGGCAGTGCGACCAACCCTGTCCAATGAACCGCCATCGACTCTGTCATGCCGCATACACTACACCCGTTGTCCGACCAAGGTCGACGGTCTACCCAGTGGCTTCCTGCCTTACGAAAGGCTCTCCTGAAGATGAAGGGATCCCCCTGGTTCCAGAGGACCGAAAGCTCTGACGGCAGAAGATCCCGATCACCCGGCACGGGTACGGCTTCCCGACAAGATGGGCCCGTTAGTGGCCGAATGATCGCCCAGCGCAAGTGGAATTACCCCTGGAGTCATCCAACCCCCCTAAGGAGCTTGGGTACAAGCCAGACCGAGCCAGCAGCACGAATCACGGAGCCGCAGGCCGTATTAGCGGAAAACCCACGTAATTAAACCAAAGCTATCTGGAGTCTCGTGAATGACTGCACGACAGCCGAGGGGCTTCACGAAACACCTCGTCAAGGTTTCGATGTGTATTGGCGAGATAAATGTTCAAGATGACCTCCGAGATCGTCCCTGGATTCATCGGCTAACCTGCAATGTGCGGGAAATGCTAATACGGCGCGCCCGTTAAACCGGCGCCCTCCAATCCCGGCGCGATAGGTTGATGAAGTCCCTTCCCGGCGCACCAATCCCACGCCGGTTTAACATTCGAACCTGTTCCCCTATATATGTGGCGGCTCGAGAACAAAAAGAAAGAGGAGGAGGCCTTTGAAGAAAAATAGAGAACAAAAAGGGAAGAGAGCTCTCGGAGAGGAGTGGAGGTTCCTCGCAAGCGCCCTTCGACGGCCATCTCTCGTCCCCATCTGAAGCTCCTCAGAGTGAGAGAAGAAGGTTTCGTGCCGACATTCTGTTCCCTAGAATAGGTGGGAGTTCGAGTCGTTTTTGATTTCTTTCGTCTTCTCCCTCGCTTCACTACCTCTCTGATGAATGTAAGCGAGAAGGCTGAGGGAGGGCGATGATATGAGCCGGCTCCTCTCTCCTTCTTCGCCATCCCTCCTCCTTGCTGCTCTCTTGTGGGTTTTCGCTGTAAGCGAATCGGTGGCCGTTCCATAGTGCTGGCATCGGAATTGTAATATATGTATATAGTTTCCTCGCCGGGCAGCGATACATATGTATACATGAATGTTGGTGAGTTGAATGGCCCGTGCCTTATTCTCTTCTCCCATTTCGATTTCCTTCAGAGGGTTTCTGTGGGCGTCCGTCTATGCACAATCCCATGATTCTGATTTTCTCCGGTTTCGCTTATGCCCTGAAATATCAAGGGCTACAGAGATAACCCCTCCCCGGGGCTTTCCCGTCTATATTTGCTTCTCAGTCGATGGCCTTTGCATTTTTTGGGAGGGTAGAGCTGTGCTTGTGCACATGTCTCTTCCCATTTCAACACGAGCTCTGGTCTCCTTCTCTCATTTGCGTTGCCCTGTTTCGCATGAGAATTAGAGACCGCTCGTCTCGTAACCATCGCAGTCCAGTTGCTTGAATATATGTCCGTGTGGCCGGATTATCTCGAATATGTTCCCGATTGTCCCTCCATATGATTGCCAATCGCCAACCGCCCAATCGCACGGCAGTCAATACCTTGGTCCTAAGATTGCTAGCCCGGTGGTAACGAACATCCCCCTTCTCTCATCTGTGATTCTCCACCGCTTGAGTTTCGTTGATTTCCTCTCGGTCATCCGGGGAGGGGAACATTTCCCCATGGTTTCACAGAGGTGCTGGGTGGTCAAGAGCCTTACCTTTTAATGGTAAACGCTCCCTCAGGGCCACGGCAGACAATAATAGGGGTTTAACCCAACAATCTCAAACCCACAGTCCCCCGGGGGCTCTGTGGTGGCCAAA
The DNA here is from genome assembly GCA_022559845.1 of Amorphophallus konjac. Taxonomy (NCBI): domain Eukaryota; kingdom Viridiplantae; phylum Streptophyta; class Magnoliopsida; order Alismatales; family Araceae; genus Amorphophallus; species Amorphophallus konjac. The sequence continues at coordinate 229,944,768 of CM040127.1, forward strand.
GGGTGAACGTTCCTAGCAGGCTAGTCCTTGGAACCCCTTCCCCTGAAGGTCTCTGTCTCCTCAGCAGATGCCGTGTGTGCTGTAAGTCACCCACCCCTTTGTAGGCTTGTCCTCGTGGTGTCGCTTCCGCTATCAGTCGCCTCATCCGTTGCCTCCACCCACGGAGCTTTGGTGTCCCTTGTAGGCCAGTCCTCGGGGCACCTTATCCTATGGGATTTTACTGGCTGCCATTGTGCAGACGGCGGTTTAGGGGCTTGTTCCATAGGTGAGCATGACCCCACTTCTCCCCTACAACTCTTCAGGTTCAGGGGAGATGCTGTCCAATTTTGGACAGATTAAGAGTAAATAAGCCCTAATGAAACGATCGTTCTGGACTCAATCACCTCGGTGCTCGAGTACGAACCTCGCACTGACTTGTCATACCATCCCTCAAAGTTTTGGACTTCATTCTAATAAACAATTGGCCCCAAATAATTTCAAAACCCTCAACATAAACTTAACAAACTCAAATGATTCAGAATTCATAAAAAAATAAGGCTAGAACGGCGCGGCCTTAGCCGACGTGCCCTAATCCGGCGCGGTACCCACCAACGTCGGATTAGCCTTAGACTCATATTTCAAAACTTTTTGCTTGCACCTTTCCGGCGCGCCCGAAATCGGCGCGCCCCAGGGCCTTTGCGCCGTATTAACATTCATGATGGCCGTGCGGATTAAGACGCTATGCCTACGCTTTATTGCGCCGTATAAACCTTCCTTACATGGTCGCGCCGGTTTTGAAACCTCTTGTTGCTTTAATCGCTCATTTGCCCCCGAGCGGATCTCGTCCCTCGGGGTTGTAGATATATATTACTCTCCTCTCCTCACTTGGTGGATGATAGGTTATGAATAAAGCAATAATATCGGGAATAACAAACAAAGCGTAGTGAGAGGATGGAGAAAAACAGAGAGTGACCGTGATCGCCACCAAAGCGCAGCACGTGACTAGCGTACCGTACTTTGGAAAGGAAGGGGAGACACTCGCCTTGACGCAGCACTGGGAGGATGCGCGGTCGATGCAGAACCGCCTTAAAGACACACGGCCCTACGATAGGCCGTCTAAAAGTGCTGCCGAACGCGCGGGAAGAAGAACTCCTGGAAGATGGGCGGCTTGAAGTGAACCGCAGAATGAAGAAGGGCGGTGCAATGGATGCAGCTCGTCGTCTTGAACGGGCCTAAAGGAACCGCGCACACCCACCACGCCAAGAGTTGCAAAAGGGTTCACCTCCACCCTCTCCAGCCGGCCAGAGGGGATGGGCCTCGTGCTGATGAAGTGCTGACCTGCAAAACAATGTGGAGACACAGAAGAGACACCCAGATTAGGACTAAATGACGTAGTACGCGTTCATGTAAGAAGAATTAAGCATAAACAAATGGATAAGGGGATACCTGGGGGGGGTTTAAACCCCTAGGATGACAAAAACGTAGGTGGGTGTATGCATGGGGAGAAAAACGAGGGAAACGTAGAGAGAGAACAACGCATGCGACAGATGATGAAGAAATCAGAAAAATGACACTATGACTCGACACACGGACTACTCCCTAAACCGGAGGCTCGTAAGGACGTAGAGAGCCTCCCTCCTTGGTGCTAGGTCGTTTGAAAATGCAGCAGGGCTTCGCCGTCGACCAAAATTCCCCCCCCTCCTTCGACGTCCGGCCGCTAGGGTCTATTTATAGAGCCTAGAAAGCCAGCCACGAAATTGGGGTTTTTAGACATTTTTAGGCTGAATTGGCAAAAGAAAATTCGTAGATAATATCCTTATCTTCCATCTAGACGAAACGGCATCAAAAATGGCGGATTATCCACGGAGAAATCGTTAAAACAAATCAGAGATAAAACCATGCATGAAAGGATGAAAATCTGTTAAAAAAAACCTCCATCTAAGGGATGAACGGTCTAACGATAGACCGCTCACATCTTGAACGGTTATGTTCAGACCGTTCAACCTGTCGGTGGAAATGGAATTAAATCAGATAATTAGCCCAATTATCGCTCGAACAAACCGAAACGGCCGGCGTCGGACCCTGAGAGATGAACGGCGCCTTGGCGACCGCTCCAACGTAGAACGGTCCAATCTAAGCCGTATTAAGCTTGTCGGTGATAATTCAAACATCTGGATAATTGTCTGAGGAGATTAATACGCGTAGGACTCTGAGATAGGGGCGGTTGGCATTCGCCCGTCCATTAGTTTGAACGGGCATGGTAGAGCCGCGCAAAAGCCTGTCGGTGAATATTAAGAAAATCCTCAGAAAATAGCCGAAATGTATGAACGGTCTGGTATCAACCGCCCCAGTTTTGAACGGCTGATGTTGGACCGTTCATGATCTTGGGTACTTGACTTTTATAAAACAGTTCAATTAATCAAAGCCAAGGTCCGATAAGCCCTGAATTGATACGACCTTTACCAAGGAGGGAGGCTACCCATAAAATGGGCCCACGACGTGCCACAAAAAATGGCCGAACAAATGATGGACAACTTAGGGCATCAATTAATGGGAGTAAGAGAAACGACTCAAATTATCGGTATAAAATGGGTGTCAACAGATGCCCCTCCTTAACGTCCTCTTTGTAGGGGAGCGAGCGGAGGTGAAGCGGAGGTGACACGGAACGTGGAGACGAAGCGAAAATGTAGCAGGGTGGACCGGAAAAGCGGGCGTTAAGGTGAAACGACACCCGTTTCTACCAACAAGCGATGAGAATCTTTCGAAAAATCTCGAACCGAGCGTCGGGAGTAATTGACCAAAAGGCGACGCCAATCTGGAGGGACTAAACTAAACGAAATCAACTGACAAGACCAACCTCGTGGGGGACACAATCCCGCGGTCCAATGAGGGGGCCACAAAAGAAAAATGCTAAAGCTCCAGACAGAGACCTTTTAATCAACCGGACCAAACGAATCGACCAAAGAAAACCTTTGAATTCGGAGTGGAATTAGTTCATCTTACTCGAGCATCTTGAACACACAGCTGACCATCACTTGACGGGACATTTCTTAAGCAACCATGGGGCATGAAAGCTCAAAAGGATACGTATGATGCATGCTGGGCTAAACATAAAGGAAATTGTTAAAACAAATGCCAAGAAAGATTAAAATATAGAATATTCGAGAGTAGTATTACTAAGCTGGGAATATCAGAGTCAAGATACCGTCCGTAACCACAGCGTGCGGATAGAACCGTCCTCCTCGTGACATCCCAACTTAACGGCCTATCCGAAGGTTAGGTACATGAGCATGGATCATCATCATTTTTGTTGAAGGGTAACATCAGATCCTGGGACACGTAGATAACCTGCCGGCTCTCGAAATAGCATAATATAATACCATATAATTAATGCAATAAGGGATTAGGGATAGAGGGCCATACCTGACTTACCTGTACAGGCGAAACGGCGAGACAGGCTGAGATGATGCTGCATAAGATGGTTAAGAGATGCATTTCCAAAGAAAATATCAATATTCATGATCTGAATATACCATCCAGATAAACGGTCGTATTTAAACCGTTCCATATTCCAAACGGCTCCATGTTAACCGCGCTTACCTGTCCTTCGAACATTTTTTATGGAGCCAGATACCTGGGATGCATGGTCGGGACCGCACCGTTTATAATAAGAACGGCTCTTTTAGAACCGCAAGGCCTGGAATTTCAACTGCCTTGAAATTAACCGTCAAGAGATACATGTGGCTCCATATGGACCGTTCAAATGATGAATGGTCTAGCGATAGACCGTTCCTCTCTGCAACCTCGAAAAAAGAAACCCCCTCGTCTCCCTCCACCGTAACCAACGGCGGAAGGGACGAAGGGGCACAAGGCCTCAACCCCATCCTCTCATTCTCTCTTTCTCAACCTCCCTCCCTCTCTCTCGATCTCACAGCCCCCCCATGACGAAGAGCCAGCCCCACGCCGCCCGGTCACCCATCACCGGCGAGGGTTCACCTCCATCGTCGCCACCGCCACCACCGCGACCGTCCGAGGAGGAGGGCATGCCCGGGGTGACAATGGAGGACTTAGCCATCGTCGTCGCCGAAGAGGACGCTGCGGCCGGAGACGACAACGTCGCCGGAGCAGAGGAAGGAGGCACGCCGGTGAGGAGAGAGAAGAAACCTCGCGATGCCGAGGTAGGCCTCCCCGCCCCTCATTTTCTTTAATTTTGCTTAATGCATGCTAGCTTAGGGGCTTTTTTAGGGGGAGGGATGCTTAGAGGCCGATTTAGGGGGCCATGGAGGTCTCCCAGCCGGCCGGGGAGGCGCTCACCGTCGTCGGGGCGGCGGCGGTGAAACGGTTCAACAGAAACCGCATGAAAAATAATGCGGTCCACATAGGACCGCCCCAAGTAAACACGGCTTAGGGAGCGCCGTTCAAACTCACACGACCAACGGGCCACCAAAACATCAATATGGTGAGGTTATCACCGTTCAAATGATAGATGGACCATATAGGTCCGTTCAAACATGCAACCAAGGCAAAACAATATGGTCCTCACAGGACCGTCATCAATTCATACGGCCAAAGGTGGGCCGTCACTCCTTAGGAAGACGGAAAGACAAACGGTGCATGGTAATCCGTCTAAGATGGGAACGGTTAAGGATAGCCCGTTTAAAATGGGGAACCTAAGAAACAGAACGGTTCGAGATAGGCCGCTCAACTGTTAAGCGGTCCGTAAGCAACCGCTCTTCAAATCAAGAATTGAACCTTGAGAATTTATTTAACTGAAACAAAATATGACACTAAATGACTAACATAAATGAGATGGATGAATGCATGGGAAGCGTAGGACCTGTACCTCCTGGCTACAGGTCCGTGCAGTGTACCTTGCACTGCCGGACTTCCAGAGGGAGCGGTTGACTGCCATGGGGTTCGCCCCCTTCCTGAGTATTGAGGTGTGTCGCTTTGACGCAGCTTTGCTCTATGCTGTGCACAACCGCTGGGATCCAGTGAGTCGGACGTTCCTTTTTTTGTGGGGGCACATGGTCCCTACATTGGAGGACGTGGCTAGGCTTACTGGCCTACGCGTGCACGGGTCACCAGTCAGCGGGACTACTTTTCCTGACTACCGGGGGATGGCTCGGGAGTTGCTCGGCCTACAGCTGCGGCGCCCCGAGAGGCCGTCGACCCTCCTTCCCCGGGCTGCTCTCTAGGATAGCCTGGGTCTATGTTGAGCCGGCGTTGCAGTGGGTGAGCGACCAGAGGAGCACTTGGAGCGGCTCGTGGGGCTGGCGAGACCGAGGGTTGCTGCGGGACCGGGACCTGAGGCGGACAGAGTGCTGAGACGGTTCCTGATGCTGATGTTCGGACGGCTTCTCTTCTCCACTCGGGCGGACGTGATGAGCTGTCGCTTCCTCCCTTTCCTCCAGGAGCTCGAGCACGTAGGTGACTATGCTTGGGGAGCGACGGTCCTCGCCTTCCTCTTTGACACTCTCAGTTCGACGGCGCGTCGAACGATGCTTGGGGGCTTCTCCCCCTTACTCCAGGTGTGACTCTCTTCCCTAGACTCAATTATGCAACCCTATATGCTTTGCTAAATGCTGACATGACTTTGTGGTACAGGTGTGGGCCTACGTGCGCCTACGTGGGTTGGGCAGGGGCGAGGAGACCCGCCCTGGGCTCCTACCGATCGCACGGAGGTGGACAACCCCCCGGGAAATGATGGCCTTGAGGAGGCAGGTCCGGGAGCTGCAGGATGACCTAGACACTCTACCGTACACCTTGGTATGCTTCTAAACTTAGACTCTTTAATTACATGCTATTCTTTCATGATTATGATGCTGATGCAGTTTCCTATTCATTGCAGGTATGGTGGACTCCTTACACGGAGGAGAGCCCGAAGGGCCAGCCGTGGGTGACCGAGGCCTTGGCCTTCTCTGGCCGGGACGTGTGGCTTCATTGCATGAATGTGGTGGAGCCACTGTACTTCAGGTTGGTGATGAGGACCATCGGGGTCTATCAGCCGGCCATAGAGTTCCCTGCGCCTGAGAAGGCAGGGGAGCGGGTGACGAGGACGACCTGGGGACTCCGCGAGGCATTTGATTGGACTACAAGGAACGCCGGGCAGGTCGCTGACTGGGCTGCGCGAGGGCGAGTGGTGACCGCTCGGGCAGAGAGCGACAGCGTGTACTACACTGCGTACGCACGACACTACCGGGACCAGGTGTTTCGAGGCGCCCACCGACCGGTACGACTTCTAAACTTAAACTTTATCTATTATGCTTATGAATGATGCACTGACACAAGGACTCTTAAATGTAGGTCGACCCTACAGGATGAGTGGCAGAGTTGCAGGGGCTCCTGCACTCCACCATCCGGGAGAGAGACAAGGCCTGGCAGGCCCTGGCCCTACTGGTGAGTTTTCTAAACCTTAGACTCTTTAAATTATGCAGTTCTATATGATTATGATTATGCCTATGACTGATCTGGAGTATTTGGATACAGCGTGCCGAGGGTGCTCAGAGGGCGGGACCAGATGCTCTTTCTTCCTCCTCCGTCCAGACTCCAGCAGATCGAGCCGATCGGGATGCGGACTTCACTCTGATGGTAGAGCGGGCCAAGGCGGCCGAGGTGGCACTCGTGGAGAGGGTAGGCAACTCTAAACTTCCCCTTTTACTTATTTATGCTCATGAAATGTATGAAAATGTGACCAACTGACAATGATGTGTGAATGCAGACGTCCGAGCTGTCTCGCCTCCAGGCGGAGCTGGAGCGGAGCCAGGTGGCGGCTCGGGAGGAGGTAGCCCGGGTGCGGGAGGAGGTTGTGCTGAGCCAGCCAGCGGGCACGGTGGAGATGGTACTCCTTCGGCATGAGCACGGGCGGATGCGGCGGAGTTGGTGCGAGTTCGAGCGGAGCGGGATCGTGCTCTGATTGAGATGTCCGGGCTTAACGGAGAGTTGCGGGTTTTTAGAGAGATGAGCCTGCGATCGTGCAGCGGGACTCCGAGTGGCAGTCACGGCACTCACGGCTCCGTGAGGAGTTTTTTCACGGGTTCCTCCGGCCAGCGGAGGAACGAGGAGGATGAGCGGCGCCGACGACGTCAGCATGACGAGGCGACCTCAGCGATGCCTCCTCCAAAGAGGCATGAGGGTGAGGGGGATAGCGACGGGGGCCAGGGAGAGGGGGCTGCTTGACTTGTTGTACTGGGCCCGTCTTTTGTACATGGTGTGACATGATAGTGATGTGCCTATTCTTCTTCTTTTTTTTCGCTTGCTTTGTGGATGAATGTATGTATGCATGCATGAGTGGATGAAATGAGTTTGAGGAGTGTGCCTAGCCCTAGAGAGATGAGTGACGCACACGCCGACTTGAGTGAGATGAGTGACGCATACGCCGACCTGAGTGAGATGAGTGACGCACGCGCCGGCCTGAGTGAGATGAGTGACGCACACGCCGACTTGAGTGAGATGAGTGACGCTCACGCCGACCTAAGTGAGATGAGTGCCACAGGGTGATTGGGGGCAGAGCATATGGGCGGTTCTTCCAAAGCCGTTCATGGGAGCGAGCGGTTCTCCAAAGACCGCGTCAATTGAGTTGGAACGGTTCAATATAAACCGTAATAACAGTTGAGCGGCATATTGTAGGCCGCATAAGATGCTGGACTCGGAATTTCTTAGAGATATGAACGGTTGATGATGGGCCGTACATTCATATGGACGGTCTATCGTAAGACCGTCCAAGTGGACCTCCTATTTGCTCGAACGGGGACTCCCTGGAGAATCCCCAACCCGTGCGTAGGATGATTTGTGCTTATCACAACCCTATCTTAGCCCGCCCTAGACTTATCCAAGCCTAATCCCAAGAGGTTTAGGCTTCCTAATGGACCCTATAAATAGTAGGGGGGCCTGGACCCTCAACCCACACATCCTTCATATCCCCAGGCTTAAAACCTTTTGATTCCTATCACCCGATCATCATGAAGAGGGCCTTTGATGGAAGTTCCGCGGAGGAAGTGCCCTTTGAAGGGCCGAGACCAGCTAGAAAGGAGCGGGAGGTGATCCAACGGCTAAGCTTGATTCCTCGTCATCTCAGCGCCTCCCCTACGAGAGAGGTAAGTTAGATCAGAATATATGTAATTTCTCTCAATTTCCCTTATATTTCCTTACATCCTTAGCCTTTTCCTCTTCTCAGCTTCTCCCCGGCCCGAGACGCTTTTCTAGTTTAAAGTGGGTGCTTCCCATCGCCCCTCGGGGTGACTCACCTTCTCAAATCCTGGCACCTACACTCCCTCTTAGTTCTAGGTCAGAATTACCCTAAACTTTCCTTAGACTGGCATAGTATCTCTGCCCTGATGGAGATTTGGCACCCTCAGACCCACACTTTCTTCTTCCCATCTTTTGAGGCCAACATCCTGTTAGAGGAGGTAGAGACATACTTCGGGCTCCCTAGGACCAAGGTGGGGGAGGAAGACTTGATATGCCATACCGTTGCCCCTATAGATCCAAAACTCATCCTAGGGGGATTTATACCTGATAGCGGAGATGTTTGCGCCTATGTAGGTCCTCGTCACGTTCACCTCCTTCCTCTGAGCCAGTGGGTAGTGGAGCATTGCCAGAATAAGTGCTGGTGGGTTGAAGCCATGGCCAAAGCTGCGTCCATCTGCCTATGCGGGGCCATCCTTTTCCCTTCAGCTGACCATGTCCTAGAGATCCCCTTACTCAGAACCATTAGCGGCCTTTGGCGGGGACTTTCCATCTCTCCGGCTATCCTAGCTTATTTGTACGAAGGTCTTACTTCAGCAGCCTTAGGAGGTCCTCTTTTTGGTTCGATGATCCTATTGGAGTGCTGGATGGGAGTTAGGATGAAGTTTACCCTGAGGGCGGACATCACTTCAGTTAGCAGGATCTTTGGGAGCCATCCCCTCTACTTTATAGGAGGCGCCTTCAGGTTTTCTCCACAGGTTGAGTGCAGGACGGCTGAGCTGAAGACCAGGGACGAGTGGCGCCCGTACATCAATAGGCTGCCCCTGGACGGGTTTGTGATGCGCCCGGACTTCCTTCACGACACCACCATCATGCTACCGAGGAGAGCCGGCTTGGACTTGAGGCTCGTGAGCGACACTACCTTAGCGATGTACAGACCACACAGATGCTACCTGCAGATTGGACTACCCCGGACGGTGCTACCTACGCTACCCCACCTTCCCATGCTATAGGCACGGAGGATCGGGACAGAGGAGGACGAGCAGGTGGTCAGGAGTGCGCTGATTATGTGGGAGGTGAGTAGGGTGCGTACCCTACCAGCAGAGGTTGAGGAGGCTCCAGAGACTCGACAGGTTTATCTTAGGGAGCTGAGAGAGATACGTCCTCGCGGGGATGCCCAGCGGCGGACTGAGTGATTTTCTTTTGTTTTTATGATGACATGGGATGAGATTTTATATCCGGACAGCTTGACATATGAAATGAATAAGATTTGATGAGATTGAGTTTGAGCTTAGTGATTCGACGTGATGTGATTGCATAGGCCAAAACGAGGATCGAATATTCACGTGGTCTCGAGCCAACTGCCCTTCCAACCTGCCCCTGTACACATGCAAACATGAAACAGATTAAATCTATTTTAGGCTTGGCCCCTTGCCTATAGCAAGTTAGGAGATGACCCTTTCTTGATTTTTTTGGTCAAGGGGTTGAGCCTTATCAAAATAGGCGAATATCAAAATGTGAGAAATGCAGATGAATGCAAGAGGTATTTGCTTTTGGAATATTTGATTTTTTTGTTGGATTTTGAAAATATTCGATCTTTTTTGGGTTTTGAAATGTTCGATTTTTTTGGGTTTTGAAATATTCGGTTTTTTGGGCTTTGAAATATTCAGTTTTTTTGGGTTTTGAAATATTTGATTTTTTTGGGTTTTGAAATATTTGATTTTTTTTTGGGTTTTGAAATATTTGATTTTTTTTGGGGTTTTGAAATATTTGATTTTTTTTGGGTTTTGAAATATTTGATTTTTTTGGTTTTGAAATATTTGATTTTTTTGGGTTTTGAAACCAGCTCGGGTCTCAACAGCAGGGACCTTCTCGTCTTGCTATGGAATTCCAAGGCTCAGCGCGTGCAGGAAGGGGGGACCGCCCATGATCGGAGTCAACTTTGCTCAACGGTGCTTCTGCTGAGGCCATACCCGGGATGGGATTCATTCCTTGGGAAACTAAAAAAAAAGATTGAGTAGGAAAGCTGACGATTGGTGTAGAGGTTTTTAGGGCTTGAGTTCTTTCCCAGGACACCCCCCTTTTCAAGGAATCCGGTCTGTTACGTCGGGGCTTTGTATCCGTTATCGAACCTTCACCCGCTCTAGGCACGCATGCGACCGGGCTTATAACGTCCCGCGGGGAAACTGTACTGCCACTCTTGCTATGCCTAGTTGCATCCTTTGGGGATTCGGAGAGCTTCGAGCTTTGTGCTTTCGGCTTTATCTTTTGATTTTGCCCCTTTTCTTTCTTCCCTTTTTTTTTCTTGATTTCCTTTTCTTTCTTTTTGCGGAGTGAGGTCTTAACGAATTGCCCCTATTTGAGACATCTTTTAATGGGGGGATCCGGGTCGGTTCTCGCCCCCCTTATTCACCACTTGCCCCTATCTTCAACCGAGAGAGAGGAAATACAAGGATCTCCACCTTCCCCGAGCATGGCCAAAGGAGAAACGGTGTCGGGTAGCATGATAGAATATCGCACCACGGGGTCGTGTAGTGTGTGAGAAGCTAGACCTAGGTCCTCCTTTCACAATTTGGTGGGGGTATGCCCTGCCATCGAGCCGTTTACTGGTTTTTTTTTTTTTTTTAAGGATAGAAACGCTTTAAGTACAGCCCATTCCACGGGTTTGGCAGTTCCTCTCCCTCCGCTTTAATTAGACGATACGCATTGCCCGGATAGGCTTCTTTGATTACGAAGGGCCCTTCCCAGTTGGGTTGCAGCTTAGACCTGGGGCCTGCTGACCTGATGAATTTGCGTTTCAAGACCATATTACCCACTTGAAATTTTCTTTCGATGACCTTCTTTTGAAAATATCGTGAGACGTGCTTTTGATATACTGAAACATGATTGGCCGCATTCAACCTCTTTTCGTCTAAGAGTTCCAGTTGGACTAGCAACGCCTCTCGACGTTCGTCAAGATTAAGTTTCTTATCTAGCTGCACCCTTAGGGAAGGGATCAGAATTTCATACGGGAGCACCGCTTCCATTCCATAGGTGAGGGCAAAGGGAGTCTGCCCTGTGGGAGTGCAGACGGAGGTGCGGTAAGCCCATAGAGCTTCTATCAATTTATCGGCCCAATCAGCAAATTTATGTGATTCACATGTTTTCTTGATAATTTTAAGAAGGGTTTTATTCGTGGCCTCAGCCTAGCCATTACCTTGGGGGTAGTATGGTGATGAATGATGCAAAACTATATTGAATTTCTTATAGAGGTCCTGGAGTTCTTGTGAGACGAATTGAGGCCCATTGTCGGTGACGATATCGCTTGGCACCCCGAACCGCGAGATAATGTTCTTCATGATGAAGCGGCATACTGTGACGGCTTTGATTTCTGCATAAGCTTCAGCTTCAGCCCACTTGGTAAAGTACTCCGTAGCCGTCAGAATGAAGGATTTCTATTTAACAGCAGAATTCGGATCACCGAGGGGTCCGATGATATCAAATGCCCACATAGAAAATGGCCAGGGGGCAGTAATAGGATGAAGAGAAGAGGCCGGAGCATGGATTTTGTCAGCATGGATTTGACACTGAAGACACCTACGGACATAGGTGGAGCAATCTTCTTCTAGAGTTGGCCAGTAATAGCCCTGCCTAAGAATCTTCTTTGCCAAGGCCTGTCCGTTCACATGCCCTCCACACTCGCTGGAGTGGGCTGCTTCCACAACTTTCCAAGCTTCTTCGTCATTTAGGCACCTCATTAGAACTCCATTCAGCGCCCGCCTATACAATTCACCTACGATGATCGTGTATCTTGCGGCGACTCTTCTAATGGCTCTTCGCTGCTCAACATTGGCCGTTTCCGGAAATACACCATCCTTGCAGTATTGCTCGATCTCATAAAACCACGGCGGTTCTTCCTCTTCAATGATCTCCTCAACCTCAGTTAGTGAAACTTCTTTTGTCTCCTCTTTTTCTATTTTCTTCTCTACAGACATTCTAAGATTGTCAAACTAGGGATCCTGAAGAGAAGGAACATCTAACCTTTGGACCACAATGGTCTCGGTGGCGCGACTTAGGGGAAGTGATAGGGAAGAGGCGAGCGACGCAAGGGCATCGGCCAAGATATTCTGAGAACGAGGAGTGTGAATATAGATGAGTTTCCTGAATTGCCTGGCCAAGAGCGTGACCAGATCCTGGTAGGGTTTGAGCTTAGGGTTGCGGGTGCGATAAGTCGACAAAACTTGACGCAGCACCAGCTGAGAGTCTCCTATGATGTTAAGGTATCGCGCGCCTAAGATGTAGGCGTGCTTCAGACCGGCAAGGAGAGCCTCATACTCGGCTATATTGTTGGTGGCGGGAAATGAAAGTTGATATGCCACGGGGATGGTTACCCCTTCTGGAGTAAGGAGAACGGCGCCGACTCCACTGCCCTGGGAATTAAGGGCACCATCGAAATGAAGGGACCAGAAAGGAAGATGAGTGATCACCGCCAGGTGTTCATCGGGGAATTCATCCTGGATGGAATCAGTGCGAGGGATAGGAGAATGCGCCAGGTGCTCGGCAATAGCATATCCCTTGATCGCTTTCTGCATGATGAAGGTGATGTCGAACTGGGACAGAAAGCTTTGCCAGCGGGCTAGCCGACTAGAAAGGACTGGCTTTTCCAACAGATAACGAATGGGGTCCATTCTAGAGATGAGCCTAACCTCGTGGTCAAGAAAATAGTGCTTAAGCTTCTGCGCTACCCACACTAGTGCTGCACAGGTTTTCTCCATAGCAGTGTACTTGGATTCAGCGGGATTAAATAACCTTGAGAGATAGTACGCCGCCCTTTCCTTTCCTTTATCGTCTACCTGCGCTAGAACAGCTCCTAGGGAGTCCTCAATTATAGAAATATACAGGATCAGGGGTTTCCCGGAGATGGGTGGTTGTAGAATCGGGGGATTAGAGAGATAAACCTTGAGTTCCTCATAGGCCTTCTGACATTGTTTATTCCATTCAAATTTCGTGTCTACCTTTAGTAATTCATAAAATGGGCGGCATCTTTGCGAATGCTGAGATATGAATCTCCTGATAAATTGCAAACGCCCGATCAAACCTCGAAGCTCAGTGATGTTCTTTGGCGGCGGTATTTTCATAACGGCCTTTGCCTTGTTTGGATCGATCTGAATCCCCCGTTTACTAACTATAAACCCGAGCAATTTCCCTGATGCAACTCCGAACACACATTTCTTTGGATTCATCTTTAACTTGTACTCCCTAGCCCTTTGCAACACCTTGGCCAGAATGGCGGGGTGCTCTTCTTGTGACCTCGATTTGACTAAAATATCATCCACATAAGCTTCTAGATAAACGTGCATCATATCGTGGAAGATAGCCATCATCGCTCATTGGTAGGTGGCACCTGCATTTTTCAACCCAAATGGCATAACGACGTAGCAGTACGTGCCCCAAGGTGTGGTGAACGAGGTCTTTTCTTGATCCTCCGGAGCTAGAAGGATTTGGTTATATCCTGAGTAACCATCCATGAAGGAGAGGGCTTCGTACCCAGCTGTATTATCGACCAAGACATCGATGTGAGGAAGGGGAAAATCATCTTTCGGACATGCCTTGTTTAAGTCCCTGAAGTCAATACAGATTCGAATTTTACCATCTTTCTTCATTACCGGGACTATGTTCGCCACCCATTGTGGGTACAGCACAACTCTAATGAACCGGGCCTTATGCAATTTATCGACTTCTTCCTTAATCCTCAAGGCCATCTGTGGGTGGAATCTCCTTGCTTTCTGTTTAACGGGCATTGCCCCTGGTTTGAGAATCAGCCTGTGTTCGACCAAGGCGGGGTCAAGGCCCGACATGTCTTCGTAGGACCAGGCGAAAGAATCGCTGTACTCCCTCAAGACTTTGACAAGTTCCTCTTCGACTTGAGGAGGAAGATTGGCGGAAATAAGTATGGGCCTGGGGTCCTCTTCTGTTCCGAGGTTAATTTCCTTAGTGGATTCATCCACTGCTACGGAAGGCTCGTCGAACTTTTTCAAGCCTTGGGCATATAGGTCGGCAGTGTCATCCATTTCATCTTCCTCATCATCTACTAGGTCTTTCTCATTCACAATTTCATATACTCCTAATCCATCCTTGCTCCATACCTCATCAATTCTCTCATCATCTTCCAAGACAATCGCGGTCTCTACAAATTCCGGACACCTTAACAGAGCATGACATCTTCCAACCAAATCTTGTAGAAACCTATCAGGAACGGTTTTGGGGGGGCGCGCTACGGCGGGTGCCGCAGACGTGGATGGGCTGACAGAACTCGAACTAGACTCTACCCTGACTGACTCGACCAACCTAGAAGACTCTGTACACTGTACATCCGATTTAGAGGAGAGAAACTCTACCAGAAGAGGAACAGGGGTCTCGTGCCCCTGGGGATCTGGGTAGAACATAGCGTAATCTTCCATGGAGACCTCTGTTTTGAAATTGGCATTTTTTTTGGAGGCTGGAGGTGATCACGCAGCAGGAGGAAGAAGACGGAGGAGGAGGAAGCTGCATCGGAAACAACTCTGGGAAGATGCAGTCAAAGAAAGGATCAGAAGACAAAAACCACATTTCATGGAGCTGAGCCCCAGGGGGAGGAGGAGTGAATAGGGTTGATAGATCAATGGGCGGATAGCGCCCGCAAGCACATGGAACGAATAAAATTTTGGGTCTCTCCACGAAGCACGGGTCGACCATGAGTGGAGGGGAACGAGGGACAGAATCCAATTGTTGAAACCAGGAAGCAAGACGGGACAGGGACATGGAATAAGTAGCGGTGGAGCTCCCTGTCTTCCGCGGCCCCTGGCGGGCCAATGGCATCGGAGGACGCTTTACCAGCTGCGTCTCCTTCTTCTTTGGTTCACCCTCTTTTTCATAAAACATCCTCGTAAAGCAATCAGAGAGGTCTCCCAAGTCATCGGCTAGCCCTTGCGGTGATGGTGGCGGATTAGTAACAACACAAGCTTTGTCTATCTTTTCTTCGAGGCCGGACGGCGAGGTCTTCAAGGTGTCGGGCTGCAACGGACCCTTCACAAAATGTTGCCGATAATCCCAGGTCAACGACCCAGAGTCCCTGAGCATCGACATGGAGGATTCATGATAACCGAGGCCCCGACGGCCCATCTTCCTTCCTTTGGGAACAGGGTTGGTTCGGCCCTGTAATTGTGCGCCGAGTCCTCGGCCTGTCTGATAGCCCAATTTTAGAATTAGGTGCCACCCTTTGGAGTCTCTCATTTTGGGCTTGACCTTCACATTGGTTGATGTAGTGGTGGGCTTGCGTGACGCATATGCCCACGAGTAGTTTAAGTCCATGATAGATAGAACACGCCTGTTACTCAGCCACAGTGTGGGCAGAATCTTGGCGGCTATGGCGTCAACATTTTGAACCGTGGAAACACTCTTTACTTTGACCACTCGTCCTTGGAATGGGAACTTTAGACATTGATGGGCCGTCGAGGGGACGGCATTCAAACTATTCAACCATGGACGGCCCAGAACAGCTTTGAACATCGGGTCTATGTCCAGCACATAAAATTCCACATCCATGACTAAGGGCCCTAGCTCGGCCTGCACAGTCACCACTCCGTGACAAGCACGTCTGGAGTTATCATAAGCTGCTATGGTAGTCGGCGTCGGCTTGAGCATGTCCTCTGATATATTGCAAGCACGAAGGGTACTCAATGGGCAGACATTTATTGACGCCCCCGTGTCCACAAGGGTGGATTCCACGGCTGTCTTGTTTTGAGAGATGGTGATACATAACGGCATCTGCCGTGCCTCAGGAGGTGCTAGCTCTGACTCAGCAAATGCAATAGAGGGCCCCTTTGTGATCGTGGCCAAGACCGAGGGCAGACTATCCACTGCCACATCTTCACTCACCATAACTTCCTGTAGGAAGATCTTCAGGGCATCTTGGTGTAGTGGCGACCTCTTGATTTGTTCTAACACTGAGATTTTAGCCGGCATCCGATCTAAGTGCTGTAATAAGTCATATCTTGTGCCCGACACAGGGTCTATCTCTTCTGGCTCAACTGTAGGGGAGGAAACTGCGGGGTTTGGTGCAAACGCACCTGGAGTAGGAAAAATTCTTTGGAAAGGACGCCCACTCCGAAGGGCGCATTGTGATGCTAGCACGGCCTGGATTGGACCCCCGCTTGGCCTAGTGGGGTAGGTGAATGGCGTGGAGATGGAGGTAAGGATGACTGAAGTGGGTTTAAAAGGCCCTGGTGGAGGGGAAATGGGTGAAGGGTTAAACTTAGGGGAAATGACGGGAGGTATGGCGGGTGGTGGTGAAAGGACGGACGGAGCAGAGGGGAATGTAGTGGGCCTAAGAGGCGACGCGGAAGAAGTGACGAGTGGTGTAACGGTCGGAATGGCGGGCCTAAGAATGGAGGGGATGGCAGGTGTGGGAGAGTAGTGGTGGTGGAAGGGCAAGAGATGTGCGGGGGTCTCATCATCAAACGTCCACCCAACGTTGGGAGCTGGGCGCTGGACCATATTCACTTGTGCTGGGGCCGGCGGCTGCTGTTGTTGTGGGGGAGCGGGTTGATGTACTGGCATGGGATTCTGATGGATCCCAAGGTCTTGCTGCTGCGGTTGAGGTTGCTGTTGCTGCTGGGGTTGCTGTAGCGGGGGTTGCTGAGGTGCCGCCTGCTGCTGCCTGGCTTGCCTTTGCCTCTGTTTAATATCCTCAATTAACTGGTGCATCTGGGCCCAATCAATCCTCTGGCCCTCATGCAAATCATACACCAGGTCTCTGAACTGGTAGCATCGCTCTATCGTGTGCCCGGGTTGCCGATGGAATATACAATATCGGGATTGGTCGGCAGCCGAATTCCAGTTCGGGCGTTCAGGAGGCAACTGAAGGTCACCAGTATACATTAAAGCCGAGAAAATATCTGGCAAGGTCTCCGGAAGAGGAGGGTAATGAGCCCTTTTTGGAGCTGGTCGAGCAGGGCCATAAGTGGTGGGTGGAGGAACATTATTGTACTGCGGGGGCCGCTAAGGCGGTTGGGGTGGCGGAGGTGCCTGTTGAGGGTATTGCGGGACTTGGAAGGTGGGCTGGGGAGCTTGCGAAGTAGCGAACTGGGGGTTGCGCTGAGGCGATGGGAAGCGGGATGGCGCAGCTTGTTGGGGGAATTGAACAGCCTAGACTTGCTCATTAATTTGTACTCCCTCAGTGACGGGGCCTTGGGTTTTCTTGGTGGCTTTGGGCTTCTGGGCCTCGAATAGAGAATGGATGGGGGAGTCCTTGAATTGGGTTTGAATAAACCTAGCTCTACTGTATAGCTGGTGCATATTTACGATATCATTCATTGCCAGAATGTTTCTGAAAGTTGGCGTAGCATTGGAAATTAACAACTTCACTTTTTCCTCTTCCGGAATCTGCCCGGGCACACGTGAGGCCATCTGCCTCCAGCGGTCTGCATAGGTTGCGAAGTCTTCGTCCGGCTTCATCTTCTCCGCCACTAGGTCAGTGAAAGAGTACTCGGGTCTGACCCGATCTTGAAATCTCTGTATAAACCTCTCCTTGACTGTCTTGAAATTCTCGGCCTCCTCCATAGGCAAGGTGTAGAACCATTCCAAAGCGACCCCCTCCAGAGACCGACGGAACAAATAGGCCATCAAGCGATCGTCCTGCTGGAACTGTGCCGATTCGTACAAGAACTCCCGGACATGGATGAACGGGTTGCCATTCCCATCGTATTTGCGGTACACGGGGAGTTCAGACTGAGAAGGAAAACACATGTCCCTGAAGTTAGGGATAGGGACATCGGCAAGAGATTGCGGGCTGACCCGCTTGTGGAGGAGATCAATTTGTTGCTGCATAGCAGCCCATTTGTCAAGAATTTCCCGTTCCCAGGAAGGAGGGGAAGGAGCGAGAGGAGTAATACCTGGATAGGCGGCCAAAGGATAAGCAGATGAAGGGGGCAAACCGTAAGAGGGATAATGGGCTGAGGAAGGGCCCATATCTGCATGAGCCAACTGGGCCGCCCCTGACTGTAACCTAGCGATGTCCGCCAGGACTATGGGGGCTTGAGGTGATGGAGCAATCGTGGTGTACGGGTCAAGGTAAGGAACAGAGGGGAGGGGGGACTTTCCTTTATCAGCTGTTGATGGACCGAGGTGGAAGCCTGGCCCATTTCTATATTGGGATGGTGAAAAGTCGGAGGGCGGACAGGAGTAAGGTCAATGGGAGCCGCGGAGGTGGTCCCGATCACGGGGGATGTGATGGCAGCAATGGTCGTGCCGTGAGCAGGAATTGAGGCCGGGGCATCGCCCCCTTGCAAAGCTTGTCTGATGAGATGGAGCTGGGTGGGGTCCAACTGGGCCATCATATCGAGGATCATACTAGCTGAACTCTGGTTGGGCGGGTTTGGAAGAGAGGATCGGTGACCCTCACCAAGAATGGTCGGGAGTAAAGGGGCCGTCCCCTCTCCTCCCTGCAAATGGGTGACCCTAGGTGGGCCCTCAGGAGACCACGAGGAAGGGAGTCCTCGTGGGCCGGAGAGAAGTCGTATGACGACATGGAAGATGAGGAATCGAACAAAGGGTTGGAGTAGGAATGGAAATAAGAGTCAACCCTAGGAGATGATCGTGGGAGAAGAAGGCAACCCCACATACACCAGGACACCTAGGACTAGAGCCAGCAAAGCTAATCAGCCAAATCTACCAAGCAACTAAATAAACATACAATGGAGAGAGATGAGAGCAGAATCACACGGTAATGCAATCAAGTTCTTACAATGATGCTCGTCAATTCATTATATCTTCTTCTTCAAGCTTTAGTGGATTAATGAAAATATAAGTCCGCTCAACCACTAGGCGCCTAACTGGGATAAGAAGTGAGGAACTGTGTGACTCTATCAGGATCTCTTGCTCGCGATGCAATTCTAGACCGGGGTGGATACGGTACAACCCGCTCGGCGTCCGTGTGGGAATCCACGGCTCACGGGGGCTTACGGAGGTCCTCAGCAAGGTCCCTAGTCGGCTCCAAGGAATATGGAGACTAGAGGAAACCCTACCTCGGTAGGAATGCAACTAATATGAGAAGAGGTCGATGCACCTATGTGCGCCGGAGCGCATGCACAAACTAGCCTAGTAGCTATCAATCAATGAGCAAGTATACACATGATCAACGAAAAGCATGGTAATACAATGATGATAAGAGAGCAGGGGGGAAGTCAATGAGTAGAACCAAGCATAGCAAACCACATAGAATATGACAATCAAAGTATAACACAAACACGCTGTGGCATCAGATGAACGGCCCCTCTTCGGACGCCCCAACAGTATGACAGTGTATGTAAAACCGTCTAACCCAGGGAGAACACAGAACTACAGCGTAATCACAGAACCTAAAAAAATGAGAGAGCAATGGCAGGAGAATACCTGAAAGACGGTCACTTGTCAACCGTGTAACCTCAGGAACGGCCCTCAATCATCCGCGTACCTACAATAAGAACAGACCAAGACGTACCTGTGCTGGCAAACTGAACGGCCAGCTTGCCGCCGCTCTACAGTATGAACGGTGTATCTAGCACCGTGTGTAACAGGAAATCGTGAAGAAGCTGGCTCCGACTGCAGGGGATGGACGGTAGGGTATGAACCGCTCCCGTGGGTGGGCGGCCCAGGGAGAACCGCGTAGGCCCCCAGAGGACAGAAAGCGCATTCACCCTGCAAATCACCCTTAGGAGAAAACTTGGACAACAAATAAGGAGGGTCAGCAACTCAAAGGCACGATGGGCATTGGTTGTCCCACCGTGATCGCCACAAAACGGGTGTAGATATATATTACTCTCCTCTCCTCACTTGGTGGATGATAGGTTATGAATAAAGCAATAATATCGGGAATAACAAACAAAGCGCAGTGAGAGGATGGAGAAAAATAGAGAGTGACCGTGATCGCCACCAAAGCGCAGCACGTGACTAGCGTACCATACTTTGGAAAGGAAGGGGAGACACTCGCCTTGACGCAGCACTGGGAGGATGCGCGGTCGATGCAGAACCGCCTTAAAGACACACGGCCCTACGATAGGCCGTCTAAAAGTGCTACCGAACGCGCGGGAAGAAGAACTCCTGGAAGATGGGCGGCTTGATGTGAACCGCAGAATGAAGAAGGGCGGTGCAGTGGATGCCGCTCGTCGTCTTGAACAGGCCTAAAGGAACCACGCACGCCCACCACGCCAAGAGTTACAAAAGGGTTCACCTCCACCCTCTCCAGCCGGCCAGAGGGGATGGGCCTCGTGCTGATGAAGTGCTGACCTGCAAAACAATGTGGAGACACAGAAGAGACACCCAGATTAGGACTAAATGACGTAGTACGCATTCATGTAAGAAGAATTAAGCATAAACAAATGGATAAGGGGATACCTGGGGGGGTTTTAAACCCCTAGGATGACAAAAACGTAGGTGGGTGTATGCATGGGGAGAAAAACGAGGGAAACGCAGAGAGAGAACAACGCATGCGACATAAGATGAAGAAATCAGAAAAATGACACTATGACTCGACACACGGACTACTCCCTGAACCAGAGGCTCGTAAGGACGTAGAGAGCCTCCCTCCTTGGTGCTAGGTCGTTCGGAAATGCAGCAGGGCTTCGCCGTCGACCAAAATTCCCCCCCCCCTCCTTCGACGTCCGGTCGCTAGGGTCTATTTAGAGCCTAGAAAGCCAGCCTCGAAATTGGGGTTCGTAGACATTTTTAGGCCGAATTGGCAAAAGAAAATTCGTAGATAATATCCTTATCTTCCATCCAGACGAAACGGCATCAAAAATGGCGGATTATCCATGGAGAAATCGTTAAAACAAATCAGAGATAAAACCATGCATGAAAGGATGAAGATCTGTTAAAAAAACCTCCATCTAAGGGATGAACGGTCTAACGATAGACCGCTCACATCTTGAACGGTTATGTTCAGACCGTTCAACCTGTCGGTGGAAATGGAATTAAATCAGATAATTAGCCCAATTATCGCTCGAACAAACTGAAATGGCCGGCGTCGGACCCTGAGAGATGAACGGTGCCTTGGCGACTGCTCCAACGTAGAACGGTCCAATCTAAGCCGCATTAAGCTTGTCGGTGATAATTCAAACATCTGGATAATTGTCTGAGGAGATTAATATGCGTAGGACTCTGAGATAGGGGCGGTTGGCATTCGCCCGTCCATTAGTTTGAACGGGCATGGTAGAGCCGCGCAAAAGCATGTCGGTGATGTATGAATGGTCTGGTATCAACCGCCCCAGTTTTGAATGGCTGATGTTGGACCGTTCATGATCTTGGGTACTTGACTTTTATAAAACAGTTCAATTAATCAAAGCCAAGGTCCGATAAGCCCTGAATTGATACGACCTTTACCAAGGAGGGAGGCTACCCATAAAATGGGCCCAGGACGTGCCACAAAAAATGGCCCAACAAATGATGGACAACTTAGGGCATCAATTAATGGGAGTAAGAGAAACGACTCAAATTATCGGTATAAAACGGGTGTCAACATGGGTTGGCGTTAATAAATCACAATGGGTAATAAACTGAATAAGGGAGGGGCCAAGTGAGCCCGAACTATATTGTTATCATATCTTCATTACCATGTCCGTTAGCACTTTACTTTCGCTATTATATTTTTGTTGCCTCCCCCCCTTCCTCATGGGGAGTAATAAACGTGGTCGATCACCATTTGCTTCTGTACTTTTATGGTCATGCTTAATATAGTCATGAATGTCATGTATGCATGCATGCATGCATAGATCCTCGGGTATATCGAATGGTGTCGATAGAAGGTCGGGTTACGCCCGATCGGAAATCTTCGCTATGCGCGACGGTGGTCTTCGAACCTATGTCCTCCGCCGCGTACCGAGGATCCATAATCCCATGAATTATGCATCTTCTGCATGATAAATGTATGCATCCTGCATGCCTTCGTCACGATCATCATATAGCTTTTTTAATTCGGCTTCGACAGCCTGCTATCTCGACAATTAATCAAAGGTGTTCCCTCCTCGTGGGGGATGTAATTAACACCATAGCCTTTATGGTATGGCGGACTGCTGGTCCCGATCGAACCTCACACTCGCCCAACATGGGTCAGAATGAGCGCATCATAAATTCGTCACTGATATGACTGGCACGCCCGCGTCGTTAATTGATCATTTGACTACCAGTCAGTCAGTTGGTCGATCGACCAGCGAAAGAAAGAAAAAGGTCGCAAACAAGTCTGTCACGCCCGGTGGGACCAGTGTCACCTTTCATCTCTTTGCCAGGATATTCGGGCTTCGAAGCCCTCTCAAGGCTACTGATTATTGCTTCGTTTGTCTTAACAGGCAGATCAATGACGATCAACGGGATAACTGGCATTGGCTTCGATCTGTCGATAGTCGCTGGACACGCGCAAGAGTACCTGGCGGTACCCATGGAATTCGGCAGCTTCCCTGCCGCTGTGGGCTTCCCCAACTTTTTGGGGTTAGCCTTTGTAGATATGCTGGAGGTCGAAGCCCCAGAACCTGTCAAGGAAGCTGTAGAGAAAATGGAGCCTCTGAAGGTTCCCTGCTGCAAAGACTTGTCCGAAAGTCCGGCCCCGGCCTCTAACTGTCAGGTGCACCACGTCATACGTGGGACCCACCCCAATGTCATCAACAAACACCCTGGAGGACGCCAGCGTCGCCAGGCCCGCAAAAATGCTGCTGTAATCACCGAAACTCTATCTCAGTCCGGGAAATCTGTGCTAGATGGAGGTATGCGCGTCTTCCTCAACGGACGCACTGCACGGGTGACCCCGGACCGAGTCATCCCCAACATTCCTGTCCACAATGCCTATCAGGCCCTCGCCGGAAGGAGGGCAGAAATAGAAGAAGCCGGCCACTGTGGCCAAGGAAGCCCGGCACCCAGGCCGAGGAAGTTTAAACAGGTGTGGGTTCCCAAGCGAACCCGACCTGCCCACCAGCTAACACCCATCTGCCGTCGTGTTGTGAACAATGAGGCGGAAGTGGGAAGAGAAAGGGGCTTGCCCCTGAAGAAGGAAGAAGAGGTGGTTGCGGATCCTCCACGCCACAGAAGTTTTCGGGCTGCGGCCCATCAAGCCAACGTCCCTGCTGCGGGACGAAAATTCCAACAGCCGGCCGACAGAGCTCGGCTGGCCTATATCCCTCCTGCTAGAGGTCGACAATCGCCCCCCATCCAACATCAAGAGCGGGGTCGAGAAGAGATGACCTGCTTGGTCAGAAATTATTTCCGAGGCTTAGACAACCCTCACTCGGACAGCAGCGACTGATGCAGACAGTCGCCACTGAGGAAGATTACTGCCCGTCGGTGGCAGATGAAGGAGATATGGGAGATGAAATGATGGTGTTGTCAGTCGACGACAACGGATATAATGACGGCTTCGAGATCGAAGCCGATGAAGTTTTCCCCGAGCGGGGAGAAAGGAGAAGGATCTCTGTGTTTGAAAGACTGACCTTCCCGCAGCATGCTAGAAGGAGGGTCTATCAACAAAAGAGAAGGATGCAAGTTTTCACCTGCAACATGGCTGGTATATCTAACCAATATGGGGAGCTTCCTGAAGACCCCCAAGAATTGGCTCAATTGGCCGCACGGCCGGGGCCGACTACCCGCAGAACAGAAGCAGCAAGAGAGCTTCTGATGATGGTTAAAGGGAAACAGTCCCAGGTCTATCACCACTTGGATGACAAGGCCCCCGTCTTGACCGCTAATGTGGTGACGGCGGAAGAAGAAGACGACGTCCTCCTCGATATCCTGCCTGAGGGTACGTCCGTGGAGACAACAGAGGGTATCCCCACCACCATAGACCCATCAGTTCTGATGCTACTACAAAAATATCAACGGGAGATAGACTCTCTGAAGAAGCAGCTGATGGAAAAGACTGAACATTCATCGACTTCTAAACCACCCAAAGTCCAGGGTGAGTCATCTCGGGGAGCGGCTCATCGTGACGACCCTCCACCGCTCTATACACTATCCCAGCCGTCAGAGCCAAGCATGGCGACGGCACAACAGCGGCCACCATAGCCTCAGCCGCTGCTACCTCCGGTGCTCCCTCAGGTGCACCCGACACCCCCACTGCTGCGTCCTCCACAGGCGACCACCCTGGTCACCCCATACTTGCAGCCGGCGCACTTCTATCCAGAACCGGTTGACCCCACGGTCGTGAATCGGATGATGGTGGAGAGGATGATCGAGCTGAAGCTCGCAGAGAAAAGTGAAGGCGACTACGTCACATTTGATGCCTATCGGGTGCCCTACCCGCAACACCATGCGGCTAAACAACTTCCCCCGGGGGTCAACAAGCCGCCTAAGCTTGACAGATTCAACGGGAAAGCGTCCCCTAAAGAGCATATTGCATATTATATGACCGTTATGGGTGATCTGGCCACCGACGAGTCATATTTGCTGAAGTTCTTCGGGTCCTCGCTGACAAGGCTCGCATTTGAATGGTACTCTAGCCTCTCAGTCGGGTCAATCAGTGATTGGTCGGATATGCAGAGAAAGTTCAGAGAAAGATTCCATGTCACAGAGAGGGAGGTCACAGTGGCCGAACTCTACTCAACAAAACAAAGGGCAGATGAGACAGCCCTTGATTACATCAAGAGGTGGAGGAACCTTGGAATGAGATGCAAGCAGCCCCCGCATCAGGAGGATGCGGTACAAATATGCAAACAAAACCTCAGGAGGGAGGTCCTGGAGAAGATGATTGGAATGGAAATACGGTCGTTCGACCGGCTGAATAATGTGGTGGCCGAAGTGGAGGCTTTCCTAGCCAAGCCTGTCCCGGCATCAGCTGCCAGCACAGCCCAGAAAGGCAAGGCTGCGGAACGGCGCCCCACACCTAAAGAAGCGAATGCGCTTGATATCAAGGCGTTCGAACAGCAGAAGGAGAAAGGCAAGAAGGTGGCTCCCCCGCAACCTGCGAAAGCTCTAGATGATAAAGAAGGTCCTTCGCTCAGGGACAAAATGAAGAAAGCCTATTCCTTTCCAAAAGACAAGACCCGAGTCCTGTTCGACTGGGTAACAGAATACAGCATGGTCACTCTGCCTGAGCCAAGGAGGCCGGAAGACCTGAAAAGAAAGGATAGTCCAAGATTCTGCCCCTACCACCAGATGTTGGGACATCCAATCGAAGACTGTTATGTTTTCAAAGACATCATCGAAGGAATGGTAAAGAAGAATGAAATAGAGCTGGGAGAGTACAAAGTAAACCCTCCTCAGCCACATGAAGCCCCTCTCAGGAGAGCAGTAGTCAACATGATCTCCCTCTACCAGGCCTTACCTGAGGAGATCTCTGAAGCAAGCACACGGAGTACCTACGAAATCCATTTCCTGGAGCCCGTGAAAGAACAGCAGGGGTGGCAGCAGATCCCTGTAAAGCACAAGAAGAAGAGGGCACCCCGCCCGAAAGAGGGGGCACATATCCGTGGCATTACACCCCAGCCTGCTCCGCCAGTGGTAGCACCCGTATGGGTCACTCCACCTACAGCCATCAGAATACATACACCTAACAGGAAGAGACAGACTCCGCTGCCAGTAATCAATGAAACCAATCCTGGGGTCGTTCGACTACAGCACCTGATTGAAGGGCTGGATGAATATGTGCAGCCTGAATTGAAACCTCTACTGGTACGGGACCACGTCCCATGGCAAGAGCTGGAACAACTCTCACTCAAATAGGTGGAGGAAGCTGAAGCAGCATCCCCTGAAGAGGGTAGCCTGTTCTGGGGGCAAGCACCCGCAGAAACCAAAAAGAAGAGAAAGCAAAAGAAGAAGAAAAGAAAGGCCGCTGGGCCAATAAAGCACAGGTTGTCTCCTGCAATACCCTGTCAGCACTCTTCAACATACCCGGAGAAGAGGAAGAAGAAGAAATTTGCTTCACACCCCATGCTGGGGGAGGCAAGGCCGAGGCCGCAACTGCCGCACATGCCACTCGGTCGGGCCGAAAATGGGGGCGCCAGCCACCACCCAACCACAACATCATGTTCAGAGGGGAGCAACCCTACAAGACACCTCCGCCAGAAGTCAAGGGAGTCCAAATCCCTCCTCCGTCAGGCCTATACAAAAAGAGTGGGGGCAAGGCAGTCCCTTCATTCCTTGAATTTATGAAGGTGTCAAAGGGGAAACAGCCCTGTCAAGAGGCTAACCCTACACCCGGGGCCATTCACCCGCAGCCAGCGCAATCTACTGAGGATGCAAATGCAGATGGAGCTTGCCCTACAGCAACTAATAAAGAAGACCCGACAGCCGGTGCCAGCCAAGAGGATGCCGAGTCCGAGGAAGATGAAGCAGGTCCGTCTGGACCCACAAATCAAACCTCCCCAAGCCCAGATGTGCTGAAGAGATGAAGCTCTCCAATGTCCGGGCTGGGAGCCGAATAATGAAGTTGCTCAAAAAGCTCCCCGCTCGATTTACGATCTGGGAAATTCTCTCTTTGAGTGAAGAAACTCGACAGGCGATCATCACTGCTCTACAGACGCCTGCATAGCCGAGGCTATACCAGAAGCCAGTATGACCTTCTCTCCAGAAGACATGCTACTACCTACTGCCAGCCACAGCATGCCGCTATACATGAAAGGGCACCAGAATGGGAGAGAACTAAACTGGATCCTGGTCGATCCTGGCGCGGCAGTTAATATTCTGCCTTACAGAATATATGAGAGGCACCACTTTAATGTGCATCTCAAGAAAGTCAGGGATATGCGTATCGCTGGCTTCAACCAAAAATGTGAAGTATCTATGGGAGTGGCAGAATTCACGCTGACCCTGGCATATTTCATTACAACGGTGCAGTTCCACGTCATTGACTCCCGCACCTCTTACAAGGCACTGCTGGGTCGCCCATGGCTGCATGAAAATATGGTGGTGCCCTCCACGCTCCACCAATACATCAAATACAGCCTCCAGGGGAAGGAAGAGAGGATATTTGCTGATCTCCACCCATTCGAGGTATTTGAATGTCAATTGGCGGACGCCAACCTATATACGGGGCCTCCCCGGAAGGTTTCTGAAGCTAAAGCCCCCATAGGGGCCTCGAAGAATAGATCGGGTGACGGTTGGTATCCACCACCGCCACGCGGATATGTCAAGCCGAAGGTGGTCTCCCATATCACAGCTTCTGGAGACGTCGGTAGGGTAACACCCCCAGCATTATATCCCAAAGCTAAGGAAGTGCAGGTCAATCGACAGCGCGACCGCATCGGAGTCCCGGCCGGCCTCACCAAGCCAATCCTCGGCCTCAACGACCCCATTGTCGCCCTTTCAAAGCTTGGGAGGTGACACAAGAAGATGGGCCCAGTAGCTTGTTCTATACAGGTGAGGAGCATCCTACTCGGGAAGACACAGACTACAGCCTCCCCGAAGATCTAAGCAACCAGCGGGTTCCTGTCCAAGGTCTGGCGTTCACGACCGATCGGATGGCCAGAATGTTTCAGAAGCAACACCTTCCTCCCGATCAGTCTCAAAAGCACAAAGAAGCTTTCCAAAAGATGTGGTATCCTGCAAATCTGGATAAGGAAATGAGACGTGTCTCTCAACATCCAGGGTTGGGCTTCACCCTGGAGGAATATTATTACAGTGGGCGATATGAGGTGGATACTATCTCCGCCTTCTACCCTATTGAAGATAGCCCTCTGGGAGCAACCTTTGATGAGTATCTGGCGGAAGCTGAATATCTTGAACTGGCTCGGTCCGGAAATCAAGAAGTAGAAACCTCGGCCCCTTGCGATGCTGGGAGCAGGTTCATCCTGAAGAAGCGGCCCTTCAAGCCGAATTTGATACGGCTAGCAGCAGCGAAGCCGAAGACATTCAAGAAGCCGGATTTTCTCCCTCCACAGGGGTCCTACTAATGGCGACTTCAACACCCTTTCCGCCAATCGGGGAAGCCTCGGTCAACTACAATCAAGGGGAGCCAGCTACCAGGAAAGAAAAAGCCACTTTTACGGAAGACACAACTGTCCCAGAAGGCGAGACTTCTTCAGCTTCTGCTATAGAACCAGTATGTTGTCCGAGTCCGGCAGTAAACAGCTACCAGCCCGTCGTGGCTGCAACCTCATCTACAAACACTGAAGCTGTTCTCTCGCCCTTAGGAGCTACAACGGCAATGGATTTGCTAATAGAACAATCCACTCAGCCGCTGGCACAAGAAATCAAGAAACCTCAGGAAGCTCTGGCGGTGTCTGACGAGGAAGTCGAAGTGCTCGACCCTCAAGATGCTATTCAAGACTTCGTTGACCTCCAACCGGCACCTCCGGAGATAGAAGACGGAGGCCAGGCCACAGTCGATGAACTAATAGAAGTCAACTTGGGAAATGAGAAGGACCCTAGGCCCACCTTCCTCAGCGCCCAACTGTCCCCAGAAGAACGGGAGCTGTACATCCAGCTGCTGCTAGAGTACCGGGATTGCTTCGCCTGGACTTACAAAGAGATGCCAGGTCTAAGCCCCGCTGTCTCACAACATGAGCTAACAATCAGCCCTGAGGCTGAGCCAGTGAAGCAACCACCGCGGCGCATGAGGCCAGAGCTTATCACCCAAATTTGTGCTGAAGTTGACAAGCTCATTGACATGGGATTTGTTGAAGAAAACCAGTACACTACATGGCTGGCGAATATCGTCCCCGTGGAGAAGAAGAATGGACAGATCCGGATATGTGTCGACTTCCGAGATCTAAATAAAGCCTGCCCCAAAGATGACTTCCCGGTGCCAATAATCGAGGTCATGATTGATGCTACAACCGGCCATGAAGCCCTGTCATTCATGGATGGGTCTTCCGGTTACAATCAGATTTGGATCGCAGAGCCTGACCGAGTCCATACTGCTTTCCGAACTCCTAAAGGCATTTATCATTACAAGAGAATGCCGTTCGGACTGAAAAATGCTGGCGCAACCTATCAGCGCGTAATGACCAAAATCTTTGAAGAGTTGCTCTACCACAAGGTCGAATGCTACATAGACGACCTAGTGGTCAAAACCAGAAGAAAGGAAGATCATCTGCAAGACCTCCGGATTGTTTTTCAGAGGCTGAGGCAGCATGAGCTAAAGATGAACCCCATGAAATGTGCGTTCGGAGTGTCGAGCGAAAAATTCTTGGGTTTCATCTTCTGATATCGGGGAATCGAGATAGACCCCACAAAGATCAAGGCGATTCAGGAGTTACCTCCGCCAAGGAACATCTCCGAGCTGAGATCACTACAGGGCCGCTTAGCTTATATCCGGCGGTTCATTTCTAATTTGTCAGGGCGATGCCAGCCTTTTCACAAGTTGATGATGAAAGAGGTTCCCTTTTATTGGGATGAAGATTGCCAGACAGCCTTTGACAAGCTAAAAGACTATCTGAAAACTCCTCCAGTGCTGGGTGCATCGGTCAAAGGATGACCATTGATACTGTATATAGCATCTACACATAATTCTCTGGGGGCAATGCTGGCCCAGAATAATGAAGAAGGGAAAGAGCAAGCCCTCTATTACCTCAATCGGAGACTGGTCAGAACTGAAGAGAAATATACTTATATTAAGAAGATCTGTCTGGCACTAATCTTCGCAGTTAAAAAGCTTCGACACTATATGTTGTCGCATGAAATCAGCTTGGTGTCCAAAGAGGATCCCCTGAAGTACATCATGTCTCAACCAGCACTCAAAGGCCGCCTGGGCAAATGGGCAGTAATCCTTATGGAGTTTGATATCTCCTACGTGCCACGCAAGGCCATCAAGGGCCAAGCTATTGCAGACTTCTTCGCTGAGCACCCAGTGCCCGGGGATCGCCCGTTGGAGCCGAAGCTTCCTGAAGATGAAACCCTAGAAGCCGTGCAAGTACAACCCTCTCTATGGCAGCTATACTTTGATGGCGCTTCCAGAATTGACACCTCTGCCACCGGATCATCCAGGGTCAGAGCAGGAGTAGGCATAGTCTTGAAATCCCCAGAAGGAGAAGTGGTGCATACATCCTGTTCCATAAACAAGCAATGCACAAACAATGAAGCGAAATATGAAGCCCTAATAATCAGGTTGCAAATTGCTCTGTCCATGGGAATTCAGATGCTGGAAGCATTCGGAGACTCCATGCTAGTTATAAAACAGCTGGAAGGAGAGTTCGATGTGCGAAAGCAAGAGCTCCTCCCCTATCACCAGTTGGCAACTCGCCTGATGTCAAGATTTTACTTCATCAGCATCAAGCACATCAATCGAGGCCGGAATGCTCAGGCAGACGGCCTCGCTAAGCTGGCCAGTTCATTGGCGGTCCCGCCAGACACAAGCCTGAATATAACAGTGATCAACCGCCGACAGGTCCCCAGCGTAACAGAGGTCCTGGCCGACGAACAAGAGATGGAAGTAGCAGTCATCGAAGGGATTCAGCAGCCCGATTGGCGAGAGCATCTCCTACGCTGGTTTCAACACCAGCAACTTCCAAAAGAAAAGGAACAGAGAATGAAGCTCCTGAGGATCAAGGATTCTTACGGGATGCGAAGCGGGACCTTGTTCCGAATTATGGCAGATGCCCGAAGGAAAGTCCTACTCCGTTGCTTGTCTTCAGCAGAAGCGGGACAGGTGATGCAGGAGGTCCATGCAGGATCAGCTGGAGTACACCAGGCTGGCCCGAAGATGAAAATTGAGATAAAGAAACTGGGTTACTATTGGCCCACTATATTTGATGATTGCTGCAGGTTTGCCAAAACTTGTCAGAAGTGTCAAGAACACGCTAATGTGGCAAGGAGACCTCCAGTGCCATTGCATCCCACCCTACCAAGCTGGCCGTTTGCTCAGTGGGGCACGGACGTAGTAGGGCCGCTACCAGCATCTTCATCAGGGTGCATATACATCTTAGCAGCTACAGACTACTTCTCCAGATGGGCGGAGGTAATAGCACTAAGAGATGTGACGGGAGAACTAGTTGCAAGGTTCTTCCGGCAGAATGTAATATTTCGGTTCGGGATCCCCAGCCAGATCATCTCTGATAATGGCAGTCATTTTAGGAACCAGAAGGTTTATCGGATGGCCGACAAATACAAAATCGACTGGAGGACATCGTCCCCCTACAACCCTCAGGCCAATGGACTCGCAGAAGCCTTTAACAAGACCTTATGCACACTGCTGGCAAAGACTGTCAAGTCTAATAAAAAAGATTGGGAAGAAAGGATGTACGAAGCACTTTGAGCCTATCGTACTATCTACAAGACCCCAACTGGCTGTTCACCTTTCTCCCTCGTCTATGGGTCGGAAGCTGTAGTGCCCATTGAACTTGAAGTTCCTTCATTGCGAGTTGCCATCCAGCACGGACTAGTCAGTGGTGAGCAGACCAATGCAGAAAGAAGATTGGAGGAGCTCACTGAGCTCGAAGGAAAACGCCTCCGGGCACAGCAAAACATCCAACTCTACCAAGCTCGCATGGCCCGTGCTTTTGACAAGCTAGTCAAGGGTCGAGAATTCAAGAAAGGAGACCAGGTAATGGTCAAAAGAAAAGAAGTGATGGCCTCCAACCCCAAAGGGAAGCTGGTCGAAAACTAGGTTGGGCCGTATATCGTCCGCCGAGTATATGAAGGGGGTGCCTACGTCCTTATAGACCACAAAGGAGTCATTCAGTTCTCTCCCCTCAACGGAAAACACATTAAGCTGTATCATGTAGCGCAGCCGACATGTCCCGAGTGATCGGTCGGAGCTAACTTTTCCTTGGTTTAGTGGCACTCCGCCCTAACCGAGCTACCTCTTCCTTGGTTTAGTTGCACTCCGCCCTAACTGAGCTACTCTTCTCCTTGGTTTAGTGGCACTCCGCCCTAACCGAGCTACTCTTCTCCTTGGTTTAGTGGCACTCCGCCCTAACCGAACTACTTTTCCCTTGGTTTAGTGGCACTCCACCCTAACCGAGCTACCTTTTCCTTAGTTTAGTGGCACTTCACCCTAACCAAGCTACCCTTTCTTGGGTTTAGTGGCACTCCGCCCTAATCGAACTACTTTTCCCCTTGGTTTAGTGGCACTCCACCCTAACCGAGCTACCTTTTCCTTGGTTTAGTGCCACTCCGCCCTAACCGAGTTACCTTTTCCTTGGTTTAGTGGCACTCCACCCTAACCGAGCTACCCTCCTCCTTGGTTTAGTGGCACTCCGCCCTAACCGAGCTACTCTTCTCCTTGGTTTAGTGGCACTCCGCCCTAATCGAGCTACCTTTTCATTGGTTTAGTGGCACTTCGCCCTAACCAAGCTACCCTTTCCTGGGTTTAGTGGCACTCCGCCCTAACCGAGCTACGCTTCTCCTTGGTTTAGTGGCACTCCGCCCTAACCGAGCTACCCTCTCCTTGGTTTAGTGGCACTCCACCCTAACCGAGCTACCTTTACCTCGGTTTAGTGGCACTCCGCCCTAACCGAGTTACCCTCCGCCTTGGTTTAGTGGCACTCCGCCCTAACCGAGCTACTTTTCCCCTTGGTTTAGTGGCACTCCGCCCTGATCAAGCTACCTTCCCTTGGTCTAGTGGCATTCTACCCTGATCGAGCTACTCTTCTCCTTGGTTTAGTGGCACTCCGCCCTAAACAAGCTACTCTTCTCCTTGGTTTAGTGGCACTCCGCCCTAACCGAGCTACTCTTCTCCTTGGTTTAGTGGCACTCCGCCCTAACCGAACTACTTTTCCCCTTGGTTTAGTGGCACTCCGCCCTAACCGAGCTACCTTTTCCTTGGTTTAGTGGCACTCCGCCCTAACCGAGCTACCTTTTCCTTGGTTTAGTGGCACTCCGCCCTAATCGAGCTACCCTCCTCCTTGGTTTAGTGGCACTCAGCCCTAACCGAGCTACCTCTCCTTGGTTTAGTGGCACTCCGCCCTAACCGAGCTACCTTTTCCTTGGTTTAGTTGCACTCCGCCCTAACCGAGCTACCTTTTCCTTGGTTTAGTGGCACTTCGGCCTAACCAAGCTACCCTTTCCTGGGTTTAGTGGCACTCCGCCCTAATCGAACTACTTTTCCCCTTGGTTTAGTGGCACTCCTCCCTAACCGAGCTACCTTTTCCTTGGTTTAGTGGCACTCCGCCCTGATCAAGCTACCTTCCCTTGGTCTAGTGGCATTCTGCCCTGATCGAGCTACTCTTCTCCGTGGTTTAGTGGCACTCCGCCCTAAACAAGCTACTCTTCTCCTTGGTTTAGTGGCACTCCGCCCTAACCGAGCTACCCTTCTCCTTGGTTTAGTGGCACTCCACCCTAGTCGAGCTGCCTTTCCTTGGTCCAGTGGCATTCCGCCCTGACCGAGCTACCCTTCCCTTTGGTCCAGTGGCATTCCGCCCTGATCAAGCTACCCTCTCCTTGGTCTTGTGGCATTCCGCCCTGATCAAGCTTCCAAAAGAATACGCCACACCGCCATTACGAGCCTTATGTTCGGATTGGCACGAAAGCCCTTCCTTGCATTAGCATTATCTTCCCGCTAACGAATAAACCCGAGTCGGCTAAAGGCTTTGTGTTCTAGCTGGCATTCTCACATTGTTGCCACTACGGGCCATCCACTGTCGACCAGGTGTCGAACATTACACTTCGACCTGCCACCCTATACAAATAAAAAGATGGGGTTAAAAATAGAGATACCCCGCCAGACTTGCTCCTATATTAGGACAAGTGCAAAAATGGCTATAACCCAGCTGTGGCAAAAACCCGAAGGGGCGCTGTAGGCAAAATCGGGTACCCCGCCGCGTGAAAACCCGAAAGGGCGCGCGGGCAAAAGCAAGAGGGGGCTGGCTCCGGCGAAAACCCGAAAGGGCACTTGAGTCAGTAAAGTGGTAATTTCCAAATTCCTCTCCTATTCTCCACCCAATGAAACTCCAAAAGGGACAACCATCAAAGTCCCACTGGAAATCCTTTAACAAACCCACATTCGACCCTCGTCATCATCGGCGAGATCGGTCGATCTCTACCCTTAAATTGGACCTTACGTCCCTGTTGATAATCCCATCTTTACTTCGGCATGTGACCCATGTTGATGAATAAACCCATGGTCGACCCTCGTCATCATCGGCAAGATCGGTCTATCTCTACCCTTAACTTGGACTTTCCGTCCCCGTTAATAACCCTACCTTTGCCTCGGCATGTGGCCCATGCCGATGAATAAACCCACGTTCGACCCTCGTCATCATCGGCGAGACCGGTCGATCTTTACCCTTAGCTCGAATCTTACATCCTTGTTAATAGACCGTATCCTTTGCTTCAATGTCTAACCCGTGTCGACAGACCGAAGCAGGGTCCAATCCTTGTCATCATCGATAAGGCCAGTCAATATTTTCGCGGTCCAGTTCTTCTGCATCCCGAATTCAAGAAAAAAGAAAGAAAGAAAAGAAAATGGGGTTAAAAATAGAGATACCCCGCCAGACTTGTTCCTATATCAGGACAAGTGCAAAAATGGCTATAACCCAGCTGTGGCGAAAACCCGAAAGGGCGTCGCAGGTAAAATTGGGTGCCCCGCCACGTGAAAACCCGAAAGGGCGCGCGGGCAAAAGGAAGAGGGGGCTGGCCTCGGTGAAAACCCGAAAGGGCGCTTAGGTCAGTAATGTGAATAAAAAAATTGAATGATGAATAGTGATGATTCATTCTCTGTCCGGAAGACCCCTTACGAGGTCGACGGGGAATTTTCATCCGATATCCCGCCTATATACATCTATTGTCTACCCTTTTCGACCCTTGTCACCATCGGCAAGATCGGTCGCTACCCTACCCAGTTTTTGTCACCATCGGTAAGACCGTCTACCCTCTTCGACCCTTGTCACCATCGGCAAGATCGGTCGCTACCCTACCCAGTTTTTTGTCACCATCGGCAAGACCGTCTACCCTTTTCGACCCTTGTCACTATCGGCAAGATCGGTCTCTACCCTATCCAGTTTTTGTCACCATCGGCAAGACCGTCTACCCTTTTCGACCCTTGTCACCATCGGCAAGATCGGTCGCCACCCTACCCGGTTTTTTGTCACCATCGACAAGACCGTCTACCCTTTTCGACCCTTGTCACCATCGGCAAGATCGGTCACCACCCTATCTGATTTTTGTCACCATCGGCAAGATCGTCTACCCTTTTCGACCCTTATCGCCATCGGCAAGATCGGTCGCTACCCTATCCAGTTTTTGTCACCATCGGTAAGACCGTCTACCCTTTTCGACCCTTGTCACCATCGGCAAGATCGGTCGCCACCCTATCCGATTTTTATCACCATCGGCAAGACCGTCTACCCTTTCGACCCTTGTCACCATCGGCAAGATCGGTCGCTACCCTATCCGATTTTTGTCACCATCGGCAAGACCGTCTACCCTTTTCGACCCTTGTCACCATCGGCAAGATCGGTCGCTACCCTATCCGGTTTTTGTCACCATCGGCAAGACCGTCTACCCTTTTCGACCCTTGTCACCATCGGCAAGATCGGTCGCTACCCTATCTGGTTTTTGTCACCATCGGCAAGACCGTCTACCCTTTTCGACCCTTGTCACCATCGGCAAGATCGGTCGCTACCCTATCCGGTTTTTATCACCATCGGCAAGACCGTCTACCCTTTTCGACTCTTGTCGCCATCGGCAAGATCGGTCGCTACCCTATCCGATTTTTGTCACCATCGGTAAGACCGTCTACCCTTTTCGACCCTTGTCATCATCGAAAAGATCGGTCGCTACCCTATCCAGTTTTTGTCACCATCGGCAAGACCGTCTACCCTTTTCGACCCTTGTCACCATCGGCAAGATCGGTCGCTACCCTATCCGATTTTTGTCACCATCGGCAAGACCGTCTACCCTTTTCGACCCTTGTCGCCATCGACAAGATCGGTCGCTACCCTATCCGGTTTTTGTCACCATCGGCAAGACCGTCTACCCTTTTCGACCCTTGTCACCACCGGCAAGATCGGTGGCTACCCTATCCAGTTTTTGTCACCATCGGCAAGACCGTCTACCCTTTTCGACCCTTGTCACCATCGACAAGATCGGTCGCTACCCTACCCGGTTTTTGTCACCATCGGCAAGACCGTCTACCCTTTTCGACCCTTGTCACCATCGGCAAGATCGGTCGCTACCCTACCCAGTTTTTGTCACCATCGGCAAGACGTCTACCCTCTTCGACCCTTGTCACTATCGGCAAGATCGGTCGCTACCCTAGTCCTGTTCTTGTCATCATCGTCAAGACCGTCTACCCTTTTTCGACCTTCGTCATCATCTACAGGACCGGTCGCTACCCATTCTTGGGTCTTGCCATCCTCGGCAGGACCGCTTACCTGCCAGTTTTGATATACCCTCTTGAGTCCCCCGGACTCTCGGCTGGCATAGGCCGTTGTTAGTATCGAGAAAAGTCACGGCGCGGTGGAGCGAACACCTCACCCCTTTGCTGAAGGCGTGAGCGCTCTCCTGCCCTAGTGACTCATACACTCAGATTAGAAACAACGGGCGAATGGAAGAGAAAAGAATAATGACAAGATGTAGTCTTCATTCAAAAAGCACGATGGAGATTTTCCATTACTATGAAGTAAAAGGTACATGTTACACGGGCCATCCCCCGAAGTACATGAAGTGCGTCAAAAAGGGAGCAAATAAAGAGAAAAAAAGACTACGGCAGAGGGCGTCGGAAGATGTCCTCCAGCGCAGGAATACCCAGGGAAGGATGGCGGGTCAGTTCTTACAATCGGAACTCGATGGCCTCCAGCTCAGATAGCTTCTCCTCGAGGGAAGCAGCTTGTCCCTCGGCCATCTCTGCATCCTCCGCCTTCTGGACTCCCAGGCGATCTACTTCTTCAAGTTCGGCCTCTGCCCTTGAAAGTTCGGCCTGTAATGCAGCCATCCGGGCTGTCAGGAAGCTTCGATATTGTAAAGAGGCCTTGGCTTCATCCCTCATCCTAGCTATAGTCTCTTGCAGAGAAATGAGGGTCATTCGGCTTTCAGCCCGCTTCGATGATATGGCCGCCAGCTAGTCAGCTGCTTCCCGGCCTAGAAATTCCCTCCTGTTTACATACTTCAGAAGCATGACTACCCGCGGAGTCCAATCGCCCATAGGGCAACCAAAGGCCAACAGCGATCGGGAAAGATGCTCTATCAAGCCCCTCAGCTGAACATAAGTTAAATCCCTGCTAGTCGTTATGGTCTGTTGAAGAGTCCCCAAAAACTGCCACACAAGGTCATTTGAAGATTGAAGACCCAGTGGCGACGTCTCGGGCAGTTCAAATTCCACTCTGCTATCCACAACAGCCCAGATATCATCGGCCGACCCGAAAGATGACGATGGCATGAGCTGCAGTCCACTGCGGAGAGTATGTCGGGAGCTCTGGTCAGCAATCCATCTGCTGGAGCCAGGTCTTGCAGCCCCAGCACAACGCTCCATTTCTTGACCTCCCCGGGGAGATATATGGGTCTTCCCCGTATCACACATTCGGCCAGGCTGTCTCTCTCCACCAGCAAGGCCTGCTCGACCTTCCGAACGGCGGACACATCCCTCTTCCCCTGAAGGTTGAAGCGTTGAAGAAGGGACATCAGGTGCTTGTCCTTGGGATAATCCCTCCTGGTCACGCCCTCTCTGTCATAATGAAAAGAGTCACCCCCGAGGATAAGAAGACGGCTGGTGTCCACAGTGTCTGTCTCTAAATCCGAAGACTCCACAACTATGGCAACTTGGCCGTGCCCCCAGTCGAGGGAATTGACATTCTCCCATGTCACTACGGCGTGAGAAGAAGAGCTGGACGCCATGATAGCTGCAAAAAGGCATATCAAACAAAAGTTAAAGTCAGAAGATAGCTGATCAAAGGTGAATTTCGGCAGAGTCTCCCCAGCACAGGGGATTGCCAAAGAAAAGCGGGAGCGCGTCCACTGAGGAACGGTCCCTAAAAGGCAGCCATCGGCATTACACCGAGGCCAAAGGGAACACCCGGGGAAATAGCTCCGAGGGCAAGCCCTGCCAGAAGCCTCCCGGGGCCCAAAGAAAGGGTTTTGAAACCCCAAATGGACAGCATCCCCACTCACCCGAAGGAAAATCATGGCTCTCGGTGCCGGAGAAAGGGAAGAGAGCGAAGAGAGAGAAAAAGTTTGTGCGAATGAGGGATGAAGAAGAAAAAAACAAAGGCGAAAGCCTTATATGGAGGTGGTCCCAGATGTTTAACCCGGCGCGCTATTTAGCGCGCCGGATTAATGTCCAAATAGATAAAAGGGGCTCCGTTTCTACCCGCGCCGATTTAACATGGCAAAAGCAAAACAGCGCGCCGGATTAGTGGCCGAAACGCCCGGGACCGCACCGGATTAAAAAGCCCAAGGGCCATGTGCGCGTCGGGTTAAAATGTAAACGGCGTCGGACTAACATCCGTGCCAAATTAAGGGCCATTCAGAGCTCCTATCAACCGAAGAGGAGGTCAGGCTGGGTGGAATGCATCCGTCGGACGTGCTACACTCGTGCCTTGCTCGCAACACCCACGTATGGGGGGCATTTGTTGGCACCCAAAATATGATCATCGGCGACCAAGCCAAAAAGACAAAGGACCCGGCCCGCTGAAGCACGGAAGCCGATAAATATCAACATATCAAAGATTTCTCAAGCTGCCAGAGCCTCGAGTCATCCCATTGGGACACGGAGACTTCACCTCAGGAAAGCCGAGACAAACTCACAACCAACCGGCAGTGCGACCAAGCCTGCCCAATGAACCGGCATCTACTCTGTCATGCCGCATACACTACACCCGTTGTCTGACCAAGGTCGACGGTCTACCCAGTGGCTTCCCGCCTTACGAAAGGCTCTTCTGAAGATGAAGAGATCCCCCAGGTTCCAGAGGACCGAAAGCTCTGACGGTAGAAGATCCCGATCACCTGGCACGGGTACGGCTTCCCGACAAGATGGGCCCGTTAGTGGCCGAATGATCGCCCAGCGCAAGCGAAATTACCCCTGGTGTCATCCAACCCCCCCTAAGGAGCTTGGGTACAAGCCAGACCGAGCCAGCAGCACGAATCACGGAGCCGCAGGCCGTATTAGCGGAAAAACCGCGTAATTAAACCAAAGATATATGGAGTCTCGTGAGTGACTGCACGATAGCCGAGGGGCTTCACGAAACACCTCGTCAAGGTTTCGATGGGTATTGGTGAGATAAATGTTCACGATGACCTCCGAGATCGTCCTCGGATTCATCGGCTAACCTGCAATGTGCGGGAAATGCTAATACGGCGCGCCCTTATACGGCGCGCCCGTTAAACCGGCGCCCTCCAATCCTGGCGCGATAGGTTGATGAAGTCCCTTCCCGGCGTGCCAATCCCATGCCGGTTTAACATTCGAACCTGTTCCCCTATATATGTGGCGGCTCGAGAACAAAGAGAAAGAGGAGGAGGCCTTTAAAGAAAAATAGCGAAAAAAAAGGGAAGAGAGCTCTCAGAGAGGAGTGGAGGTTCCTCTCAAGCGCCCTTCGACGGCCATCTCTCGTCCCCATCTGAAGCTCCTCATAGTGAGAGAAGAAGGTTTCGTGCCGACATTCTGTTCCCTGGAACAGGTGGGAGTTCGAGTCATTTTTGATTTCTTTCGTCTTCTCCCTCGCTTCACTACCTCTCTAATGAATGTAAGCGAGAAGGCTGAGGGAGGGCGATGATATGAGCCGGCTCCTCTCTCCTTCTTCGCCATCCCTCCTCCTTGCTGCTCTCTTGTGGGTTTTCGCTGTAAGCGAATCGGTGGCCGTTCCATAGTGCCGGCATCGGAATTGTAATATATGTATATAGTTTCCTCACCGGGTAGCGATACATATGTATACATGAATGTTGGTGAGTTGAATGGCCCGTGCCTTATTCTCTTCTCCCATTTCAATTTCCTTCAGAGGGTTTCTGTGGGCGTCCGTCTATGCACAATCCCGTGATTCTGATTTTCTCCGGTTTCGCTTATGCCCTGAAATATCAAGGGCTACAGAGATAACCCCTCCCCGGGGCTTTCCCGTCTATATTTGCTTCTCAGTCGACGGCCTTTGCATTTTTTGGGAGGGTAGAGCTATGCTTGTGCACATGTCTCTTCCCATTTCAACACGAGCTCTGGTCTCCTTCTCTCATTTGCGTTGCCCTGTTTCGCATGAGAATTAGAGACCGCTCGTCTCGTAACCATCGCAGTCCAGTTGCTTGAATATATGTCCGTGTGGCCGGATTATCTCGACTATGTTCCCGATTGTGCCTCCATATGATTACCAATCGCCAACCGCCCAATCGCACGGCAGTCAATACCTTGGTCCTAAGATTGCTAGCCCGGTGGTAACGAACATCCCCCTTCTCTCATCTGTGATTCTCCACCGCTTGAGTTCCGTTGAGTTCCTCTCGGTCATCCGGGGAGGGGAACATTTCCCCATGGTTTCACAGAGGTGCTGGGTGGTCGAGAGCCTTACCTTTTAATGGTAAACGCTCCCTCAGGGCCATGGCAGACAATAACAGGGGTTTAACCCAACAATCTCAAACCCACAGTCCCCCGGGGGCTCTGTGGTGGCCAAAGGGTGAACGTTCCTAGGAGGCTAGTCCTCGGAACCCCTTCCCCTGAAGGTCTCTGTCTCCTCAGCAGATGCAGTGCGTGCTATAAGTCGCCCACCCTTTTGTAGGCTTGTCCTCGGGGTGTCGCTTCCGCTATCAGTCGCCTCATCCGTTGCCTCCACCCACGGAGCTTTGGTGTCCCTTGTAGGCCAGTCCTCGGGGCACCTTATCCGATGGGATTTTGTTGGCTGCCATTGTGCAGACTGGTGGTTTAGGGGCTTGTTCCATAGGTGAGCATGACCCCGCTTCTCCCCTGCAGCTCTTCAGGTTCAGGGGAGATGCTGTCCAATTTTGGACAGATTAAGATTAAATAAGCCCTAATGAAACGATCGTTCTGGACTCAATCACCTCGGTGCTCGAGTACGAACCTCGCACTGACTTGTCATACCATCCCTCAGAGTTTTGGACTTCATTCTAATAAACAATTGGCCCCAAATAATTTCAAAACCCTCAACATAAACTTAACAAACTCAAATGATTCAGAATTCATAAAAAAATAAGGCTAGAACGGCGCGGCCTTAGCCGGCGCGCCCTAATCCGGCGCGGTACCCACCAGCGCCGGATTAGCCTTAGACTCATATTTCAAAACTTTTTACTTGCACCTTTCCGACGCGCCCTAAACCGGCGTGCCCCAGGGCCTTCGCGCCGTATTAACATTCATGATGGCCGCGCCGGATTAAGACGCTATGCCTACGCTTTATCGCGCCGTATAAACCTTCGTTACATGGTCGCGCCGGTTTTGAAACCTCTTGTTGCTTTAATCGCTCATTTGCCCCCGAGCGGATCTCGTCCCTCGGGGTTGGCGTTAATAAATCACAATGGGTAATAAACTGAATAAGGGAGGGGCCAAGCGAGCCCGATCTATATTATTATCATATCTTCATTACCATGTCCGTTAGCACTTTGCTTTCGCTATTATATTTGTGTTGCCTCCCCCCTTCCTCATGGGGAGTAATAAACGTGGTCGATCACCATTTGCTTCTGTACTTTTATGGTCATGCTTAATATAGTCATGAATGTCATGTATGCATGCATGCATGCATGCATAGATCCTCGGGTATATCGAATGGTGTCGATAGAAGGTCGGGTTACGCCCGATCGGAAATCTTCGCTATGCGCGACGGTGGTCTTCGAACCTACGTCCTCCGCCGCGTACCGAGGATCCATAATCCCATGAATTATGCATCTTCTGCATGATAAATGTATGCATCCTGCATGCCTTCATCACGATCATCATATAGCTTTTTTAATTCGACTTCGACAGCCCGCTATCTCGGTAATTAATCAAAGGTGTTCCCTCCTCGTGGGGGATGTAATTAACGCCATAGCCTTTATGGTATGGCGGACTGTTGGTCCCGACCGAACCTCACACTCGCCCAACATGGGTTAGAATGAGCGCATCATAAATTCGTCACTCATGTGACTGGCACGCCCGCGTCGTTAATTGATCATTTGACTACCAGTCGGTCAGTTGGTCGATCGACCCGCGAAAGAAAGAAAAAGGTCGCAAACAAGTCTGGCACGCCCGGTCGAACAAAATTGACTTCTTATGAATGGTTTATATACTTCCCTTTCTTTTTATTGGCCTTAAGTTTTCTATTATTTCTTTCATTTGGTTAATGGATTTCTTATGAAGCATACTGGATTAAGGAGATGCCAAAGGAGAAGAGGGGCGCGCCGGATAAGGCCAAGAAGGGAGGCGCGCCGGAATAGGGATCATACAAGGGGAGAAAAGGAGCGCGCCGGGTAATGGGGATCCCATAAGGGCATGCCGGAATAGGGGTTGAAATGGGGGGCGCGCTGGTTTAGTATGTCCATGATGTGACACGCCGAAGGATGATGATGCTCTGATACCAATTTGATGTGACACCACCTTGGGGTGATGACCACAAGACAATATGACCCTTGGACCTAAGGTTGCAAGCAAGCAAATTGGCGATGATACCACTCGAGCGGCTCACTCGCTTGGTGCACACTTGTGCCCGTGGGCAACTAAATGATAATGGAGAGGGTCCGGGGTGGGACAATGATGCTCTGGTGCTTGGCAAGCTTGGGGAGAACCCCAATTGGGCCAGGGATGCCCACTCACGGGCGGCCGTCACACCATGGGTGTCGGTTGAAATGGCTCGCTGACAACTCGCCCGCGATGGACACTCACGTGTTCGGCAATTTGGGCCGGGCCCTCGCTCTCCGTCCGACGCAGCAAAGCAAGAATACTAAGCTAAGCAAGTGATATTGACCAGCAAGGAAAGGGGGACCGAGGCTCACCTAGCCGGCGTGAAGACGCCAACTCCAGCCGAAGACGGGGGCGTGCGGGGAGGCAAGGGTTTGCGCCCGCAAGCCGCGTCGGTGTCGCTTCAAATCTGCGAAAATATTATTACATGAACTACACCTCTGGCAGGAGGGGGGCTCTTGGGGTGGGGGTTAGACTTATTACAACCAAGATTACCTCCACGCAGGGAGGGGCCTTCAGCCGGCCAAGCGGGGTGGGGAAATTATGAAGAGAACGCCGACTCTCCAAGCTTCGCCGGTTCTGCCACTCTTCAGTTTTGCTGAACAGGTTGTCTATGAAGATGCGGCCACGGACTCAACCGAGCTCCAAATTTGATGAAACCAGTGCCAAACGTTTCCCAGCTTGCCGAGGATGATGCTTGAATTTTTTGGGAAGCTCTGGAGCTTGGGGATGATCGGACCGACGACTGGAGCAGGATAGCAACACTCTGCCTCTGACTGATGCAGAACTGATACAGTGGATTGCAGAAGACACTGCGGTCGCTCCCGAACTCCAAATCGAACGAAACTGGCAGTGTCGCGATCGTGGTCAGAGTAGCTTCGAGCAGAAATTGACGGGGTCACAATCCAAGGTCGGAGAGGAGCATGGTGGCCGGAGAAGTGAAGACAGGTCGAACCTGGACCTGCAGGGGGCAGACTGCACACTCCGGCGAAGAAATTCAGAACAAATAGCTCGGGTGGGCGATTGGCGTCTTTCCTTTTGCTACTGATGGAGGACTAGACGAAGAAGAATTTTGTAGAAGGAAGTGTGATCGAATTCCTCCAAGGTTGGCCGCTGAATGGCTTCCAAGATCATTTTAGCCTTCAGTCTGGGACAGATTGCGCAGTCGTTGAAGATGACGTTCCTCCGGACAGCTCCGAACTCGGATGCAGTCAGGAGTACCACCGTTGGAAAGAAGACTTGGAGACGATTCTAGCAATATAAGATATGACACCGGGAGCCTTCAGGGGAAGTCATGGCTGCTACTGCAAATCACTACTTTTCTGAAACCTGCAACAGGGACAGAATAGGTGGAGGAGAGGGTGTGGGGAAGGGCATGAACAAGGGGTTATTTGGTGGATGGGGAAGGGGGGGTGCGACCTTGGGTGGTTAGGGAGGTGGGGAGATGAAAGGGCACAGCCCAAGGGAGAGGGAAATTCAAAATTTGGCCTAGGGAAGGGCTCTTTCAGTCTTGGGGAGAGGGAGGGAAAGGGGGAGTGGGAGTGCTCCTCGGGTTATGGTTCTCAAGGTAGGAGTGGGATGGTCGGGGAGTGAAGATCTTCCTAATCTCAGTCCTTATCTCTTCCAATGAGTTTATGGGTCCTTTGGCTTCCCATCCAAATTCATCCCGAGGTGACCAAGCTCTAGGGCCGTGGTTCCCTTTTGCTTCAAGCCGTTCAAGCCGGGAGGTAAGGGTATCTATATAGTTATGAATCTTGTTGACGACAGTGTCAAATTAGCCCAT
Source organism: Amorphophallus konjac (assembly GCA_022559845.1). NCBI lineage: Eukaryota > Viridiplantae > Streptophyta > Magnoliopsida > Alismatales > Araceae > Amorphophallus > Amorphophallus konjac. The sequence goes on from CM040127.1 coordinate 229,989,140, forward strand.
GTGTATTTGGGGCATCTCCCTAGGGTGGTCATGCAAAGGAGTGATGGAAAACATGATGCAAGGGAGACTCAAATGCTAATGCCTGAGGACTAGACTCGTAGAGACAAGTCTAAAACTTGCTCTGATACCAATTGATGTGACACAACTATGGGGTATGCAGCAAACAAACGGAAACTTAGGACCTATTCCGCAAACACAGTCACATAGCAATCAAGTCCAAGATTGGGGCCAATTCACCGTCGCACACACACCAGCCCGGGGTGACAAAATGATGCTAAGGGGAGGTGATGGATCAAGACCCTTGTTGGTAGAGTGCCAGCAGGGCTAGGGTTGCCCTCCCAAAGGTACGAGGCCCACACTTAAGGGGCTGGCCGGTGCCAATTGGGGCACTAGGTCCCTTTCTCTCACAGCCCACGGTGACCGCTCGTAAGTGGAACACGCGGGGTCGGACGCTCACTCTCTTGCACAACGGAGCAATTTCCACGGATATTACATGAACAAGCACCAAAAGAATGGAGCAAAGGTCAGAGCTTACCCTGGTTGGTTTGAAGAAACCAACCCCGTTCGGAGACGAGGGCGAGCGGGGAAGTGTGGATTCGCCGCACACTGCGCCGATGAAGCTTGGCATGTTTAAAAGGTTACAATCACTACGCCTCACACAGGAGGGTGGACTTGGGGTGGGGACTTCACTGATACAATCAAACACTACCTCCACACAGGGAGGGGCGTTAAGCCAGCCAGGCGGGTGTAGACACGCCAAAATTCACATTATTTTGAGTATATTTCATATTGCCTTGTAATGCCCCATTTGACCCTCAAAATAGCTTATTTGAGTGTTTAATCCATTTTTCATAGATTTTCTCCCCTTTCCCTCTTTTTTAAAATTAACGCCCTGGAGAGGGGCGTGTTTTTAAAACGCGGCCTGATCCAGGGCGTGTCTCCCCATTTTATCTATTTCTCCCCATTTTACCTATTTTATAAATTCGTGACCTGGTGAAGGGCATTTTTTAAAACACGACCTGACCTAGGGCGTTTCTTGATGAAAGGACGCCCTGAGATGAGGGCGTCAATTCCTGGAATTATCCAATTTTTGAAAAAAGAATAAATATTTGAAAAATGTTGAATCACGCCCTACCATGGGGCGTTTTTCAATTCACGCCTCTCTCTGAGTCGTCTTTCACAATTTCCAAATAAAAGAAATGTTTATTTCTAAAATTAATCCAGGAAGAAACGCCCTGACCCAGGGCGTGTTTTGAATTAACGCCCTATGACAGGTCGTCAATTCTTGAATTGACGCCCTGACCAAAGGCGTGTTTCATCTTCTGTCTTCGCAGCCCTTTCCCCAGAGAGTCCTTGCTTCGTTAGACACCTTCTTTGATTGGGGACTGGAGTCTTGCCTCCGTAGGGCTCTTGCCATTCTTATCTTCTCTTATATTTAATCTGTTCTATTTAATAGAGCCGGCGACTCTATTAATTAGGTTGGATTTCCTCTTTTTCCTCCCCCTGCTGATTCTTCTTTTTTCTTCTTCTTCTTCTTTTCTTCTTCTGCCGTCTTCTTCCTCTTCTTATTCTTCTTCCCCGTTTTCTTCTTCTGTCTCCTTCTTCTTCTTCTTCTTCTTCTTCTGTCTCCTTCTTCTTTTTCTCCTTCTGTCCTTTCTTCTTCTGTCTTTCTTCTTCTTCTTTTCTTTTTACAGGAACCGAAGGTAGAAGGGGCTTTGACTAAGGAGGATTTCCAACGTTCAACATCTTCATCCCTTGGGAGGCTTCCTCCCATCGAGCATTCAAGCCAAAGGAGCCACCAAACAAGATTTTTCTATCTTATCTCCCCTTATTTGTATTTTTCATTAGTTCATGATACATGCATCATGTTTCATTGTTATATTGATTTTTCTCAACCATCATATTGAGATCTCCCCATAGTGCAACTCATGCACTCTTTCCCCTTAATTTTTATTCATATTTTCATGCATCATTCATCTCCCATACCCTCTTTGCATAGGGGTTTAAGGGCCAACACCCACAAGGTGTGTTCTTGCACAATTTTCATGCTCATCTTTACATATAGAATTTGATGCTACACACCATATTCTAATCCATATTTTTTATTGGTATTTGTCTTTTTTTTGCAAGGGTAATAAAAGCAAGAACTCTCTTCATCGGCCGGCCAATTTGAAGAGAAAGGAAGCACTCACATCCCCGCATCTTTTGATGTACTTTTCGCGATCATTCCTCCTATTCATTATTTGTTATATTTTTGAGGCCTAGCGTCTCTGGCGATCACACACTCCCCTTGTGCACCTCGTGCATATATTTTCCTCCATATTGATGATTATTGCATGTCTTTTCTTTGATATTTTTCTTAAGTGGATTAGTCTAAATTAGAGATCTACAAATTGGCGATCACGGTGGGACCCTTTGCGTTCTCTTTATTACCCCGTTTCCCCTTAGGCACCCGCGTGTGCCGTCTCCCCTATTGCACCCTCGGTGCGTCTCCTTTTGTGCCCCTCGGGCACCCTCCATTGGCTTTACTTTCTTCCCTAAAGTGATTTGCCATTTTGTTGTCTTTTCCTTAGAATCTCCACTTATTTAAAATTCTTGATGAGCATGTTATTGTTTATATTGATTGCCTTGGGGTTGTGAGTGTTCCTATTAATATTGCTGGCCGTGGGGTCTTTCTGGGAATTAACGCCTCTGTCAGAGGCGCTTTTTAATTTCACGCCCTCACCCAGGGCGTTTTATGCATGTCTAACGCCTTCTGACAAGACGTCTTCTATCATACCCTGCTTATTTGTGAATTCACGCCCTTCTCCAGGGCGCCTTTTTATATTCTAACGCCTCACACTAAGGCGTTTTATTGATTCGGCCGTGCGTACCCCTGAGAGTTGACGCCCTCTAGCAGAGGCGTCCATTTGATTTGTAGCGCCCCATACCAGGGCGTGTTTTTACCTTGCCTGTGTGGGCTCTCACAGTGATTCACGACAGTGACCCTGTCGTTTATTTTCTGGATAGCGCCCCTCTCCAGGGCGTCTTGTTATTTGATAACGCCTCACATCAAGGCGTTCCTTTCTCTCGGCCGTGCGCACCTCTGAGAGTTAACGCCCTGCCCCAGGGCGTGTTTTAGATTTGACGCCCTCTCTGTGAGGCGTCCTTTCCTCAGGTAGCGCCTCAGACCAGGGCGCGTTTTTATTAGTAACGACCTTCCCCAGGTCGTCTCTTTCCTGTGATTTCACAGAGCCTCCACTTCTTCGTGCTTCTTTGATTTATATTGATTATCTGGCTCTATTGGTGATTTGCATATTCCCTTGCACATATTGCATTTCTTTCATTCATTTGCATTGGTTTGGGAGACCTCCTCTTCATTAGGATCCACACACCCTCTTGGAATCGGGACGACCCTCCATTGAGCATTCCGTCTCTTTGGACTGGAAATCCCTTTTCCAAGCCTCCGTAAGTCCCCGCACCCGTGGATTCCCTCACGGATGCCGGGCAGGTTGTACCCTTTTAAGTCCCGAATTAGTTGGCCTAAACGTGGTGAGAGAGTGTTCCTAGTTGGCATTGGAGTTAAATCATATTTGAAACTAGGTTCCTCCCCTTGTGTGAATCATATCAATTTGCATAAAATCATTAATTCACCAAGATTCAAACATAAGAAATCAAGGTAACCATTTCAACTTGGGTGTGTTTCTTTGCCAATTGTTTGCACATTAAATTGCTTGCATGGCTTACTTTGATAGACAAAACAACATGTTCAATTCAATTAATGTTCATGAGGATGCACAACCTAGCACTTCTTATAATCCTCACTTTCAACATGTTCAAAATTCTCACCATACTTTCAAAGGACCACGTCCTCACTCTTATGGTGTTGCCCGACCCTTGGGCAATGTCCAATCCAATGGTCCTTCAACTCAATTTCGAGCCACTATTCCCATTAAGCCCTCTCGTCCCAATGATGAGAAGGTCTCCCAGATTTTGCATGCATTAGATCATCTTACCCCTCAACAGATCCAAGCCCTTAAGGCCGCCGTTGAGGGTACATCTCATGCATCTCCCTCCAATTCTACACGGGTGGCCCATCACCCACCTCCTCCTTCCAATCCTGATCGGGTAGCCCATTACCCATCTCCTCTTGTTCATTCTACTCGGGTGGCCCATCACCTGCCTCCTTCTATTCCTCCTCCATCACGGCCCCGAGGCCCATTCACTCCTTGCAATCCGGCCCGTCCGGGTTCTTTTACGGGTCATCCCATTAATTCCCCTCCACGGCCTTTTTATACGGCCCTTCCTCCTTCAAGGCCCTGCCAACCTTCTGTTGCTCAGGTCACACCCCTCCAACAGTCTCTGCTTGATAAGATTACTTTGATGGAGGAACAAATAAAGAGGGTCACGGCTCCTCCTACTCCAGTCAATCCTCTCCATGCCGCTTTGGACGAGATTACAAAGATGGAGAGAGAATGGAAAGACAGGAGGGATGATTACGGCGTCGGCGGTTCAAGTGAGCAAGAGCCGGCATTCGAAGAATCCAAGGCAGTATACGATGATGATGAAGCTCCGCAGGCACCCCTTCCGAGTTTCCTTAACTTTCTGCTTTCCCCATTTTCATTCGATAAACCCCCTGCTCAGGATGAAACCATCCCTGATCCAACCCCTATTTATGAGACTAATTGGTGTTACGATGATGGGTCGATACTTCAATCACCCACATCGGCACATTGTAAGTCTCCTCCTATCCTTGACACCACATACATTACACCTCTTCCAGTTACACCATTAACCTCCGCAACACTGGCCTCCCCCAAGCCTTCCACTATTAAACCTCCACCCGTTAAGCCATCTACCTCCACACCATTAGCCTCCATCGAACCCATCATTGAACCTTCCCCAATTAACCTCCCATTACTGCCACCTCGGCCTTCCATTATCCCTTTAAAACCCACTTTACCTATTCCACCATTTAACCCTTTACTCTTACCCATGGCTAATCCTGGGCAGGATCCCCCCCTTTTTGCACCCGAGCCAATCCCAACTGCTTCCGAGCAAAGGGAGAAACTCGACGTGTTTGAACCTCCGCTTACACTCACCCATTTGCCTACGCTTTCCATCATGCCTCCACCACTCACAAAGCCTTCCGCCTCCGCTTCACCTCCCCTTACTACTCGGAATGGGGGGCCTTCTACAAGCACAGGTGCCGAGGACGATCAAGAGCCGGGCAGCAAGGATTTGGCCGCGCCATTCAAGATTCAAGAATTCGTTTGCCGGATGCCAATCCGGGTTATTGTGCCAAGCACGGTCGAAGAAGCCAAGTCGCCGACATGCCAAGCATTGATGCTGTGTAAGGGCCGGGCAGGGCACCCTTTGTTCCAATTTCTAAATTTTGAATCTTTGGGCAACATAATGCTTCCGAGCCCAACTTTCCAACTCCCTCACACCATTACTTTGCACTCTCCAAGGGAGTTGACATTCACCATTGAAGCTTCGACAGGGGCTATTTCTCATACACTTTCACTGCCGTGGAGGGGCAGTTATCTTAATGCTAAGGGGCCATCCCTTATTTGTTCCACTTTCTATTCATCCATCTCTATCACTTTTTCTTCATGGGCCATTCCCAGGGTTAGGAGGAGGATCTCATCCTCTCGCCCTTCACATTCTTCATATTCTTTGCATTTCATGCATTCATCGCATCCATCCCATTGCATGCATTTGCACCTCCTGCTTCCCGGGTTTCCAAACCCGTATCTTCCCCGCCTTCCGGCACCTCCGGATATTCCGCACTTCCCATCTTATTCATCTTCATCTTTTTATCCACTATCCCTGGGGCATCGCGTCCCTATTCCTGCTATCTCCCTGGAACCTCCAGGAATTTTATCCCTCCTCCTTGGGCATCGCGCCCCTTCTCATTTGCTACCTCCGGAACCTCCGGACTTTCCCCTCGGGCATCGCGCCCCTTTCCATTCTCTTCCTCCGGAACCTCCGGACCTTTCTCTCGGGCATCGCGCCCCTTTCCACCTTCCTCCTCCGGAACCTACAGATTTTCCCCTTGGGCATCGCGCCCCTTCTCATTTGCTACCTCCGGAACCTCCGGATTTTCCTCCTGATCCTCCTTCATTCCTCTCTCTTGGGTATCGCGCCCCTTTCTATATTCTTCCTTCGGAACCTCCGGATTCTCCACCTGGTTGTCTCCATCTTTTCCCTGGGCATCGTGCCCCTTTCCATTTGCTTCCTCCGGAACCTCCGAATTCTCCGTCTTATTCTCTCTATCATCTTCCAGGGCATCGTGACCCTCCTGATTTCATTCCCCCAGAACCTCCGGACCATCCATCTTTCTTCCAGTTCATCTTTCTGTTCTTCCAAGACATCACCTCTTTCGTTCTCTTCTTCCTTTTTTATCACTCTTTTCCAGATTTCTTCTCAGGGCATCGCGTCCCTTCTTTTGTCATCCCTCTGGAGCCTTCGGATTTTTCCTCTCATGATTCTCCTCTGCCTCCGGACCCTCCGGATCCGCCTCTTTCCATCTACCAATTTCTTCTTCTGATTCCTCCTAATTCTGGGTCCGACCCAACTTCTTCCACATCCACTGCCTTGGGCATCTGCCCATTCTCCCATTGCTTTCGAGGCTTTAGTCCTCATTCCTCCTTCTAATTCTCCTCCCCTTCTGTAGACTGTTCCATGTGATCAGGGTCTCCGCGCCTTAGTGAGGGAGTTCTAGCCCTCGCCTCTTTTTCTTTTTTTTTTCCTTATTCGTCTGAGTCTGGTCTTGGCACCACTCCTTCTTGTTAAGCCACTTTCAATCCTTTGCTTCCAATCCTTTATCTGCCTAAGAGGACTATCCCACGATGATCAACCTCTCGCGGCAGCTGCTTTAACAAAGATTGCAAGGTAACATATTGGCGTAAGTACTCATTTCATGATATCATTACCTCATTACTTCACGCATGATTTTCAAAATGAAGTGCTTCCTAACAAGATTTAAGAGTGGTGTTTAGATCTTTATCTTAGGCTTTTGTTAAATTAAATCATTGTTAAAAAGAGTCTTTAGGCTTGCTTATGCAGCACCTTGGTTAATAAGAACCCCGCGCTGGGAATTCAACATTCTCTCCCTGCTTGTTAAGATCAACCCTCAGCTGGGCATTCCACACACTTCACGGCGTCCTTAGCCGGCTCCTTTGGGTAAACACCGTTGCTACCTTGGCCATGCCATGTGTATATCTGAAAGTCTTTTCTCTTCTTTATTCGGCCACATGCAGGGGCAAGAGGTTGACGGATGAGATGACCAACCTAGGTAATCCCCAATACGAGAGGAGTCTCAAATAGGGGCAGTCTTGACCCAAACTAGATATGAATTTCATGATATACATCTCGCCAAAAGGGCTATTATGAAAATCAAGTCAGAATTTCGGTAAACGCAAGATTGTGAATTATGGCATGACAAGAGTGGCAAAGTCCCCGCAGGGAAAACCCTGGTCGTATGCATGTCAAGGGTCTAAAAATCAAAGGCACAAAGCCCCGGCACAACAGACTACCTCTTTGAGGGTAACACCTTGGAAAGAATTCAAGTCCCGACATCTCCCATCCTGCATAAAGCTTGTCACAATTGTTCTTCTCTTTTCCCTCTAAGACCGAATGTTTCTCGGATATGGCCTTGGTAGGGGCACCGTTGATCAAAGACGGTCGGTTATAGGATGCCACTTTCAATGCACGCCCAGCTTTGGGCAGTTTTTAGCGAAAAAGGGAAGGAACAAGGACCCCTAGCCAGTGGTTCAAAACAACCCTTTGATGCTACATTAACAATGTCTAAGCCAAAATCCAAAAAAAAAATTGAATATTTCCCGATCAAAATCCCAACAAAAATTCAAAATATTTTCCAAAAATCTCCATAAAAATTCAAATATTTTCAAAACTCATAAAAATTTGCATATTCCAAAACTCATAAAAAACTCATAAAAATTTGCATATTTCCAAAATCTAAAAATTTGCATTGTATTTTCTGATGGTGTTTTGCAGGAACAGCTTTGCAGAGACCAAAAGCACGGGATGGGTCCTCTCTCTACTTATTACTATCAATCCATTGATTCTTCCCAATATTCTCATGACATGCCACCCAGGGGCATCATCTCCCTATATCATTCTGATCATCATATCTCATGATTATTCATCTCCAAATCTTTCAATCAACTCCTGCTCGTTTCATCTGATTACTCCGCCGATGGGCATTATCAGATCCTGATTATTTAACTCCAAAACTTGATTAGCCAGATTGTCATCCTCATGACAAACAACAAATAATGATGCTTTGCTATGCCATGATTTGACTTATGCTGTTCATGATATATGCTATGATTGGTTGCTTTGATTCATGCTATGCATGCTATGATTTATTCATTGCTTGTTATATCTTGGCTAATGAATTTTTGAGCGCAGGAAGAGGCTCTTGGTCCCGCCGGCAGGGCATCATCACTCAAAGCCCCACGGTGCTTGCAGCTCATTTCTCAGTTCCCATGCTTATTGTTATCACCATCTCCTGTATGCATTCTATTATATGTTACATACGCTACTAGATTATATCAAGGACCTTGTGGCTTTGGTAAATCTGGGATTTGAGTTCCCCTTCATCAAAAATAATGATGATTCCAGAGAAGTCTTAGTCACACGGATAGGCCGTTGAGCCGTCCAAGACTGGGGACGATGGTTCCCTTTTACGAGTTGGTGCGCGGATAAACGGGCTTCGGCTTAGTATCAGCTCGCAGAAGTCGGTTTCTTGACTCAGTCTGGGCAGCTTAGCAATATTATCCTTGATTATCTTATATTTTCGTTTGATTTAATTTTTCCTTTTAAACCCAGCATGCATTCATGTAGGAATTTGAAACAATTGTTGAAAAATCATTCTGATAAGTTGATTTTGAGGGTTGAATTGATCTTAATCTTCAATATGAGATATTCCATGCCGAATTGAGTCCTCAGTTCGTTTTGTCGTTGTTTTGGGTCATTTTCTCGAAAGCTCCTTGTTTAGATTTTTATCATCTTTTTTTTTCCACCTTGGCTGCAGCACGTCCACTGGCTGGTAATCGCTCCCCAATGGTGAAACCTACATGTTTGTGACCTGGGGTACTTCCACCGTGCTGGAAGTTGATCATTTATTTTATCTCCCTCGTGCACCGCGTGCACAGCTCCCCTTTTATCCAAACATTGTTGATTTCATTGAATTTTCCGAGATTTGATTCATCTCGTGCTTTTGATTTGATTCTCATCAAGTGATGTTGATTGCGTGTCTCATCACACCTTGGCATCTATTTTTCAGTTTGCTACGCTCCCTTGTAAAGCAGACGCCAAGGCGGGGCAGCTGTAGACATGCCAAAATTGACATTATTTTGAGTATATTTCATATTACCTTGTAATGCCCCATTTGACCCTCAAAATAGCTTATTTGAGTGTTTAATCCATTTTTCATGGATTTTCTCCCCTTTCCCTCTTTTTTAAAATTAACGCCCTAGAGAGTGGCGTGTTTTTAAAACGCGGCCTGATCCAGGGCGTGTCTCCCCATTTTATCTATTTCTCCCCATTTTACCTATTTTATAAATTCGTGACCTGGTGAAGGGCGTTTCTTGATGAAAGGACGCCCTGAGATGAGGGCGTCAATTCCTGGAATTATCCAATTTTCGAAAAAAGAATAAATGTTTGAAAAATGTTGAATCACGCCCTACCATGGGGCGTTTTTCAATTCACGCCTCTCTCTGAGTCGTCTTTCACAATTTCCAAATAAAAGAAATGTTTATTTCTAAAATTAATCCAGGAAGAAACGCCCTGACCCAGGGCGTGTTTTGAATTAACGCCCTATGACAGGTCGTCAATTCTTGAATTGACGCCCTGACCAAAGGCGTGTTTCATCTTCTGTCTTCGCAGCCCTTTCCCCAGAGAGTCCTTGCTTCGTTAGACACCTTCTTTGATTGGGGACTGGAGTCTTGCCTCCGTAGGGCTCTTGCCATTCTTATCTTCTCTTATATTTAATCTGTTCTATTTAATAGAGCCGGCGGCTCTGTTAATTAGGTTGGATTTCCTCTTTTTCCTCCCCCCGCTGATTCTTCTTTTTTTCTTTTTTCTTCTTCTTCTTCTTTTCTTCTTCTGCCGTCTTCTTCCTCTTCTTATTCTTCTTCCCCGTTTTCTTCTTCTGTCTCCTTCTTCTTCTTCTTCTTCTGTCTCCTTCTTCTTTTTCTCCTTCTGTCCTTTCTTCTTCTGTCTTTCTTCTTCTTCTTTTCTTTTTACAGGAACCGAAGGTAGAAGGGGCTTTGACTAAGGAGGATTTCCAACGTTCAACATCTTCATCCCTTGGGAGGCTTCCTCCCATCGAGCATTCAAGCCAAAGGAGCCACCAAACAAGATTTTTCTATCTTATCTCCCCTTATTTGTATTTTTCATTAGTTCATGATACATGCATCATGTTTCATTGTTATATTGATTTTTCTCAACCATCATATTGAGATCTCCCCATAGTGCAACTCATGCACTCTTTCCCCTTAATTTTTATTCATATTTTCATGCATCATTCATCTCCCATACCCTCTTTGCATAGGGGTTTAAGGGCCAACACCCATAAGGTGTGTTCTTGCACAATTTTCATGCTCATCTTTACATATAGAATTTGATGCTACACACCATATTCTAATCCATATTTTTTATTGGTATTTGTCTTTTTTTTGCAAGGGTAATAAAAGCAAGAACTCTCTTCATCGGCCGACCGATTTGAAGAGAAAGGAAGCACTCACATCCCCGCATCTTTTGAGGTACTTTTCGCGATCATTCCTCCTATTCATTATTTGTTATATTTTTGAGGCCTAGCGTCTCTGGCGATCACACACTCCCCTTGTGCACCTCGTGCATATATTTTCCTCCATATTGATGATTATTGTATGTCTTTTCTTTGATATTTTTCTTAAGTGGATTAGTCTAAATTAGAGATCTACAGCGGGGAGGGGAGATTCGCTGAGAAACCCAAGAAAAGGAGCCGCTGCCGAATCGACTTGCTTGCTGTGATAGGTGACAGACAGTCGGTGTAGCGGCCGTAGATTTCAATCTGGAATTTTGCTGATGACGAGACCAGAGGGGACCTTTTTGTAACTGGAACCGAAATGCGTCAGAATTATGTTGAATTCTTCTGATGTCGTTGCTGGCTGTGGTGGAGGTTCGAACAGAGCGACTGAATCTGGGACTGGCAGCTTCTGATCTCACACAGCATGTTGCAGAGAGTGCCCCGACCACTTCTGGACTCCGAATCAAGAACCGCCGGAGTTTCTGGAACCGTGGATGAGCCCTCTTTGCCGCCAAACTAACGGGGAAGCCGTCTGATGTTGGAGAGGACTGGGAGACTCAGACGAGCGGAGGCAGGTTGTTGCAGACTGTGGGAGATAGACCCACGCAGCCGAGGGAGAAAAATGAGAACTTTAGCCTCCAGATGCCGAACGTGGTTCTACTTCTTGATTCTGATAGAGGACTGGAGGAGGAAGAACTTTGTAGAAGGGCTCGTAGTCTGAATCTTCCTCCGTTTGTCGTGCTGCAGCTTCTAACCGGGTTCAGGTACTCTGCAGAGGGAGCCCAGCGCAGTCGGGGGAGAATGGTTCTCCCGGACAGCCCCGAACTCAGAACGGGATGGGATCACCTCACCTGCAAAGCTGATTGGACGACCTTTCCAGAATGGTATGGTACACCTTCAGACGTCATCGTATGAATCCGTGAATGCTTCTGCAAGTCGACCCTTTCTCTGCCACCTGCAGACTTGGGCAAAGTGACAAGGATGGTGGTGGAACTAGGTTGATTGAAGTGGAGGTTAGCAATGGTGGGAATGGTGGTGTGATGGTGGATGGGGAGGGGTGTTCAGGAATGGTGAGAGGGGTGGAGCAGAGGATGAGGAAGTCTAAGAGGGAGGTGGGGTGAGAGGGGCGCAGCTTGGAGGGGTTGATGGAGGGGGTCGGGCAAGGCAAGGGGATGGGCTAGATGGGGGAGAGGGGGCCGCAACTTGTGGAGGGAATGGGGTTTAGTTCCCCTAGGGATATGAATGGGGGGGTGGGGGAGTGGGATGGTTGGTTGGGGGAGAGGGAAGGGTGCCTTGGAGGTTGAGAAGGTGTATGGGGAATGGGAAGGGTTGCTTGGGGATGTGGAGGAATTAATGGGAGTTATGGTTCTTGGGGAGGTGAAAGGGTGGGGGGGTGAGTTGGCTGATGATGTGGCAAGAGGGGGGTGGGAAGGGGAAGGGGCAGGTTCACCCAAGGGAGAGAGAGAGAGGGGGAGGAGAGAGAGAGGGGTTCGCCCCCTTTTGTGAGAGAGAGAAGAAGAGAGAGAGAGAGCTAGAGAGAGAGGGAGAGGTGCACTAATGCTTTGGCAAAATTCTTTCAATATCTCATTAGCCATCTCAAGTGGAGTTGGGGTCCTATTTATAGGGATCCCAAACAATTACATATAAGTCCCTGAGATAAGTGCAAAAAGCAAATAAGCAGAGAGGTGGGGAACAGAGAGGGCGCCCCTGGGCCAGGCCCATCTAATTGGGCCCATATGACACTCTAGCCTTAACATGAAGATAAAAACATATGTAAATAACATGATAACCTAGGGACATGACTCAAAACAAAGGCAAATACATCAAATATGACTCAAGCAAAAAGGGGAAAAATACATCAATATGATCCAAGTAGTATGCCCCAATGCCGACGTGGACCCGTCACGTCGTGAAGTCGCATCCTACCCGTCTCCGAGAGGGAGAGAGGTGTCGAGCCAGAGGGATCCCTGGGTGATGTCCCCATCAACTCCCCCGGGCTGTGAAGAGCTCGACTCTATCGAGAAAGGGTCCACTCGACTGCGATAATGCTCTAGGAGGTTGGGGTGTAGCTGCTGAAGATCCTCCCTGCTCACCCATGAATCATCTGAAGGGGGCCGGCCCTTCCACCTGACCAAGTATCGCTCGTATGCTTTGCTCCGGGTGACAGTGACCTGTTCATCCAATATCCTCTCTATTTGCTCCCGTTGGCCCCTCTGGACTGGTGGAGCTCTCTCATGGGTGGTGGCTCTCTCAAGAGGTGGAGCAGGCTCAATTTCCTCACTAGGTGTCACCGTGGGAACCCTGTATGGCACCAAGTCAGCCACATTGAATGTGGGACTTACTCCGTACTCCTCGGGGAGGTCCAACACGTAAGCATTTGTGACGATCCTCCTCAGAACCTGGAAGGGGCCTGATCCACGCGACCTCAGTTTGGAGACATTCCCAGGGAAAAGTCTCTCAGTTCTCACCATCACAAAGTCACCTACGTGAAATTCCTAGTGGCGTCGGTGGGAATCGGCCGATTTCTTATACACCTCATTGCTTTTGTTAATGTGTTTGCGGATTTCCTCATGCAATTCTTTCATGTGTTGGGCAAAAGACTCAGCACTAATAGACACCCTAGCATGTGGAGGCAAAGGAATGAGATCTGTAGCACGTGGACCTCAGTTGATGGGGACATCACCCAGGGATCCCTCTGGCTCGACACCTCTCTCCCTCCCAGAGACGGGTAGGATGCGACTTCACGACGTGACGGGTCCACGTCGGCACTGGGGCATACTACTTGGATCATATTGATGTATTTTCCCCTTTTTGCTTGAGTCATTTTTGATGTATTTGCCTTTGTTTTGAGTCATGTCCCTAGGTTATCATGTTATTTACCTATGTTTTTATCTTCATGTTAAGGCTAGAGTGTCATATGGGCCCAATTAGATGGGCCCGGCCCAGGGGCGCCCTCTCCCTTCCCCACCTCCTTGCTTATTTGCTTTTTGCACTTATCTCAGGGACTTCTATGTAATTTTTTGGGATCCCTATAAATAGGATCCCAACTCCACTTGAGATGGCTAATGAGATATTGAAAGAATTTTGCCAAAGCATTAGTGCACCTCTCCCTCTCTCTCTAGCTCTCTCTCTCTCTTCTTCTCTCTCACACAAAAGGGGGTGAACCCCTCTCTCTCTCCTCCCCCTCTCTCTCTCTCCCTTGGGCGAACCTGCCTTTTCCCCTTCCCCCCCCTCTTGCCACATCATCAGCTAACTCACCCCCCCACCCTTTCACCTCCCCAAGAACCATAACTTCCCATTAATTCCTCCACATCCCCAAGCAGCCCTTCCCAATCCCCATACACCTTCTCAACCTCCAAGGCACCCTTCCCTCTCCCCCAACCAACCATCCCACTCCCCCACCCCCCCATTCATATCCCTAGGGGAACTAAACCCCATTCCCTCCACAAGTTGCGGCCCCCTCTCCCCCATCTAGCCCATCCCCTTGCCTTGCCCGACCCCCTCCATCAACCCCTCCAAGCTGCGCCCCTCTCACCCCACCTCCCTCTTAGACTTCCTCATCCTCTGCTCCACCCCTCTCACCATTCCTGAACACCCCTCCCCATCCACCATCACACCACCATTCCCACCATTGCTAACCTCCACTTCAATCAACCTAGTTCCACCACCATCCCTGTCACTTTGCCCAAGTCTGCAGGTGGCAGAGAAAGGGTCAACTTGCAGAAGCATTCACGGATTCATACGGTGACGTCTGAAGGCGTACCATACCATTATGGAAAGGTCGTCCAATCCGCTTTGTAGGCGAGGTGATCCCATCCCGTTCTGAGTTCGGGGCTGTCCGGGAGAACTATTCTCCCCCGACTGCTCTGGGCTCCCTCTGCAGAGTACCTGAACCCAGTTAGAAGCTGCACCACGACAAACGACGGAAGATTCAGACTATGATCCCTTCTACAAAGTTCTTCCTCCTCCAGTCCTCTATCAGAATCAAGAAGCAGAACCGTGTTCAGCATCTGGAGGCCAAAGTTCTCATTTTTCTCCCTCGGCTGCGCGGGTCTGCCTCCCACAGTCTGCAATGACCTGCCTCCGCTCTTCTGAGTCTCCCAGTCCTCTCCGACATCAGAAGGCTTCCCTGTCAGTTTGGCTGCGAAGAGGGCTCGTCAACGGTTCCAGAAACTCTGGCGGTTCATGATTCGGAGTCCAGAAGCGGTCGGGGCACTCTCTGTAACCTGCTGTGTGAGATCAGAAGCTGCCAGTCCCAGATTCTGTCACTCTGTTCGAACCTCCACCACGGCCAGCAACGACGTTAGAAGAATTCAACATAATTCTGAGGCGTTCCGGTTCTAGTTACGAAAAGATCCCCTCTGGTCTCGTCATCAGCAAAATTCCAGATTGAAATCTACGTCCGCTACAATGACTGTCTGTCACCTATCACAGCAAGCAAGTCGATTCGGCAGTGGCTCCTTTTCTTGGGTTTCTCAGCGAATCTCCCCTCCCCGCCTGGCTGGCTTAACGCCCCTCCCTGTGTGGAGGTAGTGCTTGATTGTATCAGTGAAGTCCCCACCCCAAGTCCACCCTCCTGTGTGAGACGTAGTGATTGTAACCTTTTAAACAGGCCAAGCTTCATCGGCGCAGTGTGCGGGGAATCCACACTTCCCCGCTCGCCCTCGTCTCCGAACGGGGTTGGTTTCTTCAAACCAACCAGGGTAAGCTCTGACCTTTGCTCCATTCTTTTGGTGCTTGTTCATGTAATATCTGTGGAAATTGCTCCGTTGTGAAAGAGAGTGAGCGTCCGACCCCGCGTGTTCCACTTACGAGCGGTCACCGTGGGTTGTGAGAGAAAGGGACCTAGTGCCCCAATTGGCACCGGCCAGCCCCTTAAGTGTGGGCCTCGTACCTTTGGAAGGGCAACCCTAGCCCTGCTGACACTCTACCAGCAAGGGTCTTGATCCATCACCTCCCCTTAGCATCATTTTATCACCCCGGGCTCGTGTGTGTGCGACGGTGAATTGGCCCCAATCTTGGACTTGATTGCTATGTGACTGTGTTTGCGGAATAGGTCCTAAGTTTCCGTTTGTTTGCTGCATGCCCCTTAGTTGTGTCACATCAGTCCAAGAGAAGGAGGGGCCATGGGCACGCCGGAATAGGGTGATGAATAGTGATGTGCGCCGGGATGGGTATCAGGAAAATAGAGGGAGTTTTGAGTGTGGGGCTAAACCGGTGCGGGGGGGTACCGCTCCGGATTAGCCCACGCCGGATTAGGGCGCGCCGGGTTAAGCTTCTAGGAGGTTTTCTTTCATTCTTTTTGCTTTGTTTCTTGTTTCGTTCGACTGCAAGTTAATCTGTTAATTGATTTATTCATCCAATTGGTAGATTAAGTTGATAGAGAGGAAGATTAAGTGTTTTAATTGTTTATTAGGGTGGATGAACATGAGGATTCAAGTGTTTTGTTCAGGGGTGAGTTTGTTATACAGGAACTCAGAAGGTTCAGTCTGTTGTCTGTTCTTACGTATTCTCTGTTCTTACGTGTTCTTCCTCTAGCAGCATTTGGGCAGCATCTCCCCCGGACAGAGGCTTGCCAGAGACAAATAGGGGAACACGAAACGGATCAAAGCTCTGGGGTGAGCCTCAAAACTCGGAGTGAGGCCTCCGTTAACCCATAAGTGCCTGTGGAGACTTGAGGACCAGCCTTCAAGAGTTCCAGCAGCTTACAGGTGATGATTTCGTAGGCAGGACGAATGTGTGCCTCAAGAGGGCCATGAATATTCATCCCTCATGTGGGTTCCTTCGAAGGCCATGCCACGGAGAGGCAGGCTTCAAAGACCCTGGATGCATGGAAGAGAACCGGGAGAAAGGGGAGGAGAAAAAAATCTAGACAAAGGATCGTGTTTGCCAAAAGGGCCTTCTGTTTATTCATCCACCAAAAGGGGGGAAAACGGCTCGAGCCCAAGAGATTTCATCTCAAAAGAAGAGGAATACATTGCAGAGGGAGAAACGGAGAAGAGATACATCAATGGGAGAGGGGGAACAGAGCACAAGCTCCTCCCCCTCTGAGCTCACCTCTCACTCTCACTCTCCTCTCTTCTCTTCTCTTCTCCGGCACGGAGACGAAGCTTCTTTTCTCTCTTTTTCTTCTTCTCTTCAATGGCCAGCCAGGGGGGGTTCCAGCTTCTTTTCTCCTTTCAATAGCCCATTGGGGGGTTCGAGCCCCTCTCCTCTCTTTCTTCTTCAACCTCCTTTCTCTCTGCCTTCGAGCTCCCTTTTATAGAATGGCTTGCCTGGGAGCACTCCTGGCACTTCCACCTCGTCCGCAAGGAAGTCGGGAGTTGACTCGATGCGCTGGACGATGCTGGTTCGTGCCGTACGCTGTCGTTCATCCGAGGATGGGATATTCATAGATTTGTCGGGCGATCTGCTGCTACTACTGCCACCGTCGATGCATGCCTTCGCCACTGTGCTGTCGAACTGATGTGGAAACACGGCTTCAGAGTATTGAATGCCCATGGAGATAGAGCTTCAAAGCATTGAATGCCCTCTAGGCACCAGGCTAAAGCGAAAACAGGGTATCGGCTGGCGGATGGGATGTTATTTGAGTTAAATCGGCGTGGTGTTGAGCGCGCCGAATTAACAACATAGAAAGGGGCATGCCGGACTAGCATCAGCAAGGGGCGCGTCGGAATAAGCATAAGCAAGGGGCGCACCGGATTAAGCATAAGCAAGTGGGCGCGCCGGTTTAAGGCTAAGCAAGGGCGCGCCGGTTTAAGTGCAGCCTACGCCGGTTTAGAATTCAGCTTGGCTTCGCGGCTATTCAGACGGACGCTTGTCCTCCCTTGCTGCTTTAGCTATAATGCACCGCCTCCGGGGTGTTTAGTTCGGGGCCTCTAAATCCGATTCTGAGCTTTGAGTGATCTCCGGCGCGTTCCGAACATGTGTGCGAATTCTTGAGTTTCTTTTGATTCGGCCTTCGGCAATGCCGACTGGAGAGCGGGGGCCATCTCTTCAGCACGAGGGGCTTCTTTGTTGGGCGGCGGAGCACCGGGTAGGTATTCATCCTTCTTGGAGGAAGCATAGGGTTTATTCAGCCTTCCCATCTTTGACTCACTCTTGAGTGCTAAGACGTGCATGCTATATGATCATCATCATTTTTTTGACGTCCACAGCGGCCCTGGACTAGACCGCCTGGTGCTTTAAGCGGTCTAGTCATGACCATTTTCTTGCTGGCCATGAGCCAGGTTCTTCTGGTCATCTTCTTTGTTTCCCAGCGACCTAGCCATGTCTAAGATTCACCAAATCGCCTCTGGCTCGACCTGAGAGGTGTAGGCTGGACCCCGGTTCAGTTCCATCATGTCTTGGGCGGGCTGGGAGCCCATTATGTTAACTGTTCAGTCTAGTTGGGCCCAGAATAGTTGCAGTTGTCATTTGACTGTTTTCATCCTCCAAGCGGTCATCCAAGGACCGTTTCTGGATGGGGTGGTCCAGTAAGAGACCGTTTTAATCCTTGACTCTGAGTCTTGTTCTTCTGGTCCAATATTGCTTGTAGCGGTCCATGTTAGACCTTTTTTTTTGTTGCGGCCCATATATGACCGTAACTCAACCTGAAGCTCGTTTCACGTGTTTCTTGTGTGTTCTGGTAAGCTGAGCCAGGATGGGCTTAAGTTATAATAATATCCTAATTTTTGTTCTAGTCCTTTACAAGCCATAAATCTTATGGATTTTCAGTCTATTATTGAAATCTCTCTTGATCTTAGAAATTAAGTTACATAGCTTGACCTTGGAATTCTTGGTTGATTCTAATGAATGTCTAGATATTACTTGGGATCTTGTGTCAAGCCCTGACGCAGAATATCGAGGCACGACGAGTCATACATTCGTGTCGATCAGAGCATGTATAATAGGGTCCAAACCACAAGAAGAGAAAAGAAGAAAAGATTATTCTATTTCATCGAAAGAAAGTTTTACAACATTCTTAAGCCTTAAGAGGCATAATATAACGTCCAAGTACATAATTATAGCAAGAGCAACCGCTCATAAACTTAGGTAACGAAGGTAAACTTGATCCCTCGTTCACTCTAGCCCATTCCCATGAGTTTGGGGTTCATCATCGAAATTACCTGCAATGTTAACCGAAAAACGTAGGGTGAGCGAAACACTCAGTAGGAATTTATATCTCTATACCAGGCATCTTAGAGTAATTAAAATTTTGGATAGTTATCGTGCTGTGCCGGGAAACGTAAATAAAACATGGAGCATGAATATGATATATAGTAAAGAAATGCTAGTAATTGGAATCACAAGGAGACAAGATATCAAGAAATGAAGTTCAAGAAGAGATCATGTAGAAAGTAATTTCATGGAATTTGGCCATTTCATACAAGTATGTACAAGTCAAGTAATTCAAGTAATTCATGTATTCAAGCAAGTAATTAATGAACTGTGGAATGCCGTAAATGAATCTAGCAAGTCAAGCACTTCAAGGCAATGCCACACCTAGTCAATCAACTCCCATGGGCACTAGTACTTTTGGGCGCTCCCCCCAGGACCAGACCGGGCCCCATTAACGCTAGGCATTGAGATTATGGATCGTAGATTCCATGTATATTTAGACATCCACATAATATTTATGGCCAACGAATTTCAAGGTAAAGCTCTTGGAATGAGGTACAAGATTATCATTCAAGGATCAATTGGTTGTAAGAGAAATCTCCGAAGGATTTAAGGCATAATATTTAACGACATTAAGTCGATAAGGAATTGAATTTGTAGGACAAGGCACAATCAGCCTTTGCGAAAAACCTCGTAAAACAGGTTTAGATCAAGTTTTTTTCACAGTCGGATGTTTTAGCTAGAATCTGATGAATTACGGCCAAGTAAGAGGTGAGACAGTGGGAGGCTCCCCTCGTATACACGAGGTCCTAATTAATAAACCACTTGTCCACTTAAAGCGTTTGCCCATGGACCTCTTTCCTTAGACACCGTTCTTCCTTGGAAATCTTGCTGATTCCACGACTTGTCAGAAATAAGGAAACAACTTTAGCGAAAATTCTATTCCGTCCTTCGCAGTCGGAGCTTTACTAGACAATCGTGGAATTACGGCCAGGTAAGAGGTGGGACAGTGGGAGACTCCCCTCGTATATACGATGTCCTAATTAATAAACCACTTGTCCACTTAAAGCATTTGCCCGTGGACCTCTTTCCTTAGACACTGTTTCTCCCTTGGTAATCTAGTGATCTTCGACTTATCGAGAATACGGTAACTGTTGTGCCCCTTGTGCTTTGATGATAATGTGGTGTTTTAATGATAGCAACATGAATGAGTCACCATATTGTTTTGTTAAGAACATCACATTGAATGATAGCAACATGAATGCATATGACTGTTATATTATCTGGAGAATGCTTGAGTATGTTATATCTGATCTATTCTGTGGAAGAATGCATGAGTGTGTTCTATCTGATCTGTTATGTGCATGAGTGTGCCAGTCTGTGGGTGGACCCCCTCTTAGATGGGTCGACCCCCTTAGATTCGCATGTCTATACATTCATTACATATGAGCATCTGTGTAGTGTTTGACTAGCAAGTCTATACATCGTCAGGGCTCTTCATGCATGTGCATAGTCTATACATTGTGCATCTCCTTGACAAGTCTGCACATTCATGAAGTCTGTACAGCCATCCACTTGAAGCAATTCTTTAATTCTATACATTGCATTGGCTAAAGTCTGCACAACGTCCATCTCATTTAGAGTCTAAGGCAATGTCTATACACTAGACTTGAAGTGTGTACACTGAGCGTCTCATTGAGTGTCTCATGTAAGTCTATACATTACATTGGCCTTCAAGCTTTGCAAGTCTGTACAACGGCCTGTTCATGCATTCAGCCCAAGTCTATACATCATCCGTCTCATGCATTGTCTTTGGCTAAGTCTGTACAGCGTCCAGCGTCTTTCTAAGCGTCCTATGCATTGGCCAACGTCTATACAGACTTCAGCGTCTCATGCAGCGTCTTATTTGAAGTCCATACATTGCATTGCATTGGAAGTATGTACATCGGACTGTTCATGCATCAACATTCAAAGTCCATACATTGGATTGTAGCATGCACGAAGCTAAGTCCATACATTGGACTGTAGCATGCATCAGTGAAGTATTTTCAGCGTCATGCATTGTTCTTCAAGTCCATACACTGCACTGTAGATTGCTCGAGGTGAAGTCTATACATCCATTAGTTGAACATTCAAAGTCCATACATTGGTGATGTCTGTACATCCACCTGTTCAACTTCGAAGTCTGTACATTGGAAGTTTTACCTACGTTGCCCCTCAAAGTCTATACATCGCAGTTGAGTTGAAGTCTGTACAGCCATTTCCTCTGCCAAAGTCTATACATCCTAGAACTGTGCAAGTCTATACATTGGGCTTTCACATAAAGTCTGTACATCGTTCCCTTGCCGAAGTCTATACATCATGAACCTTCAAGTCTTTACAGACTTTGCTTGCCCAAGTCTATACATCGTTCAGTTGTTTTGGCAAGTCTGCACATCGTGAAGTCCATACATTCAACTGCCTTGCTTTGATCAAGTCTGTACAGAGTTTTCTTTGGAAAGTATGTACATCATTCATGAAGTCTGAACAACGAGCAAGTCTGTACATCAGATTAGTCTGCATCGGCTAAGTCCATACATTGTCCAGTGCATTGCATACATCGTTCATGAAGTCTGCACATTGTGTTGCTTTGTTCACACTTTGTCTTGTTAAGTCTACACATTGATGTACGTTTATTTCTGCATATTTGATGTCTATACAAGGCTTAAGCTCTGCATATGCAGAGTCTATACATTGCACAGCATTGTATTCACATAGTCTGTACAACGCATAGCCTTGCATGAATAGTGTCTGTACAGGCCATTGCACTGCATTCACATAGTCTATACAACGCATAGCCTTGCACGAATGAAGTATGTACATCGTGCATCTAGTGCTTCAAGTCTATACACTGCTGCACGTTGTGTTTTGTCGAAGTCTGCACATTGCTGAATGCTCATCAAGTCCATACACTGTCAAGTCTTTACATTGCCTAAGTATGTACAACGGTTACCTTCTTATATGAAGTATGTACATTGCATTCGAGTTCACAAGTCCATACAGTCTGAAGTCTATGCAATGCAGTTCAACTTACAAGTCTATACATTGGACTGTGCTTCGCAATGTCTATACATTGGACTGTGCTTCGCAAAGTCTATACACTGGACTATGCTCGTAAAGTCTGTACATCCTTCAAGGGGCCAAGTCTATACATTGTGTCGTTCACATCTGCAAGTCTAGACATTGGAAAGTCTATACACTGCATTGTGCATACTATGATGTCTGTACATGGATTAGAGTTAAACTAATAATTTGATTCTCTGTCTGACAGGCACCCTTCGCAGAGCCTAATGAAGGCACGTGATCCAAGGAAGGACGAGGTTCCCTGATCGTGACACGTGGAAGCACTATGCTAAAATGCTACCACGTGGACTGAGGCTTCTTGGCGGGAGATGTGGAGAGCACACGCCGCCCTAATCTGCTGCTGCTATATATATATATCTTCTTCCTCAGAAGAAGACTGATAGTGAGCAGAAGGAGGTAGCTCGAACAAGAGGTGAAGTCTGTACAGAGAGACAGAAGGAGAAGCAGCAGAGAGCCACAATCCACAGAGAGAAGAAAAAGAGAGAAGAAGCAGAAGAGAAGAAGAAGGAAGAGAGAGAGAGAAGAGAAGATCAGAGAAGATCGTTCCTACTGGAAGTTGGATCAGATCCACTCCAGTCAGCTCTTTAAGAGCCACATTGTGCTTCATTGTTTACAGCCTTCTGATTGCTGTTTGTTTCCCATTTTCATGTTTTCTTTTATACCTTTCCTCAAGCTGTTTGTCAGTGGAGTAAGCTGTGTTGCTCAGCATTTGCAGTGGAGGACTCCACTGGACGGCTAAGCTGTATTGCCCAGCAGAGCAAGCTATGAGGCTCAGCAGGCGGGGAGGATTCCTTGGACAGCAAGCTGTGAGGCTCAGCAGGTGAGGAGGATTCCTCGGACAACAAGCTGTGAGGCTCAGCGGATTGTATGGCAAGCTGTGATGCCCAGCTGTTCAAGCTATGAGTCAGCGGAATCCACACTCGATTTGAGTGTGGGGTGGACGTAGGTATGTAGGACCGAACCACCTAAAAACCCATTGTGCAGTGGTTTGATTTCTTCTATCTGATTTGCGCTAGATGAATGCTTAGGTGCACTTTTCCTTGATTGCTCACTGTGTGTTTGTTTAATTCCGCAACTGCTTATTAGCTTTCAGGTTTGTCTAGTTAGCGAATAGCAATTTTAGTGAGCATTAGATTTTAAATTGGGTGAAGTTTTTAAAGGGAGATTCATTCACCCCCCCTTTGAATCATAGCACCGAACCCAACACTTGGTATCAGAGTGGGTTGCTGTGCATAGGATCTAACGATCCGTAGCAGATCCTGCATTTCTGTTTGGTGCATTTCAGAGTGGGCTTCTTCTGCTCGTTGTTTAGTATCACTGAGTTAGTGCCGTGTTTTGCTTATCTGGTTGTGGTGTTTTTCTTGTCGATTATTTTATGCTTTGAATCTGTTTGTTATCTATTTTGATGGCTCATCCACCGATACTTAGAGGTGGTAACCTTGGCCCATGGCTCGAAAAGTTGCATCGGTATGTAAGGACAACCGATCCTAACTTGTGGAAGGTAATGACTGACGGTTCATACAAACTGTCGAAGGATAAATCCAAATGGACCAAGAAGGATAGAATGAAAGACTCCATCAACTCTAGAGCATTGAATTTGGTAAAATCATCAATTGACAGAGCACTAATCTCATGCGTCTCATCCTGCAGGTCTGCCAAGGAAGTCCTGGATAAGTTAAAGATTGCTTGCGATAGAGATAATGATCAATGCATGATGGCTCAAGGGAGTGAACCAAGTAGCAATCATGATGAAGAACAAGATGACGACCAGGTAAACATCTTCGAAAATTACACCCTGGATGATTGGATTGTTGCATATAACGAACTGCTGGAGTCTTATGATCATTTAAGAAAACATCATAAGAAAATGAAAAGGAAGATTGATAAAAGTGATTCTAATTCATCATGTGAAAAGTGCTTGAAGATAAATGAATTGTATGATAAATGTCTGTCTGAGAATCACTTGAATATGAAACAAATGTGCCTATTGAAAAAGGAAAACCAAGAAGGTTTCAATAAAATTTCCGAATTAGAAAGTCAGCTGAAATTGAAAACTAATGAACAATTGATGAATCTAGAGGAGTTGAAAAGGATTAAGGTTTCACACTCTTCTTCTGCTGAATCAAACTGCAAAATGTGCTCAGCTTTAAGAGAACGTAATGAAAATCTTTATAGTGAGAATGAATGGCTAAATAAACAAATTGCCTCACTTAAAGATGATCACAAAAATCTGCTTGTTGAGAAAATTAAAGCAGAAGAAAGAGAAGATGAACTAATTGAAAAATTGGAGCTTATGTCTGGAAATGGAAAATGTAATGAAGGAGTCATGAAGCTATCTGAAGAGAACAAAGAACTGACGGAACAAAACAAAAAATTGATGGTTTTAAATACTGTTTTCTCACAGAGGTTTCTGACTATCGAAAAAGAGAAATCTGTTTTTAAGGAAGCTCAACCTCAAAAAATTGAGAAGGAAAACACTGAACTGAAAGCTGAAATTGAAAAATTAAAGTTGTTGAACACTAGCTTGTCTGAAAGACTTCTCACCATAGAAAAAGGAAAAACTATCCATGATAAAGAATCATAAATTTTGAACAATCTGGAACAAGAAGTTGAGAAGTATAAAATTGCAAATAAAGTCTTAAGTGAATGTGTCAATTGCAGTGAACAGGAGATTGCCAGTTATGAGCTTCACATTGCTAGCTTGGAAAATAAAATTCATGATCTAGAAAACTCAGCATCCAAGTTTGCAAAAACTGAAAGAAAAATAAAAACTGTTGTGAAAAGTGAGGATAAGAATTCAAAAGGGGGAACAAATTACACTTCTGATGTTAAGGAAATCACTAACAGCCAGCTATATGCCACCTTTGTGCAAAGCTCTGATGTAGCTGGTACTTCAAAGCAATCCCCAAAACAGAATGAAAATCAGAAATCACCTTCAACATCTGTATTTCAGTTCAAAGCCCTGAAAAATGAAAAGCAAACAAAAACTGTTAAGAATGATCAGAAATTGAAAAGGAAGGGTCAAACAAAGAAGGTAAAGAATACTTCTGGGTATACACTAAGATCTGCCAACTCAGTTGAATTCAATGGGTTTATGCAAAATGCTCATGCTTCACGTACTCATTCTCATGTATCTAGTCAGTCTGTTAGTAATCATGTTGCCAGAAATCACAAGTGTCATGTCATTACTGTGGTAAGATAGGGCATGTAATGGATGATTGCAGACTGTTGCTTGAAGATGAGCATGCTAGTGAAACAATGCATTCTAGGAATTCATCTGATAGAAACCATGCCATTAAGAAATCCGATGCATCTCGCTACTACTGTGGTAGGCGTGGTCATCTAATGAATGCATGTTTTAAAATGAAAGAAGACAAACATGTGAATTCTAGATTTTACACACATGCTCATAGCCCACATAGATATAAATCTACTTCAAGTCAGCATATTATTTGTTTCACTTGCAATAAGCATGGGCATGCAGTCAAGGACTGCTGGTATGCTCAGGGAAATCACTTTAATTCTAAATTTGTCAAATTCCCTGCAAACAGAAATGATTTTGGTAGGAATAAATCTGTTTTTAAAGAAAAGATTCCTGCATGTTTTGAATGTGGAAAACTTGGCCACCGTGCTTCTGAATGCTGGTGGGCAGGTAATGGTAAATCAAAGATTCATGCAAGCTACAGAAACTTTCATGCTAAATCACATAGGTTACATGACTATAACAATGTTCACAAAAAGAATTCAAGGGTTGTTATATCATGTAGATATTGTGGTAAATTTGGCCACTCCATGACCAATTGTCATCTGATGGATTTTGATGATAATATTGCTAAAAGATTGTTCAGAACACCTGTCAGAGTTAATTCAGGACCCAAGACTTCTTGGGTTCCTGCAGGATCAAATTGACTAACATCTTTGCAGGTGTGCCTTGGAAGCTGAAGAATAAAAGGGGTTAACCAAGGCACTCAAGAATGAAAACCCCATGACTGCACCATTTCAGGTCAGTTCCAAAACTTTGTTTAAATCTCATTATCTGAAATTGTTGATTTGATTGTTTGATGTCTGATATTCTATTCTTGTCTAGCTGATCAGTCTGTATTCCAGACTCAGCTATTAAATTTAATTCTGCTCAAATTCAATGCTCTTCTCTTGCCAGTTATTGCATGTGTACATAAGATGCAAGATGCACTACACAACCATGTTCATAGTCAATGCATGTGTCTAATGTTTGCATATATCATTTGCATGACTATCATTTGCTTATTGTTGTAGTCTACATGTCGTTTAATGCATATTGGACTGCTTTACACTGCATGTAGCAACCCTGGAAAAAAATAAAGATTTTGAAAATGGATCAAATTAAAATAAAAGATAAGTAAATAGATGATGAAAGCCTAAACGCATAAGAATAAACCAGAAGGAAAGTAACGCCTTGGGTCAAGGCGCTACTTCAAGAAGAAACGCCCTTATACAAGGCGCTAATTTATGAAAGGACGCCAACATGTGAGGTCGTCAATTCTTAAACGGTCAAAATAAATAAAAAGGAAAGTAGAAGTGACGCCCTCCACCGGGGCGCGTTTTATACAAGAAACGACGCTTGACAAGGCGTCAATTTAAATTAACGCCCTCACTTAGGACGTTAATTCAGTTCGAGTTTCGTTCGACCCAGGAGACTACCCAGAGCAAGTTTCTGGATAACTACGTCGAAGGTGGAATATAGTAAGAACTCTATCATGGAAATGTAACTTCCAATAGAACTCTAACCCTATAAGGATTCCCAAAATCCTATAAGTAACCCTCTCTGTCGAACCCTAACGAGCTGTTGGCCGATGGAAGCTCTTCTGCTGCTGTGCGTGAAGAACAGGTTTATGTTCTTCTTCCTTCCGTTGCTTTTGCCTCTGGTTGTTTGAGGAAGAAACGTTAATATTCTTTTCTTCTTCTCCCTCATCTTCCTTTGCAGGTAGCTTACAAACAACGCGTTGAAGAACGTGGTTCTTCATCAACATCGTTGTTCCTCTTTTTTTTTTACCTTAGGTTATATGATTAATGATCTTCATTATTTCTTCTGTAGGAAGTCTGCAGTAACTCCCTGTCGAAGTGAAGAACATGAGGTTCTTCATCCTCTTCTTCTTCCTCTTCTGGTGATCAGAAGACTCTATTACAAACAGAGTATCGTTTCTCTTCACATATCTTCACCCAGATAATCATCAAGTAGGTTTTCTCAAGAAACGTGGCTCAAATTAATTTTAGATCCTTAATAAAATCATATGTTATCCATGCATATAGTTTCATCATGGTTTTAAATGTTTTCTGTAAAATCTTGAAAGAAGCGACCCTGACAAGGGCGCTAATTCTTGATTTGACGCCCTACCCAGGAGTCCTCAATTTCATATAAATTGATAATTACCCATGTTTAAAATTCTATATCTATGAAACCATGAACCTAATCTAATGCATGCTCATCATGAATGAATTCTGCTATTTTTCTGGTCCTGACTATATAAATTGTTCCTGAAATTTTATCATCTGAAATTTGGAAAAAAATTGTTGAATTAACGACCTGCACAAGGTCGTCTCTTATTGAACTGATGCCCCTGTCCAGGGCGCGTTTTTGTTAAAATTCTAGAATATTGATTTTCTGTAGAATGGAAATATTGAAGGGATGACTAATGTATAAGTCGTCAAATTGTGAATAAACGCCCTTGAGTAAGGCGTTAATTGGATAATTAATGACTTAGCTTAAGTCGCTATTTTCTGTATTACTGTTTTACACTGATTACTGTCAACCGAAGGGTTTTATATATATATATATATATATATATATATATATATATATATATATCTATATCGGCACTATATTTCCACTCCGTGAATATAGTCCCATGTTTCATGATGTTTTTATCGCACTACCCTCAATTCTCATTGACATACAAGCTCTCCATTGGATATTCCGTTCCTTTGGACTAGCGAGTTAGTCATAGAGACCTCCGTAAGACTCCTCGCAGCCTTGGATTCCCTCAAGGCCGACTGAGCTGGTTGTACCATAAAAATCCATTAGACTATTTTACCATGTCACTCTATAGAAACATGGTATACCGGCCCTCATGTTATGCAAAGTGTGTATCATGAGAATTTTCTTAATGGGATGAGGTTATCATGCCATTTGATGCTATTCTTGTAAACCCCAATTCTATATTCAACATGATGTTCTTGTGGACCTCAATTCTATATTAAGAATGGGGACGTCTTGCCATTGATGTGCTGTTCATGTGGACCTCAATTCTATATAAAGAGTGTCCATACTTGTTTGTCATGGTACCCAAGTTAGGGAACCAATTCCACCTAGTTTTATCGATAATCGTGATTGTACCGTTATTATCGCCTATCTATGTCAAGTGTCATATTTTGGACTCTATTCTATCAAAGTTTATCCTACATGTCTACAAGCTTTATTCTTGAAATTCCATAATGGCTATACACAAAAGTGGATGTTAAAATACATGATTAATGCCTGCGCATATAGGGCCCGATCTGGTCCTGGGAGGAGCACCCGAAAGTACTTGTGCCCATGGGAGTTGATTGATCACGGTATTGGCATTATACCGAAGTGCAGGACTAGCTTGATTGAACATTTCACAAATCTTGTACTTGTACTTGACTTGATATTACATGACTTGCGTGACCCGAAAAAGGGTAATTGCATACTTGTGTGCTTGAACGTGATAGCCAAATTCCAACATGACATGATGAATACACTTGCTTGAATATCTTGATATCTTTTGATATAAGTTCTTGAAAGTTCATGACTAGTTCTCGTCGCTATCTTATTGTTATACACTCTCTCTATCTTGTCGTTTTATGCGAGCATGCATAGCTATAGTGCATTCATGAAAGATGTAATTACTTAAAACCATTGCTAGTTCTTGAGATATAATTTCCTACTGAGCGTTCGCTCACTTAGTGTTTCCCTACTTTTCAGGTAAGTCCGACGATGAGGGAACTCAAACGGATGGGGAAAATCAAGACTGAAAGAGATAGAGCTTCTTCCGTGTTATCTAGTCTTTTTCATATTTTCTTGAGTCAACCTTGTATTTTTCCTTTATTTTAGTTAGTACTTCAAAGGTTTGTAATAGACATATTCTTATGAAGGAATAAAGGATTGGGTTATCTTTACTTTTGCGCGTCTATGATTTTGGTGTCGAATACACTAATACTCTGATTGACATGATTGATATAAACTCGTCACGCGTCTTCGGGTATCTTCCGCTCTCGGGGCGTGACAGTTTTTGTGGTATCAGAGCCTAGGGTATTCAATTCCTAGGAAAACCCAAGTCCAAGGATAGGTTCAAACCTTTAGCCAGTGAGATTGGGTAGAACCAAGGTTTGAGTTAACATAAAAACTTAAAAGCCCTTAACGCGAGTATATACTAATATAGTTATTGTAATTGTAGGATAATGGCTATCGAATGTGCTCAGTGGCGCAACATGCAGCGTACACTTCAAGGCATGACTCAGGTGCTGCAACAGGTAGCACAAGGAGGAGCACAACGAGCAGGGAGTCTCCACCAAGTCTTTAAAAACATGAACCCTCCCAAATTCATGGGTTCTACTGATCCGGATGACGCAGAGCACTGGATCAGGGAGACGGAACGTATATTCTGTGTTATGCAGTGCGCGGATCAAGATAAAGTCTTATTAGCTACCTTTCAGTTGGAAAGGGATGCCCGATGCTGGTGGGATTTAATAGAAGCTACTTTAAATCAAGACCAAGTTACTTGGGAAGAATTCGTTGAACATTTCAACGCTAAATATTTTTCGGACCGAGTACAGGAAAAGAAAGCAGCAGAATTTGATGCACTGAAGCAACGGTCCTTGACAGTGGCCGAGTACGAGGCCCAATTTTCTAGATTATCTCGGTATGCTAAGCACTTAGTTAGCACCGAGAAGATGAAAGCCAGGAGGTTCCTAAATGGGCTCAGGTCCCAATATATAGGTTCAAACCTTTAGGTTCAAACCTTTAGCCAGTGAGATTGGGTAGAACCAAGGTTTGAGTTAACATAAAAACTTAAAAGCCCTTAACGCGAGTATATACTAATATAGTTATTGTAATTGTAGGATAATGGCTGTCGAATGTGCTCAGTGGCGCAACATGCAGCGTACACTTCAAGGCATGACTCAGGTGCTGCAACAGGTAGCACAAGGAGGAGCACAACGAGCAGGGAGTCTCCACCAAGTCTTTAAAAACATGAACCCTCCCAAATTCATGGGTTCTACTGATCCGGATGACGCAGAGCACTGGATCAGGGAGACGGAACGTATATTCCGTGTTATGCAGTGCGCGGATCAAGATAAAGTCTTATTAGCTACCTTTCAGTTGGAAAGGGATGCCTGATGCTGGTGGGAATTAATAGAAGCTACTTTAAATCAAGACCAAGTTACTTGGGAAGAATTCGTTGAACATTTCAACGCTAAATATTTTTCGGACCGAGTACAGGAAAAGAAAGCAGCAGAATTTGATGCACTGAAGCAACGGTCCTTGACAGTGGCCGAGTACGAGGCCCAATTTTCTAGATTATCTCGGTATGCTAAGCACTTAGTTAGCACCGAGAAGATGAAAGCCAGGAGGTTCCTAAATGGGCTCAGGTCCCAATATATCACACAACTGGCGCCAATGGATATCCAGATCTACTCAGAAATTATGCGCCGAGCTCAGCTATTAGAAGACGCCACGGAACTATCTGATAGAATTCGTGGGAAGGACAAGAAAGAACAAGTTACAAGTTCGGGTTCCTTTAAACACAACTTCAAGAAAAGGCCTAGCAATAGAGGTACTTCCTCACAAGATCAGAAGTTTAAGAAGACCAAGCCCTTCTCCATCACCACTACCCCATCAAATATAGTGTGCAAGCATTGTGACAAGGCGGGCCATAGAGCAGAAGAGTGCTGGAGGAAACTAGGAGCATGTCTCCGCTGTGGGAGTCGCGGTCACCAAATTCCCGATTGCCCATTACTTAATGATCAAGCCGGGGACGGGAAGCGCCCAGTAACCAAGAATGCTCGTCTTCACGCAATTAAGGAGACCGAACAAGAAGAAGAAGGCGGACTAGTAGAAGGTACATTGAAAGTTTGTTCCAAGTCTGCATATGTCTTAATTGATACTGGTGCTTCACATTCAATTGTTTCCAAGAAGTTCGCTGATCCGTTACCCTTAGAACCGGAATGGATAAAATTAGTCTTGTATACTCCTCTAGGAAACGAGACTGATATTACACACCATTACCAGAACTGTGAAGTATTGGTTCATGGTAAGAATCTCCCCATTGATCTTATATGTTTAGATCTAAAGGAGTATGATATCATACTAGGAGCGGATTGGTTATCTAAATATTAGGCAACGGTCGATTGCCGCAATAGCAAGGTTACTTTCGAGGAATTTCCAGAACTGATCTTTACTATCCCCAAGAGGCGAAGCAAAACCCCTCTTATTTTGGCTCTCCGAGCTAGCAAGCTCATCAAAAAAGGATGTGTATCTTTCCTTGCATTCGTCACGATTAAGGAGGCTAAGGAAACTAAGATAGAAGACATTCCGGTGGTACAAGAATTTCCGGACGTATTTCCGGAAGATTTGCCTGGATTACCCCCACAAAGAGAAGTGGCCTTCACCATCGATTTAGTTCCTGGTGCGGGTCCAGTTTCTAAGGCACCGTATATAATGTCACCTGCTGAACTCAAGGAGTTAAAGGAGCAACTGATGGAACTCATTAAGAAAGGATTCATTACACCAAGTACTTCCCCATGGGGAGTGCCTGTATTATTTGTAAAGAAGAAAGATGGATCCATGAGGTTATGCATCGACTATCGACAGCTGAATCATCTCACTATCAAGAACAAGTATCCACTGCCGAGAATTGATGAGTTGTTTGATCAAATTTCAGGATCCAAGTACTTTTCCAAAATTGATCTTAGGTCGGGATATCATCAGTTAAGAATCAAGGATGAGGACATTCATAAGACTGCATTCAGAAGTAGTTACGGCCATTATGAATTTGTTGTTATGCCTTTCGGACTAACAAATGCCCCTGCTGCCTTTATGCAGTTAATGAATAGTATATTCAGGCCTTATTTGGATCAATTCGTGGTGGTTTTTATTGACGATATATTGATTTATTCCGAGACCAAGGAAGAGCATGAGGAGCATTTTAGGATTGCATTACAAATATTGAGGGCAAACCAATTATATGCAAAACTCAGCAAGTGTGAATTCTGGCTTGAGGAAGTGACTTTTCTCGGACATGTTATATCAAAGGATGGCTTATCAGTAGATCCATCAAAAGTTGAAGCTGTAAGAAATTGGGAAAGACCGACCAATGCTAGCGAGATCCGAAGTTTCTTAGGTCTTGCTGGCTATTACAGGCGATTCATCAAAGATTTCTCTAAGATCGCCGTACCACTTACGAGGTTAACTCGCAAGGAGATCCGTTACGAATGGAGTGAGGAATGTGAAAGAAGCTTCCAAACTCTCAAGGATCATCTTACTACAGCTCCTGTCTTAGCTTTACCAATGGAAGGAGAGAAATTTGAGGTATACACTGATGCTTCTGGCATTGGCCTCGGATGTGTTCTAATGCAACAAGGAAAGGTTATAGCTTACTCTTCTCGTCAATTAAAGAAGCATGAAGAGAACTACCCCATCCATGACTTAGAATTAGCTACGGTAGTATTAGCACTAAAGATCTGGAGACATTATCTATATGGAGTGCAGTTTACTGTATACTCCGATCACAAGAGTCTCAAGTATCTTTTCTCTCAAAAGGAACTAAATATGAGGCAACTGCGTTGGCTAGAATATCTCAAGGACTTCGACTTCAATATACAATATCATCCCGGAAAGGGTAACCATGTAGCAGATGCCCTTAGTCGAAAGCCGAGAGCACTGTTAGCTAATTGTATGATTCAAGAATGGAAGTTGCTGGAGTAATTCTCTAAGCTCAATATAAGCATGGACACGAACTTCAAATGTGTCACATTGTCTCATGTAAGCATTCATCCAGACCTATTAACTGAAATACAAGCACTTCAAGATGATGACCCAATATTAGTAGAAATCAAGGGCGGATTGGAAGGACAGTCTAATTTCCAATTAACTTCTGATAGAAGATTGATGTTCAAGAATAGAACTTGTATACCGGATTGTCCCGAGTTAAAGAAGAAGATCTTAAATGAAGCTCATAGATCAAGGTACATGATTCATCCTGGATCTACTAAAATGTATCAAGATGTGAAAAGAAATTTTTGGTGGCCCAACATGAAAAGGGAAATAGCGGACTACGTGTCGCGCTGTCTCACATGCCAACAGGTCAAGGCGGAACACCAAAAGCCTGCTGGAAAACTACATCCTCTAGATATCCCTAAATGGAAGTGGGAGAATATTAGTATGGATTTCATCATGGGTTTATCTAAATCAAAAGGAGGACATGATGGAATATGGGTTATTATTGACCGATTGACTAAATCGGCGCATTTCTTGCCAATCAAGAGTCGATGGTCAGTCGATGTGTTGGCTGCATTATACATCAAGGACATAGTTAGATTACACGGTATTCCTATTTCAATCGTGTCTGACAGAGATCCCCGTTTTACTTCTCATTTTTGGAAGGGACTACAACATTCGTTGGGAACAAGGCTTAACTTTAGTACAACTTTTCATCCTCAAATGGATGGTCAGACCGAGAGAACTAATCAGGTGGTTGAAGATATGCTCAGAGCTTGCATCATGGATTTCAATGGAAGCTGGCATGATCACTTGCCGTTGGTGGAATTTGCATACAATAATAGCTACCAGGCAAGTATACAAATGGCACCTTTCGAAGCTTTATACGGAAGAAGTTGCCGATCACCCTTATGCTGGGACGAAGTTGGAGAAAAATAACTATTAGGTCCAGACATGGTAAGGGTTATCACTGAAAGAATACAATTGATTCGAGAAAGACTGCAAGTTGCTCAGTCTAGGCAAAAGGCTTATGCCGACACGAGAAGGAGAGATCTTGAGTTCCAAATCGGAGATCATGTATTTCTCAAGATATCGCCTGGACGTGGCATACGGAGATTTGGTGTTAAGGGCAAGCTTACACCAAGGTTCATAGGACATTTTGAGATATTGGAAAGAGTTGGCGAGGTTGCTTATCGCATCGCATTGCCTCCTCAACTGTCTGATGTTCATAATGTGTTCCACATATCTATGTTGAAGAAGTATGTACACGATCCATCACATATTATTGAACATGGAGACTTAGTGATCCAAAAAGATCTCACATACGAGCAGAAGCCCATGAAGATACTAGATCGTGAAGTACGTACTCTAAGGAATAAGGTTATTCCCATGCTAAAAGTACAATGGAATAAGAGTTCCGATCATGAAGCTACATGGGAGACCGAGGAATCCATGAGGAGACGATTCCCAGAATTATTCTAAGAGGTATATACTCTACACTCTCCACATATATATATACTATGGAATTTGGGGACCAAATTCTTTTAAGTGGGGGAGGATGTAGCAACCCTGGAAAAAAATAAAGATTTTGAAAATGGATCAAATTAAAATAAAAGATAAGTAAATAGATGATGAAAGCCTAAACACATAAGAATAAGCCAGAAGGAAAGTAACGCCTTGGGTCAAGGCGCTACTTCAAGAAGAAACGCCCTTATACAAGGCACTAATTTATGAAAGGACGCCAACATGTGAGGTCGTCAATTCTTAAACGGTCAAAATAAATAAAAAGGAAAGTAGAAGTGACGCCCTCCACCGGGGCGCGTTTTATACAAGAAACGATGCTTGACAAGGCGTCAATTTAAATTAACGCCCTCACTTAGGACGTTAATTCAGTTCGAGTTTCGTTCGACCCAGGAGACTATCCAGAGCAAGTTTCTGGATAACTACGATGAAGGTGGAATATAGTAAGAACTCTATCATGGAAATATAACTTCCAATAGAACTCTAACCCTATTAGGATTCCCAAAATCTTATAAGTAACCCTCTCTGTGGAACCCTAACGAGCTGTTGGCCGAAGGAAGCTCTGCTGCTGCTGTGCGTGAAGAACAGGTTTATGTTCTTCTTCCTTCCGTTGCTTTTGCCTCTGGTTGTTTGAGGAAGAAACGTTAATATTCTTTTCTTCTTCTCCCTCATCTTCCTTTGCAGGTAGCTTACAAACAACTCGTTGAAGAACGTGGTTCTTCATCAACATCGTTCTTCCTCTTTTTTTTTTACCTTAGGTTATATGATTAATGATCTTCATTATTTCTTCTGTAGGAAGTCTGCAGTAACTCCCTGTCGAAGTGAAGAACGTGAGGTTCTTCATCCTCTTCTGGTGATCAGAAGACTCTGTTACAAACAGAGTATCGTTTCTCTTCACATATCTTCACCCAGATAATCATCAAGTAGGTTTTCTCAAGAAACGTGGCTCAAATTAATTTAAGATCCTTAATAAAATCATATGTTTTCCATGCATATAGTTTCATCATGGTTTTAAATGTTTTCTATAAAATCTTGAAAGAAGCGACCCTGACAAGGGCGCTAATTCTTGATTTGACGCCCTACCGAAGAGTCGTCAATTTCATATAAATTGATAATTACCCATGTTTAAAATTCTATATCTATGAAACCATGAACCTAATCTAATGCAGGTTCATCATGAATGAATTCTGCTATTTTTCTGGTCCTGACTATATAAATTGTTCCTGAAATTTTATCATATGAAATTTGGAAAAAAATTGTTGAATTAACGACCTGCACAAGGTCGTCTCTTATTGAACTGATGCCCCTGTCCAGGGCGCGTTTTTGTTAAAATTCTAGAATATTGATTTTCTGTAGAATGGAAATATTGAAGGGATGACTAATGTATAAGTCATCAAATTGTGAATAAACGCCCCTGAGTAAGACGTTAATTGGATAATTAATGACTTAGCTTAAGTCGCTATTTTCTGTATTACTGTTTTACACTGATTACTGTCAACCGAAGGGTTTTATATATTATATATATCTATATCGGCACTATATTTCCACTCCGTGAATATAGTACCATGTTTCATGATGTTTTTATCACACTACCCTCAATTCTCATTGACATACAAGCTCTCCATTAGACATTCCGTTCCTTTGGACTAGCGAGTTAGTCATAGAGACCTCCGTAAGACTCCTCACAGCCTTAGATTCCCTCAAGGCCGACTGAGCTGGTTGTACCATAAAAACCCATTACACTATTTTGCCATGTCACTCTATAGAAACATGGTATACCGGCCCTCATGTTATGCAAAGTGTGTATCATGAGAATTTTCTTAATGGGATGAGGTTATCATGCCATTTGATGCTGTTCTTGTAAACCCCAATTCTATATTCAACATGATGTTCTTGTGGACCTCAATTCTATATTAAGAATGGGGACGTCTTGCCATTGATGTGCTGTTCATGTGGACCTCAATTCTATATAAAGAGTGTCCATACTTGTTTGTCATGGTACCCAAGTTAGGGAACCAATTCCACCTAGTTTTATCGATAATCGTGATTGTACCATTATTATTGCCTATCTATGTCAAGTGTCATATTTTGGACTCTATTCTATCAAAGTTTATCCTACATGTCTATAAGCTTTATTCTTGAAATTCCATAATGGCTATACACAAAAGTGGATGTTAAAATACATGATTAATGCCTGCGCATATAGGGCCCGATCTGGTCCTGGGAGGAGCACCCGAAAGTACTTGTGCCCATGGGAGTTGATTGATCACGGTATTGGCATTATACCGAAGTGCATGACTAGCTTGATTGAACATTCCACAAATCTTGTACTTGTACTTGACTTGATATTACATGACTTGCGTGACCCGAAAAAGGGTAATTGCATACTTGCGTGCTTGAACGTGATAGCCAAATTCCAACATGACATGATGAATACACTTGCTTGAATATCTTGATATCTTTTGATATAAGTTCTTGAAAGTTCATGACTAGTTCTCGTCGCTATCTTATTGTTATACACTCTCTCTATCTTATCGTTTTATGCGAGCATGCATAGCTATAGTGCATTCATGAAAGATGTAATTACTTAAAACCATTGCTAGTTCTTGAGATATAATTTCCTACTGAGCGTTCGCTCACTTAGTGTTTCCCTACTTTTCAGGTAAGTCCAACGATGAGGGAACTCAAACGGATGGGGAAAATCAAGAGTGAAAGAGATAGAGCTTCTTCCGTGTTATCTAGTCTTTTTCATATTTTCTTTAGTCAACCTTGTATTTTTCCTTTATTTTAGTTAGTACTTCAAAGGTTTGTAATAGACATATTCTTATGAAGGAATAAAGGATTGGGTTATCTTTACTTTTGCGCGTCTCTGATTTTGGTGTCGAATACACTAATACTCTGATTGACATGATTGATATAAACTCGTCACGCGTCTCCGGGTATCTTCCGCTCTCGGGGCGTGACACTGCATTCCTTTGCATGACCACTTTGGTATATAAATAGTAAGATACTAAAA
The DNA here is from genome assembly GCA_022559845.1 of Amorphophallus konjac. Lineage (NCBI taxonomy): Eukaryota > Viridiplantae > Streptophyta > Magnoliopsida > Alismatales > Araceae > Amorphophallus > Amorphophallus konjac. The sequence continues at coordinate 230,026,694 of CM040127.1, forward strand.
GGTAGGGAAATCTGCCTGGAGATTCTTACTATGTGTGAGATGGTTCTTGAGACCAGGTTCTCCGCCAAGTACCAAGGGTCTAGTCTTCATATAGGGCAGTGTAATGCATATCATCTTTTTTGAAAAATCTGAAAAAGGAAAAAAATGTTCATGACTTGGGTGCATAAACTTGAAATGATTGCATACTTGCTCTATGTATAAGTGTTGCATAGTCTGCATATAGTTAATTGAACTCATTGCATAAATTGCATAATTTCAGGGGGAGCTTGTTGAGTCTTATGTGAGTCACTGCATATAGACAGGGGGAGCATTATCATATTGTTGACACTGTTTGAAATTCACACTCTGCATTCCTTCAAATCATCAATTGACTATTTTGAATTCATACCTTCTTGAATCTGAGAATTTGGCTGCTAATCCTCAATCTGTTGAAGAAGGAGTGTCTTATTTTGTCTGACTGAAATTTAACTCTGCCAATGGCTTTAAACTTTTATTCTCTCTTGCTGATCGACTCTTCCACCAGCTTATACTCACCTTTCACATTCTTCTCAGCTAGTGTGACTGATTTGTTTCTACTGTTGATTGTTGGTCAGCTAAATTTATTGTTCTGATATGAGGTACTTAAGTTGCATGTCATGCAATTCAGTCTGAGAACTTGGTAGAAATTCCTATCATATATGTTTAAGAATTACCACTGAATCAGACTGATATAAGATTAATGTATTCTTAGATTTGTAGTTAAATGAATTGAAAATATCTGAATGATAAGGTTTAATAAACTTTAACCACTTGTGTCATGTAAACCTTAGACTCTCTCATCAGATATCTGAAAATTTGAATTCAGGGCTACTTTGGTTAAGATGCATATAGTGTGTATTGTTGTTAAACATTAACTTGAAAAATGTTGACTAAATGAAAAATTATAAATTCAGAGCAATGACTCGGTCACTGAGAAACTGAGTTCTTTATCAATGAAATAAAGTAACTCATGTCATGAGGTGCCATAGTTATCTCTGATAAAAATTTAGTGAAACAAAACCTGACAGAGCAATGGCTTATTTGTGTTGGATAACTGGGGAGTCTGGCCTCTGATCAAGGTGTCTTCTCATGTAAAATGACACTCATATTGCTAACTCTGTTCTCAAAGTGAGAGGCAATGACAGTTATCACACTGAGTAACTGGGTCACTTCACTTGAGACGTGTTGTGCCTCATGATAAAAGGTGTTGATCAATCTAAATTGCTCAGGAAAAATATAATGTGCTTCAAATGAAACTATGCTGAAAAATCTATCAACTCATGTTCTTGAAAAAGTGTTTAACTTCAGTACTAATCTGTATATTTTTCAAAGGTGCTATTGAGATCATATGTGTAAGATAAAAGATGATTATTTCTGAGTGTTATCTGATTATTTGGTTCACCTTTATTAAAACTTGGATTCAGATATGAGTATTGAGTTTAATTTGGCAAATTTGGTATACATCAAAATTAAATCAGATTGGTTAAGTTACCACTTCATAACCCTTTATGATAGAAGAGTCTATACTTCTTAAGACTTATTGAAGTGGTGCAAGCTTTAAAATCCCTCATGATCAGATTCTTTCCAGATAGCCTGATCAACATAAATCTTAATATTGATTATTCATTGAGATGTCTTGTGATGATTGTTATCTACTCTTGCCTTTCTATCTTCAATCACTTTACTCTCCACACTGTTGGAATCTTCCATCTTGTTTTGCAATCAGCTCTGGTTCTGTGGATGTTTCACCTGGTTCATTCTGTTCATGCAACCAGAATTTAGATTCTTTGTAATGGCAGATTTCAGATTGATTTATTGGATGACCAGAGTTTATTCCTGCACTTCAGGGGAAGTTATAGGTCATCTACTTTTAAGGGGAGAGTAGTACATCTTACATGTTGATAGGGCGAGATCTATTTCATTATCATAAGGGAGAACTTCATTTTCATGAATCATGTTTCATTCTCTGACTTTGTGTGCTGAATTTTGTCTCTCAAACCATTCCCTCTCTTTTTGATTATGTCAAAGGGGGAGAATAGTTTGACGAGTCAGTGTGACTCATTATGTTGCCATCATCAAAAAGGGGGAGATTGTTGTGCCCCTTGTGCTTTGATGATAATGTGGTGTTTTAATGATAGCAACATGAATGAGTCACCATATTATTTTGTTAAGAACATCACATTGAAGGATAGCAACATGAATGCATATGACTGTTATATTATCTGGAGAATGCTTGAGTGTGTTATATCTGATCTATTCTGTGGAAGAATGCATGAGTGTGTTTTATCTGATCTGTTATGTGCATGAGTGTGCCAGTCTGTGGGTCGACCCCCTCTTAGATCGGTCGACCCCCTTAGATTCGCATGTCTATACATTAATTGCATATGAGCATTTGTGTAGTGTTTGGCTAGCAAGTCTATACATCATCAGGGCTCTTCATGCATGTGCATAGTCTATACATTGTGCATCTCCTTGACAAGTCTGCACATTCATGAAGTCTGTACAACCATCCACTTGAAGCAATTCTTTAAGTCTATACATTGCATTGGCTAAAGTCTACACAACGTCCGTCTCATTTAGAGTCTAAGGTAATGTCTATACACTGGACTTGAAGTGTGTACACTGAGCGTCTCATTGAGTGTCTCATGTAAGTCTATACATTACATTGGCCTTCAAGCTTTACAAGTCTGTACAACGGCCTGTTCATGCATTCAGCCCAAGTCTATACATCGTCCGTCTCATGCATTGTCTTAGGCTAAGTCTGTACAGCGTCCAACGTCTTTCTAAGCATCCTATGCATTAGCCAAAGTCTATACAGACTTCAGCGTCTCATGCAGCGTCTTATTTGAAGTCCATACATTACATTGCATTGGAAGTATGTACATCGGACTGTTCATGCATCAACATTCAAAGTCCATACATTGGACTGTAGCATGCACGAAGCTAAGTCCATACATTGGACTGTAGCATGCATCAGTGAAGTCTGTACAGCGTCATGCATTGTTCTTCAAGTCCATACACTGTACTATAGATTGCTCGAGGTGAAGTCTATACATCCATTAGTTGAACATTCAAAGTCCATACATTGGTGATGTCTGTACATCCACCTGTTCAACTTCGAAGTCTGTACATTGGAAGTTTTACCTACGTTGCCCCTCAAAGTCTATACATCGCAGTTGAGTTGAAGTCTGTACAGCCATTTCCTCTGCCAAAGTCTATACATCCTAGAACTGTTCAAGTCTGTACATAGGGCTTTCACATAAAGTCTGTACATCGTTCCCTTGCCGAAGTCTATACATCATGAACCTTCAAGTCTGTACAGACTTTGCTTGCCCAAGTCTGTACATCGTTAAGTTGTTTTGGCAAGTCTGCACATCGTGAAGTCCATACATTCAACTTCCTTGCTTTGATCAAGTCTGTACAGAGTTTTCTTTGGAAAGTATGTACATCATTCATGAAGTCTGAACAACGAGCAAGTCTGTACATCGGATTAGTCTGCATCGGCTAAGTCCATACATTGTCCAGTGCATTGCATACATCGTTCATGAAGTCTGCACATTATGGTGCTTTATTCACACTTTGTCTTGTTAAGTCTACACATTGATGCACGTTTACTTCTACATATTTGATGTCTATATAGGGCTTAAGCTCTGCATATGCAGAGTCTATACATTGCACAGTATTATATTCACATAGTCTGTACAACGCATAGCCTTGCATGAATAGAGTCTGTACAGGCCATTGCATTGCATTCACATAGTCTATACAACGCATAGCCTTGCATGGATGAAGTCTGTACATCGTGCATCTAGTGCTTCAAGTCTATACACTGCTGCACGTTGTGTTTTGTCGATGTTTGCACATTGCTGAATGCTCATCAAGTCCATACACTATCAAGTCTTTACATTGCCTAAGTATGTACAGCGGTTGCCTTCTTATATGAAGTCTGTACATTGCATTCGAGTTCACAAGTCCATACAGTCTGAAGTCTATGTAGTTCAACTTAAAAGTCTATACATTGGACTGTGCTTCGCAATGTCTATACATTGGACTGTGCTTCGCAAAGTCTATACACTGGACTGTGCTCGTAAAGTCTGTACATCCTTCAAGGGGCCAAGTCTATACATTGTGTCGTTCACATCTGCAAGTCTAGACATTAGAAAGTCTATACACTGCATTGTGCATACTATGATGTCTGTACATGGTTTAGACTTAAACTGATAATTTGATTCTCTGTCTGACAGGCACCCTTCGCAGAGCCTAATGAAGGCACGTGATCTAAGGAAGGACGAGGTTCCCTGATCATGACACGTGGAAGCACTGTGCTAAAATGTGGCCACGTGGACTGAGGCTTCTTGGCGGGAGATGTGGAGAGCACACGCCGCCCTAATCTGCTACTGCTATATATATATATCTTCTTCCTCAGAAGACGACTGATAGTGAGCAGAAGGAGGTAGCTTGAACAAGAGGTGAAGTCTGTACAGAGAGACAGAAGGAGAAGCAGCAGAGAGCCACGATCCACAGAGAGAAGAAAAAGAGAGAAGAAGCAGAAGAGAAGAAGAAGGAAGAGAGAGAGAAGAGAAGATTAGAGAAGATCGTTCCTACTGGAAGTTGGATCAGATCCACTCCAGTCAGCTCTTTAAGAGCCACATTGTGCTTCATTGTTTACAGCCTTCTGATTGCTGTTTGTTTCCCATTTTCATGTTTTCCTTTATACCTTTCCTCAAGCTGTTTGTCAGTGGAGCAAGCTGTGTTGATCAGCATTTGCAGTGGAAGACTCCACTGGACGGCTAAGCTGTATTGCCCAGCAGAGCAAGCTGTGAGGCTCAGCAGGCGAGGAGGATTCCTCGAACAGCAAGCTGTGAGGCTCAGCAGGCGAGGAGGATGCCTTGGACAACAAGCTGTGAGGCTCAGCGGATTGTATGGCAAGCTGTGATGCCCAGCTATTCAAGCTGTGAGTTAGCGGAATCCACACTCGGTTTGAGTGTGGGGTGGACGTAGGTCTGCAGGACCGAACCACCTAAAAACCCATTGTGCAGTGGTTTGATTTCTTCTATCTGATTGGCGCTAGATGAATGCTTAGGTGCGCTTTGCCTTGATTGCTCACTGTGTGTTTGTTTAATTCCGCAACTGCTTATTAGCTTTCAGGTTTGTCTAGTTAGCGAACTAGCAATTTTAGTGAGCATTAGATTTTAAATTGGGCGAAGTTTTTAAAGGGAGATTCATTCACCCCCCCTCTGAATCATAGCACCGAACCCAACAGTAACCACGGTAATACAGAAATCGTTAAACTTGTATTGATCAAGATTATGCAAGTAACCCATGCGATTTTTAAAGATGATATCTACTCCATTCAAAAGCTAGAAAGATAATAGAGTCATAGATGGCAAGGATAATTTGAAGGTAACAAGAACTATGAACGAAGCTTAAGCTCATGGAATAGAATTCCTATTTTCCGTATCCTAATTTATTCATGTGTGGGACTCACATGATATGCAACAAGATATAATTTAAAATTTAAAATTTGCATATACAGTATGCTGGATGATATATTGGTTTAGATATCTCCTGAAAACATCGAGAAACGATGTGCGGAGATTAGTAAAAATCCCCTTTTGGCATGTTTATGATACCTCTTCAATATATTAGCTATAACATTCTTAATAAAAATCTAAGAAAATGGTACCAATGGAAAGAGTACTTGAAAACACACAAGATGACATGATTTATTGAAGATTTAGCCTGAGAGACACCTACCTTTAATCGAATTGAAGAGGAAGGGAAAACTGGATGAAATGTTCAAGAGCTCATTTTCTCCACCAAATCACACCTCCAAATCTCCTCCAATCCTTCCTTCAACGTAACAAATGCCTCAAGGGTGATTAAAGGGTTTGAGATGGGCCTATTTATAGGAAAAGGTTGGCCAAACTAGTCAAGATTCCTCCCTCCCAAAAATCAAACTTCTCCACTTTGAATGTAATGGTCAAAGAAGAAAATTCTAACTTCTCTTCTTAATCTAGCCTTCATTTGGTATGAACACATTGGTGTGAACACATGGGAAAAGTCTTAATTCGGTGTGAACACATGGGAAAAGTCTTAATTCGGTGTGAACACATGGGAAAAATGACTAATCCATGGTGGACTATGACATAGGGTTTGAATTTTGTGACAATATTCTTGAAATGAGATTAATTTAATCATAAAAAGGGGTATTAAACATGTGTTATGTATTTTTAGCCTATTTAACCCTTTTTAGCCCATTAGCCCATAATCCGGTCCATTATGGGTTATCCAATGCCCCAATACTCAATCATAATCCATTCTAAGGGATTTAATTGGGTCTCCTATACTTTTTTCGAAATGTAAAATATTTCATTTTAATTTTAATTTATTTCAAGAAAATTTAATCATCTAATTTATTTCGTATAGTAACAATGTAATTTCATCATTTCCTAATTTTTATAATTATATAACTAAATTAAAACAATTTTAATTTATCCATTTATTTTGTTGGGTTTCTACATCCTCCCCCACTTCAAAGAATTTGATCCTCCAAATTCACATCATGCAATTGTAATTCAAATAGAGGGGTTAAAATTCTAACTTGAGATTAAATATGGATACTTCTTTCTGATTGACTCCTCGAATTCCCAAGTCACTTCCTCGAATCCACGCTTGCTCCAATGGACTTTCACCATTGGTATAGCCCTATTTTTTAGCCGGTGTAGCTTCCGATCTAATATCTTGATCGGTCTTTCTTCATATGACATATTCTTATGTAACTTCAAATCATCAAATTGAATCACATGCGAAGGATCATACACATATTTCCTCAGCATGGATACATGGAATATGTTATGGACACTGGCCAATTGAGGAGGCAAAGCCAACTTATACGCCACTTCGCCGATTCTCTCTAGAATCTCGAAGGGGCCAATAAATCTTAGAGTCAGTTTTCCTTTGATACCGAACTTCTTGATTCCTCATGTGGGTGAGATCTTCAAGAAGACATGCTCCTCCACTTGAAATTTAAGGTCTCTCCTTCGATGGTCGGCATAACTCTTTTGCCGTGATTGTACAATTCTCAACCTTTCTCGGATCAACTAGATTTTGTGAGTTGTATCTTGAACAATATCAAGACCAATCAATCCTTTCTCTCCAACCTCGCTCCAACATAGAGGTGATCTACGGCTCTTGCCATACAGTGCTTCGAAAGGCGCCATTTGTATGCTAGACTGATAGCTATTGTTATAAGAAAATTCAGTCAAAGGCAAGTGTTCATGCCAACTTCCACCAAAATCTATCATACAAGCTCTCAACATATCTTTAATAATTTGATTCATCCTCTCGGTTTGTCCATCATTTGGGGTGGAAATCCATGCTAAACTTTAGTCTAGTACCCAAAGACGATTGTAAACCCTTCCAGAAATGAGAGGTGAATCTCAGATCTCTATCCGAAATAATAAAAGTTGGGATACCATGCAGCCGCACAACCTCCTTAATGTATAATTCTACTAGAACATCTACGGTCCATTTGGTCTTGATGGATAAGAAGTGAGCGGACTTAGTTAGTCGGTCCATAATTACCCATATAGCATCCAATCCACTTCGGGTCTTCGGTAATCCAACTATGAAATCCATGCCAATACTATCACATTTCCACTTCGGTATTTTGAGAGGTTTTAGCTTACCAGCCGATTTAAGATGTTCGGCTTTGACTTGTTGGTAGACCAAACATCGACTCACGAACGGCTACCTCTCTTTTCATGTTAGGCCACCAAAAAGTTCCTTTAAGATCTTGGTATATTTTTGTGGCACCAGGATGTATAGTGTACCTCGATCGATGTGTTTCTTCCCAGATTTTATCATTGATAGTAGAACAATCGGGCACATAGGTTCTTCCTCAGAAAAGTAACCTTCCATCATCTGCCAAAAGAAAATCCGGTCGTTGATTTAATTTATCTTTGATTTCAATAATCAACGGATCATCATCTTGTAGCTCTTTAATTTCCGAGAGTAACTTGGGTTGGAGTATAATATTGGCAATCAAGACTTCATCTTCCTTTTCCTCCATATTGAGATCTAGGTTTGCTATTTGCTCCAATAAATGCCATTCTTTAATCATTAAGCTTGATAATAATGCCATCGGTTTCCGGCTAAGAGCATCAGCTACGGCATTGCCTTTTCCTCAGTGGTATTGTATACAGAAAAAAAAATCTTTCAAATACTCCAGCCACCTTCTTTGTCTCATATTGAGGTCTTTTTAAGAGAATAAGTACTTGAGACTCTTGTGATCAGAATACACAATAAAGGCTTAGCCATAGAGATAATGCTGCCAGATCTTCAAAGCAAAGACCACAGCCGCTAGCTCTAAGTCATGCACAAGATAATTCTCCTCATGCTTTTTCAACTGCCTTGAGGAATAGGCGATCACCTTGCCATGTTGCATCAATACACAGCCTAGGCCAATTCTGGATGCATCAGTATAAACCTCGAATCCTCTTCTTTCAGTAGGCAATGTGAGTATAGGGGCAGTAGTTAGATAATCTTTCAAAGTCTGGAAGCTTTTCTCACATTCCTTGGACCATATATACGGATTCTCATCCCTCGTCAATCTCGTCAAAGATACCGTTGGAGAGGGGGATTTCTGTACCCCATCTAAAAGCGGCCGAACTAGGTCCAGCAAGACCAAACGAGGCCCAGCTCATCTAAGTGACCGCCCCGTAGGGCCCACTTAGCATAAAAGCCCAATAAGATCACTCGGGATCAAGCACTTCCTCGGCGGCCATTAGACTCGGAAGGCCCGAGCGTCGGTCCGGTCGGAGGAAGACCCACGCCCGATCTATCCCCTTATCGAGATAAAGGCTAGCGCTCAGCGCCCACTCCGACCGAGCCTCATCCGAGCTATGCCTATCGCCCGGACAGGGTTGGCACTCTTCATGCTTGGGTCGACTTACGATTACTTATCCACGTTGCCATTGAGAGCCCTTTATGAGTAGGAGTTCACAAGGATAACGGACCCAAGACCACTCAAGGCTATAAAGATCCCACGATGAGGACGTAAAGAGCCCACGTTGAGGACGTAACTCTTGCCTGAAACTCCTCAGCGTACGGGACTCATGAGGTCGGCGCACTATTTAAACCTGGGACTCCCTCCAGTGAAAGGTAAAGCCAACACACGCCTACACTCCCTGAGCAGGAACCACTTCACCACCTTGGTGGAGAGGGATCTCATGCACCTCCTTTTCCCTACCTTCATAGCTTCCACCACTGCTCTGCTGACTTAGACATCGGAGGGTTTTCCCCAGGGAATCATCCCCTGGGCCCCCTGATTCATTTCCCTTCTTTACAATTCACTATTTGATGATTATCTTCTCTAGCTTAGGATCAGCGTGAGATCGCCCCTCTTCATCTGGCGCCGTCTGTGGGAAACGATCAAAGAGCCAGCATGGTGCGAAGAAGTACAGGGAGGAGATCCATCGGTGATATGGCGAAGGCCATGGTGGTGGGGGGAGAAGGCCCTTCTCAGGCCGCACAAGACCCCCCCTCCAATGCCAGCACCCCAGCCGACGAAACACCTCCACCCCCGGCGGTAGAGCAACCATCCAACGAGGGCGCTGACGCTTTCCAAGCCCTCAACGTAAAATTGGACATCCTTGTAGAGCTCATGAGGACCCAGGCGGCCAGGGAAGGAAGGTCATGCGTCCCTCCAGAAAGCCCTCCCCGCGTAGACATGTCCCAGCACACTGCTGAAGGTCGCTTCACCCTCTGAAGATGGCAGCTTATTCGCAACAGGTCAGTAGGACCTTCACAAGCCCCTCCTCTGGAGCAAGAGGCCTCCTCCACGCCGAAAATGGGAAAACCTGGGACATGCCATCCGCACCCAGAGACCGAAGTCCCCAAGGAATGCCAGGACAGCCCGCCATCACGTCCCCCTAGCCCGATGGTGCAACGGCAGCCAGAGTTATCCCTCCGTCTACGAGAGTTCAAGAGGTGCTTCGTAGAGCAGGAGCGCACCTTATACACCTTGCAGAAGACCTCCCCAATAGAGGATGAGGAGAAATCCCCATTCTCTGACTATATCTTGAAGGCAGAGGTATCTCCCAGAATCTCCATTCCGACCTTCAAGCCTTACGACGACCAGGGCGACTCGGCCGACCACTTCGACAGCTTCGACGCCCTAATGACCCTTCACGGGGCGTCCGACGCCAGGAAATGCCGAGCCTTCGTGACCACCCTGGTCCAAGGCGCCCAAGCATGGTTCCGGGCCCTCGCCCCCAGATCCATCCGAGACTTCAAGCAGTTTGGGCGAGTATTTAAGGAGAGTTTCACCGGCAGTGCCCCCCCAAGGTCGGTAGCGGGGCTATTGGCTCTAAAACAGGCGCAAGGGGAGAAACTTCGGGCTTATATCAACCGATTCAAGTAGGAAGCCCTGAGAATCCCCCGCCTGGATGTAGTCTGTACCATAACTGCGCTGACCGGAGGCACCAGGGATGAGAACCTCCGCCGCGAACTTGTCCTCCACCCTCCCTCGACCCTTGTCGAGCTAGTGACTCTAGCTTTACGCCATGCTGAGTGCGAAGAAGTTCTCAGCGCATGCCGAGGCGTAATCGGCTCGGGTCGGGAGGGGGACAAGAAGCGAGCACCCGAGTCAAGCTAGGGCAAGGAAAAAGGTGGAACTGAGATGGGGAGCACAAAGAACCGTCCCGAAAGTATGAGCGGTACACTCCCTTAACCGCTCTGGTGTACGAGATCTATGAAGACATCAAAGGCTCAGGCCTCCTCCGCCAACCCGAGCCAATGAGATCGAAGAGCTGCAATCGCAGTAAGCACTGCCTGTTCCACAGTGATCACGGGCATCATACCGACGATTGTCACCAGCTCCGGATGAGATCGAGTGCCTCATCCGCCAGGGACACCTATCCCGGTTCGTGGCCGGGCATAAGGAAGACCGAGGCGCCCCAGAGGAGATCGACAACGCATCTCATCGGGTCTACATCAATGTCATCGCTGGAGGAGATGCATCAGGAGGAGACAGTGGCCGAGGAAGGAAGCGTCATGCTGAGTGGGCGAGCCGAGCCATCGACCCTCCCAAGGCCCTGCCAAGTGAGCCCCAGGTCATAGTCTTCTCCGACCAAGACCTGGAAGGGCTGACCACCCCGCATGACGACGCCCTTGTTATATCAGCTACGATAAACCGTTGTAATGTAGATAGGATTCTAGTTGACAATGGAAGCGCCCCTGATGTATTATCTTATGAGTGTTTTCTTAAGATAGGGGAGAATCCGTCTAAACTCCGCCCGATCCGAACCCCCCTTTGCGGGTTCAATGACCAGACCACTTATCCCGAGGGAGCCCTAAGCCTGCCGGTTACTCTCGGCACCCCACCCAAAACCACTATGGTTATGGCGGACTTCATAGTGATCAAGGGTATGATAGCATAAAATGCAATCTTCGGCTGAGGGATCCTCAGTCGAACGAAAGCGGTGCCCTCTACCTATCACCAAAAGATGAAGTTCCCCACTAAACATGGGGTGGGGGAAGTCCGAGGCAACCAGGCGATGGCCAGAAGGTGATATAATATCTCGGTTGAAGCCACAAGGCCGGACGGGAAGAACAAGGGCCCCCGGGAAGTCAAGGAAAAACCCGTAACATCCGAGCCTGGAGGCGAGTTGTTAACGGTTTTCCTAAACGATGACCCGACCCTAGAAGTAAGGATTGGAGCCGACCTACCATCCGAGGTTCAGCAGAAATACAAAGAATTTATTTTTAGGTACATCCGAGTCTTTGCATGGTCTGATGATCAACTCCCCGGGATACCGGGAGAGACAGTAGTGCATAAACTCAACCTCGATCCGACCGTGAAGCCCGTACAACAACGTAGAAGGAAGCATGCGCCAGAGAAGCAGATGGTCATCAAAGAGCAAGTCACTAAGAGGCAAAAGACTGGTCATTTTAGATCGGTCCTATACCAGGCGTGGCTGGCCAACGTCGTTCTGGTGCGAAAAGCTTCGGGAAAGTGGCGAATGTGCGTGGACTTCACCGACTTGAACAAAGCCACACCAAAGGACTGCTATCCGTTGCCGAGCATCGACCAACTGGTTGACTCAACCTCAGGCAATGAGATACTCAGCTTCCTCGACGCCTATTCAGGCTACCACCAGATCAGAATGGATCCGGAAGATATCGAAATGACCGCCTTCATCACCAACTTCGGCGTGCACTGCTACACCCGGATGCCCTTCGGGCTGAAGAACGCCAGAGCAACGTACCAGTGGCTGGTCAACCATATGTTCGAGGGACAGCTCGGCTAGAACGTCGAGGCCTATATTGATGACATGCTCGTCAAGACCCCCAAGGCCGAGGACCACTTCACCGACCTAGCAGAGACCTTCGACACTCTCCTGAGTTACAACATGAAGCTCAACCCCACCAAGTGTGCCTTCGGAGTAAGGTCTGGGAAATTCCTGGGCTTCTTAGTCACCCAGCGTGGGATCGAGGCCAAGCCCGACAAGGTCCGGGCCATCCTAGACATGCGGCCCCTCACCTGCACCAAGGACGTTCAACGCCTTACCGGGCGCATTGCTGTGTTCAACCGATTCCTGTCCCGTGCGGCCGAACGATGCCTACCCTTCTTCAAGCTGTTGAGGGGGCCCAAAATGGAATCTGCTACGTTCGCATGGGAGGAGGAATGCCAAAAGGCGTTCGCTGAGCTTATGGAGTTCCTGGCTTCACCCCCGGTGCTATCCAAGCCCGTTCCAGGTGAAGCCCTACATCTCTACCTCTCGGCAACTCCATCCACAATTAGCTCAGTCCTGGTCAGAAATGACTCGGAGTCGAGAGACCGGTCTACTACACCAGCAAGGTGCTCAACGAGGCTGAAAGAAGGTACCCCGCAACTGAGAAACTTGTGCTAGCGTTGGTTACCTCGGCCAAGCGCCTTCGACCCTACTTCCAAGGGCACTCCATCATCGTGCTGACCGACGAACCACCGAAGAGGATCCTCACTCACCCTGAAGCCTCGGGATGCCTCGTCAAGTGGGCCATTATGCTCGGGGCCGACGATATATCGTACCGGCCTCGCTCGGCTATCAAAGGACAGGCGCTCGCTGACTTCATCGCCGAGAGCACCATCCCGACCAAAGAAAAATCTCCGTCCGCACCCGGGCCAACCTGGGAATTGTTCGTCGACGGATCCTCCAACTCGACCGGGAGGGGTGCCGGTATCCTCCTAAAGTCCCCCGAAGGAGCAGAGCTGCAATACGCCTTGACGTTCAACTTCCAGGCATCCAATAACACCTCCGAGTCTGAAGCCCTTATCTCGGGAGCCCGCATGGCCCGGTGATTGGGGGCTGAGTGAGTCAGAATCCACACTGACTCCTAACTGGTCGCTAGCCAGGCCAACGACAATTACGAAGCTCGGGAAGAACTGATGGTTAAATACCTCCAGCTGGTCAGAACCGTGGCACAACAGCTCGAGGGTTTTGAGGTAGTCCGAATAGCTCTGGAGGAAAACTCCCGAGCGGACGCCCTCTCTCGACTGGCCTCCTCTCTTCCAAAGGTACTCGATTGGTCCTTCTCGAAGAGCTAGAGCGACCGAGCATTGATTCGGAGCTCATGGCTATTGACTCGGCCTCCCCAAGTGACTGGCGTACCCCCTATCTGTCGTGGCTCCAAGACTCTCAGGAGCCTCCCGACACTCGAGAAGCCCGGAGATTGAAATACCAACCTCGGTGATTCATCATTCTGGACGGCACTTTATATCGCAGATCCTTCTCCGGTCCCCTCCTGAAGTGCATCAGCATTGACGAAGCCAACTGAGCGATCCAAGAGGTTCACGAAGGCCTGTGCGGAGCGCATCAAGGGGAAGGTCACTCGCCAGGATCTTGCTTCGGCAGGGTTACTAGTGGCCCACTCTGTAGCGCGACTGCTTAACCTACGTACAACAGTGTGACCGATGCCAACGATTTGACCATTTGGTCCATCAGCCGGCAACGGAGCTCATCACCCTAGCCGAGCCTTATCCTTTCGCTCGGTGGGGGATCGGCATCCTTGGGCCGTTCCCTACAGCTCAGGCCCAGAAGAAGTTCATCATCGTCGCCATCGATTAGTTCACCAAGTGGATCGAGGCCGAAGCTACAGCTAGGATCATCGAGACAGTCGTGTGGAGTTTCGTCTGGAAATCGATCATCTGTCGCTATGGCATCTCCCGGGTGATAGTGAGCGATAATGGTCGACAATTTGATTCTCATTATTTTTGAGACAAATGTGCCAACCTAAACATTCACAATCACTTCACTTCGGTCGCCCACCCTCAGGCTAACGGGCTGGTCGAAAATGCCAATAAGACTATCTTAAAACGCATCAAGACTAGGCTCGGCAAAGCCAAGGGTAGCTGGCACGAGGAATTGCCGAGCATACTTTGGTCGCACATAACGACTCCCAGAACGGCAACCGGTGAGAGTCCCTTTCAGCTAGTGTACGGTACCGAGGCCATGATCCCGTTGGAGATTGGCAATGCCTCCCTCTGAGTTATCTGCTTCTCGCCCTAGGCAAACGACCAGAAACTGCTCAAGAACCTCGACCTAGCGGATGAACTCTGAGATGGCCAGCATCCGAGCAAAGGAATATCAACGCTGCCTCACTCGATACTACAATGCCAAAGTCTGAGATAGACACTTTGATGGGGACATCGCTTACCACTTCCCATTTCTCCAAGGGTCCCGATGCTCGCCATTGTGTTCATCTTGATTTTCTGAGTCTAGCTATGTAATTTTCATATATTTCTTTGAGTCTTAACCATGTAATTTTCCTTTTATTGAGTCAAGTACCTAAGTTAGTGAGTCATTTATCTAAGTCTAAGTATCATTAGGTGGCCTAGTGGGTTAACGGGCCCACTTCAATGGGCTTGGCCCATGGGCGCCCCCTTCCCCCCTTGGTCATTTGTCACTAGCTCTTACGCATGAATGGAGCATACATGGATGTCCGGGTCCCCCGGTAATTATCGCCACCATGCACGATAGATCCACCTATGGCTACCCCGGCCCCCCTGAGTCCATGAAAGTCCTCATCACATCTAAGCATGTTAGGTCAATTTATGGTTGCCCCGGTCCTCCTAAGTCCGTCAAAACCAATGTAACACTTGATAGGGCTGAATTTGGTTGTCCATGCCCTCCCTTCATCTCTAGAGGATCATCATTCATGACACTGCATAGTACCCGTCGCGAGCACATCAACAAGAGCAATGAGGGATACAGAAAATTAGCCGATTCCCACCGTCGCCACCAAGAATTCCATACAGGTGATTTTGTGATGGTGAGGACCGAGAGACTATTCCCTGGAAATGTCTCCAAACTGAGGTCGCGTGGATCAGGTCCCTTCCAGGTTCTGAGGCGGATCGGCACTTATGCTTATGTGTTGGACCTCCCCGAGGAATACGGAGTAAGCCACACATCAATGTGGCTGACTTAGTGCCATACGGAGGTCCCACGGTGACACCTAGTGAGGACATCGAGCCCGCTCCACCCATTGAGAGAGCCACTACCCGTGAGAGAGCTCCACCAATCCAGAGAGGCCAGCGTGAGCAAGTGGAGCGGATATTGTATGAACAGGTCACTGTCATCTGGAGCAAAGGGTATGGGCGCTACCTCGCTTGGTGAAAGGACCAGCTACCTTTGGTAGACTTGTGGGCAACCCCGCCGTGACTCCCACCGCATACGATGGATCTTTACTCGACAGAGTCGAGTTCTCTGCACCCCGGGAGTATGATGGGGACATCGCTTACCACTTCCCATTTCTCCAAGGGTCCCGATGCTCGCCATTGTGTTCATCTTGATTTTCTGAGTCTAGCTATGTAATTTTCATATATTTCATTGAGTCTTAACCATGTAATTTTCTGTTTATTGAGTCAAGTACCTAAGTTAGCGAGTCATCTATCTAAGTCTAAGTATCATTAGGTGGCCTAGTGGGTTAACGGGCCCACTTCAATGGGCTTGGCCAATGGGCGCCCCCTTCCCCCCTTGGTCATTTGTCAATAGTCCAAAAGGTGAGGCCTTTTTGTAAATTGAGGGTTTCCTATAAATAGGACCCCAATCCCTCCATGGAGGACTAATGAATTATTAAGTGAAAATTATCCACAAGAATTGTGCCTCCTTCTCTCTCTAGCTCTCTCTCTCTATCTCTATTTCTCTCTCTCTCTCTCTCTCTCTCTCTAAAGGGAACGAACCCCATTCTCTCTCCTCCCCACCCCCAATTTCGAAATTCACTCTCTCTCCTCCCCATTCACCTCTCATTAAGACCCCTCCCCCTTCCCCATACCTCCTATTTAATTCCCCTCCAACCCCTAGGTGGAATCCCCTTCTCCTAGGCACCTCTCCATTCTCCCAAGCAACCCTTCCTCTTCCCCAAGCAACCAATCCTTTTCCCAAGCCACCCCTTCCCCTCCCCAAGGCAACCCTTCCCATTCCCTAGGCCACCATTAACCCCTCCATTAACCCACATTCAAACCAAAGGAGAGATCTCTCCTCCCTCTCTCCTTCCCAACCCAAATTCGCAGCTCCCCCTTCTTCCACTTGCTAGACCACCTCCCAGCCCCCTTTATGCCCCTCCCACACCTTGTATCACCCCCTAACAGACCCCCACATAGTCAGGTGTCATCCCTACACCCATCCATCCCATTTCCCACCCCATCTACTCCGTCTCCCATCACCTATCATCACCCTATTCATCTTAGTTCGCAGGCAGCAGTAGGAGCTCCACTTGCAGAGCCTGCTCCGGAGTTGTTTGGCATCATCTCGAAGCGTATCATACATCGTCGGAAAGATCGTCGAGATAGCTCCGCAGCCGATGTGGTCTCGCCAGAATCCGACATCCCTGCTGCCCGATGGACCCGTTCTCCCCCGACTGCGCAAGGTGGCCCTGGCTGGAAGGAAGAGCTGCAGTGCAGAAGCTTCCACGGCCTCACCCTTCCCTTCCAAGGCACGCCGCTTGACCGGGTCGAAGTACTACCAGTCCTCCACGCAACCCCACAGACGGGGCTTCGATTGGAGTCCGGGGCTGCCCGTTCCGAATTTTCTCCCCCAGTTGCGCTGAACAGGCTACTCAGGACCTGACCAGACCCCTCCTCACTCAACGGGCTCTCCCTCTCTTCCCCGAAATCATCTGGTACTCCCCCTAGCTGCTGCTCTAAGAAGACTTGTCCACGGTCGTACTCGTTTTGGTCTCGCCACGTTTGGACTTCGGGAGCGGACGTGGCGACTACATCCATCTGCTGCTACACTCGGAAACCAGTCTGAACCAGAGCGCAGAGGACCAGATCCAGAGCCTGCCCCGGCCGGTGTCGATGACGGGACCACCCCCAAAAATTCACAGGCATTCCTGGGTCCGTCAGTGACGTTTTGGCGCCTATTCCGACGACTTCTGAGTTCGGTGGAGTGCGTGGCATCATCTACATCGACTTCCTATCCGGTCATTCCAGAACTGGGCAGATCATTCGGCACTAGTTTAGTTAACCTCCCCTCCCCGCCTGGCCGGCTTAGCGCCCCTCCCTGTGTGGAGGTAGTGTTTAATTGTAACCCACACTTTCCCCTCCCCTAGTCCAACCCCCCTGTGTGGGGAGTAGTGCATGTATTGTTCGAACAGGGGAAGCTACACCGACGCAGTGTGCGAGGTACCCACACTCCCCCGCTCGCCCTCGTCTCCGAACGGGGTTGGTTTCTTCAAATCAACCAGGGTAAGCTCAAAACCTTACTCCCATTATCAGTACTTGTTCTTTTAATATCTGTGAAATTGCTCCGTTGGAAGCGAGAGAGAGCGCCCGACCCCGGAGTGCTCCATTTCCGTGAGGTCACCGTGGTTTGTGAGAGAGTGTGACCCAGTGCCCCACTTGGCACCCGGCCAGCCCCTTAGTTGTGGGCATCTTACCCTCGGGAGGGCAACCTTAGCCCTGCTGGCCCTCAAACCAGCCAGGGTCTTGATCCACCACCTCCACTCGGCATCACCGAGTCACCTCGGGTTCGTGTGTGCAACGGTGATTCGGCGATTTACGCAACCCCGTGCTCAAAATTGATTGTGTTTGCATAGTAGGTCTGAGGGCCCTTGTCTCTTTGCTGCATTTCCCTAGTGGTGTCACATCACACTTCCAACTGAGAGACTTCGTTCTCAGAAAAGCTGAAGCCTCTCTTTTATTCAAACAACTTGCTTGTACATCAGAAAGGCCGAAGCCAATGCAATACATGTTAAAAAAGCAAAAATCCATCTGGCGCCGTCGTACGAGCCCATCACTCGGCTGACTCGGTTAGCCTTCCTGCGTCCAGCCACTCACTCTGTCTCGTGCAGAAACTAGCTCGGATAAAGGATAGTCGACCCCGTCGTCTCGGGTAACTCGGAACAAAGGTGGCAGAGGGATTAGGAAGAAGAAGGCTACCTTCCAAGTTGAACAAGGAAGATGAAGAGGAAGAAAAAGCCAACTAATAGAAGAGGATGTCAAGAGGCACACTCCGAAGAGTGAAAGAAATGATAAGAAGAGCAAAAGAGACAAAAAGAGGCTGCAGGAGAAGGGAGGAGAAGTAGGAAGTGGAGAAGAATCTTGAGGGATCCTCTCCAGAGAGTGAGCGGGAAGGGACGAGAGAAAGGGGTGTCTGATGCCCCCATCCGTCCACCGTCATGCCCCTCCCCGCAAGCGCCGCCGGAACTGATAAAAGAAGGTGACGTGCTTTCGCACGTCGAACCCCCTTCTAACCTGCCCGCCTGTCGTCGAACCCCCTTCAGACCCGAAGCAGCAAGTTACTCTCTACCTTCCATCGTCTGTAGCTTCGTCTTCCAGAGCGTCTTCCATGTTTCAAATCTGACGGCACAATACTTCGTGAAGAAGGAGGGAGGAAAGACTGTCAGGGAAACCCTAAGCGATGAAGAGGAAGAGACACCCTTCAGACCTTTTATAGGCGAAGGGAGGCTCTTTGCCTTAAATGATTCTCCCATTGAAATCACGCTAAAGGGACATGTCCCTTTGAACGGTCACCTCAAACTCCTCTATTCCATCCCAACAGGACACACGAAGCGGCCGAGCATTTAAGGCTTGAGAAAACGAAAAGACACCCTGTCAGACGCCCGCCCAACCATCACGCGAGTTCCTCACAGAAAGTATCGGCACTTTCAACTACTACGGATACGCTGGTCAAACCATGGCAATGGCGGTACAAAAGAGTTAAGTCTTCATCATAACGCTACTGCCTTACGTTTTCGACCTTTCTTTTACATTAAAAGAGAAGTTTTTTTTTCAAAAAAGGAAAAACATACAAGGTGAAAAAGTAAAACAGACACATTACGCCTCTGGCCCATCCTGAGGCTCGGAAGTTGAAGGCTCGGACGGTCTGCCTCCGGCACCCTCGGTGACGGTCGACCCTGGCATTGACCCCACCGACGTGGGAACTGCCTCGGTTGCACACCCTCCCGAGACATTCGGAGTTGGTGACCCCTCGGACGAAGAGTCCCCCTGGTCTCCTTCCTCCGACGCTGAACCAGAGCAACCGGAGGATGACAAATCTGAGTCAAAGCATTACCCGGACGGGAAATTGATTGTTTCGGACAACTGTTCCTCCGCATAAGAGATGGCCCGATCATAGCCTTGCTTGAATCCCTTGCGGATGCCCCAGCGAAGTGCTGACTCATAGTAGGGGAGGGCAGCCTCCTTAAGGTCGACCCGGTAGGCCTCCGAGCGTTTGTATTGCTCGAGTGCCTCCGCCCCGGCCGATTCCACCCTACCAGCGAGTTTGGCCTTCTCCCGCTACGCCTCAGCCAACCTCTGCTCTACCGCGACCGTCTGCTTCTCCGCCTCAGCCCGATCAGCCTCGGTCTCCCGCCAAAGGCGCGCGGCTTCCTCCGCTCGGTCCACCAGCTCGGCACGCTCAGCCGCCCACCGGCCATCTAGCTCGACGTGGGCCGCGCGCTCCACCTCCAACAGCCGGCTCTTCCTCTCGAGTGACTCGCAGGCTAGAGCCAGTTGCTCGGCCAGTGTCCAGGCCTCCGCCTGGCTCACCCGCGCCAGTTCCCTGACCGAGGAGAGCTCCCACCGAAGCCCGTCACACTCCTCTGTGAGCCGAGCTACCTTCCCGTCGGACGCGCCAAGGGTCCAGGCAAGGTTCACCCATTCTCACTCCGACCGAGCATAAGCTTTAGCCAGAGAGGCCCCCATCTGGGCCAAGATCAAGCCGCCCTCCATAACCAGCTCGAAGTCCATGGGCAGGGAGCATTGCGTGTCTCCTCCCTTCACCACCTTCACAGCTATGCTGCAACATCTTTGATACAGAGGGCCTTGGATGCCTAGCCTCTCCAGAGCCGCCGGAATAGGGACCTCCCCTCCAAGCGAGATCCCCTCGGGAGCCCCACCGGCCGGCTCGGATCGAGCTGCTGCTTCATCCACCCCCCGACCTCGACCCACTCGGCCCCGACGTCGCCACCCGGAGTGCCGCCTGCCTCGATCGACTCTCCAGTCTCGACCGCGGCCCCGGAGTTGCCTACTTCATCCCTGGCCCCCTCGGCTCTTGCTGAGGGGATAGCCAGGCCAACGCCGCCGCCAACCATAGAAATGACCCTGGCCTCCTCGGCCCCCTCTTGCTAGGCGGATTGGAGATCCAGCCCAATAGGGTCGGCCCTATTACGCTCGGCAGAGGAGTGAGCAGAGCTAGAGTCACCTTCGTCTACGGGGACACCCCCGGCCTTCTTGGCCCGCTTCTTGGTCCTCACGGCATCCCGTATCATCCCATCCACGGGATACTTGCGCTTGGACCCCCGCGGCCTGGAAGACCCTTCCCGGGTCACCCCCTTGCTCTTAACTCGGGAACGACCCTCGGGAGCTCGCGACTCATCAACAGTCAAGTCATCGCCTAGGTCGATCACCTCCCGCTCGGTCCCAGGCTCCTCCTCCTCAGCCGGCCGCCTGGCGTCTGCGCAGAAGAAGATATGATCAGGAAAAGAAAATGGTTTCATCATCCGACGAAGAAGCTGATTCGTGGCGCCCGTACCTGTCGGCCGTAGCCACTTGAGAAGGCATCGCTCGATGTTCTCCGAAGTCACCAGCTCCTCCGTGGACTGGCGATGCTTCATCAGAATGACCGCATACTTCTCTACATCAGGAGGGAACTCATCTTGCCTCGGAGGAATATTCGGGTGAAAATTGGGGATTACGGGACACCTCCAAGACTCCTCCACCGAAAAAATCCCCACCCAGAAGAACTGAGTCTTCCATCCCTTGTGAGAAGAGTCCTTTGCGGCTAAGGAGACACAGCTCCTGTTCCGCCTCGCCTGGATGAAATAGAAGCCCTTCCCAGCCGAAGAATGACCCTTCAACTCAAAGAAATAATGGAAGAGGTTCAAGGAAGGAGGAACCCCGCGTTGGCGGCAGAGGATGCGGAAGGCAGAGAGAAGAAGATAAGAGTTAGCTACCAACTGTATGGGAGCCAACTGGAAGAAATTGAGAAGCTTAAGAACAAAAGGCTCGAAGGGAAGGTGGAACCCACCCTTCCACGATAGAAGGAAGGAGCAGAAATGGCCCGTACGAGAATCCAAGCTTGTCTCGTTCAGAGTGGCCGCGATGATGTAAAATTTATAGGGCAGGTGAAACTGGTGCTCCAACCGTTTCACCTCCGCCTCCCCCAGCTCGCTACAGTTTGGAGCCGGCGGTATCACCATCGCCCTCGCCTCAGGCTCACCCTCCCACTCTTTGATCTCCAGACGCTGGTCCGCCATGGAATCTGAAGAGGAACTTGAAGAGAAATGCTCCTGAGACTCCGAAGACTCTTGAGGAAGAGGAAGCTGTCAAACCGCCTCCGTGGTTATCCCCGCCAACTCTACGAACGCCGTTGCAAGCCTCTGTGCTTCCGCCGTATCCCCACGGCACATTATAGAGCCCCAAAAGCAAGCACGAAGGAGAGCAAAAACCTAAAACGGAGGGAGTCTGGAACGACAACAAGCGCACAACGCCTATATTCCCACACAGAAGGCGGCGCGTCGTTCCGACCTCCGAGAAAGGGGGCCCCTTCATTTCAAATCCATCAGGATTATCATTATTACGAGCCCAGGTGACCACGACACGTGGCTTCTTAACACCGCCAGATCTTCACCCACCCGAGCCATGCTGGTCCAAAACCCTAACGACTACTCTTTCGAGCCTGCCAAGGCTCGGGAGTAGAAGGGGGACAAGTGGAGAGGGGGATTTTTGTAGTCCATCTAAGAGCGGCTGAACATGGTCCTGCAAGACCAAACGAGTCCCAGCTCATCTAAGTGACCGCCCCGTAGGGCCCACTTAGCATAAAAGCCCAATAAGATCACTCGGGATCAAGCACTTCCTCGGTGGCCATTAGGCTCGGAAGGCCCGAGCGTCGGTCCAGTCGGAGGAAGACCCACGCCCGATCTATCCCCTCGCCGGGATAAAGGCTAGCACTCAGCGTCCACTCCGACCGAGCCTCATCTGAGCTATGCCTATCGCCCGAACAGGGTTGGCACTCTTCATGCTTGGGTCAACCGACGATTGCTTATCCACGCTGCCGTTGAGAGCCCTTTATGAGCAAGAGTTCACAAGGATAAGGGACCCACGACCCCTCAAGGCTATAAAGATCCCACGATGAGGACGTAAAGAGCCCACGTTGAGGACGTAACTCCCGCCTGAAACTCCTCAGCTTACGGGACTCATGAGGCCGGCGCACTATTTAAACCTGGGACTCCCTCCAACGAAAGGTAAGGCCAACACACTCCTACACTCCCTGAGTAGGGACCACTTCACCACCTTGGTGGAGAGGGATCTCGTGCACCTCCTTTTCCCTCCCTTCATTGCTTACACTACTGCTCTGCTGACTTAGGCATCGGAGGGTTTTCCCCAGTGAATCATCCCCTGGGCCCCCTGATTCGTTTCCCTTCTTTGCAGTTCACTGTTCGGTGATTATCTTCTCCAGCTCAGGATCAGCGCGAGATCGCCCCTCTTCAACCGTGATCATGGAGAAATCCTTAATAAATCTTCTATAATATCTTGCCAATCCCAAGAAGCTTCGAATTTCTGTTATACTAGTTGGTCTTTCGCAGTTCCTTACAGCCTTAACTTTTGAAGGATCGACTGCAATACCATTCCGGGAAATTATGTGACCTAGGAAAGAATCTTCTTCTAGCCAGAAATCACACTTACTAAGCTTAGCGTAAAGTTTGTGATCTCTTAATAACTGTAGGGATTTCTTGAGATTTTCCTCATGCTCCATCTTAGACTTATAGTGGATCAAAATGTTGTCAATGAAGACTACCACAAATTGATCAAGATAAGGCCTGAATACATTGTTCATTAACTGCATAATGCTGCAGGTGCATTGGCTAGGCCAAAAGGCATAACAGTGAACTCATAGTGTCCATACCTGCTCCTGAACGCCGTTTTATGAATATCTTCCTCTTTGATCTTCAACTGATGATAACCTGATCAGAGATCAATTTTTGAAAAATATTGAGCTCTAGAAATCTGGTCAAATAGCTCATCAATTCTCGACAATGGATATTTGTTCTTGATTGTGAGTTGGTTCAATTTCTGATAATCAACACACAATCTCATGGACCCGTCCTTCTTTTTGACAAATAGGACCCGGGCTCCCTAAGGTGAAGTACTTGGTCAGATAAATCCTTTCTCTAATAACTCCAATAGTTGTTCCTTCAACTCCTTCATTTCGATAGCGGACATCCGATATGGAGCTTTAGAAACTGGTGTAGCTCCCGGAATTAAATCAATAGAGAAGACCACTTCTCTTTCTAGAGGAATACCAGGTAACTCATCCGGAAATACGTCAGAATAATCTCGAAAGATAGGAATATCCTCTAGAATGGGTTCCTTATGCTCGGCCATAGTAACAGAAACTAAGAAAGCCGAACAACCCTTCTTTAATAATCTATTGACCTTCAAGGCCGAAATAAGAGATAGGTTTCGAGAATGCCTGACACCAGAAAATAAGAGGTTGGGGTAACCAATAAAGGTTACCATACCAAATTTGCAGTTGACACTAGCACCATGTGTAGATAGTCAGTCGGCTCCTAATATAATATCATACCCTTCCATCTCCATGCATACTAAATTAGCAGGTAAGTTGCAACCGCTAATTAGAACTTCACTAGCAGGGTAGAAATATTTAATCTTTGATCCCGCTCCAATAGGGATAATAATAAAAAGTTTAGATTCTAATGGAACAAGCTTCATAGGCAGAATATCAGCAAAGCTCTTAGATATGAAGGAATGCGTAGCTCCAGTATCAAATAAGACAGAGGCAGGCCTTGAGCATACAGAAAGAGTACCTTCCATGATGCCTCCATCTTCGGTAGGTTCCGCATCCATAAGAGCATGGAGTCTTCCTTGTTTATTGACTGCAATTGAAAGTTTTTCCGGCGGAGCTTGCTCGTTAAGAAGTCGGTAACTCAGAATTCTATGTTCCCGACTTCCATATTGAAGACAGGCACTGTAGCATCCTGAATTTTTATTATAATATCCCCATATAAATTAATTAATTACTTTTTGGTTTAACTTATAAAGAAATTATTAAAAATCTGTAAAAATATGTATCTAATGTAAAATTAAATTTCTAGCAACTTTGTCTTCAGGTAAGTGCCCAAAATAAAAATGGTTAAGGCCCAATTTTGCGTTTTAGCAGTTTTTCGTTGGTTTAGGAGACCTACTTTAACCATCTTGATTGGGTCCAATTCTAGCCCATTTGCACTCCAATTTGAGCCAAATCCTAGTCCATTGTTAGGTCCATGTTTTCCCTTCGAAAACCATAGGTCTAGACTCTTCTACTGGCGGCGGCGACGGTGGATTAGAACCCCATCCGAAGTTTTCACCGGAGTTTCCTCATTGGACTCTTTAACCAAATTCGATCGCTAGAAGTCCCTAGAGGTTCTTTATATTGAGGGCTTTCGACCCTCTTGAACCCTATTTGCACCAGCGGTGGGTGGCGTGACCGATCGTCACCGGACGAGGGAGAATTTGGGCGTTTTAGGAGCGGTACCTAGGGTTCCGGCGACCCTCTTTTCTTCCTCCTTCTTTCTTCAAGAAAAGGTAGGTGTCTCTCAGGCTAAACAAAATTCTAATTATACCATCTTGTTCGCCTTTCTGAGACCTTTCTTTTGATACCTAAATGCCTAAATTTCATGCATCATGCTGCCCTAATTTCATGTTTTACTCTGAGGTATACACAAATGGTAACTTCCATGTTAACTAGTCTTATGTTGAATTTAATCATTTTGGGTCTTAATCAAAGCATCCCATCTTATACGATTTTTAATGCTCTTTCTAATGGTAGTATTTTCCCTAATTTTTATTCACTCTATCATGAGAAATCAAAGTTTTTAACGTAGCATGTCGAGGTTCGCCGTCGGCGGGTCTCGAGTTGAGTTGACGGTTCTTTCAGTGACCGCTATACCTCTGGCGGTCGCACGATAAACCGCCACCAGGGTCTGGCGGCCCCACGATAAACCACTACAGGCCCTGCATTTTTAAATTTATAAGATTGATGTATATTTACTTTCTGATATGAACGGCCCCACGATAGACCGCTTTACGCTTATGGCGGCCCTTATATAGACTGTTTCTTTCCTCTGGCAAGGTGTTTTAAACTCTAATTCATGCGTTTTTAACCAGGAACTTACTTTGTTTTGATATGACATCTTGACCTGTAACAATGTAGAACATGATATTAATGGTTAGAGGCATAATTTCCATTATTTTCCATGAAAGATGTTGACAATCATCAGTTAAATGATCATGTGAAACTTGATAAAAGCTTGATTAATAATCTTGCCAATTTTGAACCTTGCTATTATAAATTGTTATATTATGATATTGGCATTATTGTTTGACAGTCATGCCACTCCGGTGGGATTGACTGACCGCATCGTCTCATTTTTCGTGTTTCATTTAGCCTCAATCTTGTAATAGTTGATAATCTCCACCGGATATTCATTCCGTCAGACTAGGACCACTATTATAAGACCTCCGTAAGACCCCGTGAGCCTGGGATTCCCACCAGGACGCCGGGCGGGTTGTACCCCAAAGACCTGAACCCATGAACGTGATTTGATTGGTGTTTTGAGCCAGTCCAAACTGGACTGATCTGTGACCGTAGCGGCCCATCTTGAGACCGCTAAGTGACTTTGGCAGCCCAAGGTTAGACCGATATTGTTTTCCTGGCCTGGTTAGTAATGGGCTTGTTTTTGTCAGATCCTTTGAGCCCATTCAGTTCTAACTTGGACCAATCTGTTATTTTAGCTTGTGGGCTGAACTCTTTTTCAGACCCTTCTAACTCAGGCTGAAGTAAGGACCCTTTTTGGGTTAACTCTAAAGCCTGCTGATACTGAACCATTAGCGGCCTAATGTTAGACCGTCAATGTCACCGTAGCACCCCAATTATCGATCGCTACCGGTGAGATTTAATGTGTTTTCCCCTGTTTTATTGTTGTGTTAGGAGTCGTATCAAGGTTGGCCTTGAACTGTAAAATCTTGCTTGATCCTTGTTCACTTAAGACTCCTAGTCTTTCTACCTGATGTTCATTCCAACATTATTGGAATTTCTCTTGATCTTAGAAGTAAGTTCGTAAGCTTAAACCTTAGAATTCTTGGCCATTTAATGTGGTGAATGTCTAGACTAGGATCTATGATCCAATCTTTCAATGCCAACGCATCATAAAGGGCCTGGTTTGGTCATGGGAGAAGCGCCCGAAAGTATTTGTTCCCCAGGGAGTTGGTAATGACAAGGTGTGACATTGCACAGAAGTGCATGACTAGCGTGATTGGTCTAAGACATTCCACTTCTACTCAATTACTTGAAATTCTTATGTGACATGATATGCGTGCTTGTTATGGCCAATTCCATCTATCATTTACGTGTAATTTCATGAAAAGTTTTATTATACTTGTGTTTATTCTTTACATGAAAGTCTGTATTTATTTTCCTATCTATTTCCTGTCATTTCTTCACTATCGTTCTTTTATTCAAGATAAATTGGTTAATCACTTTAACTATGCCTGATGAAAGAGATATAAAATCCTACTGAACTTTGCTCACGCCTACTTTCTAATCCTTTTAGGTAGTTCGGATGAGGTCGTGCGCTCTGATGGGGACGGGAACGAGTGATTCCAGGAGCGAGCCATTTAGATTTTTGTTCAAGTCATGTTCTAGATTAGTTGTTGAGTTTTGTTATTCTAAAGTTGATGTATTTTCTTCCTTTGAGCATTGATGAGTTAGAAGTCCACAAGGAGTCGGGTGTAATTAAATACTTTCTCTTATTATTATTATCAATAAAGTTGGGTTAATTATTTTCTTCATTATTAGCCTGGTGGTTTGGTCTCTTGTGGCAGTGTATGCTCTTAGTGACATGAATGATATAAACTGCTACGTTCTGATTTTCCGCATCGGGACGTGACAGTTTTTGTGGTATCAGAGCCTAGGTTTTCTTTAGACCCTAGGTTGCTAGTAGTGTTATTGAACCTTTTAACATTTGTAAAGTCAGAATCTGGCCCAGTGAGTTGGGTAAAGACTTGGGCTAAGTTAATTAACTAGCTATAAGAAGATAGATTCAATAGAACATTCTTAATTACTTCTTTTGTGCTGTAGGAATTTCTCGCAATTGCAGCGGAACGCGCTCAATGGCGAGACATGCAACGTAGAGTGCAGGGCCTGACTTAGGCCTTACAGCAAGTAGCCCAAGGCGGCGGACAGCAAGGAGCAGGCAATCTACATCGGAACTTTCAAGGCTTGAATCCCCCACGTTTCAGTGGATCTTTGGACCCAGATGAGGCCGAGAACTGGCTAAAGAAGATGGAGAGGATCTTCAGGGTTATGCAATGTGGAGATCAGGATCGCGTCCTATTGTGTCCCTGTGATTTTGATGATAGCAAACACTATAGGTCATCATCTGTTGTGTCTGCAGATGAATCTGTTTGTTGCATATGTGAATGTTTCAATGAACATCTTATTTGAGTATCATTACATCGAACAGGCTGTGTGCATTGGTGCATTTCATAACTGCCATAAGTCAACGAATGTCTACATTTCATAACCTTGTTTCTATGAATGTATAGACTTAGACTCATGCATTTCATATCTACTCAGGTTAAGTCTGTACAACGGGTGTTGTCTGCACAGTCAGGTTAAGTCTGTACAACGTGTGTTGTCTGCACAGCCAGTGTATCACTCTCTCTTCACAGTCTATACATCCTTAGACAGCCTGCCTGAAGCCTGATAGCTGAAGTCTATACACTCATCTGTTGTTAATCGATCAAGTCTGTACAGCCAATGCATTTCATGCATCTTATGCATCATGTCAAAGTCTGTACATTGTTCTGGGCACTCTCAAGTCCATACAGTGTCTTGTCTGCACGTTACATAGTCTACACAATGCTGCAGGCTAAGTTTGAACGTTCTTCAAGCTAAAGTCTGTACACTCCTTATTTCTAAGTCTATACATTCTATCCTTCACACTAAGTCTGTACACGGTGGTCTTCAGTTACCCAGCAAGTCCATACATTACTTCTAGCATGCACATTCACACTTCAAGTATATACACTCGTTATCAAGCCTTCAAGTCTATACACTCTTGTGTGTCTACATTGCATTCACTTTCTATACACAGCCTATGTCTGCATCAGTTCATAAGTCCATACATTGTCTTCTGCACAAACACTAAGTCTACACATTGTAGCATGCAAACAAGTCTATACACACTTCAGCACTCAAAGGCTGAACACTCTTTAGCAAGTCTATACACTCAGCGTCTCATGCTGTGTCTTAACACAATCAGCAAGTCTGTACATTCGAGCATCTCACGTTGCATCTCATTTTCATAGCAAGTCTGTACAACCTCCAGTTGCATAACTCAAGTCTGTACATTCATTTGGATGCATAATGTGAAGTCTATACATCGTACAACATGCGAGCCCCTAAGTCTGTACATTGATGAATTGCAAGAGTTCAAGTCTGTACATGCCTCATTTCATCAAGTCTGCACATTCATAGCAAAGCCTTGCTGCTGGGAAGTCTATACATCGCATGGCACAGCATGCGTCCAAGTCTGTACATTGCATAATGCATGTGTTCAAGTCTATACACTGCTGAATGTAAGTGTGTACATTCACACCTTTACCTACGTTGTTTGAACGCAAGTCTATACATTGCGGTCTTCACCTACGTTCAAGTCTGTACATCGTTCGCTTAAAGTCTATACAGCCAGTGTCTATACATTGCCTTGCCTCTCATGCATTTGCTAGTCTATACAGCACAACTAAGTCTATACACTGTGATGCATCGCATGCATTACCTAAAGTCTATACATCAGTTTGCTTTTTATCATGCATGCATTATAGCCAGTCTAAACATTGTTCTGTCATACACGCAATCAAAGTATGTACATCCTTATGGCTGCATACATCAACTCTATACATCGTCTTCTAGCGTGCATACTAAGTCCATACAATCATGCTACATCATGTCTGTACACGCTTCAGTCTTGCATGTATGAAGTCTGTACATGGGTCTAGCTCTGCATTCATATAGTCTGAACAGTCAGTGTGTTGCTCGAACCAAGTCTACACATTGTCTCAGCACACACACGTAAAGTGTGTACACTGCATCTGGCAGTCTGCACAGTAAGTCTATACAACGTCCCACGGCAGCACTGCAATGTCTATACATTGCGTCCCACAGCCTGCACAGCATGTCTATACAACGTCCAGCTGCCTGCCACAAAGTCTGTACATTGCGTCCCACAGCATGCAGCAAAGTGTATACATTGTTGCCAGCCTGCACGCAACAAGTCTATACATCGCTGGCAGCCTGCACACAAAGTCTGTACATTGCATGCACATTGCATTGTTAAGTCTATACATTGCTGCTTGATTGAACTATGTACAGCCTGTGTTGATTCTGCTGATCGACTGAACTCTTCATTAAACCTGCAAAGTCTGGGCACGTGATCTGAGGTTGGCACCTGGCACGTGATCCAAGATGCTGAGAAGCCACCACGTGGACTGAAGCTAGGGCGGGAATTGAAGAGAGCATTAACCCTTTCCCCTGCTGCTATAAAAGGAAGCCTTCTTCCACTGAAGAAGACGGATGAAGTGGATGAAAGACAGAAGAAAAAGAGAAAAGGAGAGAGCATGAGTTGAGAAGAAGAAAAAGATTGAGAGATAGAGAGGTCGTGAAGAAGAAGAGAGCTTCATTGTCTTCACTGGAATTTGGATCAGATCCAATCCAGTTTGCTCCTGCAAGAGCTACTTTGTGCTTTTCATTTCTCCAGCTTTCTATCGCTGTGATTTTTATCTCTTATTGTTTTCCTTTTACCTTGTTCTTCCGATTGCCCTGTTGGGGATCGGGTTCCTCCTGTGGTTTTAGGAGAAGGGAGATTTGTTTCTCCGGTTTGCTGGTGACTTTGTGTCATCAGTGGTTCCCTCCTATGTGGAGGAAGAGTGGTCCGAGACCTCTGGTTTACAGGTGACTTGGTGTCACTTGTGCTTCCCTCTGGGCCTCAGAGGAAGGGAGACTTGGGTCTCCGACTGTAGGTAGTAGTTGCTACTTGTAGGTCCCCTCCTTGGTGGAGGAAGAGAGACTTCGGTCTCTGGCTTGCTAGGGACTATGTGTCACTAGTGGATTCCCTCTGGTGTAGAGGAAGAGGGGAGGTTGTTCCCCTGGTCAAGCTGTGTGGCAGCATTTGTTGCAGACTGAGTCTGCTGTTCTAGCGTTGCTAGTGGAAGCCTCACTCCGGTTTGGAGTGAGGGGTGGATGTAGGTCTGTGGACCGAACCACCTAAAAATCCTGGTGTCCCTTGTGGTTTGATTTTCTTATGTGTTCATGTTATTGCTTCGCACATTAGATGTTTGCTTAGGATCGAGTGAGAGCTAATTCTTTGTGTTGCTTTGCGAGAACCTTCTAAGTATCTTCAGAATATATCTGCAACTGTTCTTTAAGTCCGCATATCTGAGCATTAGTTTTTAATTAGGCTATATTTTTAAGGGGAGATTCATTCACCCCCCCTCTGAATCTATCCCACCTGTCTCAACAATTGGTATCAGAGCGAGTTGCTGTGCATAGGATCTAACAATCCGCAGTAGATCCTGCATCTTCTGTGGTGCATTTCAGAGTGGGTTTCTGGTGCTCGGTGTTTTGCTTCACTGTCTTAGTGCCTAGCTTTGCTCATCTGTTTGCTGTGCATTCTTGTCGATTGTCTTGTGTGCCGTTGCTTTCTATCTGTTGTAATGGCTCATCCGCCAATCTTCAAAGGTAATGATTTTGATCTATGGCTGAAGAACTTACATCAGTATGTTAGATCGACTGATCCTGAACTTTGGAAAGTCATTGTCCACGGTCCACACAAATTATCAAAAGATAAATCTACATGGACTGATGAGGATAGATTGAAAAACTCTGTCTACTTGAGAGCTTTAAAATTAATGAAAGCATCACTTGACAGAGCTCTAATCTCATGTGTTTCTTCTTGCAAGTCCGCCAAGGAGATTCTTGAGAAATTGAAGCTTACCAGGAATCACAACACATGTATGATGGTGGACGTTGATGGACAGCAAGAAGAAAACGAAGAAAAAGATGAAGATGAGGTATCTTCTGAATTCAATAATTATGATATGGATGATTGGATTGTAGCATACAATGATTTGCTTGATGCTTACGAAAAGTTGAGAAAACGAAATAAATCTCTAAAAAGGAAGTTGAATGATTCTGTGAATGCTAATTCTGGAGGTGAGGATATGGTAATTCTGAAGACAGAAAATGAGATATTCAGAAGACAACTAAAAGAGTTTGACTCTGTTACTTCAGATCTAGATCATTTGAAATCTGAAAAACAAACTCTCATGAAACAAAATGACTTACACAAAAAGGAGAATCAAGAGCTTGTTTGTGAAATTGCTGAACTAAAGGAAAGACTTAGTTTAACTGATGATGATCAGACTCATAACAATGATGTAGTTCAGTATGAAAAACTCATAAAAGATTTTGAGTGTGTTAGCTCTGAATTGAATGTCTTAAAATCTGAAAATGAATGTCTTAAGAAAAAGACCTTAAAAGTCAATGCTGAAACTACATGTGAATCTGATTGCATGGATTGCTCATGTCTGAAAAAAGTTAACGAGAGTCTTCGTTTTGATCTTGAATGGTACAAGGATCTTGTTGCCTCATTAAGAAATGAGAATAATTAATTACTCAATGAAAGTTTGAAAAATGAACAGAGAGAAGAAGTTCAAATAGAACAGCTAAGTTCCATTGCTAATGATGAAAATTCTGCTGAACAAATCAAAAATTTGAAATCTGAAAATGAAAAATTGAAACTTATACAAAAAGGGAATGAAGAGTTGAAGCAGTTAAACATTGCTATGTCAGAGAGACTGCTTACTCTAGAAAAAGGAAAATGTGTTGGTGATGAAAATCAATCTGAAAATCTTGCTAAACTCGAACAGGAAAATGAAACATTGAAAAATCTGAATGATGCATTACATAATCATGTAATTTCTTATGAAACTGAAATTATAGGCCTAGAACTTAATGTTTCAAAACTTCAATCTGAAATCACTGGCTTGAACAAATCTCTTGAAAGATTTGTAAGTGGAAAGGATAATTTGGACAAGCTCCTTGGTTGTAAAGTTAATTTCCAACGTGAGGGTTTGGGTTTTAACCCAACAAATAAAAAGAGCATTGATAGTAAGATTCACACTTCATTTGTGTGCAGCTCTGAGCCAACTAGTACATCTAGTGCACCTATCTTCAAATTCAGTGCTCAGAAAAACCAAAAATCCACTGTTAGTCCCAAAACTGTAGAACAAACTCAAAAATTGAAAAAGAATGACAATCTACAGAAAAAGGACAAAGACACTCCTGTTGTTACAAAAATTGCTGCACACAAGTCACATGATCTCCCACAAACTCATACTAAAAAGGGGTCATGTTATTATTGTGAGAAATTTGGTCATGAGATGACTGAGTGCTTTGTGATGAAGGAGGACGATCCGAAATTTGACAAAACTCATGCTAGGAAAGACCATGTTAAGAATCATGGTTTTCAGAAAAAGAAAACTCAATGTTATTGTTGTGGCAAGCTGGGCCACATTGCAGCCCACTGTTGGCATAAACAGGGAAATAAACTTAATTTTGAATTTGAAAAATTTCCTGTAAATAAAAATATTTTTGGTAGGAATAAAACTATTTTTGAAGAAAAGAATCTTGCATGCTTTGAATGTGGGAAAACTGGCCACCGAACTTCTGAATGTTGGTGGGAAGGTAATGGTTTTAAGAGTAAACATATCAGATGCTTCGAGTGTGGGAAAAATGGCCATACAGTCAAGGACTGTTGGCATGTTCAGAAGAAGTCTGTTAACCCCCATGTAGTCAAATTCCATGTAAAAACATTTGCAAGACTTTCATGCTATAACTGTGGGAAGCAAGGTCACAAATCTTCTGAATGTTGGCTGATTAAGAATAAGATACAAAATGTTCATGTAAGCAACAGACAATCTTATGCTCATGCACATAGGCCTCATGTTTTTGCTAATGTGCATCATAATAAAGTCAAAAATTCTGTTGGTACATGTAGATATTGTGGAAAATTTGGACATTCTATGGATGATTGCTTTATGATGAAATTTGATGTTGATCTAGCTAAGAAATAGGTTAGAACACTTTTCAGGGCTAAGGCAGGACCCAAAGCTGCTTGGGTCCCTGCAGGATCAAAATGATAAAAATTTGCAGGTGTGCCTTGGATTGATTAATAAAAAGAGGGGTAAATAAACTAAGGCACCCAAGATGATAAAGCCCCATTCATGTAAATTCTGAAAACTCGGTATTCTGAATTTGTGTGATCTGAATGCACTGCATATCATGATAATTCTTTTGTGCATTGTCTAACTGAATCTAATTGAAAAATCTGAAATGCTCATGGAAATGATTATAGTTTATCTCTAAATGCATTGCATATAAATGTCATGATGCATGATATGTCAAACTTCTTGTATGTTGTATTACACTGATTTGCATGACCACTGTGGTATATTAAATGGTAAGCTACCAAAAGGCAGGGAAATATGTCTGAAGGCTCTTACTATGTGTGAAGTGATCTTTTAGACCAAGTGCTCCGCCAAGTACCAAGGGTCAAGACTTCATATAGAGCAGTGCATTGCATAACATAAAATTTGAAAAACCTAAAAGGATATTCCATTGCATCTAGACAGGGAGAGCATTCTTGTTTGATCACTTCTTCATCTCTTGAACTCCTACTGTCTAGCAATCTGATTCATTCTCTTGGCAATTGTGTGGTTCACTTGAATTCACTACTGTTTCCACTTGTGTAGCTGTTCTGTCTGTACTCCATACTCAGCTATTGATTTCTAAACAACACTGTTCTAATGTTCACCCCTTATCTCATCATGATTACTTTCTGCTATTCTCTCAATAAAAAGGCTTTGTTGACTCCACTGATGTGCTGCAATGTCAATGTTGATTCATCATGAATGAGGAAAGATTTTAGTCACTGCACCTTAATCAAAAATCAGACATATTCTGAAAAGAAGAATCTTCTATTATACTGGCTTAAGAATGTCTGATATATCAAATTGATTTAAGACTAATGTATTCATTAAGCTTTGATCTAAAAGACATGAAAGTATCTGAATCATTTGCTTAATAAATCTTAACCAATTATCTCATATAACTTCATGCAAAACTTTCTGAAATCTGAAATTTTAAAGGACATGGCTATCTTTGGTTAAGATACATGTAGAAAGTATTGTTCTTAAACAATTCTGTGTACTGAGCTTTGTTTGAAAATTTAGAAAATATTTAAAAATTTTAAAATAAGAGCAATGATTTTGGTCACAGAAAAATTGGGGTGTCCATCAAAGAAATAGAGTAACCCTATGTCATGAAGTGCCATAATTACCTCTCTTATAAAAATGATTGAAAATCTGACAGAGCAATGGCATGGTTGTGTTGAGTAACTAGGGATTCTGGCCTCTGATCAAGGTGTCTCCTCATGTAAAAAGACACTCCTCATTGCTAACTCTGTTCTCCTTGAGAGGCAATATGCTTGTCACACTGAGTAATTGGGTCACTTCACCTAAGACGTGTTGTGCCTCACGTAAAAAGGTGTTGACTGAACCAAACTTGCTCAGGAAAAATAAGTGCTGATAAATAGAAAATTCTGAAAAACTAAAGGCAAATTTAGACACATTTTTTCTTATTTAATCTCAATATTATCTTGTGTAACTTCCATAGGTGACATTGAATTTAAATGAGTAAGATGGAAGGAGGTTAAACATGAATTTCAGATGAGTCTTTGGTTCACTATTATTAAAAGGTGTTTTAGATATGAGTATTGAATTTTCTTGATAAACTTTGAATACATCACTCTTAAATCATGAAAGTAAGTTTCAACTCATTCATAATCTATTATAATTGAAGAGTCTAAAATTCGGTCATCAAGATTTATGAATTTGGTGTGTTAACGAAAATCTTCTTCCTCATTTATTCACTGTGATTACAGACTGTGGTAATCCTTGAGTACCCATGTGTTTTGCTGATAGATGCTCATCACCTCTTTCACTCCATCTAATCAGGGGGAGCTTTCCTATCATGCTGAGTGTCTTTCATAAAGGGGGAGATCTAGTCAGCATTCTTGAGTGTCCCTGTGCTTTTGTTGATATTCTCCCTTCATCTCACTTGGTTTCAACCTTCAAAACGTTTCTGATCATTATTCTTTTCAGGGGGAGCTAATTGCCATTAAGGAGGAGCTTAGTCAAAGGGGGAGCTTTTAATTCACTCATCTTATGCAGTCTTATTCTTCCCTCTTCAACTAATGTCTTTTTGCTGAAGTCAAAGGGGGAGAAATATTTGATCAAGTCAGTATGACTCATAGTGTTGCCATCATCAAAAAGGGGGAGATTGTTGTGTCCCTATGATTTTGATGATAGCAAACACTATAGGTCATCATCTGTTGTGTCTGTAGATGAATCTGTTTGTGTTGCATATGTGAATGTTTCAATGAACATCTTATTTGAGTATCATTACATAGAACAGGCTGTGTGCATTGGTGCATTTCATAACTGCCATAAGTCAATGAATGTCTGCATTTCATAACCTTTTTTCTATGAATGTCTTGACTTAGACTCATGCATTTCATATCTACTCAGGTTAAGTCTGTACAACGGGTGTTGTCTGCACAGTCAGGTTAAGTCTGTACAACGGGTGTTGTCTGCACAGTCAGGTTAAGTCTGTACAACGGGTGTTGTCTGCACAGCCAGTGTATCACTCTCTCTCTGCACAGTCTATACATCCTTAGACAGCCTGCCTGAAGCCTGATAGCTGAAGTCTATACACTCATCTGCTGTTAATCGATCAAGTCTGTACAGCCAATGCATTTCATGCATCTTATGCATCATGTCAAAGTCTATACATTGTTCTGGTCGCTCTCAAGTCCATACAGTGTCTTGTCTGCACGTTACACAGTCTACACAATGCTGCAGGCTAAGTCTGAACGTTCTTCAAGCTAAAGTCTGTACACTCCTTATTTCTAAGTCTATACATTCTATCCTTCACACTAAGTCTGTACACGGTGGTCTTCAGTTACCCAGCAAGTCCATACATTGCTTCTAGCATGCACATTCACACTTCAAGTCTATACACTCGTTATCAAGCCTTCAAGTCTATACACTCTTGTGTGTCTACATTGCATTCACTTTCTATACACAACCTGTGTCTGCATTAGTTCATAAGTCTATACATTGTCTTCTGCACAAACACTAAGTCTACACATTGTAGCATGCACGATCAAACAAGCTTGTACACACTTCAGCACTTAAAGGCTGAACACTCTTTAGCAAGTCTATACACTCAGCGTCTCATGCTGTGTCTTAACACAATCAGCAAGTCGTATATTCGAGCGTCTCACGTTGCATCTCATTTTCATAGCAAGTCTGTACAGCCTTCAGTTGCATAACTCAAGTCTATACATTCGTCTGGATGCATAATGTGAAGTCTATACATCGTACAGCATGCAAGCCACTAAGTCTGTACATTGCTGAATTGCAAGAGTTCAAGTCTGTACATGCCTCATTTCATCAAGTCTGCACATTCATAGCAAAGCCTTGCTACTGGGAAGTCTATACATCGCATGGCACAGCATGCGTCCAAGTCTGTACATTGCATAATGCATGTGTTCAAGTCTATACATTGCTGAATGTAAGTGTGTACATTCACACCTTTACCTACGTTGTGTGAACGCAAGTCTATACATTGCGGTCTTCACCTACGTTCAAGTCTGTACAGCGTTCGCTTAAAGTCTATACAGCCAGTGTCTATACATTGCCTTGCCTCTCATGCATTTGCTAGTCTATACAGCACAACTAAGTCTATACACTATGTTGCATCGCATGCATTACCTAAAGTCTATACATCAGTTTGCTTTTTATCATGCATGCATTATAGCAAGTCTAAACATTGTTCTATCATACACGCAATCAAAGTATGTACATCCTTATGGCTGCATACATCAACTCTATACATCGTCTTCTAGCGTGCACACTAAGTCAATACAATCATGCTACATCATGTCTGTACACGCTTCAGTCTTGCATGTATGAAGTCTGTACATGGGTCTAGCTCTGCATTCATATAGTCTGAACAGTCAGTGTGTTGCTCGAACCAAGTCTACACATTGTCTCAGCACACACATGCAAAGTCTGTACACTGCATCTGGCAGTCTGCACAGTAAGTCTATACAACGTCCCACGGCAGCACTGCAATGTCTATACAGTGTGTCCCACAGCCTGCACAGCATGTCTATACAACGTCCAGCTGCCTGCCGCAAAGTCTGTACATTGCGTCCCACAGCATGCAGCAAAGTGTGTACATTGTTGCCAGCCTGCACGCAGCAAGTCTATACATCGCTGGCAGCCTGCACGCAAAGTCTGTACATTGCATGCACACTGCATTATTAAGTCTATACATTGCTGCTTGATTGAACTATGTACAGCCTATGTTGATTCTGCTGATCGACTAAACTCTTCATTAAACCTGTAGAGTCTGGGCACGTGATCCAAGGTTGGCACCTAGCACGTGATCCAAGATGCTAAGAAGCCGCCACGTGGACTGAAGCTAGGGCGAGAATCGAAGAGAGCATTAACCCTTTCCCCTGCTGCTATAAAAGGAAGCCTTCTTCCACTGAAGAAGACGGATGAAGTGGATGAAAGACAGAAGAAAAAGAGAAAAAGAGAGAGCATGAGTTGAGAAGAAGAAAAAGATTGAGAGATAGAGAGGTCGTGAAGAAGAAGAGAGCTTCATTGTCTTCACTGGAATTTGGATCAGATCCAATCCAGTTTGCTCCTGCGAGAGCTACTTTGTGCTTTTCATTTCTGCAGCTTTCTGTCGCTGTGATTTTTATCTCTTATTGTTTTCCTTTTACCTTGTTCTTCCGATTGCCGTGTTGGGGATCGGGTTCCTCATGTGGTTTCAGGAGAAGGGAGATTTGTTTCTCCGGTTTGCTGGTGACTTTGTGTCATCAGTGGTTCCCTCCTTTGTGGAGGAAGAGAGGTCCGAGACCTCTGGTTTGCAGGTGACTTGGTGTCACTTGTGCTTCCCTCTGGGCCTCAGAGGAAGGGAGACTTGGGTCTCCGGCTGTAGGTAGTAGTTGCTACTTATAGGTCCCCTCCTTGGTAGAGGAAGAGAGACTTCGGTCTCTGGCTTGCTAGTGACTATGTGTCACTAGTGGATTCCCTCCTGTGTGGAGGAAGAGGGGAGGTTGTTCCCCTGGTCAAGCTGTGTGACAGCATTTGTTGCAGACTGAGTCTGCTGTTCTAGCGTTGCTAGTGGAAGCCTCACTCCGATTTGGAGTGAGGGGTAGACGTAGGTCTGTGGACCGAACCACCTAAAAATCCTGGTGTCCCTTATGGTTTGATTTTCTTATGTGTTCATCTTATTGCTTCGCACATTAAATGTTTGCTTAGGATCGAGTGAAAGCTGCTTCTTTGTGTTGCTTTGCGAGATCCTTCTAAGTATCTTCAGAATATATATGCAACTGTTCTTTAAGTCCGCATATCTGAGCATTAGTTTTTAATTAGGCTATATTTTTAAGGGGAGATTCATTCACCCCCCCTCTGAATCTATCGCACCTGTCTCAACACGTCCTTCTAGAGACTTTCTAGTTAGAACACGATGCACGTGCTTGGTGGGAAGCCGTGGAAGCCACGCTTGGGAATAGGCGTGCCACGTGGAACAAGTTCAAAGAGTTTTTCAATAACAAGTATTTCTCAGATCGGGTTCAGGAAAAGAAGGCAGCTGATTTTGCTGCTTTGAAGCAAAGAAACTTGTCAATTGCGGAATACGAAGCACAGTTTTCTAGATTGTCTAAGTATGCACCACATTTGCTGTCCACTGAGAAGATGTAGGCTAAAAGATTTTTGAATGGTTTGAAGCTTCAGTACATCAATCAATTGGCATGATGGGGGCATCTCTCTCCCTTCACATTTTTCCACAGCTTCAATTGCTCGCCAGCATAGCTCCATTGTGTCCGTCATATTTTTCTGAGTCGTGTCATGTAATTTTCATATTTTATTTAAGTCATGTCATTGTAATTTTCTTTTTATTTGAGTCATGTACAAAGGTTAATGAGTCATCTACCTAGGTTAAGTGTCATTAGATTGTTTAGAATGGTTATTGGGCCCAATTCTTTGGGCTAGGCCCAGGGGCGCCTCTACCCCCTTGGTTTTTGGTCATTGTAGTAAGAGTCAGGGACTTTTGTAGAAATGTGGGTTGCCTATATATAGGACCCCATTTCCTTCATTTGAGTTAATGAATCAATGAATGAAAATTGCCATTTGAGAGTTCAAATTTCCTATTGGAGAGATTCCATTAGTTGGGTGAGAAACCCTTGGGAGTGATTCCCCCTATCCCCCCTCTCTCTCTCTACCTCTCTCTCTCTAATAAGTCATTTTCTCTCTCCTCCACTTTCTCTCTCTAAAACCTGCGCCCCTTTCTCTCTCCTCCCCTCCCAACCACCTTTCTCTCTCTTCCCCCCCTCCAATAACTCATCCCCAACTCCCCACCAACCCACCTTAACTCCACCCCAGCCCCAAGGGAGATTCCACCACTCCCCACTCCACCCTCCAACCACCAACCACCCACTCCCCTTTTCCAAGCACCCTCTCATCTCCCAAGGGAGAATTCCCACTCCCCAAGCCCCCTTTTACCTTCCCCACACACCTCTTCCCATCCCCCAAGACCAAAATTTAATCCCACCCTTAAACCTATTTTCAAATACCCTTTCCCTCTCACCCACCTTCCCAAATTCGTAGCTCCTCCTCCCACCACCTGTTAGACCCCCTTCCAG
Organism: Amorphophallus konjac; assembly: GCA_022559845.1. Taxonomy (NCBI): domain Eukaryota; kingdom Viridiplantae; phylum Streptophyta; class Magnoliopsida; order Alismatales; family Araceae; genus Amorphophallus; species Amorphophallus konjac. The sequence continues at coordinate 230,067,101 of CM040127.1, forward strand.
ACCCCATTCTTCCCTTCCCCCACCTTGGAACACCCCCTCATAGACCCCCTCACAGCCCGGGATTTCCCCACACTCATCCACCCCCATTTCCCCTCCCATATACCCCATTCCCTCCTGTCATCTTCAACCTACAGTTCCCAGTTACAGATCTGCAGAAGAGTAGCAGCTTGCAGAGGTGACTACGGTTTTCTCCGGATGTTTCTGAAGGATCAAAAGCCATCGTTGGAAGCGTCTCCCAGTTCTCTTCGCAACGGCGGTGGTCCCATCCCGTTCTGAGTTCGTGATCGCCCAGGGGAGTCATTCTTCCCCGACTGCGCAAAGCCTCCCTGGCAGGAGACCAGATCCGGAGTGGAAGCCCGACTGCGACGGTCCTACTTGGAATCTGATCGAGAGTTATTCTTCCAAAAGCTTCTACTATGAGTCTTATTTCTTCTCCAAAAGGAAGAGCTCAGTTTGGCATCCGGAACCAGGAGTTATCAATTTTCTCCCCCAGGTGCGCAGTTCTGCTTCCCCACAGTATGCACCAACCTCTCATCAGAGTTCAGAGCCCGCTGGTCTTCTCCGACAACGTTTGGCTTCCCTGCCAGTTTTTATTTGAAGAGGACCTGTCAACGGTTCCAACGGCTCCAGCGGCACCTGATTCTGAGTTCAGGAGCGGTCGTGGCATCCTCTTCTTCCTGCTGTTGGAAACTTGAAGCTATCAGAACAGAGAGTCTGCCACCCTGTTCAAGCCCCGACCCCGACCAGCAGCGGTGCCCAAAGAAATCAAAAAAATTCAAGCATCATCTCGATCCAGCTACGAAGAATCTCCAAGTGGTCTCGTCATCGGAAAAATTCTAGAGTGGCCACAGCATTGTGATAACCATCAGTCAGTCCTGAAGCACAAATAGCGGACAGAACCGACGTCGGCTTCCTTGTTGATCGCTAGTTCGGTGTCACCCCTCCCCACTTGGCCGGCTGAAGGCCCCTCCCTGTGTGGAGGTAGTTTTGGATGTAATATCAGTTGACCCCCACCCCTAGATCCCCCCCCCCCTTGCATGGGATGTAGTGTTGTAACAATTTGAGCAGGTCAAGCTACCCCGACGCGGCGTGTGGGGAACCCACGCTTCCCCGCTCGCCCACGTCTCCGAGCGGGACCAGTTTCTTCAAACCGGTCCAGTAAGTGCTCCACTCCTAGCTCCATTTAGTGCTTGTTCTTTCTAATATTAGTTCATAAACTCCGCTAGCCGTGAGAGTGAGAGCCCGATCCTTGAGCTCCTTGCTTCAAGAGATCACCGTGGGGTGAGGAGTGTAACCCGTGCCTTGGCACCTCATCGGCTCCCTTGAATTGGGCTGCCATTACCCTTGGGAATTAACCTAGGCCTTGTTGGCCCTCTACCAGCAAGGGCTCAGCCCTCACAACCTCTCCTTGGCATTTCCAAGCTACCCCGGGTCTTGGGTGAGCATCAGGTGAGCGGTCGCCATTATCGGTCCGTTTGAATTATAAATTGTGCTTGTTCATTTTTGTCCAAGGGTGTGTCACATCAATTGGTATCAGAGTAAGTCATTGACTTGTCTCTACAAGTCAAGTCCTAGGGCATGCTTGCATTGGAGTCATCATCAATCCGACCCTTGCATTGATCCCCCCGATCATCATGGCCACCTCCTACTTAGCCTACTCACCACCCATGGACTTCATCCTAGATAGGGATATTACCTTTGACGGATCACGTTCTAGTGACTATCTTAGGTGGGAGGCTACCATAGAAAAGTACTTTGAAAAGACTTGGGTATATGGATCCGCGAGAGTCCGAAAGGCCAAGGGACGGTTTCGGGGTCAAGCCAAGAGTAAGTGGGAACACATAGAGGGATTAAGAAGGGTTAGGAGGCAAGAGCCCATTTCCTCATGGGATGATATGAAAGTAGAACTTAGAAAGATCTACATCCCCAAACATTCCCACCTCTCCTACTCAAGCACCCCTAACCCGAGGAGCACTACCACTCCTCCATCCCCACCCGGCCAACTTGAGATCGACCTTTGGTCTCCACCCCCACCACCCCCAACAAATCACCTCTCAACCATCATAACTACACTTCGCAACCAAGTCCTCTCCCTTAAGACCCAAATAAACCAAGCATCCACCTCTCCACCAAATTCCCTAAGGGTCCCCACAATCCAACCAAAACCCCCTTCTGCAAACCTCACTATCCAAACTTAATTGGCCCCCACTTCCCCCCCTCCACAACCGGCCGATCCCAGGGGGAAGAGACCCCTAACCGACCCGGTTTCCCCAATAAGGACCACCACTCACCGTATTCTCACCATTCAAACCCAAGTGGACCCCGTGTCCATCCCTCCACCTAGACCCATGACGGCCACCACCACCCAACCCACAATCCCTCACCAAACCCATACCCCACAATTCCCCTTGGTCCCCACCACTATCCCTCCATCATCCCCTAATAAGGGTAAACTCCCCCAATCAACCCAAACTGAACCAACCCACCTTCCACTTCTAACCCCAACCCTACCCCAACCTAGGCCACCACTACTTCCACTCCCAACCCAAGTTCGACCTCACTCACCACCCCGGGTACACCATGCCCCAACCATCATCACCCCATCTCCAAAAGACCTTCACATTCCCTTGAGAAAGAAGGCCACACCCACTCACATAGGAATAGTTGATAGCCCAGACCCTCTCCCCGCCCATAAGGAAGTCCGAGTTCACACCAATGGTGAGGAAGAGCCTCAACCCTTCACCACTTCAAATAATCTTGATCTTCAAGAGCCACAAATCATCACAAAAGGCACTATAATCATATATGGGCCCCTAGCTAGATGGCTAAAGGAGAGACCAATTCACCCCATCATGTCGTATGTTTGCCCTCCCATAGAGCAAAACCTTCCCATTATACCCTTCTCATCCTATCACACCATAATCCAAACATCCTACCAAGTGGAAACCTTAGAGGACCTTCTTAAGGGCTTAGCATGGCAATTAGAGTTGACTGGCATGTTGACTCCCATGACCCAACAACCTAGGAGCCTAGACCTCCTACACCTATGTATTGGGTCCATCACCTCAATGTGCACCATGGGTTGCTACACTAGTGACCTCCTATTATTCCTCCCTATACCCGATGAGTCCGATGCTATCCACGAATTGGAGTTGCTTATCTCGGGTAGAACGTCGAGCCCTCCACTCATGGCCGACCCACTCACAAAGAACTTCGGCCCAATTGTCTCATTAGAGGAGGATGACCCACCACCACTTGAGGATCTTGAGGACATAGGGACCCTCCCCCTCGATAACCCTTTTTATGATCCCTTTGATCCCTTCCAATGGGGGTCAAAGAACCCATGGGACCCAACCACCATATCCACCACCCACATTTCCCTATCCCAACCCACCATGTTTGACCCAATCCACCCCATCCTAGACCCGGGTTACACCTTGGGAGCCATGACCTTGGGCTACATATCCCTATGTAATAAGGTTGTGTCCCACCCCATGACGACCACCTTCTTAGATCCATTCGATCCTTTCCAATGGGAGTTCAAAGGTTGTCCCACACCTATACACATGGAAGTCACCTTTGGAAAAAGCATGCATGTGTCTAGGCTTACCACACCCCTTGGCATGAACACTATATTGGGTCCATTCATTCATATCACCCACATGTCAAGTAGAAAGTATGAGTGGTCCATATTCGGATGTCATGGTCCACCTTCATTCATCATGGGTCTTAAGCATGTCAAAGGCATCTACGGATGTCCGGGTCCGCCAATATTTATCACCAATTTACATGATAGGGCCACCTACGGGTGCCCCGGCCCACCTAGGCTGACCAAAGTCTACACTGCATCATTACATGATAGGTCTACTTTTGGTTGCCCAAGTCCACCCATCACCCCTAGAATGTCTGCATTCACAACATTGCATAAAGAGATCCGCAAGCACATTAGCAGGAAGAATGTGACTTATAAAAGGTTGGCCGACTCTCATCGACGTCACCAAAATTTCCACGTGGGTAACTTTGTGATGGTGAGGACGGAGAAGCTCTCCCCAGGAGACATCTCCAAATTGATACCTCGTGGGGCTGGTCCCTTCCAGGTTATGAGGTACATTGGCACTGAGTTATATCTTCCCGAGAAATATGGGGTAAGTCCCATATTCAATGTCGCCGACCTAGTGCCATATAAGGGACCCACGGTGGTACCCAGTGAGCATATTGAGCCTATTCCTTCCCTTGAGAGAGCACCCATCTGTGAGGAGAGACCACCAGCCAAGAGAGCCCAGCGTGAGCAAATTGAGCAAATATTGGATGAACATGTCACTACCATCAGGAGCAAGGTGTATGAGCGCTATCTCATCGGGTGGACGGATCGGTCTCCTTCGGATGACTTATGGGCGATATCACTTATACACCCTCCAAGGAGGGAAGGACTCTTACGCGACGGAGTCGAGTTCTCCGCACCCCGGGAGTATGATGGGGGCATCTCTCGCCCTTCACATTTTTCCACAGCTTCGATTGCTCGCCAGCATAGCTCCATTGTGTCCGTCATATTTTTCTGAGTCGAGTCATGGAATTTTCATATTTTATTTGAGTCATGTCATTGTAATTTCCCTTTTATTTGAGTCATGTACCTAGGTTAATGAGTTATCTACCTAGGTTAAGTGTCATTAGATTGTTTAGAATGGTTATTGGGCCCAATTCTTTGGGCTAGGCCCAGGGGCGCCCCTACCCCCTTGGTCTTTGGTCATTGTAGTAAGAGTCAGGGACTTTTGTAGAAATGTGGGTTGCCTATATATAGGACCCCATTTCCTCCATTTAAGTTAATGAATCAATGAATGAAAATTGTCATTTGAGAGTTCAAATTTCCTATTGGAGAGATTCCATTAGTTGGGTGAGAAACCCTTGGGAGTGATTCCCCCTATCCCCCCCTCTCTCTCTACCTCTCTCTCTCTAATAAGTCATTTTCTCTCTCCTCCAATTTCTCTCTCTAAAACCTGCGCCCCTTTCTCTCTCCTCCCCTCCCAACCACCTTTCTCTCTCTTCCCCCCCTCCAATAACTCATCCCCAACTCCCCACCAACCCACCTTAACTCCACCCCAGCCCCAAGGGATATTCCACCACTCCCCACTCCACCCTCCAACCACCAACCACCCACTCCCCTTCCCCAAGCACCCTCTCATCTCCCAAGGGAGAATTCCCACTCCCCAAGCCCCCTTTTACCTTCCCCACACACCTCTTCCCATCCCCCAAGACCAAAATTTAATCCCACCCTTAAACCCATTTTCAAATACCCTTTCCCTCTCACCCACCTTCCCAAATTCGTAGCTCCTCCTCCCAACACCTATTAGACCCCCTTCCAGACCCCATTCTTCCCTTCCCCTACCTTGGAACACCCCCTCCTAGACCCCCTCACAGCCCGGGCTTTCCCCACACTCATCCACCCCCATTTCCCCTCCCATATACCCCATTCCCCCCCATCATCTTCAACCTACAGTTCCCAGTTGCAGATCTGTAGAAGAGTAGTAGTTGCAGAGGTGACCATGGTTTCCTCCAGACGTTTCTGAAGGATCAAGAGCCATCGTTGGAAGCGTCTCCCAGTCCTCTTCACAACGGAGGTGGTCCCATTCCGTTCTGAGTTCGTGATCGCCCAAGGGAGTCATTCTTCCCCGACTGTGCAAAGCCTCCCTGGCAGGAGACCAGATCCGGAGTGGAAGCCCGACTACGGCGGTCCTACTTGGAATCTGATAGAGAGTTCTTCTTCAAAAAGCTTCTACTATGAGTCTTCTTTCTTCTCCAAAAAGTAGAGCTCAGTTTGTCATCCGGAACAAGGAGTTATCAATTTTCTCCCCTGGGTGCGTGGTTCTGTTTCCCCACAGTCTGCACCGACCTCTCATCAGAGTTCAGAGGCCATTGGTCTTCTCCGACAACGTTTGGCTTCCCCTCCAGTTTTTATTCAAAGAGGACCCGTCAACAGTTCCAACGGATCTTCTGGCACCTGATTTTGAGTTCGGGAGCGGTCGTGGCATCCTCTTCTTGCTGCTGTTGGAAATCTGAAGCTGTCAGAACCGAGGGTCTGCCACCCTGTTAAAGCCTCTACCCCGACCAGCAGCGGTGCCCAAAGAAATCAACAAAATTCAAGCATCATCCCGATCCAGCTATGAAGAATCTCCAAGTGGTCTCGTCATCGGAAAAATTCTGGAGTGGCCAAGCATCGTGATAACCATCAGTTAGTCCTAAAGCACAGAGATCGGACAGAATTGACGTCGGCTTCCTTGTTGATCGCTAGTTCGGTGTCACCCCTCCCCGCTTGGCCGGATGAAGGCCCCTCCCTGTGTGGAGGTAGTTTTGGATGTAATATCAGTTGACCCCCACCCCTATACCCCCCCCCCCTTGCATGGGGTGTAGTGTTGTAACAATTTGAGCAGGTCAAGCTACCCCAGCGCGGCGTGTGGGGAACCCACGCTTCCCCGCTCGCCCACGTCTCTGAGTAGGACCGGTTTCTTCAAACCGGTCGAGTAAGTGCTCCACTCCTAGCTCCATTTAGTGCTTGTTCTTTCTAATATTAGTTCATAAACTCCGCTGGCCGTGAGAGTGAGAGCCCGATCCTTGAGCTCCTTGCTTCAAGAGATCACCGTGGGGTGAGGAGTGTAACCCGTGCCTTGGCACCTCGTCGGCTCCCTTGAATTGGGCTGTCATTACCCTTGGGAATTAACCTAGGCCTTGTTGGCCCTCTACCAGCAAGGGCCCAACCCTCACAACCTCTCCTTGGCATTTCCAAGCTACCCCGGGTCTTGGGTGAGCATCGGGTGAGCGGTCGCCATTATCGGTCCGTTTGAATTGCAAATTGTGCTTGTTCATTTTGGTCCAAGGGTGTGTCACATCATGGCACCCTTGGAAATCCATGTCTATGCAGAGATTGTAAGGAAAGCACAAGTTTTCGAGGACACGATGGAAATGACTGACCGGATAAGAGGTCGGGATAAGAAGAAGGAGCAGACTACCAGTTCTGGGAACTTTAAACCCAGTAAACGTCAGAAGAGGCCCAATGGCGGGCCGGGTTTTTCTAAAAATAAGAAACCCAGGGAAGGTGAGAAAAAGGTTGGACCAGCTGTGCCATCCAAGGTATTTTACAAGTATTGTGACCGTCTAGGTCACAAGATGGAAGAGTGTTGGCGCAAGTTTGGCGCTTGTTTGAGGTGTGGTAGCAGGGACCACCGAATCCCAGAATGTCCCCTTGTTAATGAACCATCAGCATCTGATAAGTCGAAAGGAAGTTTCAAGCGGCAGGGCAAGCTCCAATCCCTCCAGGAGGCAGAAACTGAGACCCAGGCCACCGAGGAAGGAGGTATTGTCGAAGGTACTCTTACTATTCTTTCCAAGCCAGCATTTATACTTTTTAACACTAGAGCCACTCATTCTTTTATATCTCTGAAATTTGCTAAGACCTTATCTGTAAAACCGGTGTTATTGGATTTGCATCTTATGATATCCACCCCTATTGGTTCGGGATCCAAGATTAAATATTATTATCCTTCCAGTAAGGTCTTGATTAATGGTTGTAATTTATCTGTCGATTTAGTATGCATGAAGATGAAAGATTAAGACGTGATCTTAGGGGCTGATTGGTTATCTAAGCATGCTGCTAGTGTTCATTGTAAGTCAGGAATAGTGTCTTTCCCTCGACGCCCTGAGCTTTCTTTCTCTGGCTCAAGGCAATCCAAGTCTATGCCGCTCATCTTGGCACTTCGGGCGGATAAGTTATTAAGGAAGGGATGTCAAGCATTCTTGGCATTGATTTCTTTAACTGATAAGAAGGAAGTGGTGTTGAGGGATATCCCTATTGTTCAAGATTTTCCAGAGGTGTTTCCGGATGAATTGCTAGGTCTTCCCCCAGAAAGGGAGGTGGTTTTCTCTATTGATATGATTCTTGGCGCTTCACCTATTTCCATAGCTCCCTATTATATGTCCCCTGCTGAGTTAAGAGAACTGAAGGTGCATTTGCTAGACTTGCTAGAAAGAGGGTTCATTCATCCGAGTACTTTCTCATGGGGTGCTCCTGTTCTTTTTGTAAGGAAGAAAGATGGTTCTTTGAGACTATGTATCGATTATCGTCAGTTGAATCAGCTCACCATGAAGAATAAGTACCCATTACCAAGGATCGATGAATTATTTGATCAGATATCTAGAGCCCAGCATTTCTCAAAGATCGATCTCAGATCTGGGTATCATCAGTTGAGGATAAAGGATGAGGATATTTTTAAGATGGCATTCTGTAGCAGGTATGGGCATTTTAAATTTGTTGTGATGCCGTTTAGACTAACAAATACTCCTGCAGCTTTTATGCAGTTACTGAATAGTGTGTTTCGGCCCTACTTAGATCAGTGGGTCGTGGTATTCATCGATGATATTTTGATATATTCAAGGAGCAAGGAGGAGCATGAAAAGCACTTGAGAATGGCGTTACAAATATTAAAGGATCATCAGGTATACACCAAATTCAATAAATGTGAGTTCTGGTTACAAGAGATATCTTTTCTAGGGCACATTATTTCTAAAGTGGGAATCGCAGTAGACCCTTCTAAAGTTCAGGTTGTACGTAATTGGGAAAGACCTGTGAATGTAACTGAGATCAGAAGTTTCTTAGGCTTAGCATGCTATTACCGAAGGTTCATTAAGGATTTCTCCAAGATTACAATACCCTTGTCAAGGTTAACTCGTAAGGAGAATCGATTTGAATGAACAGATGATTGTGAGAAGACCTTTCAGACTTTGAAGGAGTGCTTGACCACTACCCCAATTTAGCCTTGCCCTTAGGTGAGGGAGGTTTTGAAGTTTATACTGATGCTTCAAGAGTCGGTTTAGGTAGCGTATTGATGCAACGAGGGAGAGTGATAGCTTATTCCTCCAGGCAGTTGAGAAAACATGACGAGAATTATCATGTTCATGATTTGGAGTTAGCAGCTGTTGTGTTTGCTCTTAAGATATGGAGGTATTATCTTTACAGAGAAACTTTCACAGTGTACTCATACCATAAGAGCTTAAGGTATCTATTTTCTCAAAATGAGTTGAACATGAGACATAGAAGGTGGCTGGAGTACTTGAAGGATTTTGACTTCTTCATTGAATATCATCCCGAAAAAGGGAATGTTATAGCAGACGCTTTAAGCAGGAAGCCGACAGCTAGATTAGCCAGTTTGATGCTTCAAGAGTGGAAGTTGTTAGAACAGTTTGCTAGTCTAGATATTACAGAAAAGGAAGATCGAATCTTGGTTACTCATGTCCAGCTTCGTTCAGAATTGCTTGCAGAGATTGAGCAGTTGCAGGATAATGACCCAGTGCTAGTTGAAATTTTGCAACAAATGGCTAGTCGACCAGATTTTATGTTAGCTGATGATGGGAGGTTGTTATTTTGAGGGAGAACTTGTGTCCCTGATTCTATGGAAATAAAGAGGAAGATTCTTGAGGAAGCTCACAGATCTAGGTATACTATACATCCAGAAGCTACAAAGATGTATTGAGATTTTAAGAGAACTTTTTGGTGGCCGAACATGAAGCAAGAAGTGGCCGATTTTGTGAGCAGGTGTTTAGTATGTCAACAAGTTAAAGCAAAGCATTTCAGGCCTGCTGGGAAAGTAAAGCCTCTTGAAATACCACAATGGAAGTGGGAAAATGTCAGTATGGATTTTATTATGGGTTTGCCCAGAACGCGAGGAGGCCTTGATGGAATTTGGGTGATCATTGACCGACTAACGAAGTCCGCACACTTTTTACCTATTAAATAAAAATGTACTATGGATGTTTTAGCCTCCCTGTACATGAAGGAAATAGTGAGATTACATGGAGTTCCTGTATCTATCATATCTGACAGAGATCCCAGGTTTACATCTCACTTTTGGAAAGGACTGCAAGCATCATTAGGAACTCGTTTGAACTTTAGTACTGCTTTTCACCCTCAGATTGACGGGCAGACTGAGAGAGCAAATCAGATTGTTGAAGACATGTTGAGAGCCTGCATGATTAATTTTGGAGGCAGTTGGCATGAACATTTACCTTTGATTGAGTTTGCATACAATAATAGTTACCAATCTAGCATTCAGATGGCACCGTTTGAAGCTTTGTATGGCAGGAGTTGTAGATCCCCTCTTTGTTGGGAAGAGGTTGGTGAAAAGCAATGGCTCAGACCAGATCTTATCTCAAAATCATCCAAGAACATTCAAGTTATCAGAGACCGTTTGAAGATCGCTCAGTCCAGACAAAAGAGCTATGTAGATAATAGAAGAAGGGAGTTAGAATTCCAGATTGGAGAACATGTACTTCTGAAAGTCTCACCATCAAAAGGAATTAGAAGATTTGGAATTCGAGGCAAGTTAAGCCCAAGGTTTGTTGGCCCATTTGAAATCTTTAAGAGGGTAGGCGAAGTTGCCTATAGATTGGCCTTACCACCACAGTTAGCAGGCATTCACAATGTGTTCCATGTATCTATGCTTCGGAAGTATCTGTATGACCCTTCGCACATCATCCAACATGCTAATTTGGAATTGAAGGAAGACTTATCTTATGAAGAGAAGCCTATCAAGATATTGGACATCAAGCGACAGCAACTCAGGAATCGATCCATCCCGATGGTCAAGGTCCAGTGGAGTCGGCGTGGAACGGAGGAAGCAACGTGGGTGTCCGAGGATGCAATTAGGAAAGTATATCCCGAATTGTTCTAAAGGTTAGTTGTTATAGATTCAGTGAATTTGGGGGACCAAATTTCTTAAAGTGGGGGAGGTGTAGCATCCTGAATTTTTATTATAATATCCCCATATAAATTAATTAATTACTTTTTGGTTCAACTTATAAAGAAATTATTAAAAATCTGGAAAAATATGTATCTAATGTAAAATTAAATTTCTAGCAACTTTGTCTTTAGGTAAGAGCCCAAAATAAAATTGGTTAAGGCCCAATTTTGCATTTTAGCAATTTTTCGTTGGTTTAGGAGACCTAATTTAACCATCTTGATTGGGTCCAATTCTAGCCCATTTGCACTCCAATTTGAGCCAAATCCTAGTCCATTGTGAGGTCCATGTTTTCCATTCGAAAACCCTAGGTCTAGACTCTTCTACTGGCGACGGCGGCGGTACGATTAGAACCTCATCCGAAGTTTTCACCGGAGTTCCTTCATTGGACTCTTTAACCAAATTCGATCGCTAGAAGTCCCTATAGGTTCTTTATATTGAGGGCTTCCGACCCTCTGGAGCCCTATTTGCACCAGCGGCAGGTGGCATGACCGATCGTGACCGGACGAGGGAGAATTTGGCCGTTTTAGGAGCGGTACCTAGGGTTCCGACGACCCTCTTTTCTTCCTCCTTTTTTCTTCAAGCAAAGGTAGGTGTCTCTCAGGCAAAACAAAATTCTAATTATACCATCTTGTTCACCTTTCTGAGCCCTTTCTTTTGATACCTAAGTGCTTACATTTCATGCATCATGCTGCCCTAATTTCATGTTTTACTCCGAGGTATACACAAAGGGTAACTTCCATGTTAACTAGTCTTATGTTAAATTTAATCATTTTAGGTCTTAATCAAAGCATGCCATCTTATACGATTTTTAATGCTCTTTCTAATGGTAGTATTTTCCTTAATTTTTGTTCACTCTATCATGAGAAATCAATGTTTTTAACATAGCATGTCGAGATTCGCCATCGGCAGGTCTCGGGTTGAGTTGACGGTTCTTTCAGTGACCGCTATACCTCTGGCGGTTGCACGATAAACCACCACTAGGGTCTGGCGGCCCCACGATAAACCGCCACAAAGCCTGCATTTTTAAATTTATATAATTGATGTATATTTATTTTCTGATATGAAACGGCCCCATGATAGACCGCTTTACGCTTATGGCGGCCCATATATAGGCCGTTTCTTTCCTCTGGCAGGGTGTTTTAAACTATAATTCATGCATTTTTAACCCAGAACTTACTATGTTTTGATATGACATCTTGACCTGTAACAATGTAGAACATGATATTAATGGTTAGAGGCATAATTTCCATTACTTTCCATGAAAGTTGTTGACAATCATCCGTTAAATGATCATGTTAAACTTGATAAAAGCTTGGTTAATAATCTTGTCAATTTTGAACCTTGCTATTATAAATTGTTATATTATGATCTTGGCATTATTGTTTGATAGTCATGCCACTCCGATGGGATTGACTGGCCGCATCGTCTCGTTTTCTGTGTTTCATTTAGCCTTAATCTTGTAATAGTTGGGACTCTCCGTCGGATATTCCTTCCGTCGGACTAGGACCACTATTATGAGACCTCCGTAAGACCCTGTGAGCCTGGGATTCCCACCAGGATGTCAGGCGGGTTGTACCCCAAAGACCTGAACCCATGAACGTGATGTGATTCATGTTTTGAGCCAGTCCAAACTGGACTGATCTGTGACCGTAACGGCCCATCTTGGGACCGCTAAGTGACTTTGGCGGCCCAAGGTAAGACCGCTACTATTTTCCTGGCCTGGTTAGTAATGGGCTTGTTTTTGTCAGATCCTTTGAGCCCATTCAGTTCTAACCTGGACCAATATGTTATTTTAGCTAGTGGGCTGAACTCTTGTTCGGACCCTTCTAACTCAGGCTGAAGTAAGGACCCTTTTTGGGTTAACTCTAAAGCCTACTGATACCTAACCATTAGCGGCCTAATGTTAGATCGTCAATGTCACCGTAGCGGCCCAGTTATCGATCGCTACAGCTGAGATTTAGTATGTTTTCCCCAGTTGATGGGGGCATCTCTCGTCCTTCCCATTTTTCCACAGCTCCGATTGTTCAACGGCATGGTTCCATTGTGTCCATCATATTTTTTTGAGTCGAGTCATATAATTTTCTTATTTTATTTGAGTCATATCATTGTAATTTTCCTTTTATTTGAGTCATGTACCTAGGTTAATGAGTCATTTACCTAAAATGTTTGTCATTAGGTTGATTAGGCTAGCTAATGGGCCCAATCCATTGGGATAGGCCCATGGGTGCCCCCTACCCCTTGGTTATTTGTCATTGTGTCTAGAGTAAGAGACTTTTTTAAATTGTGTGTTGCCTATATATAGGACCCCCATCTCCCCATTTGAAGTTAATCAATCAATGAATGAAATCTGAGAATTTATTCTAACCTAATTGTTCTTGTGGTGAGAAGCCATTAGAGTGGAGTGAGAAGCTCCCCTCCCCTCTCTCTCTCCTCTGTCTCTCTCTCTCACTCTCTCTCTCCAAGAAGAGGAGGGTGCCCCCCTCTCTCTCTCCTCCCCTCCCTCTCTCTCCTCCACATCATCAACCCTCTCTCTCCCCCTCATTATTCATCCTCCCAACTACCCCCAACCCTCATTACTCCACCCCTAGTCCCAAGAGAACCTCCACCAATCCATACTCCACCACCTAACCACCAACTACCCAATCCCCTTCCCTAAGCACCCTCTCATCTCCCAAGGGATAATTACCCACTCCCCAAGCACCCCTTCCCTTTCCCAACACAACCCCTCACATCCCCAAGACAAAAAAATTAATCTCACCATTAAACCCATTTCCAAATATCCTTTCCCTCTAACCCACCATCCCAAATTCGCAACTCCTCTCTCACCCACTGTAAACACCTCATTCCAGCCCCCATTCTCCCCTTCCCAAACCTTGGAACACCCCCTCCCAGACCCCCTCACACCTATAGGTTGCCCCCATACACATCCACCTCATTTCCCCTCACATATACCCCATTTCCCCCCATCATCTTCAACCTGCAGTTCTCAGTTCGGAGGAAGCGGAGAATCTGCAGATTGTAGAGGCTGTCCCATCATCTCCTTGATGAACCTGGTGGAAAGTTCTATATTGCTGGAAAGATCGTCAAGTCAGCTTCGCAACCGTGGTGGTCTCGTCCATGTCCGAGTTCGTAGCTGCCCGGAGGAGCCATCTTTGCCGACTGCACTTCTTCCTCCTGATAGTCAACCTGAAGCAATGTTCAGAGACTGCCACGTCCATCCTCTTGAGGATCTGGAGGCGGGACTTGTCTGGGAGCTTCTACAACGAGCCTACTTCGAGGAACAAGAAGCGGAACCCCGTTCGGCATCCGGAGCAAAGATTTATCAATTTTCTCCTCCAGGTGCACAGTTCTGTCTCCTCTGGAACAGAACAGACCCTTGTCCACTATTTGAGCTCTCCCCGTCTTCTACGACATCCTATGGCATCCCCATTGATCTCATTTCGAAGAGGACTCAACAACGGTTGCAACGACCATCACCACGCCTGATTCCGAGCTCTGGAGCACCCGTAGCGTCTTCGTCTTCCAGCTACAGTCGTGCTGCGATAGTCAGAACAAGAACTCAGGGTACCTGTTCGCGCCTCTGCCCCGACCAGCACAGTCAACGAGGAAATTCCAAAAAAATTGGACGTCTTCCGGGGTCACCTACAAAGATTCTCCAGCTGGTCTCATCACCAAAAAAATTTGACAGTGGCTTCAGCGGCGTGAACTTCAACTGTCTGTCCCTGGTTCCTAAGAATGGGCAGAGTCGGTAACCTCCATCGTTTAGCTTCTATTTTAGTCTTTCCCTTCCCCGCCTGGTCGGCTGAGCGCCCCTCCCTGCGTGGAGGTATATTTTGGTTGTAATCCAATTCCCCACCCTTAGTCCAACCCCCTTGCAAGGGGCGTAGTGGAAGTAATTTGATTTAATTAGGTTGAAGCTTCATCAGCGCGGCGTGCGGGTGCATACCCACGCCTCCTCGCTCGCCATCGTCTCCGGCCGGGATCGGCGTCTTCATGCTAATCAGGTGAGCTTCTACCCCCCCCTCCCTTTGCTGATTAATCTTGCTTAATTAGTATTGCTTCTTAACTCCGTCGGACAGTGAGTGAGTGCCCGTTCTGTATTTGCTTATAATTGAGTGGCTATCGCGGGTGAGTTGTGACAGTGACCCTTCAACCCATGCCTTCGGCGTGCTGACCGCCCACGAATTTGGGCAACCCCTGGCCCTTAGGGGTCCTCCCCAAGCCATTCATATCCTTGGAAACCTCCGGTCCAACCTCGGACCCTCACCCCATTACTGGTCCACCTACGGACCCGAGTGTGCCAAACGCGAGTGAGTCCGCTTGTGTGACATTGCCAAGTCGTTGCGTTACTTGCAACTTAGGTCCTAGTTTGCGTTATTTTATTGTTGTCTTAGCAGTCGTATCAAGGATGGCCTTGAACTGCAAAATCTTGCTTGATCCTTGTTCACTTAAGACTCCTAGTCTTTCTACCTGATGTTCATTCCAACATTATTGGAATTTCTCTTGATCTTAGAAGTAAGTTCGTAAGCTTAAACCTTGGAATTCTTGGCCATTTAATGTGGTGAATGTCTTGACTAGGATCTATGATCTAATCTTTCAATGCTAACGCATCATAAAGGGCCCGATCTGGTCCTGGGAGGAGCGCCCGAATGTACTTGTGCCCAGGGAGTTTGTAATGACAAGGTGTGGCCTTACACCGAAGTGCATGTCTACTGTGATTGGTCTAAGACATTCCACTACTACTCAATTACTTGAAATTCTTGCATGACATGATATGCGTGCTTGTTATGGCCAATTCCATCTATCATTTACGTGTAATTTCATGAAAAGTTCTGGTTATACTTGTGTTTATTCTTTACATGAAAGTCCGTATTTATTTTCCTATCTATTTTCTGTCATTTCTTCACTATCATTCTTTTATTCATGATAAATTGGTTAATCACTTTAACTATGCCTGATGATAGAGATATAAAATCCTACTGAGCTTTACTCACCCCTACTTTCCAATCCTTTTAGGTAGTTTGGATGAGGACGTGCGCTCTGATGGGGACGGGAACGAGTGATTCCAGGAGCGAGCCATTTAGATTTATGTTCAAGTCATGTTCTAGATTAGTTGTTGAGTTTTGTTATTCTAAAGTTGATGTATTTTCTTCCTTTGAGCATTGATGAGTTAGAAGTCCACAAGGAGTCTGGTGTAATTAAATACTTTCTCTTATTATTATTATCAATAAAGTTGGGTTAATTATTTTCTTCATTATTATCCTGGTGGTTTGGTCTCTTGTGGCAGTGTATGCTCTGATTGACATGAATGATATAAACTGCTACGTTCTGATTTTTTACCTCGTGGTGTGACAGGCACCCAGCCTTCTCCAGCACTCATCCGCCTTATGTCCATGCTTCTCACAATATTTGCATAGTTCCTTTGATGATGCAATGACCGGGATGATTTGTTTCTCAAATGATCTCAGCCTCTCGTCCTTTTGAAAATTACGTCCATCCTTATTGAAATTACGCCCATCTTTATTGAAGTTACGCCCATCAAAATTTGGTCTCTTCTTCCCGAAGGAGGGATTGAAATTACCAGATCCAATAACTTGCTCGTTCTTGGCATCTCTTCCCAAGATGCGATCAGACAACTCTGTTGCATCTTCCAGGAGTTGGGCTCTTCTCACCGCATCAGTGTAAACTTGGATATCCATCGGGGTGAGTTGAGTAATGTACTGCGGCTTCAAACCATTTAAAAACCTTCTTCCCTTCATCTTTTCTGTACCCACAAGGTGTGACGCGTACCGAGATAGTCTCGCGAATTGGGCTTCATATTCCGCCACCGACAAACTTCTTTGTTTCAAGGAAGCGAACTCAACGGCCTTCCTTTCTTGCACCCGATCGGAGAAATATTTGTTGTTGAAGTGCTCCATGAACTCCTCCCACAACACATGATCGTGAAGTAGAGTTGCTTCGATTGACTCCCACCAAGCATGGGCATCCTTTTCTAGTTGAAAATTGGCGAGTATGACCTTTTCCTCATCAGCACATTGCATGACTCAGAATATCCTCTCGATTTCCTTTACCCAATGTTCGGCCTCATCCGGGTCCGTGGACCCAGCGAACTTGGGAGGGTTCATACTCTTGAAATTCCTATGTAAATCTCTAGCTCCTCGGTTTGCTCCTCCCTGAGCAACATGATGTAGAGCTTGGGTAAACCTTGCACCATCCTTTGCATCTCGCGCCATTGAGCTCTCTCGGCAGCCATTGGTGAAAATTAAACCTGCAAATGCAACTACAAAACTTAGGCATTTTGTTTATTTCTTGATTAATCATTCTTTAAAATCTAGCCCATGGCTCTACCCAATCTTACCGGGAAGGTTCAAGACACTATCAAATTTATAGATCAACATCTAGAACTTATATCAAGGGAAACCTAGGGATTATGAAACCTAGGCTCTGATACCACAAAGACTGTCACGTGCTGACGCGGAATATCGAGGCGCGACGAGTCATACATTCGTGTCGATCAGAGCATGTATAATAGGGTCCAAACCACAAGAAGAGATAAGAAGAAAAGATAATTCTATTTCATCGAAATAAAGTTTTAAAACATTCTTAAGCTTTAAGAGGCATAATACAACTTCCAAGTACATAATTCTAGCAAGAGCAATCGCTCATAAACCTAGGTAACTAAGGTAAACTTGATCCCTCGTTCACTATAACCCATTCCCATGAGTTTGGGGTTCATCATCGGAATTACCTGCAATGTTAACCGGAAAACGTAGGGTGAGCGAAACACTCAGTAAAAATTTATATCTCTATACCAGGCATCTTAAAGTAATTAACATTTTGGATAGTCATCGTGCTATGCCGGGAAACGTAAATAAAACATGGAACATGAATATGAGATAGAGTAAAGAAATGCTAGTAATTGGAATCACAAGTAGACAAGATATCAAGAAATGAAGTTCAAGTAGAGATCTTGTAGAAAGTAATTTCATGGAATTTGGCCATTTCATACAAGTATGTACAAGTCAAGTAATTCATGTATTCAAGCAAGTAATTCATGAACTGTGGAATGTTGTAAATGAATCTAGCAAGTCAAGCACTTCGGTTGAATGCCACACATACTCAATCAACTCCCATGGGCACTAGTAGTTTCGGGCGCTCCCCCAGGACCAGACCGGGCTCCATTAACGTCAGGCATTGGGATTATGGATCATAGATCCCAAGTATATTTAGACATCCACGTAATATTTATGCCCAACGAATTTCAAGGTAAAGCTCTTGGAATGAGGTACAAGATTATCATTCAAAGATCAAGTGGTTGTAAGAGAAATCCCATAAGGATTTAAGGCATAATGTTTAACGACATTAAGTCGATAAGGAATTGAATTTGTCAGACAAGGCACAATCAGCCTTTGCAAAAAACCTCATAAAATGGGTTTAGATCGAGTTTTTTTCACAGTCGGATGTTTTAGCTAGAACCCGAGGAATTACGGCCAGGTAAGAGGTGAGACAGTGGGAGGCTCCCCTCATATACACGAGGACCTAATTAATAAACCACTTGTCCACTTAAAGCGTTTGCCCATTGACCTCTTTCCTTAGACACCGTTCTTCCTTGGAAATCTTGCTGATTTCACGACTTGTCAGAAATAAGGAAACAACTTTAGCGGAAATTCTATTCCGTCCTCCGCAGTCAGAGCTTTACTAGACAATCGTGGAATTACGGCTAGGTAAGAGGTGGGACAGTGGGAGACTCCCCTCGTATATACGAGTTCCTAATTAATAAACCACTTGTACACTTAAAGCGTTTGCCCGTGGACCTCTTTCTTTAGACACCGTTTCTCCCTTGGCAATCTAGTGATCTTCGACTTATCGAGAATACGGTAACCACGGTAATACGGAAATCGTTAAACTCGTATTTATCAAGATTATGCAAGTAACACATGCAATTTTTAAAGATGATATCTACTCCATTCAGAAGCTAGAAAGATAATAGAGTCATAGATGGCAAGGATAATTTGAAGGTAACAAGAACTAGGAAGGAAGCTTAAGCTCATGGAATAGAATTCTTATCTTCCGTATCCTAATTTATTCATGTGTGGGACTCACATGATATGCAACAAGATATAATTTAAAATTTAAAATTTAAATATATAGTATGCTGGATGATATATTGGTTTAGATATCTTCTGAAAACATCGAGAAACGACGTGCAGAGATTAGCGAAAATCCACTTTTCGGCGTGTTTATGATACCTCTTCAATATATTAGCTATAACATGCTTAATAAAAATTCTAGAAAACGGTACCAATGGAAAGAGCACTTGAAAACACACAAGATGACATGATTTATTGAAGATTTAGCCTGAGAGACACCTACCTTTAATCGAATTGAAGAGGAAGGGAAAACTGGTCGAAATGTTAAAGAGCTCCTTTTCTCCTCCAAATTACACCTCCAAATCTCTTCCAATCCTTCCTTCAACGTAGCAAATGCCTCAAGGGTGATTAAAGTGTTTGAGATGGGCCTATTTATAGGAAAAGCTTGGCCAAACTAGTCAAGATTCCTCCCTCCCAAAAATCAAACTTCTCCACTTTGAATGTAATGGTCAAAGAAGAAAATTCTAACTTCTCTTCTTAATCTAGCCTTAATTTGGTGTGAACATTGGTGTGAACACATGGGAAAAGTCTTAATTTGGTGTGAACACATGGGAAAAGTCTTAATTTTGTGTGAACACATGGGAAAAGTCTTAATTCGGTGTGAACACATGGGAAAAATGACTAATCCATGGTGGGCTATGATATAGGGTTTGAATTTTGTGACAATCTTCTAGAAATGAGATTAATTTAATCATAGCAAGGGGTATTAAACATGTGTTACGAATTTTAAGCCTATTTAACCCTTTTTAACTTATTAGCCCATAATCCGATCCATTATGTGTTATCCAATGGCCCAATACTCAATCATAATCCATTCTAAGGGATTTAATTGGGTCTCCTATACTTTTTCCAAAATGTAAAATATTTAATTTTAATGTTAATTTATTTCAAGAAATTTCAATCATCTAATTTATTTCGTATAGTAGCAATGTAATTTCATCATTTCCTAATTTTTATAATTATATAACTAAATTAAAAAATTTTAATTTATCCATTTATTTTGTTGGGTTTCTACATCTTGGATCCACCAAATCAATGCCAACACATCATAAGGGCCCGGTCTGGTCATGGGAGGAGCGCCCGAAAAGTACTAGTGCCCCGGGGAGTTGTAATGACATGGTGAGGCATTGCACTGAGTGCATGACTAGCGTGTGTCTATGACATTCCTCTATTTTCTCTGTACACTTTATTAGATTCCTACATGGAATTTATCTCGATATGACTTGCTTGTTTGCGTGCTTGATCGGCCAATTCCTGGAAATTGATATCTCTATGTTCAATTCATTCAATTATTTTCGTTTCCATCAATTCTTATGTTAACTTGTTTTATCATTTTTAGATCGCATGCATGACAGTCAATTAATTTGGTTAACTACTTAAATTGTGCCTGCTATTACCTACTGAGCGTTTGCTCACCCAGTTTTCCCCCGTTTTCATGTAGCTCTGATGAAGAAACGCAAACGGACGGGGATGGGCAAGAGTAAAGATCTGGAGTGGACCCCGCTAGGCGTGAACCTAGTTGATGTCATAGGATGTGATCTATGTGGTTGTAGTTTGCTATGAGTCGTTATATGTAGTCAATTTAGACTGGTCATTTCGAGTTGTAATCTTCTCTTTATTTTCCAATTGAGTCATGATGTAAGAAGGTGGATGTTGAACATTTGTTATCCTCCGGTTTATCAATATGTTGGTGTTTTTCCTTTAAGCTAATTCTTCTCTATTGCAATTATGTTCGTTAATACCGTTATTGCTCTGGATGTATATAACTTCCGCGTTCTGATATTTCACGTCGGGGCTTGACAAAGTCTCTGAAGAACTGCTGGAGGTGGTGGAACTAGAAGCCCTTGCGGACCAATACAACAATAGAGTCAACACATAGCCTGACCTCACATAAAGAAAGCCATCTAGTCAAGGGTTTCTGACAAGAAGCTCACCAGCCGGGGCACTCCCCTCAGAGATCCTTTCTATGTTGATGATCTCTTCATCTTCTCCAGCCGGAGTCACCGCTGTAGGCTCTCCCCTTGCCGCTCCAATTGAGTCATGTGGAAGCTCGCCCTCCTACAAAGGGGAGGGAGTACCTATGACCTACACCAGAAGAAGCTTAGCACCGGCGGGTGATGCAAAAGCCCATAACTAATGGCTAAGTCCCATTCACGTACCTGAGGGTCCCAAGGTGGAAGACCCAGCCAGCCCCACCGTGCAAGCCGAGACAACGTCTCACAAAGGAGGGAGGGGCGGCCCCACCGACGGCGGTGGTAGCGACCCCGACACGGCTCTAGCAACAAGGGCGGCCAGGCCACCCGTAACTATCGGCTCGGCCTCAAACGAGGGGAGCTCCACTAACGGTCCAGTGCCTAGTAGCTCCTGGACCATCGCCAGGGTAGCCGTCGGGTCCTCACCTGGTAAACAAAATCACAAACCAGTCAGCAACCTCAGTCTGCTAGATGCCAGACAAAAGGGGAGAAAACTCTCTTCAGAATGGCTCGACACTTATTAGAGCCTTCCCGAGTGGCCGCAGGTTCTTGCTTCTCGATGGGGGTGGGCACCTCATCTCTTTCCTAGGGAGGGGCCATCGCCCCCGACATCCTCGCCGTCTCTGCATAAACCACATGGCTATGTCAGTTTACACAAGCAAGCACGACCGTAAACAGAACATTTCCAATCCCAGGGGCCCTACCTGGCCGAATACCCTCAAGGGCCAGCCACGACTCAAAGTCAGGGAACGTCTTCTTGTGAGGACCAGTCTCATCCATCATCCGAACCTCATCAACATCGATATCGTAACCGATCTCGTCATCCAACTGAGGGTTCGCCTCCAAGGGTGGGGAGAAAACCATCTCTGCCCCAGCCTCCAGTGGAGCTATAAAACCCAGTCAACCAATGCAAAGTTAGTCAACCATCATGACTAAACCAGCAAAGTCAAAGGGTGGGCATGACACTTACTCAAAGCAGGCTCCGCCTCTATATGGTCATCCGCCCCGGGTCCTTGAGAGGACCTGCCAGCCTCCACAACTCTAGTATCCACCTAAGGTCGCTTCCGCCTAGGCTGAAGACCCTCGTCCCCACTCCCAGAGGACACCTCAGCGGAGGGATG
This sequence comes from Amorphophallus konjac, assembly GCA_022559845.1. Classification (NCBI taxonomy): domain Eukaryota; kingdom Viridiplantae; phylum Streptophyta; class Magnoliopsida; order Alismatales; family Araceae; genus Amorphophallus; species Amorphophallus konjac. Next base: position 230,089,129 of record CM040127.1, read on the forward strand.
ATCTTCCCCTGCTGGGGAGCCTGTCGAGGAAACAGACCAGTAAACAATATCTCAGTCACATGCACAAGGAAGTAAGACCCAGACAATATAATAAAGACAATGTATTACCTGAAGCCTCGAAGGGAGCCAACGGCAGAGGGACCAGTTGCTACAGCTTCAACCCCAGCACTCGGGCAGCCTTCGCAGTTGCCTCCCTAACGTCTCTCAGTGTGTAGGCACGCTCGATATGAGAGATGAACTCCACCGGCCTTGCTAACCAAATCGCATGAGCAATGTGGCGCCTCCAGTTGCTGACTATAGTGTCAGCAAAGCTCCCCTCCGAGAGCACTCCGTCTAGGGAGGTACCCCTCCCGAAGCCGCAGTCGGCCCGGAATTGAGTCCACCAGGTCCGCGACGTCCTCGATCGAGACGTCCCAGCACCAGCTATCGCAGGCCCAGCCTGTGCTAGCCTTAGGGGCTTGATAGCCTCACTATAACCCTACACTGACGAAAAAGAGGCCCGACCCTCTCGGGGCAGCTGCTGCACAAGCCGCTCCACCTCCCGGTGAATCCGAGAGAAGTGGGTCCTCAGGTACTCATTGTCCAATGAAATAGGAGGCTAGTCCTCCAGCATAAGTCGACTCTCCTTATCCTTTCGGATCGCTGAGGCCTTCTAGCGATACATATGGCTATGCTCGAACCACCATCGGGCATAATGAACGTCGAATCTCCCGCGGCGATCCAACTCTGGAGTTGGCACCTGCTCTGGCTCCCGACAGTAGTAGAAGTCCCACTAAGCTGCCGTTACAAGATGGCTATCCCAGATCCTATATAATCGACCCCCCAAAGGAAACTCCTGGTTTGGCGGGATCGCCTGGTCGTACCCGAAGTTTCGGGCAAACCGGTACGAGTAGTAGGGCTCCAGAACACCTACAGTAGACTGGTGTAGCACCAGCACAGTTGGTCGGGTGCTGATCACCCACTCTGTGTACAATGTGGCGTCCGGCTCCCACTTATGTGGTAGGGCACAGGCCGCCCCATCCCCCGACGGCACTAGGACCAAGCGAAAGCCTATTGTGGCGCCATCAAACGGGAGCCCATCCTCCCCTCTGCCTGGCAAGTAAGATAGGGCCCTCCTTGCCCCCTCTAGTTGCTCAACGACATCTCCGTCCGGCTGACACATGAAGCTGAACAGCAACGGGGCCACCAGATTCGCTACCGCCGTCCTCGCCACCAGCGCAGGGAACAACAAACCGGCCCACACGCTAAGGTAGTGGGTCAGTAGAAGTAGACTCCACTAACATGGCGTCGGGTGTACTGAAAACGCCCCCAGCCCATGGTAAATGTTGGCTAGTGCTGCAGGAGCCAACCGCCGACCCTTCGCCAGCAAACATATATGCCACAGCAGCTCGGCCCGTAGAAGACAGTCCTCCCCGTGGGGGACCACAAATGTTGCCAGCCAGTATGCCAGATACACAGCTAAGTGGGTCACGTCTGGCAGTCCATGGGGGTTCCACCCCTCTCGTGGTGCATAGATGTATTTGGAGTAGGTCCTGAACCGTAGCTCCACCTCTGTATACTCTTCCCACGGGGTCTGATCTCGTGTGAACTCCAGGTAAAAGCAGAACGGCCCATTGTAGAAATGACGGACCCATGCCTTCATAGTCACTCGCGGAGTATGTGCCGCATGTTGTGTCCCTAGGTTTTGATGATGTCAAAACTATGTGAGTCAGCATGAGTATTCACTCATATATCTTCATTAGTCTTCATTCATGATATATAATTCACTGAGGCATGATATATAATTCAATGATGAATATCTGTTTAGTTTACAGAAAGATTATGTAGAATGAAAGAAGAAGAAGCCCTCATGTAGATGAAGTCGACTTCAGAAGCTCCTTAAGTCGACTTGAAGTCAGGCTGAAGTCACTCGCTAGCTGAAAGACCTATAGCTATGGATTAGTAGTGACAAATAGGTGGCGAATGGTGTAAAATAGGCTGTAAGGGTGAAAAAGAACCTACCAAGGGTGAAATATGTGCTGTAGCACTGAAAGCCTTTAGACGAGAAGAAGCCGAGTCGACGCAACAACGTGGTAACATCGACGGAGAAAAGCACCCAAGCATCATGGTCAACATAGTCAACATAGTCAATAGAGCCAAGTCTCCATTCAAGTCAGCAACTCACCTAGTCAAGTCAAGCTGTTCAAGTGATTCAAGTCTTAAGTCAGTCAAGTCAACAATCGAGGTCAAATGTCAAAGTCAATAGCTCATACCACTAGCTTATGAAGAATGAACTGAAGACTCATCAAAGTGTGGCTACAATGGTAAGGTGACAAATGAGAACCTAAGGATCACAAATACAAAATTAGGCTGACAAATAATATAGCAAGGGTGACAAATAGGTCGAATGGCGACGGCTTGGGCTAAAAGGTGAAAAGAGAAGAAGGCGACGGCTAGTTGTAAATAAAGGTGACAAATGTGTCCCTAACGGTGTAAAATATGCATTTGGGCTGCATAATATCCCGATAAGGGTGAGAAATAGCTAGAAGTGTGTGTATGACTTGCTTCCCTCTAGAATTCGAAGGCTGGCTTCTGGCACGTGATTCCAGACCACGTGGCAACTTCTAAAAGAACTTCTACACTCTTTTTGACATGTAAATCAATCAGAAATTGCCCAGAAGAATTGAATTAATTCAAAAAATTCAAATTTCGGTTATCTATATATTTGTGCCCTCTTCCTCCGTTAAGAAAGTTGAAGCTGCTATGAAGGACTACCGTGAGAAGAAAAGAGAAGAGGCTACAGAAGAGAGTTGTGAGACAGAATCTGTGAGAAGATAAAGAAGAAGTTATGTGAGAGAGAGCATGCGAGTACAAGAAGAAAAAAAGAGAAAGAGAGATAGAAAGCCCAGATCAAGAATTGCAGCTAGTGCTTCATTGAAGACCTGTTTATGTGTTGGCCTCTGGATCAAATCCAAGCCACTTTGCTCTTGGAGAGTTACATTATTTCTCGTTTATGTTTCAGTTGTTTTTGTGTTGTTCTTCGTCTTTCCTTGTTAATTTGAGCAAGCTGTGTTGCTCAGCGGTGCAGAGGATTTGTTCCCTTGGTCAGCAAGTTGTGTTGCTCAGTGGTCTATCAAACTGTGAGTCAGCGGTATATCAAGCTGTGAGTTAGTAGTGTATCAAGCTGTGAGTCAGCGGAGTTTCAAGCTGTGTGTCAGCGGTAGGAAGCCTCACTAGATTTGGTGAGGGGCGGATGTAGGCAGACTGGGTGTTTGGCCGAACCACCTTAAAGATTCCTATCTCCTTGGTGTGTGTTTGTTTCCATTCGAGTGTAATTTTTGCTAGATGCATGTCTAGGACCGTCTATGTTGAACATAGAGTGTTCGCTATAATTTCCGCATAAGCTGCATACTTTGAATTGGTCAAATTGTTTGCAATTAGATTTTAAATTTAGGGCTGATCTATTAACCCCCCCTCTAGATCACCATTCCATCTAGACAACACCGCCTTCTCCCTCCCGGCCAGAGCTAAGTCCCTCCAGGTGATCTTCAGCAAGTAGCGATAACTGTGGGGCACCCGGTAGTGGCCCTGCCTGTCAGTATGACTGCGATGGAGGCCGTCCAACACCACCTCCTCATAACCCTCACCGCTGATTGGTAAGCCAGAAATCTGGAATAGAGACCACAAGTCTAACGAGGTCTCCCCCTCACCCGTCGCCATAGTGTTCCACCGGCGGTTGAAGCGCTCTGCTAATGCCTGAATCAACCCCGTACAGTAGGGGTACCCATATAGCGCTGCTGTCACAGCGTATCTAATTCTAGTCCGGTCCAGAAGCACCATGTAGTGGTGCACAATCCCCATCAGCGACTCAGTCGCTCCCTGGTGGTATCGGTGTGAAGAAATCACTGCCCAACGGCCGTACCTCCTCACTGCCATCTGTCGAAGGATGCCGTCCAGTAGACTGTGGTCATCATATCCTTCACCAACAAACTACAGCCCTGAAGGCTCCAACACCAGCCCCATGGTCCCGTCGGTCTCGACCCGGTGGTGGCCGTGCAAGTCCCAAGAAGCGGGACCCAGTGCTCCGACACAGACCCTGAATTTTTCCTCCCTAGTCCCTACTGAAGAATCCCAGGAAATCCGCACAAGCAAATTGGTGCTGCCTCCAGAAGTCATCAAAAAAACTCAGAAAGCTGTAGTAGGCGACCCCCTGCAGGCTGTCCCTGCCCAGCAAAATGACCCGCTCTAGTCGGCGGCGCTCTACAGCAACAAGGGGATCTTCGCCTTCCATACCAGTGGGGACGAAGCTCCTCATGAACTCAAACAAATGCCGATCTAGAGGAAACTCTCTTGGGTAGCCACCCGAGCGATTGTAGGTGTAATTCTCACCAGTCTTAGAGAGCCTTGCCAGCCCCACAGCCCCTGCTCCACTCGTCCCCTCGCCAACAGGACAGCTACCAATGAATGCCCCAGGTCGAGCTGGCCAATGTTGGTCGCGATGACGACGGGTGGGCCCAAGGTAGGCAAAGTCCACCCAATCCTCCTCACGGGCTGCACACCTCTGAGCCCTGTCATCCCTGCCGAATCGCGCCATAGCTGCAAAAAAATTGCACAAAAATGGTAAGCATACGGGGATCAACATATACAACAGTGCTAGCAAAAGTGCATATGAAGTGCCAAAATACAACTACAATGACACAAAATGAGGAGCTCACAGGCTGCCTGCACTCATCTCCGCCTCCGACGCACGCCTCGTGGGGCGGATTTGTTGTACCCAGACAAATTTCCCAGCAAAATATCAAGAAATAAGGGCTCAGGAATTTCCCCAAAGACCCTTAGGGCGTGGTTCACCCAGCCCTTTCCACGACACTCCGGGCCCAACCATGGGTCCTAACCAGCTCGCCGTGACCAACGGTGTCTTCAACAATTGATTGGGGCCACCCCCGATCACCCAGTTTGTGGGTTTACCCGCCTTCAACCGAGCCACCTGGGCCAACCCGGGGGTGCCCCGAACTCAAGCCACGATACATGGCACCCAGCAACAAGGCCCAGGTTTACCCCCAAGATGCCTTCCTCTAGCCCTCCAAGGTCAAAGGGAGACCTATCTAAGTCAACCATAGGATTTGGGGACCCGCAACACGCTCATAAGGCCCATGCACATGTGTCAGGAATTTTTTCTAACACCTCGCGGGCACGCATATTCCAGCCCCTCTACAGCAAGCCGGGGGCCAACTCACGGCTCGAACACTCTATCCGTGTCCCACGGCGACCCTCCAGCAAGTTGGGGCCACCCCCGACCCTCATATAAGCGGCGACAAGCCGTTTACTTTCAGTTCCTGGGCCAACCTGGGGCTGCCTTGTTAACCGGCCGTACAACACGGCATGCACCAAGTTCCCGGGCCCACACACCCGAAATGCCTCACTCAACTCTAGCAACCTCTCACTCTCAGTCTGGGACCAAATCTAAGGCCCGCCAGTCAATTACCCGAGCCGTTCGACAACCTGAGGTATGTCGGGCATTTCCCCGAACACCTTGCGAGCAGTTGTGACAACACCAAAGGATTGACCGTCGCAGGCCAATCTCAGCATCCCAAGCGCTTGGAGTCCTACAAAGGACAATGCCAGACTATAAAAGGAGACCCCCGGTACCACCCCCTGTGGCCATGGCCCACCCGGGGGGGAGTTTGCCCCAGGCACAGCCGTAGCCTGGTGGGGTTGAACTCCCCCAGGGGACGGTCCCTCCACCCAGCCCGCTCAACCCTAGTCAGCAATCACCCCAGTCCTAGTCCCGTGCAATGTCCATCGAAGTACCAGCTTCAAGGCGTTCACGAAGACGGAGTCCCTAGGTCGCAATGTCAACCTCCTCGTTCCACGTGCGCACACGGCCATCCAACCAGTCCAACACCCATATCATTTTGCCTTCTTGCAGTCACCCAGAGTCAACACGAGCACAAAATAGATAAAAAATGGGTTTTGATAGAGATTTGGGGAAATAAACCCCCGTTTCACCCCGCGTAAACCCCCCTCCCCCACTCAGAAAATATTAAAAAAAAAATTAAGGGGTTTACGCGGACCAGATCGCACCCTCATCCTAGTCCACATAAACCCCCCTGACCCTTCGTATTCCCCTATAAAACCCCCTTAGAAGTTCAAGGGCCATATGCATGCTAACAAGACAAGCCCTTGGACATCCATAGGCACCCCGGCAAGGACTCAAGCCACAAGGCTTCCGGCAAGAATGCGAGGAGTGAAACACTTGTTGGTTGGCTATTTGATCATCTCGTTCATGCCGAGGGCATGTCATACATGCTCCCCTCACAAGGCAGCTAGGCCGTTTCACTCAAGTCCATGCCCCGCGTATAAGACGTCATGATAATGGCAAACACACCCGCACCTCGGGTCCGCCCGCGTGTAAGGCATTTTGATAACAACGCCCGCGCCATGATGCCAAATTCGCCCCCACCACGGGACCACGCACCTGCCACTCACCGCGAGCCGGCCACCGACCATCCCGACCGCTGACCCGAGTTAGTCGGATTGGCCCGAAAGTAACATTCCCATGATCGGCCTCGCTCCCCAACATGAAGACACCCGCCGTTTGTGACCCAAACCCGACCGCTCATCCCTAGCCGCGTCCGGCCTCCCTCAGGCACCAGCCAGCGTCCGCCCCTGCCATCTAGTCTAGCCCTCCCTCGGCAATTTGGGCATGTCCCTAGCTACCCGAGGAGAGCCCCTGTAAAACATGCGGATAATCCGCTTTATCCTGGAACGACCTGGGGACCGACCTACGCGTCAGAATTGTCTCGCAGCTTGCACCAGTTGTATCTCAGACCTTTCAGCCCCTCTATAATGCCCATGTGGCACTCATAAAGCATGAAAACAATTGAATGTGCATACCCGTACCACGGGTCCCAATTTTTTACCCCTGCTAACCAGTGTGCAACCTATTTTCCTAGGTCTCGGTCCACCAATCCCCAACAGTAGGGTATATCATATCCCCTGTCCTTGGCTTCAGAATTATCTAGGCTCTTCTTCAGCACAGAACAAAGGTGTACGGATTCAATCCAATGTAAATAAACACCAGTTGCTTGCGACCGATGGGGAAAGGCGTCCCATACACGAATCCCCATAATCGCCTGCACACTCGTACACATGGAACCTCCCTTTCTCTCCACGTGCCGCCCGATATCCCGTACCCACGTGCCGCGTCTTGGCAACGCTTCCCCAGTCAACTCTTGGTTCCATTGGTGATTGTCGAGAAATCTCCTGGCATGCCCGCACCCTATCCAGCCACCCCGGTCTTCATGTCGAGCAAGTAACCACCCCTTTCGTAGACCGTTGTCTTCGTCTACTAACTCCAGAAATCTCTCGTGCCATTCGACCGCTCTCGGCTTTCCGTAAAAGGAGAGTGTCCGGTGCCGGCGTGAGTGGCATATGGCTATGAAGGAGAATATTCCGAGATACATGAAACTCCCTTATTTTCCTTTATTACTTTATTTCTACCCTCACTGCGGTCACCGACAATCCACGCGCCCCTCTACCAACCCCTCCCGGGTCGAAATGAGGGAGCCACCGTGCGTCGGACCAAACAATCATCCCGCAATCCCTAGGACCATCAGCAACTGTGTCTAGGCCTAGAAGTCTGCGAGCTAGGACCCTATAATCTAGGTAGGTCACCCCACTCACTACCTCTCCATCGACCCTTAGCCTCGTGATCCTCGTGACATCCTCCAGGGTCGGCACCATGTGTCCCCACGGCATTAGAAAAGCCTGGCTCTCTCTATCCCATCTCTCCTTCAGAACTTGAATTGGGATCAAGTCTGGTCGCACTGGCTCGATCCTGAGGAAGGGACCAAACCCCATCACCTCCACCCTCGGTCTCTGAAAGTCGAGCAACCCCCAGTAGGCTGCCACCACCAGTACCTAGGAAAAGCGGGTTCGTATCACCCCCTGCAAACAAAAACAACACAAAAAACAAAGAGATAGATCAATAATCAATATATATATATATATATATATATATATATATAACTCTCTATTTGAATTGGTGTCAAGACAGTTGATGCCAATTAATTCAATTGGCGCCATCTACCTCGGTCGCCAATTCCCATAAAAAAATTGAGTTTTTTTTTAAAAGTTTTTTGAAGTTGACGACAACTAGGGCCGACGCTAATTCTTTCAGAGGTTTCGTTCCTAAAAAAAAATTTCTTTTCTATTTTTTTTAAAAAAATCTTTGTCTGTCTTACTGACACCATTTCTTTAATTATTCAGTTTTGGAAAAAAGAAAAAAAAAAGAATCCGCGTCCCCTCCTTCGACGTCATTTTTGTAATAATTTCATAAAAATAAATAATGTAGGAATTGGCACCACCTGCCTTGGTTGCCAATTCCAACAATGGCTTCGTCTTCTTCCCCTCTTTCAACCGATGTATGTTTGTTTTGAAAAGAAAAAATGATAATAATAATAATAGATGCAAGGCCACGGTGATGGGGGCCTGCCTTACTGGGCTCTAGGTCCATGGCCGCCCCTCGCAGGGGTTGTCGGGGAGGCCTCCTCGGTCTCTCCTCTTCTTCTTCTCCTTCATCATCTTCGTCTTCTTCATCTTCTTCCCCTTCTTCTTCTTCTTCGTCACTTCCCTCTCCTTCATCTTCGTGCTCACCTTCTTCTTCTTCGCCGTCGTGCTCCGCTACCAGAGCGTCCGCCGATGCCGCGAGAGCCTACGTGCCGGCTTCTTGTTCTTCTTCTTCCCCGTCGATGTGGATGATGGCCGGGGCCATTACCCACTGCCTCTTCCCGGTGCCGACACCACTTGTAGAGGCCATAGGAGGGGAGTGGTAAGAGAGAATGAGAGAGTGTGTGTAGGGGCGACAGTGCTCACCGGTGGAAAAGGTCGGGAGTTGTAGAGAATGGACAGGGAAGGAATAGGAAATGAAATGGGAAGAAGAAGAGAAAGGGTTTAATAGAAGGTGTTAAGGCAGTCAGTTCGAAAAGAATCAGCGTCTAATAGAAGGACGCCATTTAAGAATCAGCGACCGTTCAAGAAGGCGCCATTTCTTGGAATTTTGGATTTATCAGAAACTATAAAGGAATTAGCGTCCGTTTGTAAGGACGCCATTTTAGATGCTTTTTTTGGAATATGTGATTTGTCTGAAAATATAAAAGAATAAGCATCCATTTTGAAGGCCGCTAGTTGTTGAATCAGCGACTGTTCAAGAAGGCGCCAATTATGGAATTAAGTTTTTTATTGGAAATTAATAAAGGAATTGGCGGTGAGGGCAGGTGACGCGACTCCATGAATCAGCGCCTCCTGTCGTGGATGCCCATGATGTGAAGAATGGATGAATAAGAGATCTAGAGGGGGGGTGAATAGATCTACCCCAAAATAAAATCTACAGCAGTTAAAAGCGGTGCAGAATTAAAATAAACTACTGTAAACACAAATACTAATAGCAGTGTGAATTATAAATAAGAGAATATGCAATGAAGTTGCAGATTAATCAAGGTGATCACCAAAGCAAACAATCAATCCACTCAGTATAGTACTAGGCGGAGGGTTGATTAGAAAATCTGCTCACGCATAGGTCAGTTTTCAGATAGATGTAATCTATCCTTCTGACTGAACCTATTTAATATACCACTACGATGTATATAACAAATAGATGAGGATAAAAAGTCTCTAAGTAATTCAAAACAATATCAATTCAAGAAAAATCAGCACAGTAAGATCCAAAGTATGTTAGATCAGACAGATTCAAAATTGATTGAATTTGGTAAAAGATAGCAATTGACGATCCTAAGCATTCATCTATTCGTAATGAGAGAAAATCAATCACACACTGAGCAAATCAATTTTTAGGTGGTTCGATCTCAATCTTGAGATCTACGTCCACCCCTTACTCAATCGAGTAAGGATTCTGCTGCCACATAGCTTGGATATCGCTGATCCACAGCTTCGGAGATATAATACCTACAACAGCTGATCCACAGCTTTGGGGAACACTTCCCAGACCATTGAGCTTCACAGCTTGCTAACCGAGGAACACTCCTCACCGCTGAGCATCACAGCTTGCTGACCGCTGATACACAGCTTATGAATGTAATCAGAAATCAAACAGAAAACGAAAGAAAACAAAGGATAGCGTCAAAGAAGCAATGTAGCTCATACGGAGCAAATTGACTCTAGATCTGATCCAGGAGTCACTTACAGTGATAGACTCCCTTCTCACTCAGACTAACTTTTCATCTTACGACACTCTATTCTTCTCTCTGAACTTCGCAACATGCTCTCACTCTTTCAATCTTCTCTCTGACTCTTATCAGCTCTTCTACTCTAATGCGTTCTTCCTTTGTCTCTTTTTTTGTTGGAGTTTGAGTGCTCGATCCCTTTATATAGCAGAGGGCATGAATCTGTGGGACCACTAGGATTTCAATCTTGGGCACGTGGAAAACACATTCCCACCTACACATTTTATTCATAAAGCATTTCGAGAAGCCACGTGTCAGAGGTCGAGGTTGTGACGATCCACGTGGCAGAATGTTAGTTCTGCTCTTTGCCTTGGATCACGTGCCTTTAACCTGGTACTTTAAGTTTCACGTTAGATTTGATAGCAGACTACCTTTACGCTGTCCAGCTGTTTGATCATATAGCTGAGCTGTCAAAATAAGAGATAAAGAAGTATTAGTCATTAATCAAATGATAAACATAAGCACAAGTTCAATCTTAATCATTTCCACAGATTTAGTAAAGTCAAACAATATGCTCGTTTCTGTAGAAATATTGATGCATAAATGAGATGCATCAGACTGTTTAACTGACCCATTCAATATGTGTGAATAACAACATCGACCTCTATTATAGCACATGTAGACCTTAATGAAGGTACATCAACTTGTCTTTATGGGAAATACACAAGATGCATCAACCATGAAAGAGAAGACTTCAAAAGCACTTACTAAATGCTGCAGAGGCTAACAGATCAGCATCGACCTTTCTCCAACCGCCAGGTTGCCAGCATCAACCTTTATACAAGGTGCACCGACCTTATTGTTAGAACTATGAGGTGGTGCAAACCCAGATTCAGAGGGGGGGTGAATGAATCTCCCTCTAAAAACTTGATCAAATTAAAATTTATCCTGAAAACTTTAGACTAATACGAAATTAAAACCAACCAGGAACTTAGGTAGAAATGCGCCTATCATTCATCTAACGGTTGACACATTAGAAAACAAGCCACAGTACACAAGAATCTTCTAGGTGGTTCGGTCCTCCAGACCTACATCCACCCCACACTCAATCCAGAGTGTGGATTACTGCTGCCTCACAGCTTGAAACCACTGGACCTCACAACTTGCCTACATCAGTTGGGCATCACCGCTTTCCATCTACTGGGTGACACAGCTTGCCATCCGCTGATACACAGCTTGAAAGGGAAATGGAAAATGAAAAATAAATGTTGAATACATCAATAGAAAGCTGAACAAATGAAGCTCAAGCAATAGCTCACTATGGAGCACTATACCTCGCAAAGGAGTAATCGTAGCTTGGATCTGATCCAGAGACTACAAGACCTTCTTCTTCCTTAGCACTTGATCCTCTCGCTCTTTCTCTTTTCACTCAGATTCTCCTCTTCTGCTAATCTTCTTTTTCTGCTCTCTTCCTTTTCAATTCTCAGCCTCTCTCCAGATCTTGTCTCTCTTTTTCTCTTCTAAATTCCATCTACTTATAAAGGCATGATCGGGTCTTCTATATATATCTCACAAAAGAGAGGCACGTGAAAATCACATTTCCCGCCCAGAGATTTCACAAGAAAAGTGCTTATCGAAGCCCACGTGTCAGATTTATCCTGTTAATTAAAGCAGAAACATTTTTGTCAAACACTTGGTGATCTGGAGTTTATATAAACATTCACATGCACAGACTCATTATATGAATGAGAAAAATATGCACTGACTCGGTACATATATAGACGTGAATGCTTGGACCATTTTCATGCATTTAAGCAAATGTGCACAGACCCTTGTATGTATAAACCAAGTATGTGCACAGACCTTTTCATGTGGAGGTAAGACTTGCACAAACCTTAATATGAAGGATGTAGAAGGTGCACTGACATTTGTATGCGTGAGACACAAACATGCACTGACCCTTGAGAGAGTATGGCAACACAAATTTCACCGACCTATACAACCCCGATGCAAAAGTTGCACCGATTGTTATACCTTTAAAATGAAGCATGCACGGACCTATATTACACCAGTCAGAGCATGCACAGACCGGCTTATGCATTGAGGATAGACATGCATAGGCATTATAACATGTGTGTGACAAATGTGCACCGACCCTGAAGACTTATATGCACAAACTTCACATGCATTGAAGTTAAACATGCACAGACCTTATAGCATGCGTAAGGCAAATATGCACCGACCGTGAAGACTTGTGTGCACAGACATGAAAGCACAGACTTTAGGTTGTGTTATATGCTCAGTACAGGACCTGCACAGACTTTGTGCGGGCAAGGCAAAACCTGCACAAACTTTATGCGAGGTTCTACAGAAACATGCATAAACTCTTTTATGCCTAATGAAAGATATGCATAGACTCTTTCATGCAGACAACAGAAGTATGCACAAAGATCCACTAAATATGAGTATGCACTGACCTTGATCTTTTATATGCATCCATATGCACAGACCCATTCAATTCAGTAGCATGACATGTACCGACGTTATAAGTCCATGGAAGATGTGCACAGACCTTAAAACATTCTCTGACACGTTCAAGTGCGTAGGGCAGAACCTGCACAAACTTTCTTAGTGTGTCAGGCAGAAGCTGCACTGACTACATGTGCTTTATACACACAGAATATGTACAGATCTGATATGTATACGATTATAAAAATGCACTTACTTACATTGTGTGCACAGACCTATATGAATGCATAACATAGACATGCATCGACCTTGGTATATATATGAATGAGTTATACATATGCATTCCAGTCTTAGCATGATTCATAGAATGTCATTTTCAAAACTAGAGCTCCAACATTCTCCCCCTTTTTGATGATGACAACTATGAGTCATGTATGACTTAACCAATTCATTCGTCACATACTCATTCAACACAATTATGCATTCAACACATTCACACAAGTATGCAATATGTAGTAATGACATTTCTGTGTACAGTAAGAAAATACAAATTAATGTTTGAGTGAGGTATCTCATTGCACAAAAGATAAATTCTCATTCAGCATTTTTACATCAGAAAAGACAATCCACTAAGAACAGTTAGCATCTATCAGAATTTCATCTACTCAGCATCGTAGTATCTGTTAGCATCAGACTATAAACTTGTCCACCAAAAGCTTTCATACATGACCACTGTCCACTAATTCTCCCCCTTTGTCATTATCAAAAAAATGGAGGACCCTTAGACATCAGCGACTTGAATGACCAGAACTTGTACCTCTAGAGCTTCCTCTTCCTCTGGGTGGTGGTGGTGTGCTGCTAGAGCCTCTAAGAGGCATTGCCCTTCGAAAAGGAATTCTGTCAACTTTTGTTCCGAGAGCTGCAAACTTGGTCATCACTTTCTGGTCATTTTGCTTGACCAAGTCATGAAGTTCTTTGATAGTAGCTGTCATATCCATAAACCTAGTTTGCATCATGCCACCCAAATTATCTAATTGAGAAGATTGCTGGTTGTGTATGTCAGCCATAAATCTGGATGAACTGGTGGCCTGTTCAGTGACAATATCTTGGAATCTATTGACTAAGTTTTCCACTTGAGTCTGAACAATATCAAATTTCTGATTGATCTCCTGCTGATCTTGCTTGAATATGTTCATTTGAATCTTCACCAGTTCAATTTGTATCTTGAGGTCATAAGTGTGATCAAGAACATTAATTAGACAGACTAGTAAAAGAGGTAGCCTGTGTCTCTTGCACGTTATTCAAGATTTCTCTTGCTTGCTGGCACACTGCTACTAGGGAGTCCAAAACACCATTTAGTTTTTTGTCAGACATATGCTTATCATACAAAAATTTTATCCACTGACTATTTACAGTCTGTTTTAAATGGCACATTCTAGCATCAAGTCGATCATAAGTACCATTTATGTAGAGGAATTGTCTATTCATCATAGTATGTTGATTCAACACAAGATTTGTTAGAGAAGTGAGCATTTCAACAATCTGTGGTTATGAGCTTGGTCTAGTGGAGCTAGATGTCTGAACACCTAGAGGAATAAATGGTTGTTCATGGGATAGAGGAGGCTGTATCTCAAATGCAGTTAATGACCCTTGATAGGGTCCATACAAAGGAGCATGACCTAGAAATTGATCTTGTGGAGCTACTTCAACAGCCTCTTGAACTTTTTGTGGTTGCTCATCATGAACTCTATCTAATTATTGCTATTCAACTCCTTCTTCTTCAATGACAATGTCAGCAATTTCTTCAAAGGCTTTATCAGCTACTTCTTTCATTATATCAACAATCATATCAGGTAAAGAATGTATAACTGGATCAGTTTCTTCCAGCATTTCTGAACCATTTACTTGTTCCTCTGTAGGAACAGTTTCATCAAGCATTTGATCATCTTCAGTTGTTTCTGTGTGAGACTCTTCTTGAGTTTCTTCTACTTGTTGCTTTTCCTGAAGATTTTCTTCTATATGTTGTATAGTTATCTATTCAGACTGACTAGTTTCTATTTTCTGCTGATTCTACTGTCCAAAATAATCAAATAGTTCATCAATATGTTCATCTAGTTGATTCGATACTTGCTCTTCAGTCAAGTTCAATTCATGAACCTCTTATTCCAATTGCAGATTTTCAATATGCTGCTCTTCTGTTTCTTTTTGAAGCAATAGGGGAGCTCAACTGCAGGTTGTAGATCCTCCCCCTAGCTGATATGAAGTTGTTCAATGTGATCTCTTGTATGAGATGGCTGGGACTGTTCAATAATATCTAATGCAGCTATTGGAATTTTCTCTTCAGCTAGATCTTTCACCTTTTTGACTGAGGATGACTTTAATTTCAAAAGTTTATCAATGAAATCCATGTTGTATATATTCACTTTGAGAATTTCTTTCGAAGTTTCCTCTTATAATGGAATGTCCATTTTCTTTAAAATTACAGTCAAATGAGCTGCATAGGGAAAATTTCTTCTTGATTCCTTGCAGGTACCCATAATCTGAATAATTATAGCTAGTAAGCTGATCCTGATTCTTTTGAGTAAGCAAAAGAGAATAAATCTCTGTGACTCAGTCACTCTCCCTCTACCTCCAACTTGTGGAGTTATCATTGTGGTAAGAATATGATGTAATAATATCCTTAGAGGGAAAAATTTATATGCATTGAACTGAGCTAGATTTGCTTGTTTCTTTGGGTCTCTGGGATCTCTAGGCAATTCTGTGATGAGGGAGTAGGCCTCATGCATATTGTAATCAAATTCACCTTCTACTTCCCCTCCTTCTGGAATTCTAAAAATCTTGTGTATAGAGTGCCTAGATAAGTCAATCTTGATCCCTTTAACAATAGACTAGATTTTTGACTTTTCATAATCATATTTCAAATTACAGTAAAATTCCACAACCAGTCTTGGGTAGTATATCCTATGCTTACCCAAAAATTTATTCCATTTTTGAAACTTAAATATCTCTAATAGTTCAGAAAATGCTAAAATCATGGGTTGGTCAGCAAAATCTACATACCGAGGAAGCATAATCTTGCCCGCTTCCAAAATCTTCTCAACCTGTGCTGAAGACTTGGCAGAAAAATCTTTTTCCTCAGTTTCATAGTGAGTGGCTTCTGCAGCAACGATTTTGCGTCGCTTGGAGGATGTTTCCTCTGCCTTTTCCTTCCCTTTTTCTTTCTTCAGTTGTGAGACCTCACTAGACATATCCGTTGGCCGCTCCTCCTTCATGGTCTTCCTCTTCCCTCTGCTCTCGGCGGACGACGACGAAATAGTAGAAGAAATGATAATGGTAGAAGTGATAAAGGGTGGAGGATGGATCGTAGAAGAGCGAATATAGGGAAAGTGGAGAGGGAAGCTAGAGAGGCCAAGCTGTGGTGAGGACACGAGTGAGGGAGCCGCGAGTGTGGGAAAAAGGGTTTTGGATTGAATGAGAAGGGTATGTTAGACAATGGTAAGTAGGGTTGAGTAATGTACATGATATATTGCCTACTTTACCAACTTCAACACGTAATGCCCAGAATACCCTTTACTTTAACGGGAATGCCTTTTTATACAGTAATGCGATTTCCGGCATATAAGATTATATCTTAAACGATGAACATTCACAACTTGTTCCTATGAAGCAAAGTCAATGGAAATAAAATAGTTTAATCAATGAAACAACCCAATCAGAGAAATCATTAATCTTACTAGTACTTTTCATTAGCCAAAACTGATTGAAAAAATTATTTTATATTGAACTTAAATCAGTCTTAATTTGCTGAACAGACTCAGAGTCAACCATATTATTCATTGATCTTTTATAATTTTTGATTGAGCAGACCAGTATTACTACACCTTTTTACTCAAGGAAACATGTTGATTAGACACTAGAATCCCTAGTTACTCAGTGCAGCTTACCTTTATGCTTCATGTTTTGAATAGAGATAACATTTATTATCATGACTTGACCTCTAAATTTCTTTGAAACAGATGGTCAGTTTCTCAAATAATATGCCATTGCTCTGCCACTTTCAATTTTTATTTAATGGCATATTCTCTGGTCTTTTAACAAAATTTTCTTAAAACATGGCTTAAGGACCATATAAACTCCAGATTTCCCCTCAGATTGACTTATTACTAGAGACTTTAAGATTTATAGAGACCTTCATGAGCAATTCCAATTTGGACTGTTTTAAGACCATTGAAGAATCGTTCAAGGTCAATTGCGAGCATTTTCACATAAGATTTAATCTTCATACACAGAAAATCACACTTCAGTTAAAATCAGCAATTCTTCATTTAGTTCAGAGTGATCTCAGTAGTTAACTATTGAAGATTAATAAAGGTGACATATTTCAGATTTTACTCCCCCTGACTTACACAGTCTATGAATTTATTGTAAAGAATAGATAAGAGTTTTGGATGTGGATAAGCCAAAGAGAAGGTAAGCAATGAGATATGGATGAAGATTGCACAAGAGCAAAGCTCAGATTTAGGGCCAATCCATAAATATTCAAACACTTTGCCTGAGGGGTCTAGCAATCAACTGACAACCTTCTGTATATTCTATCAACTTTCAACCTTCAGCTTGAGTAAGAGTCAAAGTCTTCAAAGAATATTTCTCAACAGCTAACCAATTATCTCAGACATGACTTGAACTGACTCAACTGCACCACATTACTACTCTTTTGTCACATCTAGCTTACTATCCAAGCAGCTAAACATCAATTACCAGCATCTCAAAACCAGATAATTCCAGCCAAGGAGTGCAGAGATTTCATCCAATCATTACTTAAATTTCTTAAGGTACACAGAAATACAGCAACTAGATGCACATTAATTTCTAAATGCAAATTGACCCTTGGTACCTGGTGGAGGTTCTCCTCTACACATGATGTGATTTTCCAGACAGGCATAACCTGCCCTTCTCTCAACGTACCATTTTATATACCACAGGGTCATGCATGAATATGCAATGAGTCAACAATGACTAATTATGAATGAAAGCCTAAAATGACAGGTCTCATATGGAGTTTGTATGTAGCAGGTAATTAGCATGAATTGCTCAGAATAATATTTCTTCAGATAGCATAAAGATTCAAAACAGTTACATGCAAAAACTCCACAGAAACTTTTATTTGAACAGTCTTAACATATAAACAAAAACATTAAACCACTAACCTTGTGCGCCCCATTTTATTCAACTTCAATTTTATTTTATCTACAGAAGCACACCTGTATTAAAAAAGTTATTTGAAATATCTTGGACCCCATGAGTTCTTGGGTCCAGCATGATTAATAGCACCCCACATTGGAGCTCTCCAATTATTCCAACATTCAAAGGAAATGTGGCCTAGTCTTCCACAATTATTGCATATAGAAGGTTTATGCATAAAGACGGGATTATGAGCTCTCCTAGAAGCAGAATGGTTCATGTGAGCAGGATGAATTGCATTTCCTTTTAAAAACCAACAATCATATCTAGCATGCCCAACCGTTCCACAGTTATAACAGTTAACTCTCTGATTTAAAAATTTCCTAACATGCTTCTTTACATAACTGTTTGTGAAATTTTGATCTTCTTGTTTCTTTAAATAACAGTTATGCATATAATGACCATTTTTGCCACAGTAAAAGCATGCATTAGACACATCTCTATCAGACTTTTTCACATATTTATTTTTAACTGTGTTTACATCTTTGCATGCATCTCGTTCATCATTTCTCAAAATAATGTAATCATCCATAATATGTCCTTTCCTACCATAGTAGTTACATGAAACATTTCTGTTGTGCATATGTGAATAAGTAAAGAAGTTTTCTGTCACATGCACTGAATTATTGCATTTCTCAGAATTCGATACACTCACAGTAGCATTATTCATTGAATTGGCAGGGACAGATTTTACATTCTTTTGATTTGAGTTCTTTTTCTATTTCCGCATTTGTTTCAGATTTTTATTTTGATTTTCAGTTTCCTATGCTGTAAACTCAAAAATAGATGAGCTAGAGGGTTTTTCCTGTTCCGAGCTTCTTACAAATACAGTGGAATTCTTCTTCACATCAACCTTCTTATTAATAGGATTAAACCTCAAACCCTCTTTCTGAAAATTAACATTTGAGCCAAGAAGCTTGTTTAAGTTTTCTTTTCCTTTAACAAATTTTGAGAGGGAATTTTTTAGATCTTCAATTTTAGCTTCCAAGAAGATAATATCATTTTCACAGATGATAACCTGTTGATGCAAGCCATCATTTAGACTTTTCAAATTTTCATTCTCATGTCTTAACTTGGTTTCACAATTAACTTCATCTTCTTTTAAGACAGTTTTTCCCTTTTCAATTGCTAACCATTTCTCTGACATAACAGTGTTCGAGACCATTAACTTCTTATTTTGTTCTTTCAGATGGTCAATCTCTTCCAACAGATTATCTTCATATGTATCAGCTTCCTTTTTCTTTTCAATTAGTAGCTCATTTTCTTCTTTTAAGGACTTGATTAAACTCTTCTGCATGTTATCATCAGAGTCAAGATCCTCAATTAATTCTTTTAAGAAGGCACATTCTTTACAAGAATTTTCAGCTTCAATTAGTGTGTTTCGAAGATTTTCATTTTTAGATTTCAATTTATTCAATTCAGATCTCTCCTTGTTCATATCAGATTTCAGATTTTCATTTTCAGCTTTTAGACATGTGACTTCAGCAATTTTTTTCATTTCTTAATTTCCTCTTTTCTGACTTTACTTTTTCATATTTCTTAAGCAAGTTTTCATGTAATGCAACTAAATCATCAAAACTAATGTCATCAGTTTCAGAATTTACCTGTGAGGATGAATCCTCGCTCTGATCACAGATGCGATCTTTGGCCATGAAACATTTCACTTCATCTTCACAAGTACTTGCTGATATCTTGTTGATTCTCTCTACTGCACTTCTGCACTCAGTAATACATGGAAAATAATTAGCATCTATCGCCCTTCTGGTTAGACCTAGGGCCTTTTGATTTTCAGTAAATTTTAGTCTGTTTGAAGCTCTCCATTGGAATTTATCCTCTGGAACTTCATACGGACTATGTATAATCAGTATCCACAGATCGGGAATAACATGCATTATATGATCTCTAAATCGACTAAACCAGTCATAAAAACCAAAACTAGTATATTGAGGAATTTCAGCCATGAATGACAATCGAATAAGATCGGATTAGAAACAGCAGTAAGAATTAGAAGAAACAGGGCTGCACCAAGAGTAATACAGGAACATATCTGCAGGTTGTAGGACTCTCTATGTAGACACCTGCTCTGATACCAATTGTTAGAACTATGAGGTGGTGCAAACCCAGATTCAGAGGGGGTGTGAATGAATCTCCCTCTAAAAACTTGATCAAATTAAAATTTATCCTAAAAACTTTAGACTAATGCAAAATTAAAACCAACCAGGAACTTATGTAGAAATGCGCCTATCATTCATCTAACGGTTGACACATTAGAAAACAAGCCACAGTACACAAGAATCTTTTAGGTGGTTCGGTCTTCCAGACCTGCATCCACCCCACACTCAATCCAGAGTGTGGATTACTACTGCCTCACAGCTTGAAACCGCTAGGCCTCACAGCTTGCCTACATCAGCTGAGCATCACAGCTTGCCATCTGCTGGGCGACACAGCTTGCCATCCGCTGATACACAGCTTGAAAGGGAAATGGAAATTGAAAAATAACGGTGGAAGACAGCAACAGAAAGCTGAACAAATGAAGCTCAAGCAATAGCTCAATATGGAGCACTATAGCTCGCAAAGGAGCAATCGTAGCTTGGATCTGATCCAGAGACTACGAGACCTTCTTATTCCTTAGCACTTGATCCTCTCGCTCTTTCTCTTTTCACTCGAATTCTCCTCTTCTGCTAATCTTCTCTTTCTGCTCTCTTCCTTTTCTTTTCTCAGCCTCTCTCCAGATCTTGTCTCTCTTTTTCTCTTCTAAATTCCATCTACTTATAAAGGCACAACTGGGTCTTCTATATATATCTCACAAAAGAGAGGCGCGTGGAAATCACATTTCCCGCCTAGAGATTTCACAAGGAAAGTGCTTATCGAAGCCCACGTGTCAGATTTATCCTGTTACTTAAAGTAGAAACATTTTTTTCAAACACTTGGTGATCTGGAGTTTATATAAACATTCACATGCACAGACTCATTATATGAATGAGAAAAACATGCACTAACTAGGTACATATATAGACGTGAATGCTTGGACCATTTTCATGCATTTAAGTTGAAGAGGGGTGATCTTGCGCTGATCCTGAGCTGGAGAAGATAATCACCGAACAGTGAACTGTAAATAAGGGAAACGAATCACGTGGCCCAGGGGATGATTCCCTAGGGAAGACCCTACGATGCCTAAGTCAGCAGAGCAGTGGTGGAAGCTATGAAGGGAGGGAAAAGGAGGTGCACGAGATCCCTCTCCACCAAGGTGGTGAAGTGGTTCCTGCTCAGGGAGTGTAGGCGTGTGTTGGCCTTGCCTTTCGCTGGAGGGAGTCCCAGGTTTAAATAGTGCGTCGGCCTCATGAGTCCCGTAAGCTGAGGAGTTTCTGGCGGGAGTTACGTCCTCAATGTGGGCTCTTTACATCCTTATCATGGGATCTTTATTGCCTTGAGGGGTCGTTGGTCCCTTATCCTTGTGAACTCCTGCTCATAAAGGGCTCTCAACCGTAGCGTGGATAAGCAATCATCGGTCGACCCAAGCATGAAGAGTGCCAACCCTGTCCGGGCGATAGGCATAGCTCGGACGAGGCTCGGTCGGAGTCGGCGCTGAGCGCTAGCCTTTACCCCGACGAGGGGATAGATCGGGAGTGGGTCTTCCTCCGACCGGACCGATGCTCAAGCCTTCCGAGCCTAATGGCCGTCGAGGAAGTGCTTGATCCCGAGTGATCTTATTGGGCTTTTATGCTAAGTGGACCATGCGGGGTGGTCACTTAGATGAGATGGGCCTCGTTTGGTCTTGCTGGACCTAGTTTGGCCGCTCTTAGATGGGCTACAGAAATCCCCCTCTCCACTTGTCCCCCTCCTACTCCCGGGCCTTGGCAGGCTCAGAAGAGTAGTCGTTCGGGTTTTGGACCAGCGTGGCTCGGGTGGGTGGAGATCTGGCAGTGTTAAGAAGCCACGTGTCGTGGTCACCTGGGCCCGTAATAATGATAATCCTGATGCATTTGAAATGAAGGGGCCCCCATTTCTCGGAGGTCAGAACGACGCGCCGCCTTTCGCGTGGGAATATAGGCATTGTGCACTTGTTGTCATTACAGACTCCCTCCGTTTTAGGTTTTTGCTCTCCTTCGTGCTTGCTTTTGGGGCTCTCTGATGCACCGTGGGGATACGGCAGAAGAACAGAGGCTTGCTGTAGCGTTCACAGAGTTGGCGGAGATAACCGCGGAGGTGGTTCAACAGCTTCCTCTTCCTCTAGAGTCTTCAGAGTCTCGGGAGCATTTCTCTTCAAGTTCCTCTTCAGATTCCATGGCGGACCAATGTCTGGAGGTCGAAGAGTGGGAGGGTGAGCCTGAGGCGAGGGCAATGGTGATACCGCCGGCTCCAAACTACAACGAGCTGGGAGAGGCGGAGGTGAAATGGCTGGAGAACAAGTTTCGCCTGCCCTATCAGTTTTACTTCACCGCGGCCACTCCGAACGAGACAAGCTTGGATTCTAGTATGGGCCATTTCTGCTCCTTCCTTCTGTCGTGGAAGGGTGGGTTCCACCTTCCCATCGAGCCTTTTATTCTTAAGCTTCTCAATTTCTTCTAGTTGGCTCCCATACAGTTGGTAGCCAACTCTTATCTTCTTCTCTCCGCCTTCTACATCCTCTACCGCCAATGCGGGGTTCCTCTTTCCTTGAACCTCTTCCATTATTTTTTTGAGTTGAAGGGTCATTCTTCGGATGGGAAGGGCTTCTATTTCATCCAGGCGAGGCGGAATAGGAGCTGTGTCTTCTTAGCCGTGAAGGACTCTTCTCACAAGGGATGGAAGACTCAGTTCTTCTGGGTGGGGATTTTTTCGGTGGAGGAGTCTTGGAGGTGTCCCGTAATCCCCAATTTTCACCCGAACATTCCTCCAAGGCAAGATGAGTTCCCTCCGAACATGGAGAAGTATGCGGCCATTCTGATGAAGCATCGCCAGTCCACGGAGGAGCTGGTGACTCCGGAGAACATCGAGTGATGCCTTCTCAAGCAGCTACGGTCGACAGGTACGGGCACCACGAATCAGCTTCTTCTTCGGATGATGAAACCATTTTCTTTTCCTGATCATATCTTCTTCTGCGCAGACGCCAGGTGGCCGGATGAGGAGGAGGAGCCTGCGACCGAGCGGGAGGTGATCGACCTAGGCGATGACTCAGCTGTCGATGAGTCGCGAGCTCCAGAGGGTCATTCCCGAGCCTGAGTTAAGGGCAAGGGGCGGACCCGGGAAGGGTCTTCCAGGGCGCGGGCGTCCAAGCGCAAGGATCCCTTGGAGGGGATGATACGAGATGCCGTGAGGACCAAAGAGCGGGCCAAGAAGGCCTGAGGCATCCCCGTAGATGAAGGTGACTCTGGATCGGCTCACCCCTCTGCCGAGCGTAATAGGGCCGACCCTATTGGGATGGCTCTCCTATCCGCCAAGCAAGAGGGGGTCGAGGAGGCCAGGGTCGTTTCTGTGGTTGGGGACGGCATTGGCCCAGCTCTCCCCTCAGCAAGAGCCGAGGGGGCTGGGGTCAAGCAGGTGACTCCGGGGCCACGGCTGAGACTGGGGCGTCGATCGAGGCAGGCGGCACTCCGAGTGGCGATGTCGGGGCCAAGCCGATCAAGGCCGGGGGGTCACGAGGAAAGGTGACGTAGCCCCAACTGACCGAGGCAAGAGGTGTGGATGAAGCAGCGGCTCGATCTGGGCCGGCCGGTGGGGCTCCAGAGGGGATGTCGCTCGGAGGGGAGGTCCCTATTCCGACGGCTCTGGAGAGGCTGGGCATCCAGGTCCCTCTGTATCAAAGATGTTGCAGTATAGCTGCGAAGGTGGTAAAGGGAGGAGACAGGCAACGCTCCCCGCCCGCGGCCCTCGAGCTGGTTATGGAGGGTGGCTTGATCTTGGCCCAGATGGGGGCCTCTCTGGCTGAAGCTTACGCTCGGTCAGAGTCAGAACGGGCGAACCTTGCCTGGACCCTTGGCGCGTCCGACAGGAAGGTAGCTCAGCTCACCGAGGAGCGTGACGGGCTTCGGTGGGAGCTCTCCTCGGTCAGGGAACTGGCGCGGGCGGGCCAGGCGGAGGCCCGGACACTGGCCGAGCAAATGGCTTGAGCCCGCGAGTCGCTCGAGAGAAGAGCCAGCTGCTGGAGGAGGAGCGCGCAGCCCGCGTCGAGCTAGATGGCGGGTGGGTGGCTGAGCGCGCCAAGCTGGTGGACCGAGCGGAGGAAGCTGCGCGCCTTCGACGGGAGACCGAGGCAGATCGGGCCGAGGTGGAGAAGTAGACGGCCGCGATAGAGTAGAGGTTGGCCGAGGCGGAGCGGGAAAAGGCCAAACTCACTGGTAGGGTGGAATCGGCCAGGGCGGAGGCACTCGAGCATTACAAACGCTCGGAGGCCTATCGGGTCGACCTTAAGGAGGCTGCCCTCCCCTACTATGAGTTAGCACTTCGCCAGGGCATCCGCAAGGGATTCAAGCAAGGCTACGACCGGGCCATCTCTTATGCCGAGGAACAGTCATCCGAAACAATCAATTTCCCATCCGGGCAATGCTATAACTCAGATTTGTCATCCTCTGGTTCCTCTAGTTTGGCGTCGGAGGAAGGAGACCAGGGGGACTCTTCGTCCGAGGGGTCGCCAACTCCGGATGCCTCGGGAGGGTGCGCAACCGAGGCAGTTCCCACGCCAGTGGGGTCAGTGCTAGGGTCGGCTGTCGCCGATGGTGCCGGGGGTAGACCGTCCGAGCCTTCCACTTCGAGCCTCAAGATGGGCCAGAGGCCTAATGTATCTATTTTGCCTTTTCTCCTTGTATGTTTTTCGTTTTTTGAATAAAAAAACTTCTCTTTTTGTGTAAAGGAAAGGTCAAAAACATAAGGCAGTAGCGTTATGATGAAGACTTAACTCTTTTGTACCGCCATTGCCATGGTTTGACCAGCGTATCCGCAGAAGTTGGAAAGTGTCGATACTTTCTGCGAGGAACTCGCATGATTGTTGGGCGGGCGTCTGACAGGGTGTCTTTCTATTTTCTCATGCCTTAAATGCTCGGCCGCTTCGTGTGTCCTGTTGGGATGGAACCGAGGCGTTTGAGGTGCCGTTCGCAGGGAGAGGTCCCTTTAGCGTGATTTCGAGGGGAGAATCATTTAAGGCAAGTAGCCTCCCTTTGCCTATAAAAGGTCTGAAGGGCGTCTCTTCCTCTCCATCGCTTAGGGTTTCCCTAACAGTCTTTCCTCCCTCCTTCTTCACGAAGTGTTGTGCCATCAGATTTGAAGCATGGAAGACGCTCTGGAAGACGAAGCTGTAGACGATGGAAGGCAGAGAGTAACTTGCTGCTTCGGATCTGAAGGGGGTTCGACGGCCGGCGGGCAGGTTAGAAGGGGGTTCGACGTGCGAAAGCACGTCGCATTCTTTTATCAGTTCCGGCGGCGCTTGCGGGGAGGGGCATGACGGCAGACGGATGGGGGCATCAGACACCCCTTTCTCTCGTCCCTTCCCGCTCACTCTCTAGAGAGGATCCCTCAAGATTCTTCTCCACTTCCTGCTTCTCCTCCCGTCTCCCACAGCCTCTTTCTCTCTCTTTTGCTCTTCTTATCATTTCTTTCACTCTTCAGAGGGTGCCTCTTGACATCCTCTTCTATTAGTTGGCTTTCTCTTCCCCTTCATCTTCCTTGTTCAACTTGGAAGGTAGCCTTCTTCTTCCAAATCCCTCTATCACATTTGTTCTGAGTTACCCGAACCGATGGGGTCGACTATCCTTTATCCGAGCCAGTTTCTGCACGAGCCAGAGTCAGTGGCTGGACGAGGAAGGCTAACCGAGTCAGCCGAGCGATGGGCTCGTACGGCGGTATCAGATGGATTTTTGCTTTTTTGACATGTATTGCATTGGCTTCGACCTTTTTGATGTACAAGCAAGTTGTTTGAATAAAATAGGAAGGAAAATTTTGTTTTATTTCATATTGCTTACACGATTGAGATATTCAGAAATAGAAGTTGCGTAGTGTAGTTGCGTTCCACGTCCGAGGGATGGGTTCTCCTTCCATAGAAGATAATCGATACGCTCCTTTCCTGAGCATCTCGACCACTCGGTAGGGGCCTTCCCAATTAGGGGATAGCTTACCCCCCGCCTCAAGTGGTCGAGAGGCTTCGGCTTTTCTAAGAACGAAGTCTCCCGGTTGGAGGTGTCTGTCTCAGACTTTGGCGTTGTAGTATCGAGTGAGGCAGCGTTGATATTCCATTGCTCGGATGCTAGCCATCTCTCGGAGTTCATCCGCTAGGTCGAGGTTTTTGAGCAGTTTCTGGTCGTTTGCCTCGGGCGAGAAGCAGATAACTCGGAGGGAGGGATTGCCAATCTCCAACGGGATCACGGCCTCAGTACCGTACACTAGCTGAAAGGGACTCTCACCGGTTGCAGTTCTGGGAGTCGTTCTGTGCGACCAAAGTACGCTCGGTAATTCCTCGAGCCAGCTGCCCTTGGCTTTGCCGAGCCTGGTCTTGATGCCTTTTAATATAGTCTTATTGGCATTTTCGACCTGCCCGTTAGCCTGAGGGTGAGCGATCGAAGTGAAGTGATTATGAATGTTTAGGTCGGCACATCTGTCTCGGAAATAACGAAAATCAAATTGCCGACCATTATCGCTCACTATCACCCGGGGGATGCCGTAGCGACAGATGATCGATTTTCAGACGAAACTCCACACGACTATCTCGGTGATCCTAACTGTAGCTTCGGCCTCGATCCACTTGGTAAAGTAATCAATGGCGACGATGATGAACTTTATCTGGGCCTGAGCTGTAGGGAATGGCCCAAGGATGTTGATCCCCCACCGAGCGAAATGATAAGGCTCGGCTAGGGTGATGATCTCCGTTGCCGGCTGATGGACCAAATGGTCAAATCGCTGGCATCGGTCACACTTGCTGTACGTAGGTCGAGCAGTCGCGCTACAGAGTGGGCCACCAGTAATCCTGCAGAAGCAAGATCCTGGCGAGTGACCTTCCCCCTTGATGCACTCCACACAGGCCTTCGTGAACCTCTTGGATCGCTCGGTTGGCTTCGTCAGTGCTGATGCACTTCAGGGGGGGACAAGAGAAGGATCTGTGATATAAAGTGCCATCCAGAATAACGAATCGCCTAGCTTGGTATTTCAATCTCCGGGCTTCCTGAGGGTCAGGAGGCTTCTGAGAGTCTTGGAGCCATGACAGATAGGGGGTACGCCAGTCACTTGGGGAGGCCGAGTCAACGGCCATGAGCTCCGAATCAATGCTCGGTCGCTCTAGCTCTTCGAGAAGGACCAATCGAGTACCTTCGGGGTCAAGAGAGGAGGCCAGCCGAGAGAGGGCGTCCGCTCGGGAGTTTTCCTCCCGAGCTATTCAGACTACCTCAAAACCCTCAAACTGTTGTGCCACGGTTCTGACGAGCTGGAGGTATTTGACCATCGGTTCTTCTCGAGCTTCGTAATTACCGTTGACCTAGCTAGCGACCAGTTGGGAGTCAGTGTGGATTCTGACTCGCTCAGCCCCCAATCGCCGGGCCATGCGGGCTCCCGAGATAAGGGATTCATACTCGGAGGTGTTGTTGGATGCCTGGAAGTTGAACTTCAAGGCGTATTGCAGCTCTGCTCCTTCGGGGGACTTCAGGAGGATACCGACACCTCTCCCGGTCGAGTTGGAGGATCCGTCGATGAACAATTCCCAGGTTGGCCCGGGTTCAGACGAAGATTTTTCTTCGGTCGGGATGGTGCTCTCGATGATGAAGTCAGCGAGTGCCTATCCTTTGATAGCCGAGTGAGGCCGGTACGATATATCGTAGGCCCCGAGCATAATGGCCCACTTGACGAGGCGTCCCGAGGCTTCAGGGTGAGTGAGGATCCCTTTCAGTGGTTTGCCGGTCAGCACGATGATGGAGTGCCCTTGGAAGTAGCGTCGAAGGCGCTTGGCCGAGGTAACTAATGCTAGCATGAGTTTCTCGGTTGCGGGATACCTTTTTTCAGCCTCGTTGAGCACCTTGCTGGTGAAGTAGATCGGTCTCTCGACTCCCGAGTCATTTCTGACCAGGACCGAGCTAACTGTGGATGGAGTTGCCCAGAGGTAGAGATGTAGGGCTTCACCTGGAACGGGCTTGGACAACACCGGGGGCGAAGCCAGGAACCCCTTAAGCTCAGCGAACACCTTTTGGCATTCCTTGTCCCATGCGAACGTAGCAGATGCCATTTTGGGCCCCCTCAACAACTTGAATAAGGGTATACATCGTTCGGCCGCACGGGATAAGAATCGATTGAGCGCAGAAATGCGCCTGGTAAGGGGTTGAACGTCCTTGGTGTAGGTGGGGGGCCGCATGTCCAGGATGGCCGGGACCTTGTCAGGGTTGGCCTCCATCCCACGCTGGTTGACTAAGAAGCCCAAGAATTTCCCGGACCTTACTCTGAAGGCACACTTGGTGGGGTTGAGCTTCTTCATGTTGTACCTCAAGAGAGTGTCGAAGGTCTCTGCTAGGTCGGAGAAGTGGTCCTCGACCTTGGGGGTCTTGACAAGCATGTCGTCAATATAGGCCTCGACGTTCCGACCGAGCTGTCCCTCGAACATATGGTTGACCAGCCACTGGTACATTGCTCCGACGTTCTTCAGCCCGAAGGGCATCCGGGTGTAGCAGTGCACGCCGAAGTCAGTGATGAAGGCGGTCTTCTCGATATCTTCCGAATCCATTCTGATCTGGTGGTTGCCTGAATAGGCATCCAGGAAGCTGAGTATCTCTTTGCCTGAGGTTGAGTCAACCAGTTGGTCGATGCTCGACAACGGATAGCAGTCCTTTGGTATGGCTTTGTTCAAGTCGGTGAAGTCCACACACATTCACCACTTTCCAGAAGCTTTTGGCACCAGGACGACGTTAGCTAGCCATGTTGGGTACAAGATCGATCTAAAAAGACCAGTCTTTTGCCCCTTGGTGACTTGCTCCTTGATGACCATCTGCTTCTCTGGCGCATGCTTCCTTATGCGTTGTTATACAGGCTTCACGGTCGGGTCGAGGTTGAGTTTATGCACTACTGTCTCTCCCGGTATCCCGGGGAGTTGATCATCAGACCATGCAAAGACTCGGATGTAGCCGAAAAGAAATTCTTTATATTGCTGTTGAACCTCGGATGGTAGGTCGGCTCCAATCCTTACTCCTAGGGTCGGGCCATCGTTTAGGAAAATCGTTAACAACTCGCCTCCAGGCTCAAAAGTTACGGGTTTTTCCTTGACTTCCCGGGGGCCCTTGTTCTTCCCGTCTGGCCTTGTGGCTTCAACTGAGATATTATAGCACCTTCTGGCCATCGCCTGGTTGCCCCGGACATCCCCCACCCCATGTTTAGTGGGGAACTTCATCTTTTGGTGATAGGTAGAGGGCACCGCTTTCGTTCGACTGAGGATCCCCCGGCCGAAGATTGTGTTGTATGCTATCATACCCTTGATCACTATGAAGTCCACCATAACCGTAACGGTTTTGGGTGGGGTGCCGAGAGTAACCGGCAGGCTTAGGGCTTCCTCGAGATAAGTGGCCTGGCCATTGAACCCACAAAGGGGGGTTCGGATCGGGCGAAGTTTAGACGGATTCTCCCCCATCTTAAGAAAACACTCATAAGACAATACATCAGGGGCGCTTCCATTGTCAACTAGAATCCAATCTACGTTACAATGGTTTATCGTAGCCGATATAACTAGGGCGTTGTCATGCGGGGTGGTCAGCCCTTCTAGGTCTTGGTCGGAGAAGACTATGACCTGGGGTGGCGGGGCCTTGGGAGGCTCGATCGCTCGGCTCGCCCGCTCAGCATGACGCTTCCTTCCTCGGCCACTATCTCCTCCTGATGCAGCTCCTCCAGTGATGACATTGATGTGGACCACGCGAGGGGCGTTGTCGATCTCCTCTGGGGCGCCTTGGTCTTCCTTATGCCTGGCCACGAAATGAGATAGGTGTCCCTGGCGGATGAGGCGCTCAATCTCATCCTGGAGCTGGTGGCAATCATTGGTATGATGCCCGTGATCGCTGTTGAACAGGCAGTGCTTATTGCGATTGCGGCTCTTCGATCCCATTGGCTCGGGTTGGCAGAGGAGGCCCGGGCCTTTGATGTCTTCATAGATCTCGTACACTGGAGCGATTAAGGGAGTGTACCACTAGTACTTTCGAGATGGTTCTTTGTGCTCCCCATCTCGGTTCCACCTTTTTCCTTGGCCCGAGCTTGACTCGGGTGCTTGCTTCTTATACCCCTCCCGACCCGAGCCGGTTGCGCCTCGGCATGCGCTGAGAACTTCTTCACACTCAGCATGGCGTAAAGATAGAGTCACTAGCTCGACAAGGGTCGAGGGAGGGTGGAGGACAAGTTCGCGATGGAGGTTCTCGTCCCGGGTGCCTCCGGTCAGCTCGGTTATGGCCGAGGCTACATCCAGGCGGGGGATTCTCAGGGCTTCCGACTTGAATCGGTTGATATAAGCCTGGAGTTTCTCCCTTTGCGCATGTTTTAGAGCCAATAGCCCCATTACCGACCTTGGGGGGCTGCTGCCGACGAAACTCTGCTTAAATACTCGCCCAAACTGCTTGAAGTCTCGGATGGATCCGGGGGCAAGGGCCCGGAACAATGCTTGGGCGCCTTGGATCTGGGTGGTCATGAAGGCTCGGCATTTGATGGCGTCGAACACCCCGTGAATGGTCATTAGGGCGTCAAAGCTATCGAAGTGGTCGGTTGGGTCGCCCTGGCCGTCGTAAGGCTATAGTCGGAGAATGGGGATTTCTCCTCGTCCTCTGCTAGGGAGGTCTTCTGCAATGTGCGTAAGGCGCGCTCCTGCTCTGCGAAGCGCCTCTCGAACTCTCGCAGACGGAGGGATAACTCCGGCTGCCGTTGCGCCATGGGGCTAGGGGGACGCGATGGCGGGCTGTCCTGGCGTTCCCTGGGGACTTCGGTCTCTGGGTGCGGATGGCATGTCCCAGGTTTTCCCATTTTCGGCGTGGAGGAGGCCTCTTGCTCCGGAGGAGGGGCTTGTGAAGGTCCTACTGACCTGTTGCGAATAAGCTGCCATCCTCGGAGGGTGAAGCGACCTCCGGCAGTGTGCTGGGACACGTCTCCGCGGGGAGGGCTTTCCGAAAGGACGCATGACCTTCCTTCCCTCGCTGCCTGGGTCCTCATGAGTTCCACAAGGACGTCCAATTTTACGTTGAGGGCTTGGAAAGCGGCAGCGCCCACATTGGATGGTTGCTCTACCGTCGCGGGCGGAGGTGGTTTGTCGGCTGGGGTGCTGGCGTTGGAGGGGGGGTCTTGTGCGGCCTAAGAAGGGCCTTCTCCCCCCACCACCATGGCCTTCCCCCTATCACCGACGGATATCCTCCCTGTACTTCTTCGCACCATGCTGGCTCTTTGATCGTTTCCCACAGACGGCGCCAGATGAAGAGGGGCGATCTTGCGCTGATCCTGAGCTGGAGAAGATAATCACCGAACAGTGAACTGCAAAGAAGGGAAATGAATCAGGGGGCCCAGGGGATGATTCCCTGGGAAAAACCCTCCGATGCCTAAGTCAGCAGAGCAGTGGTGGAAGCTATGAAGGGAGGAAAAAGGAGGTGCACGAGATCCCTCTCCACCAAGGTGGTGAAGTGGTTCCTGCTCAGGGAGTGTAGGCGTGTGTTGGCCTTACCTTTCGCTGGAGGGAGTCTCAGGTTTAAATAGTGCGCCGGCCTCATGAGTCCCGTAAGTTGAGGAGTTTCAGGTAGGAGTTACGTCCTCAACGTGGGCTCTTTACGTCCTCATCGTGGGATCTTTATAGCCTTGAGGGGTCGTGGGTCCCTTATCCTTGTGAACTCCTGCTCATAAAGGGCTCTCAACGGCAGCGTGGATAAGCAATCGTCGGTCGACCCAAGCATGAAGAGTGCCAACCCTGTCCGAGCGATAGGCATAGCTCAGATGAGGCTTGGTCGGAGTGGGCGCTGAGCGCTAGCCTTTATCCCGGCGAGGGGATAAATCGGGCGTGGGTCTTCCTCCGATCGGACCGAGGCTCAGGCCTTCCGAGCCTAATGGCTGCCGAGGAAGTGCTTGATCCCGAGTAATCTTATTGGGCTTTTATGCTAAGTGGGCCCTGCGGGGTGATCACTTAGATGAGCTGGGTCTCGTTTGGTCTTGCTAGACCTAGTTCGGCCGCTCTTAGATGGGCTATAGAAATC
Source organism: Amorphophallus konjac (assembly GCA_022559845.1). Classification (NCBI taxonomy): domain Eukaryota; kingdom Viridiplantae; phylum Streptophyta; class Magnoliopsida; order Alismatales; family Araceae; genus Amorphophallus; species Amorphophallus konjac. The sequence continues at coordinate 230,121,149 of CM040127.1, forward strand.
CCCCTCTCCATAAGCAAATGTGCACAGACCCTTGCATGTATAAACCAAGTATGTGCATAGACCTTTTCATGTGGAGGTAAGACTTGCTTAGACGTTAATATGAAGGATGTAGAAGGTGCACTGACATTTGTATGCGTGAGACACAAACATGCACCTACCCTTGAGAGCGTGCAGCAACATAAATTTCACCGACCTATACAACCCCGATGCAAAAGTTGCACCGACTTTTATACCTTTAAAATGAAGCATGCACGGACCTATATTACACCAGTCAGAGCATGCACAGATCGGCTTATGCATTGAGGATAGACACGCATAGACATTATAACTTGTGTGTGACAAATGTGCACCGACCCTGAAGACTTATATGCACAGACTTCACATGCATTGAAGATAAACATGGACATACCTTATAGCATGCGTAAGGAAAATATCTACCGACCGTGAAGACTTATTTGCACAGACATGAAAGCACAGACTTTATGTTGTGTTATATGCTCAGTACAAGACCTGCATAGACTTTGTGCGTGCAAGGCAAAACCTGCACAGACTTTATGCGAGGTTCTATAGAAACATGCATAGACTTTTTTATGCCTAATGAAGGATATGCACATACTCTTTCATGCAGACAAAAAAAGTATGCACCGAGATCCACTATATATGAGTATGCACCGACCTTGATCTTTTATATGCATCCATATGCACAGACCCATTCAATTCAGTAGCATGACATGTACCGATGGTATAAGTCCGTGCAAGATGTGCACAGACCTTAAAACATTCTCTGACACATTCAAGTGCACAGGGCAGAACCTGCTTAGACTTTCTTAGTGCGTCAGGCAGAAGCTGCACTGACTACATGTGCTTTCTACACACAGAATATGTATAGATCTGATATGCATACGACGATAAAAATGCACTGACTTACATTGTGTGCACAGACCTATATGAATGCATAACATAGACATGCATGGACCTTGGTATATATATGAATGAGTTATACATATGCATTCCAGTCTTAGCATTATTCATAGAATGTCATTCTCAAAACCAGAGCTCCAACACTTATAACGTAAGGTGCATGAGGTGCATTGACCTAATGAAGTGTACGATGTTCAATGTGCATCGACCGGATTGTTCATTCTGTGTATAAGGTGCATCGACCTTCTAAACTAAAACACCTATGTGCATCAACCATCTTGAAACATGCATCGATCTATAATGCAGTCCTACTACATAAGCATCGACATGTACTACAGTCACTAGTTTACTAGCGTCGACCTTCTGAAGCATGCATTGACCTGAGCAACATATGCTAGCTTACTAGCATCGACCTATTATGCAGTCGTTCTACACATGGATCGACTTATAGTAACAGTAAAGTAAATGTGCATCGACCTTATGATGCAATATGTTGACAAGTGCATCGACTTTCTGAAATAGTCTAAATGTATGCATCGACTTGTTAGATAGTAAAGTAGATGTGCATCGACCTTTTAATGCAATTCTTATACAAGTGCATCGACCTTTCAATGCAGTACTAATACATGTGCACCGACCTTGGTAAGCAATAACTCTGCACATGTATAGACCTTCAGAATAAAACTGGATATATGCACAGACCTTTACTTGACTAAAAATTAATTCTGACTAAAGTAAGGACATCAAAGTAACAGTGTTGCTAAAGTCAAAATAAAGTCAACTAAACTGTTGCCCGTCAACATAACACAGCATTCTCCCCACGTAGCGTCAAATCTAGAGGAGACACAACATTCTCCCCCTTTTTGATGATGACAACACAACTATATTTTGATGGTAACACTCATGTCAATCTAAGTCAGAACATGCAAGAATATAAGTCAAGTACAATTAAGTTCATCAGTGTGGTGGAAATCATACAAGTAGACACAAGTGCACATATGCAAACTACCATAGACATGCATGGATTCTGACACAGCATATCAGACAGTCTCCCCCATTTACCATTTTCCCAATCCAATAATTATGATGAAAAAGTCTCTCCCCCTTTTCCCTTTGCATACCCCATCAAAAATCTCTCCCTCTCTCCCTCATTGCATAATATATTCTCTCCCTTTGCCATCAGCAAACAAGGAAATGATAGAGATAAGGGAAGAAAAAATAACATCAATAAGTAGGAAAGAACAAGAGAAGTCCGATTGACATTCTAAGTGATAGTTCATTTAGCTAAGCATATATAGCTCAAATTCTTCAGATATAAGATTCTTTGTACTGCATTCTTGACAGAATTCTAGTTTAAGAGTAATAAAGATTAGAGTGTATCCACTGGACTCTTGAACAAGTCTACAATGACCTTTAATAGCAATAGACAAGAATCACATTAAACATGAAGGATTAGGCCTTACTATATCCTACTCACTCAAAAATCAGTTAATTTCTTTAGGAGTAATTAGGATATGTATTGAGGTTAAACAATTTGACATTTCTGAATTTTCACTATAGGGTTATAGCAAAAATGTTGTTCTTTTGGTTTCCAGAATTGTGAACAGTTAGGTATCATTTATGCCTTTTGACATAAGGGTACACGTTGATTAGACGCCAGTACCCCTAGTTACTCAGCAAAATATACCATCCTGTTTCACATATCAAAATAGTAGAAATAGTTTACACCTTTTTGCGTAAGGGTACACGTTTATCAAATGCCAGTACCCCTAGTTACTCAATGAAGCTACCCATACTATTTTGATATTTGAACAGAGATAACTTGAAGCACTTCATGACATGAGTTTTTCTCCATTACTTTGATGAAGTACCTAGTTTCTCAGTGCATTCAATCATTGCTCTGCCTATACATATTTTGACTTATTTTTATAACCTTGCTGCCCTTTGTGTTTATAGAAAGACTTGTTTAAAAACAATACACATTCCAAGCTTCTCAACCAAGAAATCATTAATCCAAGAACTTTCAGATATTTGAAGACTTTATCAGACATGTTATGAGAGAAATGGTTGAGAGCTATTAATTGTCATAAACATCCCAGTTCATTGAATTCAGTCTTTAGACTCTAAAATTTATTAAGTTTAAACCATCAGTTCATTCATGAAACAATAAAGGATTCTTATAAGAAAAGATTTTTGATTTTAGTAGCTTAGAGTGATGAACTGATTATCAGACGACTGTCATTATTTTAGAGGCACAGAATTGCAAGATCTTTTAAGAGAATGATATCAAGAAAGAAATCTGAGTGTGCCAGAATGACCTGATACAAAGGAATGCTTAGTGACAGTGTGCCATTGAGATTTTAGTAAAGAATTAACAAGAATTTCCATTTATTAGAAGAACAAAGTCAGGATTGACAGAATTTTAATCTAGACTGAAGAGATATCACATGATGTAATGAACCAGATCTGACTCGAATTTACTATGAACTCCCCCTATCATCATGCAAGAAACTCCCCTTGTCTATATGCATTGATATTTAGACACAACATTGTGACATGTGGAGTGAAGGACTCAGAAAGACTCTTGACGTAGGGTACTTGGCGGAGGACTGGCCTCTACACATAGTATGGGTTTTCAGACAGAATAAATCAATCCTTCTACCATCATACCATTTGATATAATGACATAGTGCATGACATATTCTGAAATAATGATCACTGACCATTGAAATCATGTGATAGAATTAATCCTAGGCACAGAACTCATCATAGAGAAAATATTTATTTCTGACAAGAATGAAATTAAGAAATCATTCATCATGTTGAAATTTACATAAACCTAGTTCTCTCCTTAAAAATTTAAACCTTTCATTCCAAAGAGGTTTAGTAAATATGTCAGCAATTTATTTTTCTGATTCAATAAAATTCAGCTCAATTTCATTCTTACTTACTTCATATCTCAAGAAATGATGTTTTATTTCAATGTGCTTAGTCCTAGAGTAATGAACATTATTTTTAGTTAGAGAGAGCACTAGTATTATCACATAGAATAGGAATGCATCCCAATTTTATTGTGATAGTCAATAAGTTGATGTTTTATCCAGAGTACTTGGGCTGCACAATTCCCTGCTACAACATACTCAGCCTCAGCAGTGTTGAGAGCAATAGTGTGTTACTTTTTAGATGCCCAAGACACTAGACAACCACCTAAATATTGACAATATCCACTAGTACTTTTTTTTGATCCAAAAAGCCCTACCTAGGGACAGATGGGAGAGCCATCAGCCACTAGGGGGTGAATTTTATTGCTGAATAAAAGGAAAAACAATTACATCTGTCGGATGCTGGGCATACCCAGCTTATCCATTCGGGCCTCTCCCTTAATAGCAGGGGGTAAATCAGTGTAGGAAAAAAAGGTATTACATTTTGAGGTATTACAATATCCACTAGTACTCTTTCTATCTAGTCTACACCCTGCATAGTCTGCATCAGTGTAAGCTATAAGAACAAGCTCACAGTTAGCAGGATACCATAGACCCAAATCAAGGGTGCCTGATAGATACCTAAAAATTCTTTTCATTGCACTCATGTGAGACTCCTCAGAACTAGCCTGAAATCTAGCACATAAACACACTGAGAATTGTATGTCTGGACGAGATTCAGTAAGATACAAGATAGATCTAATCATACCTCTGTATAGTTTGGTATCAACCAATTTACCTTTTGGGTCAGCACCAAGATTAGTTGATGTGCCCATAGGTGCAATTATTTCCTTGAGGTTCTCGAACTTGTATTTCTTTAATATATATCTGATGTACTTGGACTGTGTGATGAAGCTTCCTTCTGAAGTTTGATTAACCTACTGATGAGGGCATCCCTTGCCCCTCCACATTTTCTCCGGACTCGGATTGTTCGTCGGCAAGCGTCATTATGTTCCTCAAGTGTTTGTGAGTCAAGTCATGTAATTTTCTTATTTTTATTTGAGTCTTAATCATGTAATTTTCCCTTTTATTTGATTCATGTACCTAGGTTGGTAGGTTATCTACCAATGTCCTAAGTCATTGTGTTGTTTAGATAGGCTATTGGGCCCATCTCATTGGGCTAGGCCCATGGACACCCCCTTCCCTTCGGTTATTAGTCATTGTGTCTTTTGTTAGGGTCCTTTGTGAAAAAGTCATGTGCCTATAAATAGGCCACCCACTCCTCATATGTAACAATTTTGATGAAATATTGAAGAAATCCCTTTCAAGTCTCTCATTACTCCACTTCTCTCTCTCTCTCTCTAGCTCTCCCTCTCTCTCCCCAAGGAAAGGGGCGAACCACCACTCTCTCCTCCCCCCCTCTCATTCAAATCCAACCCCCACCTACCTCCATTATTACCCCCACAACTTCCCACACCCTCCTTTACTCTCCACCTAGTCCCAACAACCTTCCACCAATCCAAGCCCTACTTCCCAACCACCACCTACTTCCCTCCACTTCCCTAAGTACCTCCTCACTTCCCCAAGGCTGAAGGATCTCTTTCCTAGGCCCAAATTTGAATCTCCCACCCATCTCCCCTTCCCCCCTTGCTCCCTAGGTCGCACCCCTCCTCTCCCCTCAAGCCAAGTTCGCCCCCACCTTCCCTCCCACTCCCTCTCTCCTTTGTGCTCACCCCTTCCCACCACCATCTCTAGCAGACCAGCCCCCTCTCCAGCCCCACTTCGCCCTCCCCACCTCCATCTCCCTAGCCTTCACAACCCCTAAAACTCCTCTCATCTCCCTCCTTTAGCCATTAGACACCCTTCCCACCATTTGCTCTCTTGGCCATCCCCTTCCCCACACCTTCTTCTTCCCCTTAATCTGTCTCTGTTTCAGGCAGCAGAACTACAGCGACTTGCAGAAGCAGCCACGACCGTCCCTCACAGATTCAAGTGTCAAGGCTTACATCGCCGGAAAATTCTGCAAGTTAGCTTTCCAACTGAGGTGGTTTCGCCGGCTTCCGAGGTCGGAGCTGATCGGGGGAGCCGATCTCGTCCAACTGCATCTGCTGTCCCAGTCTGCAGACCAGAAGCTGAAAGAAGAAGCTGCCACGGCCAGCTCGTGAAGGCTCTGAGCGCCATTTTTGGGGGGAAGAGACTACTTCCTGTTAGCTTTCACCTCCAAGAAGAAGGACCTCATTCGGCCACCGGAGCTATCAGTTACTAATTTCTTCGTCGAAGGTCGCAGCCAGCCACCTGCAGGTCCAGGTTTGACCTGTCCTCACATATCCGACCACCATTCTCCCCTCTGACCTCCGATTGGGGCTCCGTTAACTCCTGCTCGAAGCTACTCCGACCACGAGGACATCACAGCCAGGCTCGTCACATTTGGAGTTCAGAAGCGTCCGTGGTACCCTCTGCAACCTGCTGTACCAGTTCTGCACCAGCCAGAGGAAGAATCTGCTGACCTGTTCCAGTCACTGGCCCGACCAGCCCTGAGTTCCAGAGATCCTGAAAAAATTCAGACATCATCCTCAACCTGTTAGCAAGCTTTTGGCGCAAGTCTCATCAGATTATGAGCTTGGTGGAATTATTGGCAGCATCGACATCGACCCTCTGTCCAGAAATACAGAAGCTAGGCAGAATCGGCGAAGCTCGGGAAGTCGGTTCTCTTTGCATATCTCCCCACCCCGCTTGGCCGGCTGAAGGCCCCTCCCTACGTGGATGTAGTTTTGGATGTATTAAGCATAATCCCTACCCCAATATCCCCCCCTTGCATGGGGTGTAGTTCATGTACTTATTAAGTCGCAGGTTTGAAGCTTCAATCGACGCGGCGTGCGGGTACATACCCTCGCCTCCCCGCTCGCCCCCGTCTCCGGCCGGAGTCAGCGTCTTCACGCCGGCTAGGTGAGCCTCGGTCCCTCTCTTACTGGTTAATCACTTGCTTAGCTTAGTATTATTGCTATTGCTTCGTCGGACGGAGAGTGAGAGTTCGGCCCAAATTGCTAGTATCGTGAGTGGCCACCGCGGGCAAGTTGAGAGTGAATCCACTTAACCCACACCCTTGGTGTGTTGGCCGCCCATGATTTGGGCATCCTAGGCCCATTTGGGGTTCTTCCCAAGCTAGCCAACCATTGGAGCCTCAAGGTCCCACCTCGGACCCTCTCCAACATCGCCTAGTCGCCATTGGGCACTAGTGTGCGCCATACGGGTGAGCTCGCTAGTGTGAGTCCGCTGCTCAAACTTGAATGCTTGCAAATAGGTCCAAGGGTGGTTTTACATCAAGTGGTATCAGAGCAAGTTCATAACTTGTCTCTATCAAGTTGGTCCTAGGGCATGTCTATGCATTTAGAGTCTTCAAGTGCATCACTCTTGTCCCCTAGAATGGCCACCTCATATCGACCTTACCAATCGGCCCACTCCATAAGTCCAAGCCACCAAGAGATGCCTGCCACTAACACCCATAACTTCCCTGGCCATGTCAACTACTTCATGAAAGCCTTGACCAATGCCAATGAGCGGCTTGATAACATATCGGGCCGACTCAACCAACTTGGAGAAAATAGGCCCGCCCCAAGGACGGACGATAGGATGGTCCCTTTCCCACTTCCCACCTTTGATGGAACCTCTCCTAGAGAATATTTAGATTGGAAAGCTACAATGGACCAATACTTCACTTGGTATCCTATGTCCGAGAATGAAAAGGCATGGGTTTCCAAAATGCAACTTACCAAACGGGCAAAATCACCAAGACCTAAGGAGCACTTCAACTCCTTCATCCCCACCTAGCCAACCCATGACCCTAATTCTCCATTCCACATCACTTCCCACCTATCCTACCCCAACCACCACACCAGCACCCTACCCACAAACTCCCACCACAACCATATGTCCACAAACCTAATTGGGCCCCGTGTCCACCCATCCACCGAGGCCCATAATAGCCACCACACCCAAACCCAAAACCCCTCACCAAACCCGTACCCCACAAGCCCCCTTGACCACCACCACAAACCCACCATCATCCCCAAAAAGGGACACATCTCCCAAAATAAATCAACCCAAAATCTCTCACCCAACCCACCTCCCGCTTCCTACACCAATCTTTCCCCAACCTAGGCCTCCTCTACTTCCCCTTCCTATCCCAACCCAAGCCCATGCTTGTTCACCACCCCAAGTGTGTCATACGCTAGCTATCACCAAACCACCCACCATAGATCCCCCTACTCCATTAGCAATAGAAGTTGCAACCCACACACCCACCCAAGTGGAGAAGGATGCCCATCCGAATCCACCTCCCAACATAGAGGAAATCCAAAGGCCAAACAACTCACGCACCTTTAGCCTAGCTCCTCTAGAGACACCCAACCTCACCATAGATAAGTCCATACTCCAATGGCTCAAGAAAGGTCTCACCATTCCTAGTTCACAACCATGCCACCTACCCATGGGATATCAATCCCAACTCATTCCCATTCAGCCACATGTCACTTATCAAACTTCCTATTGTATGGAAGATTTGGGAAACTTAGTGAACTACCTACATTGGCAAATTCACTTGACCAATATGCTAGCCATGAGGCCGTCCATGACTAACACCATTAGCCTAGCATATCCAACCATTGGTTCCATCACTTCCATCTACACTAATGACCAAGTTACTAGTGAGATCATCCTCCTTCTTCCCATGGAGGAAGAACCTATCCTAGTCCACTCCCCAACCATTGAGATCCCAAGTGCTTTGATCGGCCAACCCATTAGCAACCTTGGCCCACTTATTGAAGAGAATGACTCACCATTCGAGGATCTTGAGGACATAGAGTACCCCTATCTAGGTGACCATTACCATGACCCCTTCGACCCTTTCCCATGAGAACCTAGATCTCCATGTGACCCACTTACCTTATTCCCCACCCTCCTTACCCTACCCTTACCACCCATGTTGAATCAAACCCCTCCCTTCCTAGACTCGGGTTACACCATGGGAACCTTGACCTTCGGCAACATACACCTTGGGATTGATGAGTTGCCCCACTCCATGATTTTCCCCTTCTTAGATCCATTTGATCCATACGAGTGGAAGCTCAAGGGCCACCCCATACCCATGCACATAGAAGTCATCTCTAGGATAGGAGTGCATAAGTCTTGGCACCACACACCACTTGGCATGATTAGAAAGACGGGTCCATTTATTCACATCACCCACATGTCAAGTAGGAAGCATGAGTGGTCCCTATTTGGGTGTAACGGTCCTACCCAATTCACCATTGGTCTTATGTATGCTAGGAGCCTACATGGGTGTCCGGGTCCCCTAACATGCACCACACTCACTTATAAAAGGGGCACCTATGGATGCCCCGGTCCTCCCAAATCCTTCAAAATCTTCATAACATCAATGCATGATAGGTCTATATGTGGTTGTCCTGGGCCACCTTTTCATACCATACATTGTCAACTCACATGGCATATGCATTCAAGCAAGTATCAAGCAACAAGCGGTGGGATTCACAAGAAGCGAGCACAAAATCCTAAGCACCACTTTGAATTCCAAGTTGATAACTTGGCGATGATGGCTTTGGAGTGGCTCTACTTTAGGGTCACCTCCAACTTGAGGGCACGAGGACTTGGACCTTGTCAAGTTCCGAGTGGCTTTGGCAACACGGCTTATGGGTTGAACTTTCAAAAGGGTTTTGGGATTCTCCCCATTTCTCATGTGGCGGACCCAGCACCCTCTTAGGGAACCGCGGTGGATCCTAGTGAGTGCCTCGAGCTTACGCCTACCCTTGTGAGAGACACCCTCGGATTGCCACCACAAATAGCCTGAGAGCCCGACGTGAGCACACAGCGGCAATACTAGGCAAGCAAGATCCCATCGCCAGCATGAGGGTATGACCGAGCTACTTTGTCGAGCTAAAGCGCCGTTCCCCGACTATGGTCGCGAGTTGAGTATGGAGATCGTGGATCGCCCAGAGCCGCAGTTCGATATACTACTTCCCTGGTGGACCCATACTCGACGGGGTCGAGTTTTCCCCACCCCGGGGGTATGATGAGGGCATCCCTTGCCCCTCCACATTTTCTCCAGACTCGGATTGTTCGTCGGCAAGCGCCATTATGTTCCTCAAGTGTTTGTGAGTCAAGTCATGTAATTTTCTTATTTTTATTTGAGTCTTAATCATGTAATTTTCCCTTTATTTGAGTCATGTACCTAGGTTGGTAGGTTATCTACCAATGTCCTAAGTCATTGTGTTGTTTAGATAGGCTATTGGGCCCATCTCATTGGGCTAGGCCCATGGACACCCCCTTCCCTTCGGTTATTAGTCATTGTGTCTTTTGTTAGGGTCCTTTGTGAAAAAGTCATGTGCCTATAAATAGGCCACCCCACTCCTCATATGTAACAATTTTGATGAAATATTAAAGAAATCCCTTTCAAGTCTCTCATTGCTCCACTTCTCTCTCTCTCTCTAGCTCTCCCTCTCTCTCCCCAAGGAAAGGGGCGAACCTCCCCTCTCTCCTCCCCCCCCCCCATCTCATTCAAATCCAACCCCCACCTACCTCCATTATTACCCCCACAACTTCCCACACCCTCCTTTACTCTCCACCTAGTCCCAACAACCTTCCACCAATCCAAGCCCTACTTCCCAACCACCACCTACTTCCCTCCACTTCCCTAAGCACCTCCTCACTTCCCCAAGGCTGAAGGATCTCTTTCCTGGGCCCAAATTTGAATCTCCCACCCATCTCCCCTTCCCCCCTTGCTCCCTAGGTCGCACCCCTCCTCTCCCCTCAAGCCAAGTTCGCCCCCACCTTCCCTCCCACTCCCTCTCTCCCTTGTGCTCACCCCTTCCCACCACCATCTCTAGCAGACCAGCCCCCTCTCCAGCCCCACTTCGCCCTCCCCACCTCCATCTCCCTAGCCTTCACAACCCCTAAAACTCCTCTCATCTCCCTCCTTTAGCCATTAGACACCCTTCCCACCATTTGCTCTCTTGGCCATCCCCTTCCCCACACCTTCTTCTTCCCCTTAATCTGTCTCTGTTTCAGGCAGCAGAACTACAGCGACTTGCAGAAGCAGCCACGACTATCCCTCGGAGATTAAAGTGGCGAGGCTTACATCGCCGGAATCGTCTGCAAGTTAGCTTTCCAACTGAGGTGGTTTCGCCGGCTTCCGAGGTCGGAGCTGATCGGGGGAGCCGATCTCGTCAACTGCATCTGCTGTCCCAGTCTGCAGACCAGAAGCTGAAAGTAGAAGCTGCCACGGCCAGCTCGTGAAGGCTCTGAGCGCCATTTTTGGAGGGCAGAGACTACTTCCTGTTAGCTTTCACCTCCAGGAAGAAGGACCTCATTCGGCCACCGGAGCTATCAGTTACTAATTTCTTCGTCAAAGGTCGCAGCCAGCCACCTGCAGGTCCAGGTTTGACCTGTCCTCACATATCCGACCACCATTCTCCCATCCAACCTCCGATTGGGGCCCCGTCAACTCCTGCTCGAAGCTACTCCGACCACGAGGACATCACCGCCAGGCTCGTCACATTTGGAGTTCAGAAGCATCCGTGGTACCCTCTGCAACCTGATGTACCAGTTCTGCACCAGCCAGAGGAAGAAGCTGCTGACCTGTTCCAGTCACTGGCCCGACCAGCCCTGAGTTCCATAGCTCCTGCCAAAATTCAGACATCATCCTCAACCTGTTAGCAAGATTTTGGCGCAAGTCTCATCAGATTCTGAGCTCGGTGGAATTATTGGCAGCATCGACATCAACCCTCTGTCCAGAAATACAGAAGCTAGGCAGAATCGGCGAAGCTCGGGAAGTCGGTTCTCTTTGCATATCTCCCCACCCCGCTTGGCCGGATGAAGGCCCCTCCCTGGGTGGAGGTAGTTTTGGATGTATTAAGCATAATCCCTACCCCAATATCCCCCCCCCCTTGCATGGGGTGTAGTTCATGTACTTATTAAGTCGCAGGTTTGAAGCTTCAATCGACGCGGCGTGCGGGTACATACCCTCGCCTCCCCGTTCGCCCCCGTCTCCGGCCGGAGTCAGCGTCTTCACGCCGGCTAGGTGAGCCTCGGTCCCTCTCTTACTGGTTAATCACTTGCTTAGCTTAGTATTATTGCTATTGCTTCGTCGGACGGAGAGTGAGAGTTCGGCCCAAATTGCTAGTATCGTGAGTGGCCACCGCGGGCAAGTTGAGAGTGAATCCACTTAACCCACACCCTTAGTGTGTTGGCCACCCATGATTTGGGCATCCTAGGCCCATTTGGGGTTCTTCCCAAGCTAGCCAACCATTGGAGCCTCAAAGTCCCGCCTCGGACCCTCTCCAACATCGCCTAGTCGCCATTGGGCACTAGTGTGCGCCATACAGGTGAGCTCGCTAGTGTGAGTCCGCTGCTCAAACTTGAATGCTTGCAAATAGGTCCAAGGGTGGTTTTACATCACCTGCAAACCGAGGAAAAATTTCAGTTCTCCCATTAAGCTCATTTCAAATTCATCTGTCGTTAATTTTAAAAATTCCTCACACATAGAAGACTTAGTTGATCCAAAGACTATATCATCTACATATATTTGAACAACAAGTATATCTTTGTTGTTTACCTTAGTGAATAAAGTCTGATTAACCTCACCTCTTGAGTATCCCTTTCATGTGAGGAAGGAGCTTAACCTATCGTACCAGGCCCTGGGAGCTTATTTCAGTCCATAGAGTGCCTTATCTAGCTTATACACATGATCAGGAAAATCAGTACATTCAAACCCCAGAGGTTGTTTAACAAAAACATCCTCTTTTATTAACCCATTCAAGAAAGCAAATTTTACATCCATCTGCTGCAATTTTATTCCTAGACTACTGTCAAAGGCTAAGAGAATTTGGTTGATAAAAATTAAAGGAGAAAATCAATAATCGAAGATTTTCTCTCTCTAGATTCTAGAGAGAGAAGCTCCGGGAATTCGTTTTCCCGCCTGGTGTTTTTTGTTCGTCCCTTCCCCCTCCCTACCGGCTATGGCCGGTACGGCAGGGGGTCCTCTGCTGCCGGCGGGGGGATCTAGTGCTGATCAGGTAACTCAGGCTTCTTCTTCGACCGAGGTTCGTCAGTCATATGCGCAAGTGCTTCTGGATAACGTTTATCGAGCTCTTCCTCCCATCCCGATTAAGGAATCGGCATTCACAGATCGGGGTGAACCTGCTGTATATTTCTCTAATTCTGATATTCAAGCTTCTATGCAGTCTCTTCAGTTTGCTATTGTGGCCAAGTGTTCATATGGTAGGCCTTCATTTACTGAGATTAAGAGCTTCCTCTCTCAACGGATGGTGCTCTCGACGGGTTTTATTATCAGCAAGTTGAACCCGAGACACCTCCTTTTCAGATTTGATAGTGAGAAGGATTTCACAAAGTTACTCATTCAAAAAAACTTGTACATAAAAGGTTTTTTGTTTCGATTTTTTAGGTGGACCATCGACTTTAATTTTGATGTCGATCCACCTACGATTCCAGTCTGGATTGGCTTTCCGGGCCTCCCGGTGAATTTATATCATGAAGACTGTCTTCGTTCCATCGCTGGGAACTTTGGCTCTGTGCTGCGCATTCATGAAAGATCTTTAACGATGGCAGACACCTCTGAGCCATTAGTTTGTATAGAATTGGATCTTTTAGCTATGCGCAGGGAGCGATTATGGATTGATATGGATGGATATGGGTATTGGCAATCTGTCAATTTTAATCGGGTTCCATCTCTTTGCTCATACTGTCAGAAATTGGGGCATTCGAGTACTGAATGCAAGAGGAAGATGAATCGTAGCCGTCCTCACCTGGGGATGAATTCAGAATTGAAAAACGCTAAACAGGTTTTCATTCCTCGTCATACATCACCGCCAGCTGTACGACATAATGTCATTCTGGAAGAGCAATTGGAAGGTTCTTCTCAAGGGGTAGAGCAGAATCTAGATACTATGGGTGTTCTGAACCCCATATAGGAAGAGATTAATTTGGCCAATATTTTGTTGGAAGAAGGGATTCCCACGGTTATGCCGTCAGATGAGTTAGCAGAGAATTCAGTATCTGCTCAGGAAAAGAGCGACAATTCAATGTCAAAGCTAGATAATGACAAGCTAATAAGCTCAGTTGTTGATGCTCCTCAAGCTACTAATCCCTATTCAGAAAAGTTGGACTTGGTCAGGAATCCAATGGTTGCTAGTCTTGCCAAATCTGAGAATATTAGGGTGATGGTGGCTCAGAAATCTGATTATGGAGTTCTCCCTGATGTTTCAGGTTTTCCTGGTGAATTAATCAATGATGCTCGCATTACCAGGGCCAAATTCAAGGTTCTAGCTGCTCATTCTTCCCATTATTCTAATGATTGATTCTACGCTTATATGGAATGCTAGGGGTATGGGAAATAAGGCGACTGTTAACAGTCTGGCCCATCATGTAAAGGTTAATAACCTTAGTTTGGTTGCTATATCTGAACCTCATATTGCTTTTAATCGTGCTTTGAAAGTGGCTCATCGTATTAATCTTCCTAGTGTTATTGGCAATAATGGAGACACTTCCAATATTTGGCTTTTCTTTAAGGTTGACATTAGTCTGGAGATAATTGAATTGCACAATCAGTTCATTACTGTTGCTATTAAGGATAATGATACTATAAATTTTTTCTTTACTGCTGTTTATGCTTCCTGTTGCCCCACTACTCGTAGGGAGATGTTTGATGCTCTGATGGCTTTCAACTCTAGTAAAAATTTTCCCTGGATAATTGGGGGGGACTTCAATTGTGTTATCTCCCCTAATGAGAAAATGGGTGGTCTGTTGGCTTCTGCATCCTCTATGCTGGATTTTCAGAGCTTTGTTGCAGCTACTGGCCTAATTGATGCTGGTTTTTCTAGTTCCTCTTTCACTTGGTCTAATAATCAGGCTGGAGCTTCACATATTCGGGCTAGACTTGACAGAGTGTTTATTAATTCTAAGTGGATGAATTCTGATCATCAATTATTGGTTCAGCATCTGACTAGGGGACCCTCTGATCATGCCCCGTTACTACTTAATATGTGCCCCAGAAAGCAAATGCCAGGAAGATTCATTTTTCAACAGATGTGGACAACTCATTCTGATTTCAAGAAATTTATTGCAGATAAATGGAGTCAACTGGAGACCTTGAAGCACCCTTTCTATTCTCTACAGAATAAGCTTAAAAATCTCAAAAAGGCTTTGAAGATATGGAACAAGGAGGTCTTTGGTGATATCCATTTGGCTGTTAAGATGGCTGAATCCCAGTTACTAAGATCCCAAGATGCCTTCGACAGTCATCCCTCTATTGACAATAGGTTGAATTTATCTAAAGCTAATGCTGAGTTGAAGCAAGCTCTACATAGAGAGGAAATTTTCTGGTTCCAAAAATCCAGGATTCAATGGTTACAGCATGGGGATCGGAATACTAGATTTTTTCACAATTACACAAAGGTCAGACGACAAAAGGCTTTTATTCATAAACTTCAGATCAATGGAACTTGGGTGGATGATCAGGCTGTTTTATTGGACGGAGCTGTGGATCATTTTAAGTCTCTTTTCTCTTCTGAGGAACATTATGGAAATGAGGAGCTTCTGGATTGTATTCCTAAATTGGTGACAGAAGAGCAGAATAATATATTATGTTCCATTCCTTCAGATGAGGAGATCAAGAGCATTGTCTTTTCTGCATCTGGTAATAGTTCTCCGGGACCTGATAGGTTTTCTGGATCCTTCTTTCCTTCTTGCTGGGATATTGTGGGCAATGATGTGGTTGCTGCTGTTCAAAGTTTCTATCAGGGGTGGGGCCTTCCCAAGGGTGTTACTTCTTCCATCCTTTGCTTGATTCCCAAAGTGCAGAATCCCTCCTCTTTTGCTGATTTTAGACCCATTAGTCTCTGCAATTTTATATATAAGGTGGTTTCCAAAGTCATAAGCAACCGAATGAGAAGTATTTTATCTGTAATTATATCTGAAAATTAGAGTGGTTTTGTTCAAGGTAGAAGTATTACTGAAAACTTTTTGCTGGCAAAGGAGCTTTTTATGGAACTCGATAGACCAGTGAGAGGCCATACCATTCTTGTTAAGCTTGATATGGCTAAAGCTTATGATCAGATAGAGTGGGATTTCATTCTTCAGGTGTTACAAAAATTTGGCTTCTCCCACAGATTTAATTCTCTCATTGCCCAACTTTTGATGAATTGTTGGTTTTCCATAGCATTGAATGGTCATTTACATGGGTATTTCAAGTCTACTAGGGGGGTGAGACAGGGTGACCCCCTTGCTCCTGCACTCTTCATAATTGCGGAGGAGGTTTTGAGCAGGGGATTACTTCAACTTTTTTCCTCTGGCAAGTGCCAATATTTCCATGCTTCCCGAAATGCCATTCCTGTTTCTCATATCCTGTTTGCGGATGACACAATTATTTTTATGAATGGGGGCATTTCTTCAGTCAAAGCTTTACTTGATTTTCTAAAGAATTATGAGAATTATTCAGGGCAGAGGATAAATTCCAGCAAGAGCTCCTTTTGTACATCCAAACACATGCATCATCAGGCTATCGAGAGGATTCATAATCTCACTGG
Organism: Amorphophallus konjac; assembly: GCA_022559845.1. Taxonomy (NCBI): domain Eukaryota; kingdom Viridiplantae; phylum Streptophyta; class Magnoliopsida; order Alismatales; family Araceae; genus Amorphophallus; species Amorphophallus konjac. The sequence continues at coordinate 230,137,605 of CM040127.1, forward strand.
ATTTCTTCACAAATCTGATAGTATTGTCTATCTAGGCATTCCTCTCTTTAAAGGCAGAAGCAAAGTTCCCCATTTTAAGTTTCTTTTGGACAAAATTAATGCCAAACTGATGGGATGGCAAAGCAAATTTTTATCACAGGCAGGGAGACTTTCTTTGATTAAATCTGTACTTTCTGCCATTCCAATTTATATTATTAGTTCCACATCTATCCCATACAGTATCAGTAAGCAGGTTGGATGCATTTGTGCCAATTTTTTTTGGCAAGGCTTAGATCCTGTACACAGAAGACACTGGGTGAAATGGGACACAATTTGTTGTCCACAATCCATTGGGGGCCTCGGAGTTCGAAGTATTCGGGACATACAAATGTGTTCTTTTGTCAAACAGCTATGGTCTGCTCTTCATGTTAAGTCTCTATGGGCCAATTATATCAGGAAGAAATATATTAGGGAGCAACATATTTCAGATTGCAGAGTCCCATTTCCTGCTGGCATCAAATATAAGGATTTCAACAAAGCTAAGTCCATCCTGATGGCTGGCAAGAAGATGATTGTTTTCAATGGGAAGTCCACTAATTTCCTCAAAGATAGTTGGTTTAAAGGGAAGCCCTTTTCTGATTCTCTCAGCGATCATACTCAGGTGAATTGCTCTGTTCAGGAAGCCTTGGCCAATCACCTACATCCTGTTTGGAATTACGTTACAAATGGTGATCTGAAAGCTGAAATTCAGGAATTTGGTACTCATGATGGGGATGACATTCCCATCTGGTCTTTTTCTTATTCGGGTAGCTTTGATTTCAAATCTACATACAGACACATTAAAGAGCAGCAATCAGACCTTTATAAAGTTAAACTTTGGAACTCCAAATTTCCACCTCGAGCAGCTTTATTCTATTGGAAAATGTTGAACCATGCTGTCCCTGTGGATAGTAGAATTCAGCAGAAGGGCATACAACTTGCATCTCGTTGCAGCTGCTGCTTGAATTCTCCTCATATTGAAGACTTGGACCATCTCTTCATCTATAGTGAGCTTGCGAGCTTTTTATGGAACAAATTTAGTCCCCTTCTGGAAGACTCTCATGTATTGATTGCTTCCATTAGGACACGGCTTCTATTGATTTTAAAGGATTCAGTAATTTTCACCCCTCAAGGATTTTTAAATCTGATGGTGTCTATGACAATTGTGTGGGAAATATGGAAACAGAGATGTTTAACTAGAATGGAAGGCTGCCAGGTTAACTTCCTACGGTGGGGCAGATTGATCAAAGAGGAGATTGGTCATACCTTCAATCAACATTCTTTTTTCATGAAATCCAATTCTCCACTTTTACAGACCCTTATGCAGTGGGGGTTCAATTTTCAGAGCAAGGTTCTCCAAATTACAACAGTTCGATGGATTGCCCCGGCTGTGGCATTTGCATTAAATGTGGATGGTTCTTGCAGAGGTAATCTGGGAGCTTCTGGTGGAGGAGGATGCTTCAGAGATAATCATGGTAATATTCTACTGGGTTTTTCTTACTATTATGGGATTGGTTCTAGTATTGTGGCTGAAGGGAGAGCCCTCCTTGATGGTCTTCGATTGGCAAAGCTACATAGTATTCCTATTTCTATTATATACACAGATTCTAAGGTGCTGGTTAATCTTTTGAATGGCATTGGCTCTCCCCCATGGCATCTCCTTCCGTGGTGGAAGTCCTTGGAGGTTATATTCCATTCTAGTACATATACAATTACTCACATTTTTCGGGAGGCTAATCAACTGGCTGATTCCTTGGCCAAGCTTGCTGTGGATATGGGATGTAATTCTGAATTTTTTTCCATGAGGGAGCTTCCAGCAGCAGCCAAAGGGTTTGTTAGGGCGGATGCTCTTGGTATGCCGAACCTTCGTGTTCGGCGTGCTAGTTCTTAACGGGACAAACCATTTATCGCAGAGATACAGGTTTCGTGCTGATATTTGGGTGGGCGGACTTTGTGTTCTGCTGCCACTGCCTTTTGTAGTTTACAACTGTATAGGATTGTCTTTCTTTTTTGACTTTCCGGGCGATAGTCCCCTCATGTATGTTACTTCTTTTCAAAATCAATAAAATCAGCATCTAGTGGCTGAGGTGGAGTGGGATCATTCCCTACCTCTGGTATGGGGGTGCACTCTCCCTCTTGACACTTGATGACTTGAGTTGGAGAGAAAAAAAGGCTAAGAGAATTCTAATGGCTTCTATTCTAGCTACAGTGGCAAAAGATTCTTCAAAGTCTATTCCATATTCCTGATTATACCCCTGAGCTACAAACCTAACCTTATTTCTAACTACTTTACCATGCTCATCAGTTTCATTTCTGAATACCCATCTAGTGCCTATGACAGAGCCATGAGAGGGTTTAAGAACTAGGTGCCAAACCTTGTTCCTTTCAAATTGGTTCAATTCATCATGCATGGCATTATCCAATGCTCATCCTTTAAGGCACTGTCAATATTCTTGGGTTCTATCTGTGAGACTAGAGCAAAAGAGTTTAGTTCATTTTCTATCCTGAAGTGGGATCTAGTTCAAGGAGATTCATTCAAGTTACCAATCACATTTTCTAATGGATGATCTCTAAGAAATTTGATATTAGTAACCTGATTACCTGTATCTGTATTTACATCACCTTGAGCTCTAGACACATCAATCTCACCTCCATCTGCAGGTTCTGCATTCTGCTCCTCTTTATTCTCGAGAATCTCACCATCAGCTTTGTTCCTGCATAAGCCAGTTTCAGATTTATTAGAATGTTCATCAAAGACAATGTGTGGTGATTCCTCAACAATTTCAGAATTAATGTTATAGATTCTATAGGCTCTGGACTTATCAAAGTAACCTAGAAAAATTTTAGATTCACTTTTAGGTTCAAATTTATCAAGGTCTCTTTTAGAGTTGGCATGAATGAAACATTTACAACCAAAGACCTTAAAATGTGCTAGTGAAGATTTCTTACCTTTGAGTATCTCATAAGGAGTCTTTTGAGTAGGTCTTATCAGGGCTCGGTTGATGATATAGCAAGAAGTGTTCACTGCTTCAGCCCAGAACCTTCTAGGTAAATTCCCTTCAACTAGCATAGTCTGAGCCATCTCCACCAGAGTTCTGTTTCTCCTTTCAACCACTCCATTTTGCTCTGGAGTCCTTGGTGAAGAGAATCTATTGTTGATTCTATTTTCCCTGCAAAATTCATCAAACTGTGACTTTTCAAACTCACCACCATGATCAAACAAAATTTTCAATATGGACTGCTCACCAGTTTGTTTTATTTTATGGTAAAATTTCTAAAATTCCTCAAATGCTTCATTTTTGTGAGTTAAGAAAAATACCCAGATAATCCTAGAAAAGTTATCTACTAAAACATAACCATATCTTCTACAAGATAAGCTGACTGATCTAGTTGGTCCAAACAAATCCATGTGTATCAGCTCAAAAGGTTTAGAAGACATGTTTTTAGTTCTGGATTTGAATGACTTTCTAGTTTACTTACATTGGGTACAGGCCTCACATATTTTACTGTTCTGTTTAAAGGAAATTTTAGGGAGACCTCTCACCATGCTATGTTTATTTAGTTTATGCAACACATTATAACTAACATGACCTAACCTACGATGCCACAGACAAGCTAAGTCATCATTATTAACAGTGAGACATAGGTTAGTGTGTGTTGTATCATCTAAATCTACCATATAGATGTTATTAACTCTTTTACCAGTGAATTTTACAATTTTAGAATTGGGTTCAAATATTTTGCAAGCAAGTAAGTCAAAAGTAACTTTATGTCCTTTATCGCAAAGCTAACTAATACTGAGCAGATTATAGGCAAGGCCTTCAACCAATAAAACTTCATCAATACAACATGAAGAGCACTTACCAATTTTGCCTGTTCCAATTATCTTGCCTTTAGTATTACCTCCGAAGGTAACATGACCAGCATTCTTTTTAATCAGCACGTATCCTTATCCCGATCATGTGTCTGGAGTAGCCACTTTCAAGATACCATATATTGTGATTGGCTGCCAGGCATACCTACAAGCAAAATCAAGTGGAAAATTTTGGAACCCAAACCAGTTTGGGCCCCATAAAGGAGTTCATTTCAGACAGACAGGATATCAAGTGTTTTGGTATCCATATTTGTTTTTGTGTTTTGATTTGTGTTGTGGATTTCTTCACTTTTTGCTTAGTCTATCTTTTCGGCCACTCTCCACTTTTGATGACCTTTTCTGTGAAGCGGCATTTTTATTCTTTGGAATATTTTGATCATTTTTATGCTAGTGATTGATCCAATGGACATTGGGAGGAGTGTGCGCACCGTAGATCTTAGGCTGGCCAGGCACAGATTGTGCAAATCCATATGAATTCTGGTTCATGAGAGTTTTGAACCTAGGCTGCATAAAGATATTCAAGGGATAGCATTGATGCACATGTCTAGAATAAGAGTTGTGAATATTCTGCTGCATCGACCTTATATATGAGCTACCTCAACCTTTCCTATCAACCGTGTATCGATAGGAGTTGTGAACTGATGGATGGGTCGGTGCACTAAAGTGGTAACATCGACCCGAGTTGCCTCTACTCTGACTTGGGTTTCTAAGGAACTTAAACCCAGAAGGAGTGTGCATCGATGCAGGTTGGGTGTTGCATCGACCTTTATGTTGAGGTTGGGTTGCATTGGTCTTGGGGGTTCCTTGGACTTTAGCTTTACTTGTCTGACCCCTAACCTGTCCCTTAGATGTAGGTGCAATGGTATGTGTGTATGACACCCTGGACACCTCTACCTTCCCTTCGCCTTTGTCCTTGGCACTGAGCTTGATTTTCGTAATAATTTTCACATGTTTTTTATTTTGATTGTCTCCAGAGTTCATTTTTATTAAAGGTTTTGATGTTCCTTTTTTAGCCACAAAGAAATGGTTTTCTCACCAAAAGTTTTCTTATTTGTTGGATTAAAACCCAATCCTTCCCTTCTGAAATTAATTTGTGTTCCCAAGATTGTATTTAGATTTTCAGTTCCCTGTGTCATGCTCTCAAGGGAATGTTGTTTATCCTTATTCTCTTTTTCTAGATTTTCAATTGATTTTCTTAATTCTTTATTTACACCATTGACTGCATCATATTTCTCGTTTGCAATTCTAGTTTCTTCATCAAATTTTTGCATTCTTATTTTCAGTTCATCAATGGTGTTTTTCAAATTTTCATTTTTTATTCTCAAATCATTCATAATAGTTTTAGCATTTTCAGTTTCAGTAAGAGAATTTTTAACCTATGGTTTTTTGTTTCCAGCATGCAAACTTGTCATTCAATGAAGTATCATTAACTAAAGAATTTACTTTTCTTTTCAGATACCTATTTTCTCTACGCATGTCATCATATTTATCTAGAATATCGACATAGGCTTCTTCCCAATCACTATGTGTAAAATTCTCAAAAGGGGAAGTTACCTCATCACTGTCTTTCTCTTCATCTTCTCCTCTTGCCATCAGACAAAGCTTCTTTTCATCCTCGCTATCGGATGTGCTGTTGTTGCTATCTTCTTTTTCGTCACTCCAGGTGCTCACCATGGCTTTTCCTTTCCTGTTCTTCCACCTGAGTTGTTTTTCCATAAGCAGCTCAGGACATTCAACCTTCAAATGTCCAGCCTTCCTGCAATTATAACAGACAATAGCATCAGATTTCTTGGCAGGTTTTGGCTTATATTTCGACTGCCTCTTTCCTAAAAAATATTTTCTTCTAAGCCCCTTTCCTTCCTTCCTCAAAATTTTTTTAAACTTCCTAGTGATCATGGCAAACTCATCCTGACCATCATCAGAACTAGAACATATATGCTCACTAGATGACCCTTTGCTACTGGAATTAGCTTTAAGAGCTAAGGGCTTCTTCTTCTTCTCAGTCTCATCGATCCTCTTAAGGTTCAACTCATACGTCATGAGGGAACCGATGAGTTCATCTACAGATGTGGTTGCTAGGTTCCTTGATTCTTCCATAACAGTGGCATTGGTGTGCCAAATAGGTGTCAGGGACCTATGAATTTTTCTGACTAGTTCGTACTCACTGTAGACCTTACCTAGACTTCTCAGACTATTGGTTAGAACCATCAACCTGGCATACATCTCAGATATGGACTCCTTAGATGTCATCTTAAAAGCTTCATACTCTGAGACTAACATATTTGCCTTCATCTCTCTAACCTAAGACGTTCCATCATAAATCACCTCCAGCTTGTCCCACATCTCCTTGGCTGTGGAACAAGAGGATATTCTAGAAAATTCAGTGGTATGGAGTGCACATTGCATAGCATTAACTGCACTCCAATTCAAAGTGTACCTACGGATCTGCTCCCTAGTCCAAACCTCCTCATCCTCTGGAAGCTCAAATGGTCATTTACTAACTACCTTCCAGATTTCATAATCCTTAGCCTGAATAAAGACCTGCATGCGATTCTTCGAGTAAGAATAATTGCTTCCGTCAAAGAATGGCAGCTTACTAGTCGAATGACCCTCAGCAGTTAACCCTCTAGCATTCATAACTAACCTCTCCGGGATGTAAAGCCCTAAGGGAGAGTTAGGCTCTGATACCACGTGATGTGAAGAACGGATGAATAAGAGATCTAGAGGGGGGGTGAATAGATCTACCCCAAAATAAAATCTACAGTAGTTAAAAGTAGTGCGGAATTAAAATAAACCATTGTAAACACAAACACCAATAGTAGTGTTGATTATCAATAAGAGAATTTGCAATGAAGTTGCAGATTAATCAAGGTGATCACCAAAGCAAACAATCAATCCACTCAGTATAGTACTAGGCGGAGGGTTGATTAGAAAATATCCTCACGCATAGGTCAATTTTCAGATAGATGTAATCTATCCTTCTGACTGAACCTATTTAATATACCGCTGAGATGTATATAACAAATAGATGAGAATAATAATTCTCTAAGCAATTCAAAATAATATCAATTCAAGGAAATTCAGCACAGTAAGATCCAAAGTATGTTAGATTAGACAGATTCCGAATTGATTGAATTTGGTAAAAGATAGCAATTGACGATCCTAAGCATTCATCTATTTGTAATGAGAGAAAATCAATCACACACTGAGCAAATCAATTTTTAGGTGGTTCGATCTCAATCTTGAGATCTACGTCCACCCCTTACTCAACCGAGTAAGGATTCTGCTGCCACACAACTTGGATACCACTGATCTACAGCTTCAGGGATATAATCCCTACAACAGCTGATCCATAACTTTGGGGAACACTTCCCAGACCGTTGATCTTCACAGCTTGCTAACTGAGGAACACTCCTCACCGCTAAGCATCACAACTTCCTGACCGTTGATACATAGCTTATGAATGTAATCAGAAATCAAACGGAAAATGAAAGAAAACAAAGGATAGCGTCAAAGAAGCAATGTAGCTCAAACGGAGCAAATTGACTCTTGATCTGATCCAGGAGTCACTTACAACGATAGACTCTCTTCTCACTCAGACTAACTTTTCATCTTATGGTACTCTGTTCTTCTCTCTAAACTTCACAATAGGCTCTCACTCTTTCAATCTTCTCTCTGACTCTTCTCAGCTCTTCTGCTCTAATGCGTTCTTCCTTTGTCTCTTTTTTTTGGAGTTTGAGTGCTTGATCCCTTTATATAGCAGAGGGCGTGAATCTGTGGGACCACTAGGTTTTCAATCTTGGGCGCATGGAAAACACATTCCCGCCCACACATTTTATTCATAAAGCATTTCAAGAAGCCACGTGTCAGAGGTGGAGGTTGTGACGATCCACGTGGCAGAATGTTAGTTCTGCTCCTTGCCTTGGATCACGTGCCTTTAACCTCATACTTTAAGTTTCACGTGAGATTTGATAGCAGACTGCCTTTACGCTGTCCAGGTGTTTGATCATATAGCTGAGCTCTCCAAATATAAGATAAAGAAGTATTAGTCATTAATTAAATGATAAATATAAGCACAAGTTCAATCTTAATCATTTCCACAGATTTAGTCAAGTCAAAGAATATGCTCATTTCTGTAGAAATATTGATGCATAAATGAGGTGCATCTGACTGTTTAACTAACCCATTCAATATGTGTGAATAACAGCATCGACCTCTAATATAGCACAAGTAGACCTTAATGAAGGTACATCAACCTGTCTTTATGGGAAATACACAAGATGCATCGACCTTGAAAGAGAAGACTTCAAAAGCACTGACTAAATGCTGCAGAGGCTAACAGATCATTATCGACCTTTCTCCAACCACTAGGTTTCCAGCATCAACCTTTATACAAGGTGCACCGACCTTATAACATAAGGTGCATGAGGTGCATCGACCTAATGAACTGTACGATGTTCAATGTGCATCGACCTGATTGTTCATTCAGTGTATAAGGTGCATCTACCTTCTGAACTAAAACACCTATGTGCATCGACCATCTTGAAACATGCATCGACCTATAATGCAGTCCTACTACATAAGCATCGACCTGTACTACAGTCGCTAGTATACTAGCATCGACCTTCTGAAGCATGCATCGACCGGAGCAACAGATGCTAGCTTACTAGCATCGACCTATTATGCAGTCATTCTACACATGCATAAACTTGTAGTAACAGTAAAGTAAATGTGCATTGACCTTATGATGCAATATGTTGACAAGTGCATAGACATTCTGAAGTGGTATAAATGTATGCATCGACTTGTTAGATAGTAAAGTAGATGTGCATCGACCTTTCAATGCAATACTTATACAAGTGCATCAACCTTTCAATGCAGTACTAATACATGTGCATCGACCTTGGTAAGCAATAACTCTGCACATGTATAGACCTTCAGAATAAAACTGGATATATGCACGGACCTTTACTTGACTAAAAATTAATTCTGACTAAAGTAAGGACATTAAAGTAACAATTTTTCCAAAGTCAAAATAAAGTCAACTAAACTTTTGCCAGTCAACAAAACACAACATTCTCCCTACGTAGCATCTAATCCAGAGGAGACACAATAGCCCATTCTTACAGAGCCCTCGTTTTTAGACAGAATCAAAAGATTTTGGGAGAAATAAATGGTCGTAGACACATTTTTATGGCTCAATAGAGAAAGATCTCTTATTCATTGAAAGAAATGATCAAGTACCTTATTAATGAGCCACTTTGGGCCTCAAGTTCCTAAGTGCTATTACATATGATTTCTATTGATCCCGATCCTCCTCAATCCATTCCTTGGGCTGGTGAAGTTTACCGATTTGCCATAGTGCTTTTATTGTCTTTGTTTCCTCTTCATCACTGCTTGAGCCCAATTCTCTCTTCTTGATCGGTGGGAGATGGGAAGCTTCTTCAAAAATATGGCGAGGTAGGCCAAGTTGGGAAAGGCACCGATGTGAATTGTAGAGTACGAACTCGGTAGCATCGATAATCCGGAGCTCCACCTCGGAAGGGAGCCGAGCTTGACGGTCTTGAGACTTGAGGATCCCCGGTGCGCATGTGAACATGTTTTGGGCCATTACCTTGAGGTGCTCGCGCCACTCCACCCGATTCTTTAGTTTGGGTACACGATTAGTCACTCTCTCGCTTAAGCCGAGTGTGCTCGTCATGTAGTGGAGTGGGATCTTTAGAAACATCCTTGAGGCGCTTTGGGCCTCCTCACATGGATCAAACTTGAGATGAAGGTTTACCCAACTAGTGAACAAAAGCATTGACCCATATAGGGGCCTTCCCATTGAAGCCGAGGTGAGCCCACTATAAAGATAGGCTAGGACCGCCGACCTGATCCTCTATCCCTCCCAAATACCACATATTGCACTCAATTATTCCTCCTGAAGGAAGTCATCTGTCGAAGGGAAGAGTAGCGCTCCCGCAAGGCATATCACGAATGCTTTCATGATCTCTTCCAAGTCCTCTTCTTTGGCTTGCCCCAACGCCTTGTAGACCCATGCCGCAAGCTTCATCAAGTTAACTCCTTTCGCGGCGCGTATTTGATCTATCATCTTTTGGCTTGATATAAGGCTTGCCAACACCTCTTGTGCGCTTGATTTTCTTGGCATGACCACCATATTCTCTTCGTCACCTTGACTTAATTTCTTTAATCCCGATAGCATCTCCACTTCCTCTAGGAGTATGGTGGCCTCAAAGGCTGGGAATAAGAAGGTGTGTGTGTGTGAAATGCCAAATCTCTATGAGGGCTCCCATGGCAGCCCAATAAAGGTGTATGTTGTTATAGTGTTTGGCATGGGTGACTAGACTTAGAAGGTGCCATTTAGAGAGTATATATCTCATGTCTAGGGTGATTTTGGAGAGAAGAAGAGGGAGCCATCGGATTTTGGAGTATCTCCTTGGGCCCAGGATGTTGGGGTAGTCTTGGAAAATAAAAAGAAGAGAAAGAGGAATGCCATTAGAACTTGAGGGAAGGTAAGAAGAGAGCTAGAAGAATAGAAGCATTTTCTTGATAACTTACATGATTTGCTGCAATTCTCCCACTTATATGCCCGTTAATCTCCGTTATTCTTAAGAATCCAAGCCTTGATCTATTCAAAGGGCGCTGCAACAAATTCTCCATGATCAAACCTTTGAAACTCCCTATTTTCTGGTTTTTTCCCCTACTTTCTGCTTTGATTCTTTGCTTTTGGACCTCCTTGGAGTTCTTGGACCTCTTATTTGATGCAAGGAGGGGCTTTGGAGGTGCTATTTATAGAGAGGAGACTCCAACTCGCTGGAGTAGCCCGAATTCGAGCAAGATTGGGGCTGGAAGTTCAGCTTCCGAGCAGGAAATGGGTTGCTAGAATTGTAGGAAAATGGCGACTAGAACAGTAGGCACCAATTCTTTAAATAGCGTCTATATGGTTGACGTCAATTTTAATTTAGCGCCCTTCTAGAGAGACGTCAATTCTTCCAATAGTGCCATTTCTAAAATATCGTATGAATTGCAATACTTGGTTTAATTCTATACATAAACTGCATTTTGTTGAGTTGCATTATTCATATCTTGGCTGAATTTGCTGAGTTTTATTCACATTCCTTATGCAAAGGAGATTTCTTGGTTGAATTTTTTGGACTAATGATTTTAAGTGTAGTAAAAGGTTTCATGTAGGCTGTTAAGGCGCTCTGGATCCTTCTATGATGACATCACTCTTCCCTATATCTCCTCCTATATGCATTTTCACTATATGTTACTTACGCTATTAGAGCATATCAAGGACCTTGTGGTCTTGATGAACCTGGAATTTGAGTTCCCCTTCAACAAAAATAGTGACAATTCTAGGGGAGTCTTGATCGCACGGATAGGCCGTTGAGTCATCTAAGGCTTGGGACGACGGTTCCACTTTCTAAGTTGGTACGTGGATAAATGGGCTTCGACTTAGTGTCAACTTGGGAAACTGGATTCCTGACATAGCCCAGATAACTTAATAATATTATCCTTGATTATTTTCTATTTTAGTTTGTTTAAAATTTTATTTTAGCCTAGCATGCATAATGTAGGAATTTGAGCTTAAATGATGAAAAATCATCATATTAAGTCAGTAATGAGCGCAGCTAGCTCTTGATTGAGTTGACATGAGACATTCCATTCTAAATTGAGTACTATGTTTTACTTGAAGCCACTCAGGCTGATTCCTTGAAAGCACCTTTCATTGGGTTCCTATCTCTTTCTCTTTATTTTCCCTTAATCCACCTTGGTTGCGACACATCCACATCGACTGATAATCGCTCTCCAACGGTGTGTCCTTCCTTTCATGCCTGCGTGCACATTTTTAGCTTAGTTTTCATCCAGACAATTGTTACTTTCTCGCAATCATCCGAGGTTGTTTCACTCAGAACCATGGTAAGATTTCTAACACTTAGTGTCAAAGGCGTGTCACATCACACCTTGACATCTACTTTTCAGTCTGTTCCCACTTCATTCGGTTTCATTATATTTTTGTGCCAATATCATTCCACTACACTTCATTCCATCTCACTCCCCTGCAAAGCAGACACCAAGACGGGGCAGCTATAGACACGCCAAAATCGATGCTATGTTGAGTAAATTTCATGTCACGACGTAATGCCCCAAAGTGGACTTCATTATTCGCTTAATAAGAAGGTTTTTCTATTTTTTTAGATTTTTAAGAATTAGCGACCGTGTTAGTGGACACCAATTATTTAATTGGCGCCCTTTTGAAGTGACGTCAATTCTTCCACCTCAGGTCGACTTAGGCCTTTGTTGCGTCGACTCAAAAGAATTGGCGGTTTTTTGATTTTCAACTAGATTTTAATTTTGAAGAATCAGCGCCTCTTTGAGCAGGCGCTAATTAATTGACGCCTCTCATAGTGGTCGCCAGTTCTTATTTTTAATTATGGAAAGTCTGTTATTTGCATATTTTGCTCAGGAATCAGCGTCGGCTGCTCTAGACATCAATTTAATTGACGATGGCTGTACTGGTCGCCAATTCCTATCTGTGTCCTGCTCGTCTACAGCTTCCTCGCATGGTCTTTTCTAGTGGGATTTGGATCCATATTTTTCAATGGAAGGAAGATCCACGTCGTGGGATCACTTCCTTGTTCTGAAACCCAGTAGAAGTAGGATTTTAGCCCTATAAATACCGCCTTTGAATCTGACGGTGGTTTCTTTAACAACAACAATTAGAAGAGCTATTGAGGTTTTCTCCTACGAGTGTTTACGAAGGCTAAAAAGGATTAGCGCTGCAAAGATTTTTTTGAAACATTTTTTTTGCAGTAGTTTGCTTCGTAGTTGAGGGAGCCCTTCGCGAGCTCTCTTCATCTCTCCATCTTGTTGCTGCTGCGCTAGAAGGGGAAGGAGTCCCTCTATTTACACTAAGCATTCCTCTGCTGCACGGTTTTTGGGAGGACCACTTCCGTTCTTTTACCCCCCCTCTCACTGCTTCTTTTCTTTTGATTATTGTTAATTCAGATTGCATATCCATTGTATATATCTAGCATCCTTTACTAGATGTTTTAGCTACTATTTTGCATTCATCTATCACCCACCCTTTAATCCTTAAGGGGTTTAAAAGCCAAACACACAAGGTGTGTTGAAGCCTAATTTGCATAGTTATGTTTTCAATGAGGATTGATACTATACGCTAGTTTCTAATCCATTGCTCTTTGCTTTTCTTTATTTGTTTAAGGGTAATCAAAGTAAAAACTCCCTTCATCGGCCGGTCGATTGAAGGAGGAAGTGAATCCACACCTACATCCCGCTTTCACAAGGTACTTCGCGATCATCATTTTCTTCTTTTGAGGTAACCCCACTAGCGACCACACTACTTAGCAGCATCACATGCTCCCTCCCCCATCTTATCTTTTATCATCATCTCCATGTTAATTTTCCTTTAAATTAATCCATTATTTTCTTTTCGTTCTTTTTTAATGTCTATGTGACACGTTCACAAATTGGCGATCACGGTGGGAATTAATATGAGGAAAAGGGACAATTTGTAGATTATGGAAATTAATCTACTTAAGAGAAGGAATTAATAATAAGATGAAAAGAAGGGGAAAGAGGGATAAAGGGAGCATGCGTGGATGCTAATATAGAGTGTGATCGCGAGAGGGGTTACCTCAAAAGATATGAACAATAAACAACAAAGAGGGATCACGAATAAATACCTTGAAATACGGGAGAGATTTTGAGGTCCACCTTCTCTTCCAATCGGCCGACCAATGAAGAGAGTTTTTCCTTTATTGATTACCCTTGCAAAAATAACAAACAACAACCAACAAAAGAAGGAATTGATTATAATGCAAAGGTGTGTAGCATCAAATTCTTAATGTAAAGTAAACATGAAAGCATGGTCATGAACACACCTTGTTGGTGTTTTGGCTTTAAACCCCTATGCAAAAGGGTAAGAAAAAAACATGATGAATGAAGAAAAGAGGGAGGGTGCAAGTGTTGCAGAATTGGGAGATGTGCTAGAGTGCACAAGAGGGGGATCTCAATGTTAATATAAAAGAATAAATAGAAGAGGGAGAAGAATGATGTATGAACTAAATAAAATGCTTGAGAAGAAATAAAATACATAAAAGGGATTAAGAAAAGCTTATTGATTGTTTCTCCAATTGGCTTCAAGGGATGAAGATCTCCAAGGATGTAGCTTTGAAGTTCATGGGAGTCCTCTCCTTGAGCCTCCAATCTAGCAACACCTCCGCTTGATCAATTGTTGAAGCCTTAAACACAAGGGAGAGAGGGGTCATATTTATAGAGCAGAAATTCGGAGTTTAATTCAAGAGAAATTAGGAAAACTAATTTTAATGGGATTTGGAAGAGAATATTCATTGGCCAAGTGTCCTCCCAGCCTTAAAAACCCTTAGAACCCTTTCCTAAGTGGAAAAGAAGGCCAAAATGAAGAAGGAAGGAAGTTCTGTTCGGATTCAGGGTTCTGTAAGAATTGGCGTCTAACACAGTGGTCGCTAATTAAAATAGCGTCAGGAGAGAAGTTGCCAATTCTAAGCCATTTTTAGAAAGATTGGAAATTTCCAAAAAAATGCGTCCGCCATGGTTGACGCGTATCAAGAATTTTATGAATTTTGGTGAGAATGAAAAATGACAAAAAAGGCAAGGAAGAACGCATCTTGGGTATTGGACGTGCCATAAAACAGGTGACAGCCTTGACAGATGCCATTTCTTGAAAATTTTGGAAATTTCAATAATACCAAAAATCGGAAAAGGAAATCATGTCTGTCCATACAGACGCGAATTTAGAAAAAGGTGAGAATAGGAAAGAGAATCGAACAGGCGTCCATGGTGGAGGATGCATCTTCAAATAGGTGTCTAGATGGCAGACGTGATTTAAGAAATTAGCACCTTTTTGAAAATGCGTTAAATTAAAAGAAATAAAATAATACGCGTCCACCATCCCAGACCCATTCAAGAATGGGCGACTTTTCAAACATACGTTAATTCATGAAATAATTCACACCAAAAATAGTAGAAAATCAATACGAGTCCACCATGGTGGACGCGAATTTGACAAGGGGTCGACCTCTCCCGGTGGTGCGTCGACTCAAAAGAATTGGCCTCCGTACGGACGGCCGTTGATTCTTTAGGAAGCAAATTGGCGTCCACTAGTCTGACGCTAATTCAGAATAGCCTTGAAAATTAGAGAAAAACTCAGGAAAAACAAGAAAATATAGGGGAAAAGGGGGAAAGCTGAGGAATGTTGATTAATCAAGAAATATGAGGAAAATCACTCAAATAAGTCGATTTGAGAGTCAAATTGGGACATCGCAATGCGATAGGGGATATCCTCAAAATGATGTCAATTTTGATAAATCTACAGCTGCCCCGCCTTGGGGTCTACTTTGCAAGGGAGTGCCACGGAATGGAATGTAATGGAGTGGAATGAATTGGAATGAACTGAAAAGTAGATGCCAAGGTGTGATGAGACACGCAATCAACACCGTCTGATAGGAATTGAATCTGGAGTTCAAGATGAAGCAATCTTGAGGAGGTTCAATGAAAGCAACAGTTGTTTAGATAAAGGTGGAGTGTGCACGTGGGCACGAAGGAGAGAATAAATGAGGGCAATCAACTTCCAGCGTGGTGGAAATATCCCAGGTCATGAACCTACAGGTTTCACCATTGGAGAGCGGTTACCAGTCAATGTGGACGTGCTGCATCCAAGGTGGATCCAAGGGAAAAGACTGAATAAGAGGATAGAAATCCAAACAAAAGAGTTTTCAAGGAAATGGCCCAAAACCGCAACAAGGTGAACTGAGGACACAATTCGGCATGGAATATCTTGTATCTTGAAAATTAGTGATCGATTGACTCTTAAAATCGAGTTATAAAAGAGTGGTTTTCTCAAAGTTATTTCAAAGTCCTACATGAATGCATGCTGGGTTTAAAGGGAAAAGTTAAAATAAATTAAAATAGAAAGTAATCAAGGATAATGTTGTTAAGCTATCTAGACTGAGTCAAGATACCAATTTTGTGAGTTGATAGTAAGCCTAAGTCCGTTTTTTGCGCATCAACTCGCAAAAGGGAACCATCGTCTCCAGTCTTGGACGTCTCAATGGCCTATCCGTGTGACTGAGATTCCTCTGAAAGTATCATCATTTTTGATGAAGGGGAACTCAAATTTCAGATTTGTCAAAGCCACAAGGTCCTTGATATAATCTAATAGCGCAGATAACATATAGTAAAAATACATACATGGAGATGGTGAAGTAATAAGTGTTGGGAACTAGGCAATGATGGATGCAAGCACAAGGGACCTGAGTGATGTCCGAACGGTGGGACCAAAAGAGCTTCTTTTCCTGCGCTAAAAATTCGATTAGCCAAATTATCATGAACTATAAGCAATGAATGAAAGCAAGTTAAAGCATAGCATGGAAAGCATAGATCAAAGCATGGATAGCATAGCACTAAAAGTATCGAGCATTAAACATGTGAGGCATAACATGAAAATCATGGTATTTAAAAACATAGTATGATAAGCATTGAAAACATCATGGTGAGCATGGCTTTGATAGACATCATGGAAAGCATCAAGCACGGAACAAAGCATTTAATCGAGCATTCAAAGAACAACTGTTATTGTTTGCTTTTATGAGGATGACAATCTTGGCCAAGGATCAAGATTTTGGAGTTGAATGATCAAAATTGCCCAGAGTGACATGAAGAATCCTGTGAAATCATAAGAGTTACTTAGAAAGATTTGGAAATGATAACCAATTGATGTCCAGAGAGGCAAATCATGAGGATGTTAATGTTATAGACATAGGGAAGAATCAAAGGATTGACGTGAATGGAAGGGAGGACTCATCCCATGTTCTTGGTCCTTTAAAAGGTTGTCCCTGTAAAAGCACAATCAGAAAAATATAATATAATTTTTTTAGATCTTGAAATATGCAAATTTTTATGGGTTTTGAAAGTATTCATTTTTTAGTGGATTTTGGAAAATATTCAATTTTTTTTTGAAAAATATTCAATTTTTTTGAAATTTTGATTTTAGACATTGCTAATTGCAGCACCAAGGGATGTTCAAACCACTAGCTAGGGGTCCTTGTTCCTTCCCCTTTCGCTAAGAACTACCCAAAGCAGGGCGTGCATTAAAAGGTGGCACCCTATAGTCAGCTACCCTTAGATAACGGTGCCCCTACTAAGGCCATACCAGAGAAACACTCGGTCTTGGAGGGAGAAGAGAAGAAAAATTGGAGATAAACTTCATATGAGTTAAGAAGATATCGGGTTTTGACTTCTGTCCATAGCACAACCCCTAGAGATTTGGTCTATTACACCGGAGCTTTGTGACATATCATCAAACCTTAATTCTCTTGTAGGCACGCATATGACTAAGCTCATGACGTCCTGCGGGGAAACTGTACTGCCCTCTTGCCATGCCATGAATTTTAGATTTGTTTATTTATTTTTTTCCTTTTTGTCATTTTGATCATCATTATTTTTTCTTGTCCTTTGGACTTGAAAGATATTGCAATTGAGAATTGATTTTCGAGAATAAGGTCATAATAGACTACCCCTATTTGAGACTTCCTCTTGTCGGGGTGTGCTTAGGTTGGTCAACTTGCCCAGAATATCTCTACCCTCATATTTTGGCCGAGTAGAGAAGAGAAAATGACCTCGTGCCCTCGATCATGGCCCAAGTAGCTACGGTGTTTTGCAAGGGAGATGGCTAAGGACGTCGTGAAGTATGTGCATTGCCCAGCTAAGGGTTGCCCTTAATAAGCGGAGAGGGAATGTCGAACTCCCAGTGTGAGGTGCTCATGACCAAAGGGTGCTGTAAAAGTATGACTAAAGACTCTTTTTTTGAAATTAACTTTAATTAAAGACCTAGGATAAAGGCCTAGACTACCACTCTTAATCATGTTAAGAAGCACTTTGTTTGAATAACATGCGTGGATAAAATGATGAATGAGGATAATGAAAATGCATAAAAATGCACACTTACGCAAATAGATTACATTGCGACCTTGGTTTGTGGAAAGCAACTGTCGGAGGTGATGTTGATAAACAAGGGATTTGTAGTCCTCATTTGGCAGAAAGGAATATAAAAGGTAAGGATTAGAAGTGGCTTAACAAGAGGGAGCGGTGTATAGACCAGACTCAGACGAATGTCGAGAAAAGGAAAAGGGATGAGGGGTAGAACTCCCTCACTAAGGCACAAAGACCTTGATCACATTGAAAGGTCTACAGAAGGAAAAGAAAATCAAGAGGAGAAGTGAGGACTAAAGGCTCGAAATCAGTGGGAGAACGGGTAGATGCCCAGAGCAGTTGACGTGGAGGAAGTCGGGTCGAACCCGGGATCAGGAGGAATCAAGAGAAGAAATTGGTAAATCTAGAGAGGTGGATCCGGAGGGTCCGTAGGTAAAGGGGAAGAATCATGGTGGGAAGAAGTGTCTGGAGGTTCCGGAGGAAGAAAGTGTTGAGGGTCGCGATGTCCTGGGAAAAGATAATTTAAAAGGGGGAAAAGAATAAAGGACGCGATGTCCTAGAAGAGTAGGAGGATAAATAGGAGGAAAGGGAAGAGGTTTGGGGGTTCCGGAGGAATAGAGTTAAAAGGGACAAGATGCCCAAGGAAGAGTGAAAAATTCGGAGGTTCCGGAAGGAGAGAATAGGAGGGGGCGTGATTCGCAGGAAGGATCAAAGAATGGAATAAGAGATCCGGAGGTTCCGGAGGGATATGATATAGATGGGGGCAATGCCCCGAGAGTGGAGGTAGAAAGTCTGGAAGTTCTAGAAGAGGAAGATACCATGGGACATGATGCCCGAGGAAAAAGACATGGATAATCCAAAATTTCTGGGGAGGAGGGTACATCAGCAGAGAAAGAATCCAGAGGTTTCGAAAGACGGGGGAGATGGGGGTTAAGAGATGGAGAATCTGAAAATTCCGAAGAGAAAGGTGGATTAGGAGAAGGATCCAAAGGTTCTAGAAGATGAGGGAGATGCGGGTTCGAAAACCCGGGAAAGAAGGATAAATGTAAACACATGCAATGCAAGGAATGCATGGAATGCAAGGGATGCAGGGAGCGGATCCTCCTTTTTACCCCATGGGTGGCCCATAAGGAGAAGTTAATGGCGAGTGGTCGGGTGAAAGGAATAGAACAAAGGGTGAGTGGATTGGTGGAAGGCCCTTCATTAAAAGAATGCCCGCCCCTCCATGGTAGATGACGTGCCCGGCCAAACGGCTCAAAGGATGGAAATAGTGCCCTTAAGCTATCATTGGGAGTAGAATGTGTTATGGTAATGCGGGAGGAGAACCCCTTCTCTTGATTAGGAAGTTGCACAGTGATAGAATATGGGGTAATGATGGCTTCGAAAGAATGTCGACCAATGAGAAATGTGACTTTGATAATGGCGTTGGGCCGACATGGCATCAACTCATAAGAATTTTTCATGGTGAGCTTTAGTGGAGACTTTTCAATGTACGGCACCAGAATATAGATCGGCATCTGGTAAATAAAGTCTTGACTTCCGAATAGCATAGCCAAGGCCAAATCCTTCTTGCCCGGCTCTTGGATTTCCTCGGCACATATACTTGTAGAGACACAGCTACTCCGAATGGTAGAAGAAAGTGGAGTGGAAGCGGTTGGCTTAGAAAACAATAGGGGCTTGATGGAAGGCGTTAAAGGAAGGGTAGGTAAATGTGGAGGTTCAAACACAACGAGCTTCTCCCCTTGCTCAGAAGCAGATGGGGTTGGCTCGAGTGCAAAAAGGGGTAGACCCTGCTTGGGATTAGCCACGGGTTTAGGTGAAGGTTTAGGAATAATTGGCTTTGGGATTTCGTGGATAATGGAGGGCCGAGGTGGCGGCAATGGAAGACAAATTGGTTGGGAAGGTGAAGCCGCAAGCTCGGAGGACTTAAGGGAAGGCTCGTGGGAGGCCGATGGTGCTGAAGTAGTTGGAGGGTTAATTGGTTGAGGTATAACGTGAGGTTTGGAGGAGACCGGTGGTAAGGTTGTTAATGGCATAGTTGAAGGGGAATCAAGGGAGGGCCCGGATGGCTTGGTGGGGGTTAATGGTGTAATGGTTTGGTTCGTAGGAAACGTCAAATTTTGGCGGTACGAGAGGTTTCATGGGTAAGAGAAGGGTCATGATGCGCTGGTGTGGGTGATTGAAGTATCGACCCATTATCGTAACACCAATTGGTTTCATAAATAGGGTTTGGAATGGTGGCATCATCATGACCAGGGGGTTCTTCTTGTGGCAATGGAGGAAGAGGAAAACAGAGAAAGCTCAGAGTGGGTGCCTCTTGAAAAACTTCATCTTGTGCCATTTCCAATTCTTCATAATCAAACTCGTGTTCTTCATAATTGGGTTCAAGTGGATGCCGTGGTGGAGGCGTATTAATGGGTGGAGGAGTATAATGTTGTGGAGGATTTTACGGATATGAATCCGGATGTGAAGGCGGAAGGCCATTTGAATGAGTGGAATATATGGGTGGAGGGTGGACGACGTCCACTTGATCATCAAAGCTTGATAGAAGATCTTGCTCACTTATGTTGATGTCATTTATGCCTCCATTATCCTTCCAATCTTTTTCCATCTTGGTGATGTTGTTTATGAAAACGTGAAGAGGATAGATTTGAGAAGGAGGAGGAGGAGGCCGTGGGCTTGTAGCCCTCTTTAGTTGTTCCTCCATCTTATGGATCTATCAAGAAGAGCTTGTTGGAGGGGAGTGACTTGCATAATAGAGGGTTGGCATGGTGGCCTTGGAGGGGCGGCTTTATGTGAAGGCCGTGGAGGGTGGATAGGTTGACCCACAAAAGGACCGGGACGGGCCGGGTTATGAGAAACATAAGGGCCATGGGGCCGTGAAGGGTGAGGATGGTTAGAAGGAGACGGGTGATGAATGGAAGAAGGAGGCGGGTGATGGGTCACCCGAGAGAGAGGATGAGTTGATGAAGGCGGGTGATGGGCCACCTGTGAGTGAGGATGAATAGAAGAAGGCGCGTGAAAAGAAGGAGGTGGGTGACGGGCCACCCGTGAAGGAGGATGAGATACAAAAGCTATACCCTCAACATTGGCCGTAAGGGCCTGGGCTTGTTGAGGGGTGAGATGATCTAATGCATGCAAAACATGGGAGACCTTCTGATCATGTGGAGGAGATGGTTCCGGGAGAATAGTGGCTCGTGATTGATGTAAGGGACAATAAGATTGGAAATTGCGCATGGTGCGGGCAAGACCATGAGAGTGAGGACGTGGTCCCTTAGAGAAATTATAGTGAGAATTATGAAATTGAGGATCATAAGATGTGCTAGGTTGGTCATCCTCATAAGTATTTAAATGATTAGACATGTTAATTTTGTTATCAAGGTGAAACATCATGCAAATCAAAAAATGGTTCAATCAAAACAATTTGCAAAGATATCAAACAAGTTGGACGTTTACACTTGATTTTATATAGTTGGACCTTGGTGAATTAAATGAGTTTTGACCAGGTTTATGTAGTTCACTCAAGGTGGAAACCTAGTTTCAATATGGTTTGCTTCGGTGCCAACTAGGTTGATGCTCTCACCATGTATAGGCCAACTAACTTGGGGACCTTCAAAGGTACAACCAGCCTAGCTTCCGTGAGAGAATCCACGGGTGCGAGGACTTACGGTAGTCTTGGAAAAGAAGATTCCGATCTAATGAGATGGAGTGCTCAATTGGAGGGTCCTTCCTTCACCAAGAGGGGGTGAATATCTCCTAAAACTGTGTGGAGAGAGGAGGTCTCCCAAACCAAATGCCCTAGTACGCAAAACTAATGCAAAAGAAGGGGAAAAACATGTATGAACAAAAATATGTAAGACTAATAGAAAACAGGTCACAGAAAAGGGGTATTCTTTGAAAACACAGAGAATTGGCGTATGTGATAGTGGGCACCAATTTTTAAATTGGCGGCCACTACTGTGGATGCTCTTTTTTTTCTTTTACAAAAACAAGAACGCGTGCACCACCTCGGACGCGGTTATATATACTTTTTAGAAAATGGCCAGAAGGTTAGAAAAATGAGGAAAAACCAATGGAAAACAGGAAAACACTCACAAACTCACCACATAACTCATGGCAATCAATAAGAATATGAAATAAAGCATGGCATGCTCAATTTTTTTAAGATAAGAAAAATTGAGTTTCCAAAATCTAACTGATGTGACACACCCTTGGACCTGATCAAACAAGCACAATTTGTAAGTAGAATGGGCCGATATCGGCGGCCAACTCACCCGACACTCACCCAAACCCGGGGGTAACTCGGCGATGCCGAGTCGAGGTTGTGTGGGCTGGACCCTTGCTGGTAGAGGGCCAGCAAGACTAAGGGACCTCCCAAGGGTACGGAGGCCCAATTCAAAGGGGCCGACCGGGTGCTGATGGGCACGGGTCACACTCTCTCCCACGACGGCCACTTGAAGCAAAGGAGCTTGTGGGCCAGGCGCTCACTCTCACAGACCAGCGGAGCATATGAACTAATATTGAAGGAACATGGCATCCAAATGAGAGCAAGGGTAGGGCACTTACTCAACCGGTTTGAAGAAACCGGTCCCGTTCAGAGACGAGGGCGAGCGGGGAAGCGTGGGTTCCCCACACGCCGCGCCGGTGTAGCTTCGACCTGTTCAAGATTTTACATCACTACGCCCCATGCAAGGGGGTTGAACTTGGGGAAGGGAAGTCAAAATTACATTCAAACACTACCTCCCACAGGGAGGGGCAGTAAGCCGGACAAGCGGGGAGGGGAGAAAAAACAAAGAACTAATTAAACGAGGATGCCGGTTCTGTCCGCGCTCTTGAACCGGGGACAGGTTGTCGATGTCCGCGCTGCTGCGACCACTCCCGAATTTTTTTGTCGACGAGACTAGTAGAAAAATCTTCAGGATTAGATCAGGATGACGTCCAATTTCTGTGGAATTTCTTGGTTGGCGGTGCTGGTCGGGGAAGGGCGGCGAACAGGGTCCCTGAGATCTGATTTTGACTGCTACGGTACCACAGCAGATAGAAGATGAGGCCGCCACGAGTGCTCCCAAGCTCGGAATTGAGAGTGGCTGGAGTCGTTGGAACCGTTGTCGAGTCTTCTTCGAAACAAGACCAGCGGGGATTCTAGAGGATGTCAGAGGAGATTGAGAGAGCCCAAACAGTGGATAGGGGTTGGTTCAATCCTAGAGGAGACAGAACAGCGCACCCTGGGGAGAAAATTAGGAACTCACTTGTCCGGGGTCCAATTGGGAAGCCGCTTCTTGGTACTGGAAGCCGACTCATCGTAGAAAATCTCAGCCAAGCCCCGCCACCCGATCTTCAAGAGAATGGCCGTGGGAGCCTCTGCAAGTCACCTCAGCTTGACTATTAGGAAGCTAATGTGAAGTCCGGCGATGACGGCTCCCCCGATCAGCCACGAGCTCAGATCGGGACGAGACCACCACCGTTCCGTAGAGGACTTGAAGACGCTTTCGACGGTGCCTTTTGAGCTCCCAGAAATGCTGGGATGAAGTCATGGTCAGCTCTACAAGTTGCTGGTGCTCTACTGCTTGCGAACTGGGAAGTGTAGGCTGAAGATGGGAGGTGGGAAATGAGGTAAATGGGAGGGGAAATGGGGTGGACGGGTGTGGAGGCAACCCTTGGCTGTTAGGGGGTCTGGAAGGGGGCAAACTAAGGTGAGGGAGGGGGAGAATGGGGGCAGGAAGGTGGTCTAGCAGGTGGTGAGAGAGTGAGCTACGAATTTGGGACTAGGAGGGAGGGGAAGAGGGATGATGGTTTCCCTATTTGGGGTGGTCTAGGGCTTGTGGGAGGAGAGAGTGGAGGGGAGAATATTCAAACTTCTCTTGGGAGTTGGAAGATTGCATGGGGAAGAGAGAGGATTGTGTTGGAGAGAGTGGGATTATGTTGGGAAGAACAATATTCTCCTAGGGAGGGGAGATATTTGGTGGGATTTGGTGGGAGGGGAATGATGGCACCTAGGGGCGTGGAAAGGTAGTGGAGGTGGAAGCTTGGGTGGAGGATGAGGTGGAGGAGAGAGGAGGGATTTGAATTTGGGGAAGGGGGGAAAGAGAAAGAGAGGGGTGGGTGGGATTCTCTCCCTAGGGATTCTCACCCCACTAATGGATTCTCTCCGCAAGAAACTTGAATTTTGAACTCACAAAATGGCAAAAAATGGGGGGAATGGGGTCCTATATATAGGCAACCCACATTTTACAATAAGTCCCCGACTCTTGATAAAATGACAAATAACCAAGGGGGTAGGGGGCGCCCTTGGGCCTAGCCCAATGAATTGGATCCATTAACCAAGTAACCAACCTAATGACACTCAAACTTAGGGAAATAAATCAAAGACCTAGGGAAATGACTCAAATAAAAGGGAAAATGCATCAAATGACTCAAATAGAAAGCTCAAAATGGATAATTCGGCCCACATAAAGTGAAGCCCAAGCTCAAACAACTCCGGAGTGTGACGATGACCTGAGCCAGAGGGAGTCATGGGTGATACCTCCATCAAATCCCCTGGGCTGTGAAAAGCTCGACTCCGTCGAGTAGGGGTCCATCCTGCTGTGGTACTGCTTGAGAAGGTCGGGATTCAGCCACTAGAGATCTTCCCGACTCAGTCACGAATCCTCCGAAGGATGCCAATCCTTCCACCTGAAAAGATAGCGCTCGTACACCTTGCTCCTAGTGGCAGTGACCTGTTCATCCAATATTCACTTAATTTGCTCACGCTGGGCTCTCCGGGCTAGTGGAATTTTCTCACGGGTGGGTGCTCTCTCAATGGGGGGAGTAGGCTCAATATCCTCACTAGGTATCACCGTGGGACCCTTATATGGAACTAGGTCGGACACGTTGAATGTGGGGCTCACTCCGTACTCCTCGAGAAGATCTAACTCATAGGCATTAGTGCCAATGCGCCTTAGAATCTGGAACGGACCAGGCCCACGAGGCCTCAATTTGGATATGGCTCCCAGGGAGAGCCTCTCCGTCCTTACCATCACAAAGTCACCAACATGGAATTCTTGGTGACGCCGATGAGAGTCAGCATGCCTTTTATAAGTCTCATTCTTCTTGCTGATGTGCTTGCGGATTTTTTCATGCAACTCTCTAATGTGTTGGGCAAATGACTCAGCCGAAATAGACACTCTAGCATGCTGGGGAAGGGGAATGAGATCTGAGGGTTTCCTTGGCTTGTACCCATGCACAGCTTCAAATGGACTCATCCTTATGGACTTATTGACAGAGTTGTTATATGCAAATTTAGCCTGAGATAGAATGAGATCCCAATTCCATGGACGATCCTCAACAAGACACCTAAGGAGGTTCCCTAGACTCTGATTGACAACTTTGGTTTGGCCATCAGTTTGAGGGTGGTAGACCGTGGAGAATTTAAGGAGGGTACCCATCAAGTGCCAAAGGGTCTTCCATAAATAGCTGGTGAACTTGACATCCCTATCGGAGACTATGGTTTTGGGTAACCCATGGAGGCGAACAACCTCATCAAAGAATAATCGGGCCACTCGAGAGACATCGGAGGTTTTGGAGCATGGGATGAAGTGGGCCATCTTAGAGAATCTGTCCACTATCACAATCATCGAATCATGTTTCCTTTGAGTCTTGGGTAGACCTAACACAAAGTCCATGCTTAAGTCTTGTCATGGAAGGTCGGGGATGGGGAGAGGGGTATAAAGGCCGGTGTTTTGCTTCACCTGCTTGGCCGAAGCACATGTGCGGCATTGGCCCACTATCTTGGCCACATCTCTCTTGAGACTTGGCCAAAAGAATTGTCCCTCAACTAGAGCAATGGTCTTGTGGACCACAAAATGATTAGCTAGTCCTCCTGCATGTAACTCCCAAACCAAGAAATCACGGAGTGAGGTTCGTGTTATGCAAAGCTTTGGCCCCTTGAAGAGGAACTCATCCTCCATGATAAAACCCTCATGCTCCTGGATAGAGTGGGTGGTCAAGGTGGAATAGATGTGCCCAAAATCAGGGCAGCCAGGGTACTCATCCTTGAGCCTCTCAAACCCGGTAACCTCCACATGGATGGTAGACAACAAGGAGATCGTCCTACTGAGTGCATCCGCTGCGCGGTTCTCACTTCCTACCTTGTGCTTGATTACAAAGGTGTAGGATTGGATGTACTCAACCCAGCGGGCATGTCGGGCATTCAACTTTTGCTGGGAGTTGAGGTATTTTTAGGGCCTCATGGTCGGAAAAGATGACAAATTCCTTGGGCAACAAGTAGTGCCTCCAATGTCGGAGGGACTGAACCATGGCATAGAACTCCTTGTCATAAGTGGAGTATCTCGTCCTAGCATCACATAGCTTCTCACTGAAGAAGGACACGGGGTGCCCTTCTTGGCTAAGGATCCCTCCTATTCCTCTCCCGGATGCATCACACGTGACTTCGAAGACTTTGGAGAAATCGGGTAGGCATCGGACCGGGGCTTGTGTCATCCTCTCTTTTAGCTCTTGGAAGGCTTTGGAGGCTCGTTTGGTCCACACAAAGGTCCCCTTTTGAGACAATCAGTGATGGGGGCGGTGATGGTGCTAAACCCCCAGATAAATCTCCTATAGAATGTGGCCAACCCATGGAAATTTCGGACCTCATGAAGGGTGTGGGGTTCCGACCAATCAAGAATAGCTTGGACCTTCTCGGGGTCCATGGAGACACCCTTGGTAGACACCACAAATCCTAGGAAGGTGATGGATGTGGTCATGAAGTGACACTTTCCTAGGTTGGCAAAAAGACTCTCATGTCGGAGGACGGTGCAAACTTGCCTAAGGTGGTCAAGGTGGGCCTCTTGGGATTGGCTATAGATGAGAATGTCATCAAAGTAGACCACTAGAAATATCCCAATGAAAGGCCTAAGGACCTCCGTCATGAGCCGCATGAAAGTACTTGGGGCATTTGAGAGCCCAAAAGGTATGACTAGCCATTCATAAAGGGCATCCTTGGTCTTGAAGGCCGTTTTTCACTCATCTCCGAGCCTAATCCTAACTTGGTGGTAGCCACTTTTGAGGTCGATCTTGGAGAAAATAGTGGCTCCAGCTAGCATGTCAAGCATGTCATCAAGCCTAGGGATGGGGAACCTATACTTGACGGTGATTTTATTAATGGCCCGACTATCCACACACATCCGCCATGATCCATCCTTCTTGGGAGTGAGGAGGGCCGAGACGGCACATGGGCTTTCGCTAATGCGGATGAAGCCCTTCCTAATGAGTTCCCTTATTTGCCTCCTAAGTTAGGCATGTTCCGTAGGATTACGGTGATAATGAAGAAGGTTTGGAAGGGTGGCTCCCGGAACTAGATCAATTGCGTGTTGTACATCACGCATGGGAGGGAGTTGGTCCGGGAGCTCCTCTGGGAACACATCATGAAATTCTTCTAGGAGATGCCGGACTTCTATGTGATGGGGGTTGGAGGGAGTGGGCTCTCCTAGGCAAATGATCACCACACATAAAGGCATCCCTTGAGCTATCTCCTCCTCAAGCTCTCTCTTGGTGATGAGATGAAGACTCTTGGTCAACCCCGAAGCCTCACCTTGGTTGGGGTTTTGAGTAAGTGATTGTGTCAGAGGGGTGGAGTTCCCCGAGGCTTAGGGTGTAGTGAGGTGATGCCCTTGAGGGAGTGTGTCCCTCTTAGGCATGGGACGTGGTGGGGAGGGATTAAGACGAATAGTCTTTCCCTCATGCTCAAAGGTGCATGTGTTGGTTCTACCCAAAATAGTGGCATCCACATCATAAAGCCAAGGTCTCCCTAGTAGGATGCTTCCTACTTCCATGGGGATAACATCACACCATATTTGGCCATGGTAGGAGTAGAAGGTGAGGGGCACTAGGCAGCGAGTGTTGAACGGGATGGAGTTGTTGTTGATCTATGAGACCCGGTAGGGACTTGGGTGGGGAGTGATAGTCAGTCCAAGGAGCTTAACAGTGTCGGGAGATATGGCATTGACACAACTCCCGCTATCTAAGATCACTTTTCTTACATGACCCCCTACCTTAACAAAGGTGTGAAAGATTGAGGTTCGACGCCAGTCCTCCTCTTGGGGTTTGGTAAGGGTACACCTAATCACTCCTAGATGGGAGTCGGTAGATGTCATGGTGTGGTCTAGACCTGACTCATGGTATTGGGCCTCGCACTCCTCCTCCCAATCTAGTGAGGCTTCATGGACCTCAATCGTGCTCTCAAGTTCCCCTTGGGGTGGGGAAGCTTCTTCCTCCACTAGCAAACGAGACAACCCCTTGGATGGGCATTGCCCCGCGAAGTACCCAAATCTTTAACATCTATAGCACTGTTGACGCCCACTACCCGGGGTGGTCCCTCCTACATTTGGGCCTTTGGAACTCTCTTCCCTCAGTGGAGGAGGGTGGCTAGGGGTGGCCTTGTTTGGAGTGGTGGTGGGAGGGGGATAGTAAGGCCGTAATGGGGCATTCCCACTTGGGCTAGGGGCATTCATAGGGGGGGGCGGGATTGTCACGCCCCGAGCGCGGAAGATACTCGGATATGCGCGACGAGTTTATATCAATCATGTCAATCAGAGTGGTCGTGTATTCGACACAAAGACAGAGATGCGTAAAAGTAAAGATAACCCAATCCTTTATTTCATAATGGATAGACTATTACAAATCCAATACTCTGGTTAATAAAAAGGAAAAGAATACATATTTGACTCAAGAAACTATAGAAAAGACTAGATGACACTTGAGCAGCTCTATCACTTTCACTCTTGACCATTCCTATCCGATTGACTTCCATCATCGTCGGACTTACCTGAAAAGTAAAAAGGGACAAACGGAATGAGCGAACGCTCAGTAGGAAATTATATCTCAAGTACTAGCAAGGGGTTTAAGTAATTACATCTTTCATGAATGCAATAAAGCTATGCATACTCGCATAAAACGACAAGATAGAGAGAATGTAATATCAAAGAATAAGATGAACTAATCATGAACTTTCAACAAGATACTCAAGATATTCAAGCAAGTACATTTAACAAGTCATGTCAAGAATTTTGGCTATCATGTATCAAGCAAGCAAGTAATTACCCTTTCTCGGGCCACGCATTTCATGTCAAGTCAAGTACGATTCAAGTACAAGATATGTGTGGAATGTCCAAATCAAGCAAGTAAAGTACTCGGTATAATACCAGATACCTTATCATTTTAACTCCCATGGGCACAAGTACTTTCGGGTGCTCCTCCCAGGACCAGATCGGGCCCTATATGCGCAGGCATTTATCATGTGTTTTGACATCCACTCTTATATATATAGCCAATTTTTGAATTTCAATAATCAAGCTTGTAGACATGTATGACAACTTTGACAGAATGGAGTCCAAAAATATGATAAAGGACATAGAATGGAGATAATAACGGTATAATCACGATATCGATAAAACTAGGTAGAATATGGTTCCCTTATCTTGGGTACCATGACAAATCAATATGGACATTCTTTATATAGAATTGAGGTCCACATGAACAGTATATCAAAGATAAGATACCCTCATTCTTATCATAGAATTGAGGTTTACAAGAATGACATGATATGGCATGATATCATCATCCCATTAAGAATTTCTTATGATATACTCTTTGTATAATCATAAGGGCCGGTATACCATGTTTCTTTAGATTGACATGGCAAAGATCGTGTAATGGGTTTTTAGGGTACAACCAGCTCAGTCGACCTTGAGGGAATCCAAGGTACGAGGAGTCTTACGGAGGTCTCTATGACTAACTCGCTAGTCCAAAGGAACGGAATGTCCAATGGAGAGCTTGTATGTCAATGAGAATTGAGTGTGATCGATAAAATAATCGTGAAACGTGGGACTATACTCACGGAGTGGAGAATAGTGCCGATATATATATTATATAACATATGAAACCATCGGTTAACAGAACAGTGGAAAATTAGTTTTACAGTAAAGTAACGACTTAAGCAGAGTCGTTTATCAAGTAATTAACGCCTAACAGAAGGGCGTTTACACATGTTTCCATTTTTCAGAATTTCAATATTTCATTAATTTATCTAAAACGCGCCCTAGACAGGGGCGTTTCTTTGCAATGAGACGACTACAGTAGCAGGCGTCTTTTTATTTACAATATTTTACAGAACATATTTATTTTCAGAAATTATCAAAAACGCGCCCTTGGCAGGGGCGTTAATCATTAAATTCTTATTTTTACAGAATATATTGTTCGGGATTTTAACAGAAACGCGCCCTATGAAGGGGCGTTACTTTTCAATTCACGCCCTAGTATCGGGCGTTAGTCCAGTGAAAGACGACCTAGCCACGGTCGTGAATTCAAGAAATACCATGAATTTTCATGGGCAGTAATAATTTCAGGATAATAGAATTCATGGAGAACGAATGTATGGTCATGACAATAAAATTAACAGGTTTGAAGACATATGATCATGCATTATTGTAGAATCATGATTTCATAGATAATCAATTCTTAACATGGGTGATTAATGATTAAATGAAATTAACGCCTGTGTACAGGGCGTCAAATCTAAAATTGACGACCTGATCAAGGTCGTTTCTTTACAAGTAGCGCCCTTGTTTGGGTCGCGTATTTCAAAATCACGCCCTTGGTAAGGACGTTCCTTTCAAAAATTCAACAGAAACGTTTAAAACTTAGGAAAACTATATGCAGGTGTATGCTCATATGATTTCACTACGATTCCTATATACTTTGGGCTACATACTTGAGAAAATCCTACCTTTAATGGTTGATTTGGTTTAATCGAAGGGACGAAGAATCCCACTGAAGTCTTCTGACGGCAGCAGTAACAGGAAGAGAAGGTGATTGTGATTGCTGAGGAGGATGAAGATATTGATCTTCTGTCTTCAGGAACTTCACCCAACAATGGATCTGTAGGAAAAAGGAAGGAAGATGAGGAAGATGGGGACATAACCGTAGTTAGGAAAAGTTTTAGAAGAACCTTACCTATATTCTTCACAACGTGTGCTCTCTTCGACCTGTAAGAAGAGAAGGAGATGAAGAACGTTAGTTCTTCATACACTCGAAACAGGAAAAAGGAATAAGAAGAACAGTTCTGTTCTTTACTTACCGTCGCAGAGGCTTGAATCAAATAGGTTTAGGGTTTGTTCGATCAAGACTATTTATAGGATTTTGGTATTTCTAATAGGGGTAGTGTTTGAGTGCGGGTAATATATCCTTATTAGAGTCCTTGCCCTATTAACCACTTACTAGATTAACATGATCCTTCCCTGGATAAGCTCTGGGTTCGAACGGTTCACGAATGGAATTAACGACTTTGGTCAGGGCGTCGATTCCTGAATTGATGACCTGGTTCAAGTCGTTTCTTAAGAAGCGCCTGGTACGAGGGCGTTCTTTATTTTAAAACACGCCCATACTAGAGGCGTTACTTGGCCTTGCCCTGTTTGTCGGTTGAAATTGACGCCGTGAGGTGAGGGCGTCACTTCTTTAAGCACGCCTTAGCTAGAGGCGTTTATTATTAAATTAACGCCTTAATAAGAGGCGTTATTTGCATTTTGGTTTTATTCACCCCTTTAACCCTCTTCTTATTATCTGTATTACTTCTGTAATATATATATTTTAATTCATTTCAAATATTCATTTATCAGGGTTGCTACACCCTCCCCCACTTAAAAAGAATTTGGTCCCCAAATTCAATTGCATAATATGTATATACGCGGAGAGTGTAGAGTATATACCTCTTAGAATAACGCAGGAAATCGTTTCTTCATAGATTCCTCGGTCTCCCATGTGGCTTCGTGTTCAGTATTCTTATTCCATTGCACCTTAAGCATGGGAATAACCTTATTCCTTAGAGCTCGTATTTCACGATCTAAGATCTTCATAGGCTTCTGTTCATATGTGAGATCTTTCTGGATCACCAGATCTCCATGTTCAATAATATGCGATGGATCGTGCACATACTTCTTCAACATAGATATATGAAATACATTATGTACCTCGGACAATTGAGGAGGCAACGCGATGCGATAAGCAACCTCGCCAACTCTTTCGAGTATCTCAAAAGGTCCGATGAATCTTGGCGTAAGCTTGCCCTTAACACCAAATCTTCGTATGCCACGTCCAGGCGATATTTTAAGAAATACATGATCTCCAACCTGGAATTCAAGATCTCTTCTTCTTGTATCAGCATAAGCCTTTTGTCTGGTCTGGGCAACTTGCAATCTTTCTCTGATTACTTGTATCTTCTCAGTTGTATCCCTTACCATGTCTGGACCTAACAGTTGTTTCTCTCCAACTTCGTTCCAGCATAAGGGTGATCGGCAACTCCTTCCATATAAAGCTTCAAAAGGTGCCATTTGGATACTAGCTTGGTAGCTATTATTATATGCAAACTCAATTAAAGGTAAATGATCATGCCAGCTTCCACCAAAATCAATGATGCAAGCTCTTAGCATATCTTCCACTACTTGGTTTGTTCTTTCGGTCTGACCATCCGTTTGCGGGTGAAAAGCAGTACTAAAGTTAAGCCTTGTTCCCAACGAATGTTGTAATCCTTTCCAAAAATGAGAAGTGAAACGGGGATCTCTGTCAGACATGATCGAGACAGAAATTCCATGTAACCTGACTACTTCCTTGATGTATAGTGCAGCCAATACATCTACTGACCACCGGCTCTTTATTGGTAAGAAATGCGCCGATTTAGTCAAGCGGTCAATAATAACCCATATTCCATCATGTCCTCCTTTTGATTTAGATAAACCCATGATGAAATCCATACCAATATCCTCCCACTTCCACTTTGGAATATCTAGAGGATGTAGCTTTCCAGCATGCTTTTGGTGTTCTGCCTTGACCTGTTGGCATGTGAGACAGCGTGATACATAATCTGCTATTTCTCTTTTCATATTTGGCCACCAAAAGTTTCTCTTCACATCTTGGTACATTTTGGTAGATCCTGGATGAATAGTGTACCTTGATCTATGAGCTTCATCTAAGATCTTCTTCTTTAATTCTGGGCAATCTGGTATACAAGTTCTATCTTTAAACATTAATCTTCCATCAGAAGCTAATTGGAAATCAGATTGTCCTTCTAATCTGCCCTGGATTTCTACTAATATAGGATCATCATCCTGAAGTGCCTGTATCTCAGATAATAAATCTGACTGTATGCTTACATGAGATAATGTGACATACCTAGCTTTCGTGTCCATACTTATATTGAGCTCGGAGAACTGTTCTAGTAACTTCCATTCTTGTATCATACAATTGGCTATCATCACTCTCGGCTTTCGACTAAGGGCATCAGCAACATAATTACCCTTTCCGGGATGATATTGTATATTGAAGTCGAAGTCCTTGAGATATTCCAGCCAGCGTCTTTGTCTCATGTTTAGCTCCTTTTGTGAAAATAGATATTTGAGACTTTTGTGATCGGAGTATACAGTAAACTGCACTCCATATAAGTAGTGTCTCCATATCTTTAGGGAAAATACCACCGCGGCCAGTTCTAAGTCATGGACGGGGTAATTCTCCTCATGCTTCTTCAGTTGACGAGAAGAGTATGCTATGACCTTCCCTTGTTGCATTAAGACACACCCGAGGCCAATGCCAGAAGCATCGGTGTAAACCTCGAATTTCTCTCCTTCTATTGGTAGAGCTAAGACCGGAGCTGTAGTAAGATGATCCTTGAGAGTTTGGAAGCTTCTTTCACATTCCTCACTCCATTCATATCGGATCTCCTTGCGAGTTAACCTTGTAAGGGGCACGGCGATCTTGGAGAAGTCTTTGATGAATCGCCGATAATATCCTGCAAGACCTAAGAAACTTCTGATCTCGCTTGCATTAGTAGGTCTTTCCCAGTTTCTTACAGCTTCAACCTTTGACGGATCTACAGATAAACCGTCCTTGGATATGACATGTCCGAGAAAAGCCACTTCTTCAAGCCAGAACTCGCACTTGCTGAGTTTTGCATATAATTGATTTGTCCTCAAGACTTGCAATGCAATCCTCAAATGCTCTTCATGTTCTTCCTTAGTCTTGGAATATATCAATATATCATCAATGAAGACTACTATGAATTGATCCAAGTAAGGCCTGTATATACTATTCATTAACTGCATAAAGGCAGCAGGGGCATTTGTTAGTCCAAAAGGCATAACAACAAATTCGTAATGGCCATACATGCTTCTGAATGCAGTCTTATGAATGTCATCATCCTTGATTCTTAACTGATGATATCCCGACCTGAGATCAATCTTGGAAAAATATTTGGATCCTAAAATCTGATCAAATAACTTATCGATTCTCGGCAGTGGATACTTGTTCTTGATAGTGAGATGATTCAACTGTCGATAGTCGATGCACAATCTCATGGATCCATCTTTCTTCTTTACAAACAGTACAGGTGCTCCCCACGGGGAAGTACTTGGTCTAATGAACCCTTTTCGAATTAGTCCCATCAATTGTTCCTTCAACTCTTTGAGTTCAGCAGGTGACATCCTATAGGGTGCCCTTGAAACAAGACCAGCACCAGGGACTAAGTCAATGGTGAAAGCCACATCCCTTTGAGGGGGTAATCCCGGCAACTCTTCCGGAAACACGTCCGGGAATTCTTGTACTACTGGAATGTCTTCTAGCTTAGTGTCCTTTGTTTCCTTAACTGTGACAAATGCAAGGAAAGCTGTACATCCTTTCCTGATGAGCTTGCTAGCTCGGAGGGACGAAATAAGAGGGGAATTGCTCCGACTCTTGGGGCGAGTAAAGACTAATTCTGGAATATCTTTGAAAGCAATTTGGCTATTGCGGCAATCAACCGTTGCCTGGTATTTGGATAACCAGTCCGCTCCTAGTATAACATCATACTCCTTTAGATCGAGGCATATGAGATCTATAGGTAAATTCCTACCTTGAACCATTACCTCACAGTTTTGGTAGTGATGAGTAATATCATTTTCACTTCCAAGAGGAGTAGTTAGAACTATTTTTATCCATTCTGGTTCTAACGGTAACGGGTCGGCAAACTTCTTAGAAATAATGGAATGCGATGCACCCGTATCAAATAAGACATAAGCACTTTTGGAACAAACTGTTAATGTACCTTCTACCAGTCCACCTTCTTCTTGCTCGGTCTCCTTTATTGCATGAAGTCGAGCGTTCTTTGTCACCGGGCGTTTACCGTCACCGGCTTGGTCATTCATTAATGGACAATCGGGAATCCGATGTTCGCGACTCCCACAACGGAGACAAGCTCCTAATTTCCTCCAGCATTCTTCTGTCTTGTGACCAGCCTTGTCACAATGCTTGCATACTGTATTAGAAGGGGTAGTTGTGATTGAGAAAGGCTTGGTCTTTTTGAACTTATGGTCTTGAGAGGAAGAACCTCCATTATTGGGCCTCTTCTTGAAATTGGGTTTGAAAGAACTCGAACCCGTGACTTGTTCCTTCTTGTCTTTCCCACGGATCCTATCAGATAGTTCCGTGGCATCTTCAAGTAATTGAGCTCGGCGCACTATTTCAGAATAAACTTGGATGTCCATAGGCGCCAGTTGAGTAATATAGTGGGACCTAAGCCCATTAAGAAATCTACGGGCTTTCATCTTCTCCGTGCTAATAAGATGCTTAGCATATCTAGACAACCTAGAGAACTGAGCTTCATAATCTGCTAATGATAAAGATCGTTGCTTTAATGCAGCGAATTCTGCAGCCTTCTTTTCTTGGACTCGGTCCGAGAAATATTTAGCATTGAAGTATTCCACAAATTCTTCCCATGTTACTTGAGTAGGATCGATGGTTGCTTCAATAGACTCCCACCAGCATCTAGCATCCTTTACTAACTGGAAAGTAGCTAATAAGACTTCGTCCTGATCCGTGCATTGCATAACACGGAATATACGTTCAGTCTCCCGAACCCAATGCTCGGCATCGTCCGGATCGGTCGATCCCATAAACTTCGGGGGATTCATGCTCTTAAAGGCTTGGTGTAAGCTTCCAGCTCGTGGAGCACCACCCTGTGCTACCTGTTGTAGCACTTGAGTCATTCCTTGAAGGGTACGCTGCATGTTGCGCCATTGAGTACGTTCGGCAGCCATTATCCTACAATTACAATAGCTACGTTAGTATTATATCACTGTGATCTTATTAAAAGACTCATTGACTCTTAACCCTTGGTTCTACCCAATCTCACTTGGTTAAACGTTCAACTTATCCTTGGACTTGGGTTTTTCCTAGGAATTGAATACCTTAGGCTCTGATACCACAAAAACTGTCACGCCCCGAGCGCGGAAGATACTCGGATATGCGCGACGAGTTTATATCAATCATGTCAATCAGAGTGGTCGTGTATTCGACACAAAGACAGAGATGCGTAAAAGTAAAGATAACCCAATCCTTTATTTCATAATGGATGGACTATTACAAATCCAATACTCTGGTTAATAAAAAGGAAAAGAATACATATTTGACTCAAGAAACTATAGAAAAGACTAGATGACACTTGAGCAGCTCTATCACTTTCACTCTTGACCATTCCCATCCGATTGACTTCCATCGTCATCGGACTTACCTGAAAAGTAAAAAGGGACAAACGGAATAAGCGAACGCTCAGTAGGAAATTATATCTCAAGTACTAGCAAGGGGTTTAAGTAATTACATCTTTCATGAATGCAATAAAGCTATGCATGCTCGCATAAAACGACAAGATAGAGAGAATGTAATATCAAAGAATAAGATGAACTAATCATGAACTTTCAACAAGATACTCAAGATATTCAAGCAAGTACATTTAACAAGTCATGTCAAGAATTTTGGCTATCATGTATCAAGCAAGCAAGTAATTACCCTTTCTCGGGCCACGCATTTCATGTCAAGTCAAGTACGATTCAAGTACAAGATATGTGTGGAATGTCCAAATCAAGCAAGTAAAGTACTCGGTATAATGCCAGATACCTTATCATTTTAACTCCCATGGGCACAAGTACTTTCGGGTGCTCCTCCCAGGACCAGATCGGGCCCTATATGCGCAGGCATTTATCATGTGTTTTGACATCCACTCTTATATATATAGCCAATTTTTGAATTTCAATAATCAAGCTTGTAGACATGTATGACAATTTTGACAGAATGGAGTCCAAAAATATGACAAAGGACATAGAATGGCGATAATAACGGTATAATCACGATATCGATAAAACTAGGTAGAATATGGTTCCCTTAACTTGGGTACCATGACAAATCAATATGGACATTCTTTATATAGAATTGAGGTCCACATGAACAGTATATCAAAGATAAGATACCCTCATTCTTATCATAGAATTGAGGTTTACAAGAATGACATGATATGGCATGATATCATCATCCCATTAAGAATTTCTTATGATATACTCTTTGTATAATCATAAGGGCCGGTATACCATGTTTCTTTAGATTGACATGGCAAAGATCGTGTAATGGGTTTTTAGGGTACAACCAGCTCAGTCGACCTTGAGGGAATCCAAGGTACGAGGAGTCTTACGGAGGTCTCTATGACTAACTCGCTAGTCCAAAGGAACGGAATGTCCAATGGAGAGCTTGTATGTCAATGAGAATTGAGTGTGATCGATAAAACAATCGTGAAACGTGCGACTATACTCACGGAGTGGAGAATAGTGCCGATATATATATTATATAACATATGAAACCATCGGTTAACAGAACAGTGGAAAATCAGTTTTACAGTAAAGTAACGACTTAAGCAGAGTCGTTTATCAAGTAATTAACGCCTAACAGAAGGGCGTTTACACATGTTTCTATTTTTCAGAATTTCAATATTTCATTAATTTATCTAAAACGCGCCCTAGACAGGGGCGTTTCTTTGCAATGAGACGACTACAGTAGCAGGCGTCTTTTTATTTACAATATTTTACAGAACATATTTATTTTCAGAAATTATCAAAAACGCGCCCTTGGCAGGGTCGTTAATCATTAAATTCTTATTTTTACAGAATATATTGTTCGGGATTTTAACAGAAACGCGCCCTATGAAGGGGCGTTACTTTTCAATTCACGCCCTAGTATCGGGCGTTAGTCCAGTGAAAGACAACCTAGCCACGGTCGTGAATTCAAGAAATATCATGAATTTTCATGGGCAGTAATAATTTCAGGATAATAGAATTCATGGAGAACGAATGTATGGTCATGACAATAAAATTAACAGGTTTGAAGACATATGATCATGCATTATTGTAGAATCATGATTTCATAGATAATCAATTCTTAACATGGGTGATTAATGATTAAATGAAATTAACGCCTGTGTACAGGGCGTCAAATCTAAAATTGACGACCTGATCAAGGTCGTTTCTTTACAAGTAGCGCCCTTGTTTGGGTCGCGTATTTCAAAATCACGCCCTTGGTAAGGACGTTCCTTTCAAAAATTCAACAGAAACGTTTAAAACTTAGGAAAACTATATGCATGTGTATGCTCATATGATTTCACTACGATTCTTATATACTTTGGGCTACATACTTGAGAAAATCCTACCTTTAATGGTTGATTTGGTTTAATCGAAGGGACGAAGAATCCCGCTAAAGTCTTCTGACGGCAGCAGTAACAGGAAGAGAAGGTGATTGTGATTGCTGAGGATGATGAAGATATTGATCTTCTGTCTTCAGGAACTTCACCCAACAATGGATCTGTAGGAAAAAGGAAGGAAGATGAGGAAGATGGGGACATAACCGTAGTTAGGAAAAGTTTTAGAAGAACCTTACCTATGTTCTTCACAACGTGTGCTCTCTTCGACCTGTAAGAAGAGAAGGAGATGAAGAACGTTAGTTCTTCATACACTCGAAATAGGAAAAAGGAATAAGAAGAACAGTTCTGTTCTTTACTTACCGTCGCAGAGGCTTGAATCAAATAGGTTTAGGGTTTGTTCGATCAAGACTATTTATAGGATTTTGGTATTTCTAATAGGGGTAGTGTTTGAGTGCGGGTAATATATCCTTATTAGAGTCCTTGCCCTATTAACCACTTACTAGATTAACATGATCCTTCCCTGGATAAGCTCTGGGTTCGAACGGTTCACGAATGGAATTAACGACTTTGGTCAGGGCGTCGATTCCTGAATTGACGACCTGGTTCAAGTCGTTTCTTAAGAAGCGCCTGGTACGAGGGTGTTCTTTGTTTTAAAACACGCCCATACTAGAGGCGTTACTTGGCCTTGCCCTGTTTGTCGGTTGAAATTGACGCCGTGAGGTGAGGGCGTCACTTCTTTAAGCACGCCTTAGCTAGAGGCATTTATTATTAAATTAACGCCTTAATAAGAGGCGTTATTTGCATTTTGGTTTTATTCACCCCTTTAACCCACTTCTTATTATCTGTATTACTTCTGTGATATATATATTTTAATTCATTTCAAATATTCATTTATCAGGGTTGCTACAGGGATGGTTCGGGGCCCCATGCTTTTGGGGTTGGTCGGTCGGGGAGGGGCAAATCTAGGGATTCTAGAGAATCGCTCAACATCCCGAGCTATTTGGTAGGCTTGTTCAAGGTTGTCGACATCTCTCATGAAAAGTTCCCTCTTGATGTGGTTTTGGAGCCCATTCCTAAATCAGGATAAGGTGACGGCCGGGTCCTCATGAACTCCACACTTCAAAAGATAGGAGTCAAATTTCTCAATGCATTCAACCACGGTCTTCCCTTCTGGGGTGAGACTTTGCCACTCATCTAAGAGCATTTGGTGGTAGGATAGGGGTATGTACTTGCTTCTAAGTTGGTTCTTCATACCGTCCCAAGTGTCAATAGGCTCTTCCCACCTAACCCTCCTTAACCTCTCTTGGTTTGACCAATAAGTCTTGGCTAATTTGGTGAGGTGCATCTTAGCCAACCTCACTCTCCTTGGGTCGGACATAGGGTACCATTCAAAGTATTGGTCCATGGCAGTCTCCCATTCTAAGTAGGCAATTGGTTCATGGGAACCGTCAAAGTTTAGGGCTTCTACCTTGATCATCCTTAAGAGAGGGTCGTCCGGGTCGTCCCGTGGACGCCTTTCATTATATTGGTGGTGGCGATGCCTCTCATAGTCATGGTAGGGGTCAACATTCCTATCCTCCCTATCAATTTCAGCATGTGGAGGGTGGGCTCTTGGACCATTGTTACTTGGGTGGGGCTCATGGTCTTCTAGCCGAGCAAGCCGAGTTGAAAGGGACTCTAGTTGGGCAAGGATAGTGGTAAGGGTGGCATCCACCCGGTCCATTTGACCTTGGGGTTCCTCCCTACGGGCATCTTGATTGAGTTGGGGATTGGGTCTAAGGTTCCACACAGCACAGTACGAGCAACGCAGCGGATAACAAAAATTATTTACCCGAACCTGGCTAGATGGAATCCTAGATCTGTGCTCTAATCGATGCATTAATTACCCAACCCCTAACTACGGGTTATAGATTTCACCTTGCGCGGAACGACGCTGTCCAGTATGCCCGATGCAGAATCTCACGGACACCAAGCCACATAGAAGTACGGCCTCTAGAGCAGATCCCCACAGATCCTTGCGCAGGGACGGTACCCCCCGGCACGACCTTCCCCAACCCTTTCACCTTCTGGAGAGAGAGAGCAAGAGGGAGGAAGGGGGGAAGAGTTAATCTCTTCTTGCCTTGCCTTAATGCTTGATTAGGCCAAGAGAGGAGGAGAAGTCTCGTAGCATTCATATATATAGGATTTGGCCCATTTCTAAAAGAGCTCCAAAGGACCAAAACTGTATATATGTCCTTCCCATTATTATACATATATATTAAGCCCCTTTTATATGCCTTTCCAAAAGGAATTAAAGAGAATTAATATATGCATTTGTATAATAATAATCTGTCACTCAAGAATCCATTGTGTGTGATCCTCTAGGCCCATAGTCACTCTAGTTTAAGGCCCATTAACTTCTAATTTTCAATTAGAAGTAAATTATACTTATTCTTCGCTTCTACTAGAGCCGAATAATAGTTTAATTTATTTCAAATCTTTGATCACGTTGGGTCAACTAAATCCGTGTGATCCTAGAGGACGCCGGGTTTAAACCAGCCTGTCTGATACCTGTAAGTCTACAGTTGCTGCATCGATATAATCCCTCGCTCCTTCAATGAGTCTGGTACGATCTAGGGTATGGTTTCTGTCAAACCCCATGATCGTGCCATTTGACCATGACCTCCTTAAAGTGTATGACGTCCGTTCTAAACGAACTCACACGACCCCGGCCAGGTATTTAATAGAGCGTCAATGTCATGACCCATTAACTGTCTGATATATACCCGATAGTGAGCGATCCCCTCTTGACCATTGATGATCTTCACACGTATCCTGGAGTGGTTAATGACTCGACAACTCATGACTTATGGTTAATGTCACTTAGCCAAGTAAATAAACCATTCCAGTCCTCGTGTAAGATTCGATCAATGTCTCAGGTCAAAGGACCAACGATGCTACTGAGACCGTTGGATCTTCAGTTGACATTAGGTATAATCAACCATCTGAAGATCCAATAGCGGATCAGTTTGTGCACTTCCTCCCAGGACGTACACCTACACATATGTGTTGGTGCCCCGCACCAATGACCATGAGACTGGTCAGTCACACATCACGTGTACTGGTTTAATAGGTAATCAAAGTCCCCGAGTGATTACCCTCCAACCAGGAATAATTTAAGGTATGTGTCTAGGTAAAGTCAGTCTCATGATCGAGATCTCATCTCGAGTTGACTTTACAACCACATATCCTAGGGACATCGTAAAGTAATATATAATCACATATTTACGCTCAAATTCAACTTTATTAATAATGAACAAGATCGTACATCTATCGGGCCTACCCGGCCCAAAATTGGCATGTAGCACACCAATACTAACATTGGGATCCACGGGGGGACCCAAAGAGGATGGATCGGGTCGATACATGGCTCCACTATGGGTGGACATGCAAGAGAAGGGAAAGACTTGACGGATCGTTTACTCAATGCAATGGTCCTAGGACTTAGGCTTGATAGAGATAAGTATAAACTTGCTCTGATACCAGTTGATGTGACACACCCTTGGACCTAATCAAACAAGCACAATTTGTAAGTAGAACAGGCCGATATCGGCGGCCAACTCACCCGGCACTCACCCAAACCCGGGGGTAACTCGGCGATGCCGAGTCGAGGTTGTGTGGGCTGGACCCTTGCTGGTAGAGGGCCAGCAAGACTAGGGACCTCCCAAGGGTACGGAGGCCCAATTCAAAGGGGCCGATCGGGTGTCGATGGGCACGGGTCACACTCTCTCCCACGACGGCCACTTGAAGCAAAGGAGCTTGTGGGGCAGGCGCTCACTCTCACGGACCAGCGGAGTGTATGAACTAATATTGAAGGAATATGGCATTCAAATGAGAGCAAGGGTAGGGCACTTACTCAACCGGTTTGAAGAAACCGGTCCCGTTCGGAGATGAGGGCGAGCGGGGAAGCGTGGGTTCCCCACACGTCGCGCCAGTATAGCTTTGACCTGTTCAAGATTTTACATCACTACGCCCCATGCAAGGGGGTTGAACTTGGGGGAGGGAAGTCAAAATTATATTCAAACACTACCTCCCACAGGGAGGGGCAGT
Source organism: Amorphophallus konjac (assembly GCA_022559845.1). Classification (NCBI taxonomy): domain Eukaryota; kingdom Viridiplantae; phylum Streptophyta; class Magnoliopsida; order Alismatales; family Araceae; genus Amorphophallus; species Amorphophallus konjac. The sequence continues at coordinate 230,180,099 of CM040127.1, forward strand.
AAGCCGGCCATGTAGGGAGGGGAGAATGAACTAAGAACTAATTAAACGGAAGATGTCGGTTCTGTCCACGCTCTTGAACCGGGGACATGAAGTCGATGTCCGCGCTGCTGCGATGACTTCCAATTTTTGTGGAATTTCCTGGTTGGAGCTGCTGGTCGGGGAAGGGCCGCGAACAGGGTCCCTAAGTTCTGATTTTGACTGCTACGGTACCACAGCAGCAGGAAGAGGAGGCCGCCACGAGTGCTCCCAAGCTCTGAATCGAGCGTGGCTGGAATCATTGGAACCGTTGTCGAGTCCTCTTCGAAACGAGACCCACGAGGACTCCAGAGGATGTCAGAGCAGATTGAGAGATCCCGAACAGTGGATAGGGGTCGGTTCAGTCCTAGAGGGGACAGAACTGCATGCCGTGGGGAGAAAATTAGGAACTCACTTGTCCGTGGTCCAATCGGGAAGCCGCTTCTTGGTACTGGAAGCCGACTCATCGTAGAAGATCTCAGACAAGCCCTGCCACCAGATCTTCAAGAGAATGGCCGTGGGAGCCTCTGCAAGTCACCTCAGGTTGACTGTCAGGAAGCTGATGTGCAGTCCGGTGATGACGGCTCCCCCGGTCAACCACAAACTCAGATCGGGACGAGACCACCCCTGTTGCGTAGAGGACTTGAAGACGCTTCCGACGGTGCCTCTTGAGCTCCCAAAAATGTCGGGATGAAGTCGTGGTCGGCTCTGCAAGTCGTTGGTGCTCTGCTGCCTATGAATTGGGAAGTGTATGTTGAAGATGGGAGGTGGGAAATGAGGTAAATGGGAGGGGAAAGGGGGTGGACGGGTGTGGAGGCAACCCTTGGCTGTTAGGGGGTCTGGAAGGGGGCAAACCAAGGTGAGGGAGGGGGAGAATGGGGGCAGGAAGGTGGTCTAGCAGGTGGTGAGAGAGTGAGCTACGAATTTGGGACTAGGAGGGAGGGGAAGAGGGATGATGGTTTCCCTATTTGGGGTGCTCTTGGGCTTGTGGGAGGAGAGAGTGGAGGGGAAAATATTCAAACTTCTCTTGGGAGTTGGAAGATTGCATGGGGAAGAGAGAGGATTGTGTTGGGGAGAGTGGGATTGTGTTGGGAAGAACAATATTCTCCTAGGGAGGGGAGATATTTGGTGGGAGGGGAATGATGGCACCTAGGGGAGTGGAAAGGTAGTGGAGGTGGAAGCGTGGGTGGAGGATGAGGTGGAGGAGAGAGGTGGGATTTGAATTTGGGGAAGGTGGGTAAGAGAAAGAGAGGGGTGGGTGGGATTCTCTACCTAGGGATTCTCACCCCACTAATGGATTCTCTCCACAAGAAACTTGAATTTTGAACTCACAGAATGGCAACTTTCATTGACATAAAATGGGGGGAATGGGCTCCTATATATAGGCAACCAACATTTTATAATAAGTCCCCGACTCTTGATACAATGACAAATAACCAAGGGGGTAGGGGGTGCCCTTGGGCCTAGCCCAATGAATTGGGCCCATTAACCAACTAACCAACCTAATGACACTGAAACTTAGTGAAATAAATCAAAGACCTAGGGAAATGACTCAAATAAAAGGGAAAATGCATCAAATGACTCAAATAGAAAGCTTAAAATAGATAATTGGGCCAACATAGAGTGAAGCCCGAGCTCAAACAACTCCGGAGTGTGACGACGACCCGAGCCAGAGGGAGTCATGGGTGATGCCTCCATCACTAACAAATTAACAATCACGTAGGGAGGGAGTTGTGCACGCAGTGCACAAGGGGTAAAAATGGCAAAAAAAATGGAGTGCTACGTAGACAACAAAGGGGGATGCACAGTGGGTGCAAAAGGAGATGGCACACGTGGGTGCCGAGTGGAGAAGGGTAATCAAAGAAAAATAAAATGTGGTCCTACCGTGATCACCAATTTGTAGATTATGGAAATTAATCCACTTAAGATAAGGAATTAATAATAAGATAAAAAGAAAGGGAAAGAGGGAGAAAGGGAGTATACGTGGATGCTAATATAGAGTGTGATCACTAGAGGGGTTGCCTCAAAAGATATGAACAATAAACAACAAGGAGGGATCACAAATAAATACCTTGAAATGCGGGGGAGATTGTGAGGTCCACCTTCTCTTCCAATCGGCTGGCCGATGAAGAGAGTTTTTCCTTTATTGATTACCCTTGCAAAAATAACAAACAACAACCAACAAAAGAAGAGATTGATTAGAACACAAAGGTATCTAGCATCAAATTCTTAATGTAAACATGAAAGCATGGTCATGAACACACCTTGTTGGTGTTTTGGCTGTAAACCCCTATGCAAAAGGGTAGGAAAAAATATGATGAATGAAGAAAGGAGGGAGGGTGCACGTGTTGCACAATTTGGAGATGTGCTTTAGTGCATAAGAGGGGGATCTCAATGTTGAGATAAAAGAATAAATAGAAGAGGTAGAAGTATGATGCATGAACTAAATAAATTGCATGAGAAGAAATAAAAGACATAAAAGGGATTAAAAAAATCTTATTAATTGTTTCTCCAATTGGCTTCAAGGGATGAAGATCTCCAAGGATGTAACTTCAAAGTTCATGGGAGTCCTCTCCTTGAGCCTCCAATCCAGCAGCACCTCCCCATGATCTATTGTTGAAGCCTTAAACACACGGGAGAGAGAGGTACTACTTATAGAGTAGAAATTTAGAGTTTAATTCAAGGGAAATTAGGAAAACTAATTTTAATGAGATTTGAAAGATAATATTCTTTGGCCAAGTGTCCTCCCAGCCTTAGAAACCCTTAGAACCCATTCTCAAGTGGAAAAGAAGGCCAAAATGAAGGAGGGAGGTTCTGTTCGGATCAGGGTTTTGTAAGTATTGGCGTCTGACACAGTGGTCGCTAATTAAAATAGCGTCAGGAGGGAAGTCGCCAATTCTTAGCCATTTTTAGAAAGATTGGAAATTTCCAAAATTTGAAGGAAAAACGTGTCCACCATGGCTGACACATATCAGGAATTTTAGAAATTTTGGTCGGAATTAAAAATGACAAAAAGGCAAGGAAGAACGCGTCTTGGGTACTGGATGCGCCTTAAAATAGGCGACATGCTGGATATGTTGTGTCTCTGAGGTCATTTGAGTCATTATGTGGTCTCTTGGGTCATTCGACATCATTCTATAGTCATATGAGTTCTGTGGTATTCTTGGTTGTGATAATGGCTTAACACTATTAGTCATTGTTGTTTATCACTCTCCATGTATTTGGTTTCATGATGCCCATTCACAACTTGCATTATATGTTCTCACATTGCATTAATACCAAGGAACATGTGGTTCTTGAATGCTCACATCAATCTTGAAACTTTGGGTTACTTGATGATCATCCATTCGTTTAAATTCATTGTCATATGAACTTGCACTTTTGATATGGATGGTTAATTTGGGAATGAGCATTTCTATCCTTCTTGTTATTGAAATTCCATGAGTGTGCTTCATTGATATTTTACTTGGGGTGGTTGAGCTCTTATTTCTTGATCTTTAGCTCAGAACACTTGTGATTCAAAGTGTTCACATATAACTAATTCATGAGATTTCATATGTGTATTTCATACATTTATTATATGGATTATTGAGCTAAAGTTCTAATCATTTTTATATGATTTTGCAGGCCAAAACACTCAATATATATTCCCCAAGATCAAAGGAGTTTGATGCCACAGATGATGAGGGCATCACACCACATACCCTCTGGCTTGGCACTTCTCTCCCTCCCGGAGGCAGCTAGGGAGCAGCCCTTCTTCAGACGGAACATTGGTGCTTATCATCCTATTACATTTTCCTATTTTCTTGAGTCATTTTGATGTATTTGCCTATGTTTTGAGTCATGTTACTAGGTTATCATGTTATTTACTTATATTTGTATGTAGGCTAGTGGGCTAATGGGGCTAGTAGGTCTTATTGGGCCATTTCTTTGGTCTGGCCCATGGGCGCCCCTCTCCCCACCCCTTGGTCTTCCGTCATTTGTCCATTTCATGAGGACTTTTTGTAAATTGGGTTTTCCTATATATAGGACCCCAAACCCCCTCTTTTGAAGTAATGAAGTATTAAGCAAATTTGAGCCACTTAAGTGCATCTCTCCCTCTCTCTCTAACTCTCCCTCTCTCTCTTTCTTCAAGGGGCGAACCCCACTTCTCTCTCCTCCCCTCCCTTGGGCGCAACAGCCCCTTCACCTTCCCCATACAACTTCCCACCTCCAAGGCAACCTTCCCCCTCCCCTAAGCAACCACTCCCCTTCCCCACACTCCATTCAAAGCCCTAGTGCGATCCAAGCCCTCTCCCCTCCTCCACTTGGTGCGCACCCCTCCATCTAGCACAACCCCACCCCCCCCCCCCCTCTTGACCAAATCGCAGCCAGTACTCCCACCTCCTTTCCCTGCTAGCTCCGCCCTCCCCTCCACCTCCATTACCCCTCATCCCATCTCCCCACAAGATCCCCCATCATCACCAAGGCACCCTTGTACCCTATTCCTCCACCAAGGAGCCATCCTGCCCACCACTCAATCTCCAACCAGTGTGCAGAGAAGACCTGCAGACCAGCACCAAGTTGCAGCACTGTCCACGACTCCATCCTGGTCCTGCTGGGGCCGTGGCCTACACCGACGGAAAGGTCTACGAGTCTACTTTGCAAGCGAGGTGGAATCGTCTAGTTCCAACTTCATGGCCGACCGGGAGAGCTGTTCTCCCCCAACTGCGCCAGACGTCCTTTGCAGAGAGCCTGAGCCCGGTTGGAAGCAACTTCACGACCAACGGCAAAGGAATCCGACCGAAGGTTCTTCATCAAAGTTCTTCCTCCCCCTGTCCCCGATTAGGAGCAAGAAATGAGACCTCTTTTGGCAAACGGGAGACAGAGTTCCGAATTTTCTCCCTCAGTCGCGCGAGTCTGCCTCCTGCAGTCTGCAGCGACCAGTTCCCACTCGTCGGCGTCCCCCTGTCCACCCCGACCTCATAAGGTGTTTCTGTCAGTTTTTCTGTGTATAGGATTTGTCCACGGTTCCAGCGACTCTGACGGTTCATGATTCGGCGTCCAGGAGTGGCCGGGGCAACTTCTGCAAGTTGCAGACAGAAACAGGGAGCCACCCGCCCCAGAATCTGTTGCTCTACTCAGACCTCCACTGCAGCCATCGACGACGTCAGAATAAATTGATATAAATCAGAGGCGTTTGGGTTCCCGTTACAAGAAGATCCCCCCTGGGCTCGTCATCGGCAGAATTCCTGACCGAGATCTACAGGGACTATACCAACTGCCTATCAACATCCACAGCCAGCGGTCCAATTCGGAAGCGGTCCCTCCTCGTGGGCTACTAAGCTTATCTCCCCCTCTCGCCTGGCCGGCTTACCGCCCCTCCCTGCGGGAGGTAGTGTTTGTTGTAACCCATCAATTCCCACCCCCGAGATCACCCTCCTGCGTGAGGTGTAGTGAGTGTACACTTAAACAGGTTCGAAGCTTCATCGGCGCAGTGTGCGGGGAACCCACACTTCCCTGCCCGCCCTCGTCTCTGACCGGGGTTGGTTTCCTCAAACCAACCAGGTGAGCCTCCTGCCCTTGCCTCCTTATACCTGTTTATTTAATATCCGTGAAACATATCGGCCGGTAGGAGAGCAAGGGCCCGATCCCGGCGCCACCTTTCAGTGTGGTCACCGTGGCCATAAGTGAGCGAGTGACCCCGTGCCCTTAAGGCATCCGGCCGCCCTTGTTTGTGGGCTTTCAAACCTTCGGGAGGGCTAACTAAAGTGGTGCTGGTCCTCTAGTCAGGGGCTATCTCCATCACCTCGACTCAGCATCACCGGGTCACCACGGGAATCGTGTGCGCACAGTGCGTTGGTAGCTTTAACATATTCTCAGCGCCTTGTAATTGTGATTGCGAATTAGGTCCAAGGAATCAAAGTCTCCGCTGCATTTTGTGTCACATCAACTTGGTATCAGAGCAAGTTCTAGAATTGTCTCTACTAAGTCTTGTCCTAGGGCAATTGCATTCATCACCCGATCATCATGCATACCCCTCGTTGGTCACATGGTCCGATTGACCCCCTCCACATGGACTACATTGTAGATGAGGACCTTCATTTTGATGGAACTAATCCCCATGCCTATCTTAGGTGGGAGAATACCATGGAAAGGGACTTTGAAAGTACTTGGGTATACGGATCCGAGAGAGTCCGCAGGGCCAAGGCACGACTTCGGGGTCTAGCTAAGAAAATGTGGGAACACAAAGAGAGATTCAGAAGGGTTTGGGGGCAAGAGCCCATTCACTCATGGGAAGAGATGAAGAGTGAGCTTAGGAAGATCTACGCTCCCCGACCGTCCCACTCCTACCGTGAGGACCATAACCCGAGGAGCACTCCCACTCCCCCTTTTCCTCCCAGTCAACCCAAGGCCTCAATTAGGACCCAAACCCCACCACCCAAAGGACCCCTAGATTCATTGGAAGAGATAAGGGTTGAGATCAGGAAGATCTTCACTTCCCTTAGGGCCCAAACTCCACCACCCCAAATGACTCCTATCCCGATCACCACCACCATTCAAACCAAAGTGGCCCCCACCCTCACTCCACCTAGGCCCGTGACAGCCACCACTCCCCAACAAAAGGTTACTCACCCAAATCACCTTCCACTTCCAACTCCTATCCTACCCAAACCTAGCCCCCCACTACTTCCACTCCCAACCCCAACCCAAGTCTGGCCTCACTCACCCCCCTGGGTACACCATACACCAACCGTTTTCATCTCGCCCTCAGTAGACCCACTCACCTCCTTGGTAGAAGAACCCATACCCGACCCCATAGTGGTGAACACTCCGGACCCAACCCCCGCCATGGAAATCACCCATGCCCAGGAAGAAGAAGACACTTCACATGGTGGTCTTCACCTTACACCACCCTCCCTAGTAGGGGCCGAGCTCATCTTAGGAGAACCCCTATTACGTTGGCTAAAGGAGAACCCCTTTAGAGATCTCATGGCCCATGTTTGCCCTCCCATGGAACGACACCTCCCCATAGTACCCTTCTCCACCTATCGCACTACCATCCAATCCTCTTACCAAGTGGAAACTCTAGGAGACCTCCTACAAGGCCTAGCATGGCAAGTGGAGTTGACGGCTATATTGAACCCTATGGTCGACCAACCAAGGGGCCTTGGTCTTCTACACCCATGTGTCGGGTCTATCACTTCGGTTTGCACTGTTGGTTGCTACATTAGCGACCTCCTTCTCTTTCTTCCCACACCCGATGAGCCCGAGGCCATCCTTAAATTGGAGCTCCTCATTTCAGGAAGAAAACCCAGCCATCCTCTCAAGGCTAACCCACCCACCAACAACTTTTGCCCAAAAATCTCAATAGAGGTGAATGACTCCCCACCACATGTGGACCTAGAGTTTCTAGGTAAACATACCATGACCCATTCAATCCCTTCCTATACCCACCCACCTTACTCAACACCAACATTTTCCTACCACAACCTACCATGATGAGTCAAGACTACCTCTCCCAAGACCATGAGGACCAAGAGTTCCTCCCCCTAGATGACCCATTCCATGACCCCTTTGATCCCTCCCAATGGAAGCCAAAGAACCCATGGGACCTAGTCGCCTTACCCACCACCCACCTCTTCCTACCCTCACACACCATGTCAAACCTAACCCACCCATTCCAAAACCTAGCCCACACCATGAGAGCCATGACCAAGGGTGACATCCACCTAGGAAATGAGGAATTAACCCATCCCAAGATGTCCACTTTTTGGGACCCCTTCGAACCCCATGAGTGGAGACCCCCAAACCAACCCTCACCAAAAGATGGGACCATCTTGATAGGAATGCATGTGCCACAACATTTTACCCCATCCGGTAGGGCTAGTCATCTCATTTGTGTCACATACACACTAGGTCCAGTGCACGACAGGATTACATTTGAACAAGCGGGTCCTCCCCCACTCTTCATCCATCTCATTCATGATAGGGCCACTTGTGGCTACCCCGGACCACCTAAGTGCATCAAGGTCCACATGACTTCTAAGCATGATAGGTTTACATCTGGATGTCCCGGTCCTCCTAGGTCCATCGAAGTCTATGTAGCGCCACTGCATGCTAGGTCCCCATTTGGTTGTCCAGGACCCCCATTATCCACTAGTGAATCAACATTCACAGAGTTGCCTGGAGACATTCGTAAAAACATCAACAAGAGCAATGAGATTTACAAGAAGTCTGCTGACTCCCACCGCCGCCACCAAGAATTTCAGATTGGTGATTTTGTGATGGTGAGAACTGAGAGGTTGTTCCCTGGGAATGCTTCGAAGTTGAGGTCGCGTGGAGCTGGCCCCTTCCAGGTGCTGAGATGCCTTGGCACCAATGCTTACGTGTTGGACCTCCCTGAAGAGTACGGAGTAAGCCCCACATTCAATGTGGTTGACCTGGTGCCCTACAAGGGCCCCACGGTGACACCCGGTGAGGAAATCCAGCCTACTCCCTCCTTTGAGAGCGCCCCCACACCCCAGAGAGCTCAACCCCATTTGAGAAACCGGCGCGATGAAGTGGAGCAGATATTAGATGAACAGGTTACCATCACAAGGAGCAAGGCGTATAAGCGCTACCTGGTCAGGTGGAAGGGACGACCACCCTCGGATGATACCTGGGTGAGCCGGGAGGATCTCCAGCAGCTGTCCCCCGATCTCCTAGAGCAGTACCGCAGCAGGGAGGGCCTTTACTCGACAGAGTCGAGCCCTTCGCCGCCCGGGAGAATTGATGAGGGCATCACACCACATACCCTCTAGCTTGGCACTTCTCTCCCTCCCGGAGGTAGCTAGGGAGCAGCCCTTCTTCAGACGGAACATTGGTGCTTATCATCCTATTACATTTTCCTATTTTCTTGAGTCATTTTGATGTATTTGCCTATGTTTTGAGTCATGTTACTAGGTTATCATGTTATTTACTTATGTTTGTATGTAGGCCAGTGGGCTAATGGGGCTAGTAGGTCTTATTGGGCAATTTCTTTGGTCTGGCCCATGGGCGCCCCTCTCCCCACCCCTTGGTCTTCCGTCATTTGTCCATTTCATGAGGACTTTTTGTAAATTGGGTTTTCCTATATATAGGACCCAAACCCCCTCTTTTGAAGTAATGAAGTATTAAGCAAATTTGAGCCACTTAAGTGCGTCTCTCCCTCTCTCTCTAACTCTCCCTCTCTCTCTTTCTTCAAGGGGCGAACCCCACTTCTCTCTCCTCCCCTCCCTTGGGCGCAACAGCCCCTTCACCTTCCCCTCCCCCTGCCACCTCAGCTGCCACCTCACCCCCTCCACCCTTTCATATTCCCAAGGCCTGAATTCCCTTCAATTCCCTCCACTTCCAAAGCAACCTTTCACCTTCCCTAGACAACCCTTCCCCTTCCCCATACAACTTCCCACCTCCAAGGCAACCTTCCCCCTCCCCTAAGCAACCACTCCCCTTCCCCACACTCCATTCAAAGCCCTAGTGCGATCCAAGCCCTCTCCCCTCCTCCACTTGGTGCGCACCCCTCCATCTAGCACAACCCCACCCCCCCCTCTTGACCAAATCGCAGCCAGTACTCCCACCTCCTTTCCCTGCTAGCTCCGCCCTTCCCTCCACCTCCATTACCCCTCATCCCATCTCCCCACAAGATCCCCCATCATCACCAAGGCACCCTTGTACCCTATTCCTCCACTAAGGAGCCATCCTGCCCACCACTCAATCTCCAACCCGTGTGCAGAGAAGACCTGCAGACCAGCACCAAGTTGCAGCACCGTCCACGACTCCATCCTGGTCCTGCTGGGGGTGTGGCCTACACCGACGGAAGGGTCTACAAGTCTACTTTGCAAGTGAGGTGGAATCGTCCAGTTCCAAGTTCGTGGCCGACCAGGAGAGCTGTTCTCCCCCAACTGCGCCAGACATCCTCTACAGAGAGCCTGAGCCCGGTTGGAAGCAACTTCACGACCAACGGCGAAGGAATCCGACCGAAGGTTCTTCATCAAAGTTCTTCCTCCCCCTGTCTCCGATCAGGAGAAAGAAACGGGACCTCTTTTGAAAAAGGGGAGCCAGAGTTCCAAATTTTCTCCCTCAGTCGCGCGGGTCTGCCTCCTGCAGTCTGCAGCGACCAGTTCCCACTCGTCGGCGTCCCCCTGTCCACCCCGACCTCAGAAGGTGTTGCTGTCAGTTTTTATGTGTATAGGCTTTGTCCAAGGTTCCAGCGAATCTGACGGTTCGTTATTTGGCATCCAGGAGCGGCCGGGGCAACTTCTGCAAGTTGCAGACAGAAACAGGGAGCCACCCGCCCCAGAATCTGTTGCTCTACTCAGACCTCCACTGCAGCCATCGACGATGTCAGAATAAATTGATATAAATCAGAGGCGTTTGGGTTCCCGTTATAAGAAGATCCCCCCTGGGCTCGTCATCGGCAGAATTCCTGACCGAGATCTATAGGGACTACACCGACTGCCTATCAACATCCACAGCCAGCGGTCCAATTCGGAAGCGGTCCCTCCTCGTGGGCTACTAAGCTTATCTCCCCCTCTCGCCTGGCCGGCTTACCGCCCCTCCCTGCGGAGGTAGTGTTTGTTGTAACCCATCAATTCCCACCCCCGAGATCACCCTCCTGCGTGAGGTGTAGTGAGTGTACACTTAAACAGGTTCGAAGCTTCATCGGCGCAGTGTGCGGGGAACCCACACTTCCCCGCCCTCCCTCGTCTCCGACCGGGGTTGGTTTCCTCAAACCAACCAGGTGAGCCTCCTACCCTTGCCTCCTTATACCTGTTTATTTAATATCCGCGAAACATATCAGCCGGTAGGAGAGCGAGTGCCCGATCCCGGCGCCACCTTTCAGTGTGGTCACCGTGGCCATAAGTGAGCGAGTGACCCCGTGCCCTTAAGGCATCCGGCCGCCCTTGTTTGTGGGCTTTCAAACCTTCGGGAGGGCTAACTAAAGTGGTGCTGGTCCTCTAATCAGTCAGGGGCTATCTCCATCACCTCGACTCGGCATCACCGGGTCACCACGGGAATCGTGTGCGCACGGTGCGTTGGTAGCTTTAACATATTCTCGGCGCCTTGTAATTGTGATTGCGAATTAGGTCCAAGGAATCAAAGTCTCTGCTGCATTTTGTGTCACATCAACAGAGTTCGGAAGGGTTACAATGACATTTGGGGCTGAATTGTGTTAATCTGGAATTTACTGTAGCTTTAGGTCGACCGGCGGCACTGTAGCTAGGTCGACCGAATTTCCCAGAACCAAAAGGTTCGGGGTCTGTGACATTCCGGTTGATCGCCCCATGAATTCCGATCGACCGGTTTTGCTAGAGCCGAAAAGTTCTGGCTGCAACAGGTTCCGGTCGACCGGCCCATGAATTCTGGTCGACCGCCAGCCCCGATGCAGCCTTGTTTGACTTCGAAATCCACCTCGTGGCCAGCCCCTTTCCATGGATTTGTTTAATCAAACCTTACCTAACTTCCCATGATTTGTGGATCTGGTCTGGGGGGTGTCCAAGGACCATTCCAAGGGTTATAAAACCAACATGAGAGGGTTAGAAATCCTAGTTGATGGAGTTGATGAAGTGAATCAAGGGAGGCCATTTCGAGAGCACTGTAGCACCTCTGTGAACAGTGTTTCGGGCAGGAGTTCTTCATCCTTCCAAGGTGATTCAAGGTGAGATCTGAAGCCAAGCAACCTCCAATCAAGCAAGAAGCATTCAAGGCTTGCAAAGGTGATCAAAGCTACATCCATACACCTCTTCATCAACTCAAGGAGATTCAAAGAAGATCAAAGCTACATCCAACAATCTCTCCATCAACTCAAGGTGATTCAAGCTCATATCTCAATCCAGCAACCTCCAAGGAAGAGTAGAAGAAAGCAAGGCTAACAAGGGAAATCAAAGGAGGCTGCAAGGGTGTGTTCAAGGAAGAGGAGTTCGAGTTACTGTAGCTGTGAACAGTACTCCGGGAAGAAGTTCTTCATCAAATCCTCAAGAGATTCAAGCTCCAATAAACCTCAGACAAGATCTTTTCTCTTAAGCATATTCTATATAATGTTTGAGTGATTTCATATTTGTTCGTTTTCCATTTCATTCAAACATTTAGAATTGAGAATCGTCCCTACCGGTGGTTAGTAGGAAGGTAATCGGGAGTTCTCCGATTTGCGGTGTAGCCGTCCCTACCGGCTTTGTGTGTAGGAATATAGAAAGATGGGTTTCTCTGTTCTGTGGTTTAGGGCGTGTCCCCGGGTCAAGCTGTGTGTCAGCAAGGAAGCCTCATCGGATTTTGGTGAGGGGTGGACGTAGGTTGTGGGGTTGCAACTGAACCACCTTAAAAATCCCTGTGTTGTGGGTTGTTTATTGTGTGTGATTGCTCTATATCTTCTAACCCCATTCACAGGTTCGTGTACTTCCATACTTGGTTATCTTGCTCACATACATATGCACTTTGAGTGATCAACATAGCATACACACACACACGCACGGTTGTTGCAAGCTATTGCATGTTCATCTATATGTTATGCTTTGTAATTCACTTAAAGAAGTGTGAACGTTTCATAGCTTGTAATTCAAATCTTTCCATTTGAGACACTCTACTTAATTCCGCTGTGCATTGTGCCTAAGTGATTCATTCACTTTATAAGAGTGGTTTAAGCTTCCGCTAGATAAGAGTTTTTAAATAGGCCATAACTTGTGATAGGATCTATTCAACCCCCCCTTCTAGATCCGTTTACACCTCACGGGACCTAACAAGTGGTATCAGAGCGAGGCTCTGTCATTCCCAGATCCAACGATCTGCAGGGAAAGATCCCGGTGTTTGTTATTTAGATGGATTCACATGCTACACTTACTTCGATAGCTTCTCCACCCATTTATGATGGTTCAAATTTTTCTACATGGGTTGGAAGAATGTTCATCTATGTTAGCTCCATAGATCCACAATTGTGGACTCTCTTATACAATGGTCCTCATGAGTTGCCATCAAATTCAATTGACTGGTTAGCCGAACATGAGACCAAACACAATGATAATCATCTTGCATATAACTTAATTAGAGCTGCAGTTGATCTAAGACTAACTCATCTTGTCTCCTCTTGCAGCACAGCCAAGCAAATACTCGACAAGCTGGTGAAAATCCATGAAGGGAAGGAACAAGAACAAGAATGCTTCATGGCCGACCGTGCAGAACAGTCTAGCAATGCATCCTCATCACAGGTAAACTCTGACTCCGAGGAATTCACTTATGAAAAGCTTATGGAAGCCTATGCTGAATTGATCACTCAATACAAAAAGGTCAAATCAGAAAATAAAAATTTGAAAAAGGATCTCAAGAAAATCAACCAAAATGAAAGCTTGTTTTGTAAAAAGTGTTCTATTGTTAAAGAGCTTAACAATACTCTCTCAGTTGATCTAGATACGCATAAACAAAGCATTGTATGTCTAAGGGAAGAAAATGAAAATCTTCATGATGAAATCACTAGGTTGGAAGAAATTATAATAAAACTTCAAAACCAACCTAAGTCAATCTCTAGTGATCAAACTATGGCCGATGGGTAATCCATGATGAGAGGTTGATTGAAGAAAATAAAAATTCTGTTTCATGCTCTGCTAATTTTGTATGTGAAAAATGTTCATTCTTGAGAAACATAAATGTTGGTCTTCATGATGATCTTGAATGGCAACAAAATCTGATTGATTCTCTAAAAGAAGAGAATAGAGAGTTGTTGGAAAAGAAAATTGAACTTGAACAAGCTGAAGAAGAGTTGCATGAAAAACTAGCTGCACATGAAAAAGGCAAATCTGTCATTGATGATCACTCTGAAACTTTGCATGCTTTAGAACAACAAAATCAAAATCTTAAAGCAGTAAATGCCATGCTCAATGAGCAATTGGCAGCATGCGAAGAGGGCCTTGTTGAATCTAAACATCACATTTTCTCACTTGAAAATGAAATTCAAGGTTTGAATGATTTCCTGTCAATGTTTGCCCAAATCCAAGATTCTAGATCACCGGAAGCCACCACTTCCTGTGGTCACCAAAAGGGGCATACTGCTCGAAAGAAAAGCAAAATTCAGCATGCTCATCCAAACATGCACCATAACATGCCCAATGCCAAATACCATGCCTTCCACAAAATGAATGTCAATTGTTATTATTGTGGTAAACATGGTCACACTATGCATGATTGTTTGATCTTGAGAAATGATGAGCTTAGAGCAGGACAGCAAGTAAAAGGGCAAGGAAAGAAACAGGTCAACACTGGTAGAGGGCTTGCTCAATAAAATTCTGTACGGAACCATATGGAGAATCAGAAGTGTCGACATTCCTATCCAGACAGGTCAACACTCCCCATAGCCTTTAATAGAAATGCTTCTTTTTGCTGCTCTCATTGTGGTAAGTCTGGCCATACTATCCAAGAGTGCTAGCATTTGAAGGGAAAGCATCACCTTCATGCCATGAAAGGTAAATCCCATGCTCACCCACAAAAGCATAATCCACATGCACACGCACATGAACATAAAAAGAAAAATCAATCTTTTGTGTGTAGTTTCTATTGTGGAAAAAATGGGCATGAGATATATGATTGCCTCACAATGAAGGAGGATGATGTGATTGCCCTGAAAAAGGTGGGCCAAGATGCTAAACATGTTGCTAACCCACAAGGACCCAAGCAATCTTGGGTACCTAAAAATTCCAAATGAGAATTTTGGGTGCAGGATGCCTTGGAGCTGAACAAAGGATCATAAGGTAAATAAAAGCTCAAGGCACAGGTATGTATATAAACCTCTTAAGTTTAGTCATCTTACATGTTCAGTCTTGACATGTAGATAGTGCATCATACGTCTGCCCAATGTCATTAGATTCTGCAAACTGAACTGCTCTTTGAAATATAAAACCCCCAAGGTGTGAGATGAACTTTTGAGCTTGATAACTTGTTTACACCATGCTTGATTTCAGCTATTTAACTCATGAAAAATTTGTTATGCTGATGAAGTTAATGTGATGATGAGTTGCATAAGTCTATCAGCCACATGAAATTCTTGGACTTTGGTTTTGATGATGCATACCATGGCTGCATTTTCAACTCGTTATTCATATTAGCATTATTCAAAGGGGGGAGTCTAGCAATTGGCATCATCATGTTGCATTCAGTTCAAAATCAATTGTGAATGATTTGGGTTTGCATCATCTTGTAATCACACATGCCTTAATACACATCATGTTTAGAAGACAAATGATAATGCATAATCATTTTGTAGCATCTTAATTACATTATGCATTCATATAAATCTTAGGCTGCATAGTTCATTGCCAACCCTTGCATGTATTCAGGGGGAGTCAACATCAACCTAGCTTGAATCATTTTACATCATATCATTCGTGCATGGTCAGGGTATATCAAATGTTGATGTATGGAAGGGCAGGTTATTCTTGCCTCGAAGCACTCAACATGCGTGAGGTTTCACCTCCGCCAAGTACCATGCGTCACTATCGCATATAGGCCATATAGCTAGGGGGAGTTGTCTTCTTAAGGCATTCGTGCATATGGTTCATATTCATTATGTTGCATTTCATAAGTGTAAAATCATGCATTATGTTGGTTCATGCATTTCATGTTTGATCAGGTCAACCCCTGCATGGGTCAAGTAAACCTCTCATTGACATTCGTCATTCTATGTGACTGCAAACATCACTCCTTGTATGCTTTCATTGCATATTCATAGGGGGAGTCGTGTCGTTCTTCTTGGTTCATTCGTCCTTTTTGCATCTGAACCTCAATGGCCTCCAGTGTAATAATAAGTTCAGGAGACAGACATCACTACAGTGTAAGAGCTTTCTATTATATGAACTGATGATTGTCCATTCAATGAAAATGGTTCAGATTTAATGATTTCCTTGAAGTTTTGATATATCTTTTGAAATCATCCATAATTTGTGGTTTTAATAGACCTTAACTAGAGATTGCATGTTGTGCCTTGAATAACTATTCTGAAATCTGAAAATCCAAATGTCTTGACAACTTTGGTGATACTCTAGAGCTTAGTATTGTTTCTAAACATCTTGATGAGCTGGAATTCTTGAAAATCAATTTGCAGAGCAATGATAGTGTTGCACGGAGAAATATGTCCCGTCATCAAATCAAGTGACGAATGATATGTCATGATGTGCCTCTGTTATCTCTGTCTTAATTCATTTGGACTCTAGGTAGAGCAATGGCATAATTGCTGAGAAATATATCTTCTCATCAAAGAAATGAGTTTGGATATGTCATGACGTGATGTTGCTATCTCTGTTCATTCTGAAGCATAACAGTCAGTCTTGCCAAATATCTACGGATACTAGCGTCTAAACAACGTGTATTCTTACGGCTAGGAGGCATGTACTAGACTTGATTGCTCGTAACATATGAGTCATGTGCCTTCAAATTCAAACGATATTGAAAATCAAATTTGTTAAACTCATAAAATTCCATACTTTAGTCATGCTTGTTTAGCCTCAATACTAGTTTTTGTGTTATTCCCTTTGTGGTTATTGAATATAGATGTATAAGACAAGGGAAGGTTAAACACTGTCAAGATATGTGCTTCTGGTTCATTTCTATTAAACCATGGATGTCGATGCTTTTTAAACTCTATTGATGATCTTGGTTTTCATTAGCTTTGAACCATATATATTGCTCCCGGCATATTTCTAATTTCCATATAATGGCTTGCTCTTCCACTACCATTGCACTCTGATCTCTAGGACCTTTGTCAACCACTGTGCCGTATCCCTCCTTTTTGCTATTGGCAAAGGGGGAGAATGTCTTGTTATGAGTCCTTGCTATGGACTTGGGAGAAAGGGGGAGATGTTGCCTTTTGTTGCCTTTGTGCGTTGTCAAAGGGGGAGAGTGCATTGTGGATATGGGAGAATCCAAGGGGGAGTGAACATTCATTTATGATGAGGGTTTATGCATAGCATTCATACACTTTACTTCTCCATGCATACATATTTTGCCTTCATCTGCCATATCTATATAAATCATTCAGGCTGCCATGATTACATCACCATACTACACAAGTGGTATATTCCAACAAGTGGTATCATCTTGATGCACCTTTCAAGTCGTCTCCAAAATCATTGGTGTCCTCTGTCAAGTGATATCACATTACTTTCTCATTCATTGGCATGTGGCATAAGACCTAGCATCATTAGCATCATGCTCTCATTCTAATAGGGAGGCATGCGCATCTTAACTTCATACAATTGTAGCTTGCATTTGTCATTTCCATGCATTGCATAGAAAATCCAAGAAATCTGAAAACTAAAAAACCACTAAAAATCTACAAAATTTTAAATAAAAATTTGCTCCTTGGTTGCTCTATCCATCTCCTATTTGAGAAATTGAATCATGCTGCTGTGGCTCTACCTCTCCCACTTACATTGTCTTTGCCAAGCCACGGGACACCACCATGTTCGGTACATCCATATCATTCATTGGTATCAGTCCTATAACTGGCTTTCCATAATTGGTTGTTCTCTCTAGTTATTTTGTCAATCTTAATAAGTGTACAACCATTGGCATGTATTTCCACATCATCTTCTGGATTGTTGCCTGCAATGACATGTTTCTCCACATTATGGTTTCTTGTAATGATGTCACAGGAGATCCCGAGCATTATGTAAGTCATTTTGTGTGCGTCATTAATGTGAGTATCTCTGTCTCTTTCCTGGCTCTTTTTGATGTTGTCAAAGGGGGAGAAGTATTCATGTGAGTCATTAATCAAAGTATGTGGTAAGATTGTGTGAGTCATTAATCAGAATGCCATCTGTGTGTCAAAGGGGGTGAGAACCATGTGAGTGACTCATAGTTGCCATATGAATTTATAATGACTCATAGTTCAGAATGACTCATAGTTGCCATCATCAAAAAGGGGGAGAATGTTGTGTCTCTGAGGTCATTTGAGTCATTCTGTGGTCTCTTGGGTCATTCGACATCATTCTATAGTCATATGAGTTCTGTGGTATTCTTGGTTTTGATAATGGCTTAACACTATTAGTCATTGTTGTTTATCACTCTCCATGTATTTGGTTTCATGATGCCCATTCACAACTTGCATTATATGTTCTCACATTGCATTAATACCAAGGAACATGTGGTTCTTGAATGCTCACATCAATCTTGAAACTTTGGGTTACTTGATGATCATCCATTCGTTTAAATTCATTGTCATATGAACTTGCTCTTTTGATATGGATGGTTAATTTGGGAATGAGCTTTTCTATCCTTCTTGTTATTGAAATTCCATGAGTGTGCTTCATGGATATTTTACTTGGGGTGGTTGAGCTCTTATTTCTTGATCTTTAGCTCAGAACACTTGTGATTCAAAGTGTTCACATATAACTAATTCATGAGATTTCATATGTGTATTTCATACATTTATTATATAGATTATTGAGCTAAAGTTTTAATCCTTTTTATATGATTTTACAGGCCAAAACACTCAATATATATTCCCCAAGATCAAAGGAGTTTGATGCCACAGAGTTCGGAAGGGTAACAATGACATTTGGGGCTGAATTGTGTTAATCTGGAATTTACTGTAGCTTTAGGTCGACCGGCGGCACTGTAGCTAGGTCGACCGAATTTCCCAGAACCAAAAGGTTCGGGGTTTGTGACATTCCGGTTGACCGACCCATGAATTCCGATCGACCGGTTTTCCTAGAGCCGAAAAGTTCTGGCTGCAACAGGTTCCGGTCGACCGGCCCATGAATTCTGGTCGACCGCCAGCCCCGATGCAGCCTTGTTTGACTTCGAAATCCACCTCGTGGCCAGCCCCTTTCCATGGATTTGTTTAATCAAACCTTACCTAACTTCCCATGATTTTTGGATCTGGTCTGGGGGGTGTCCAAGGACCATTCCAAGGGTTATAAAACCAACATGAGAGGGTTAGAAACCCTAGTTGATGGAGTTGATGAAGTGAATCAAGGGAGGCCATTTCGAGAGCACTGTAGCACCTCTGTGAACAGTGTTTCGGGCAGGAGTTCTTCATCCTTCCAAGGTGATTCAAGGTGAGATCTGAAGCCAAGCAACCTCCAATCAAGCAAGAAGCATTCAAGGCTTGCAAAGGTGATCAAAGCTACATCCATACACATCTTCATCAACTCAAGGAGATTCAAAGAAGATCAAAGCTACATCCAACAATCTCTCCATCAACTCAAGGTGATTCAAGCTCATATCTCAATCCAGCAACCTCCAAGGAAGAGTAGAAGAAAGCAAGGCTAACAAGGGAAATCAAAGGAGGCTGCAAGGGTGTGTTCAAGGAAGAGGAGTTCGAGTTACTGTAGCTGTGAACAGTACTCCGGGAAGAAGTTCTTCATCAAATCCTCAAGAGATTCAAGCTCCAACAAACCTCAGACAAGATCTTTTCTCTTAAGCATATTCTATATCTTGTTTGAGTTATTTCATATTTGTTTGTTTTCCATTTCATTCAAACATTTAGAATTGAGAATCGTCCCTACCGGTGGTTAGTAGGAAGGCAATCGGGAGTTCTCCGATTTGCGGTGTAGCCGTCCCTGCCGGCTTTGTGTGTAGGAAGACAGAAAGAGGGGTTTCTCTGTTCTGTGGTTTGGGGCGTGTCCCCGGGTCAAGCTGTGTCAGCAAGGAAGCCTCACCGGGTTTTGGTGAGGGGTGGACGTAGGTTGCGGGGTTGCAACCGAACCACCTTAAAAATCCCTGTGTTGTGGGTTGTTTATTGTGTGTGATTGCTCTATATCTTCTAACCCCATTCACAGGATCGTGTGCTTCCATACTTGATTATCTTGCTCACATACATATGCACTTTGAGTGATCAACATAGCATACACACACACGCACGGTTGTTGCAAGCTATTGCATGTTCATCTATGTGTTATGCTTTGTAATTCACTTAAAGAAGTGTGGACGTTTCATAGCTTGTAATTCAAATCTTTCCATTTGATCCACTCTACTTAATTCCGCTGTGCATTGTGCCTAAGTGATTCATTCACTTTATAAGAGTGGTTTAAGCTTCCGCTAGATAAGAGTTTTTAAATAGGTAATAACTTGTGATAGGATCTATTCAACCCCCCCTTCTAGATCTGTTTACACCTCACGGGACCTAACAGGATAGACCCCACTTCTTGAAAATTTTGGAAATTGAAATAATACCAAAAATCAGAAAAGAGAACCGCGTCCGTCCAGACAGACGTGAATTTTTAAAAAGGCGAGAATAGGAAAGAGAATAGAATATGCGTCCATGGTGGAAGACGCATCTTCAAATATTCGTCTAGATGGCAGACGTGATTTGAGAAATTAACGCCATTTCGAAAAGGCATTAACTTAAAAGAAATAAAATAATACGCATCCACCATCCCAGACGGGTTCAAGAATGGGCGACTTTCCAAATAGACGTTAATTCATGAAATAATTCACACCAAAAATAGTAGAAAATTAATACGCGTCCAACATGGTGGACACGAATTTGACAAGGGGTCGACCTCTCCCGGTGGTGCTTCGACTCAAAAGAATTGGTGTCCATGCAGATGGGTGTTGATTCTTTAGGAAGCAAATTGGCGTCCACTAGTTTGACGCTAATTCAGAATAGCCCTGAAAAATTAGAGAAAAACCTAGGAAAAATCAAAAAAGATAGGGAAAATGGGGGAAATGGGGGAAAGCTGAAGAAAGTTGATTAATCAAGAAATATGGGGAAAACAACTCAAATAAGTCGATTTGAGGGTCAAATTGGGGCATCGTAATGCGATAGGAGATATCCTCAAAATGATGTCAATTTTGGCGTGTCTACAGCTGCTCCGCCTTGACGTCTGCCTTGCAAGGGAGTGACATGAAATGGAATGAATTGGAATGGAATGTAATTGAGTGGAATGAATTGAAAAGTAGATTGTGAACGTGTCACGTGGTGGACTGAGAGAGAGATGGGGTTTCTCCATCTCTTAGTGAAAGGAAAAAAATGACGAAACGCGGGTGCGTAAAGGGGGGTGAAATAGAAAAAAAATGGAGAGTACAACCTGAAAGGGCACTCTATAGGGGGACGTAGAGAACCTAGACTGACCGAACTCCGGTACAGGGCGGAGATGAGGATCCGAAGATCCTCTCGTGCAAACTAAGCCCCTTTCCCAGTAGGCGTGGCCTACCGTTCCGTGAGTAGCTTTTCATGTACCGAGTTCGTATCCTGGGACTCTACGTAGTAAAAATTGGCGGACATAAAGACACACGTAGACTCGGAATTTGGAATGGCATATCAGTCCTCACACAGTTATAATAGCAAGAATGTAAAAAATAAACAAACTGCCGCAGGACATTGGTCCTTACGGGGTTTTAACAGTAATATAACAAAGTGCAGAAAGGAAGTGTTGAAAGTAAATGACCACGGTGAAATGACTCACCGCGGCCGATTATAGTACAAACAGACCCGTGCGGGATTTAACTATCCGCAGGTATTATAGACATAAAATAAAAATTACTACAAGCACGCGTTTGGTGGTGTGATCGCCAGGGACCGAGGGCCCCGAACTGGTTGATCGCTTCGCCTTTGACACGGGATGACATGGGTTCCTTCTTCCTCTTCGTTCGACAGGCCGAAGAAGAGGGCTTTTGAGTGGTTACCCTGCAAAACAAACAAACATAGAAACTAAGTCAGAATGATGATATAACAGCAATTCATGAAATAACGTGATAATAACATAAATAACAAATAAAAATGCCAAAAATAACAAGGGGTGAGGGGAGCTTATTTAGAAGCCCGGGGGGGCTTCGAGCGGGCACAACCCTGGTGGACGGTGGGACAAACGATTTCCCTCGTGTGCAGGGACACGAGGTGTGCTAACTGAGCCAAAGGCTTCCCCTTTCTTTCGTGAGAGGGGGGAGGAGAGAGATGGATCGCGAGAGGGGGGAAGGTGGCTCGCGGCAGTGGCCGGGGTGGAGACCGCAGCGAGGGGCGGAGCTGTGGCGACGTCAGCGAGGTGGCCGGTGACGGCGGTCGGGCGGCAGCTGCTAGCAGGCGGAGGGGAAGAGGACGACGGCGACGGCGGTCAGGCAGCAGCTGCTAGCAGGCGGGAGAGGTAGGAGGGGACTCGCGGAGTTGGCTGTCCGTAGACGGCGGCTTGCGGACGGCTTCGGTGGCGCTGCGTCTGAGGCACACTGGCTAGGCATGCATGGGCATGGTGGTACTCGGAGGTGGGCTCGCAGTAGCCTTCGGCGTGGAGATGGGTTCGATGACGATGAGAACAATGGCAATGGGCTCACGGCGGATGACGAACAATGGCGGCAGGTGGACGATGTCGCGGCGGTGCAGGTGGAGCATTGGCGGCGTCCATTGGAGGAGAGGAGACGATCGCGAGAGGGTGATCACGGCGATCGTGTCAAGGAGGCCGGTGACGATGAGGACAGCAGAGTGGCTGGCTGCGAACGTGGACGACGAGCAGGGCGGCCGTGGGTGGCCGGTGACTTTACGACGGTGGCATGGTGCAAGTGGAGGTAGTCGACGGGCTATGACGGTGGCTGGTTAGAGGTGACAAGGCGGCTGCGGACGTGGGATAGCCGGGGTGTGTGTCATGGAGAGAGGGGGAGAGAGGAGACTTAGACGTGGCTGGGGTTGCACGCATCCGAAAGGGGTGCCGCGGCGGCTGTGGGAGAGGTGGTTCGGAGGTGAGAGGGAGACGCTGGAGGTGGCTATGGGCGGTCGGTGGAGGGAGAGCGTGGTGAGGGTGGCTGCTGGTCGGAGGTCGCCGGCGGGAAGGGCTCGCGGCGGTATGCAGGCAAAAAGGGGTGTGGAAAGAGAGATATGGCGGGAGGAGATGGGCTATGTAGGGAGGTGAGGTGGACGCGGCGTGGGTGTTGGAGGTGAGGGATGGATGAGGCGTCGGGCGGAGAGGTGGCAGGAGGTGGTCACGGGCGTTCGTCCGGCTGTGAGCGGGGGAGAGTGACGTTGGTTGGCGGTGTGCGTGAGAGGAGAGACTGGTGAAAGTGGAGGGGGAGTGGGATGGCCGGTGAAGGTGGATGTGTGTAACGCGGGTCGCGGCAGTCGGAGGCGGTGCAGGCGAGAGGTGGCTTGGCAGGAAGGGGAGATGGAAGTGTGTGTGGAAGAGAAGAGGGGTCGCAGGGGGTCGCGGCTAGCAGAGAGATGGTGTGAAGTCGAAGAGGTGGTGTGGAAGAGGTGGAGTTCACGGAGGGGAATGGGGGTGGTATGGTCGCAGTGAGGAAGATGGGAGATGGAGAGAGGGTCTTCGGTGGAGTTGGCCAGAAGGGGAGATGGGAGTGTGTGTTAGAGAGAGGGAGAGATGGGAGTGAGGGATGAAACGTGGATGGCCAGATGAGAGTGAGGGAGAGAAGTGTGTAGAGAATGGGATAGGCTTCGATGGGGTTTTGAGAAAATTATTGAGAGAGGAGTGGATGATTGGAATGGTGGGGAAGAGAAGATTCTCTCTGCCGGGCTACTAGGTGGACAAGGGAGAGGGGATGAGATTCCCTGGGCGTTGATTGGAGGAGATGGATACGAAGAGAGAGAGGGAGAGACAAGGAAGGAGAGTGTGATAAGAGAAGGACGTGAGAGAAAAAGAGGTGATGAATAATTAAGTTAAGGGAGGATTAGTGATTAAGTTAAGGGAGAATTAGTGATAATAATAGATTTAAGTAATAATAATGTACATATTAACATCTTTTTTTTTTAGTTTTTGCGTTGATTTGTTTTATACATATATATATAAATAAAATTGTTTATTTTTTATTTATTGAGATTTATTTTTTATATTATTTTCTATTACTTTTCTTGATTTTTTAAAATTTTTTTTTGTATTGTTATTAAGCTCTTTTTTGTATTTTTTATAACCTTTTCTCATTTTTATTTCTCACCTTTTTATTTCTCAATGTTATATATATATATATTTATTTATTTTTTTGATTTTTATGTGATTTTTTTTCTAATTTTTTTTGTATTGTTTTAACAACATTTTCAATTTTTATAACCTTTTTATGACATTTTCTGAATTTTTATTTATTTTTATATAAAAATCCCCAAAAAATTACTAATCAAACACATAAGTCAAGTGCATAAGTCACTTTAGGGCATCGTGATGTAATATGAGATTTGCTCGCGAAAAATGTGAAAATAGAGTGTCTACATAGATGCCAAGGTGTGATGAGACACGTAATCAACACCGCATGTTGGGAATTAGATCCGGACTTCAAGATAAAGCAATCTCGAGGAGGTTCAATGAAAGCAACCGTTATTTAGATAAAGGAGGAGTGTACACGTGGGCACAAAGGAGAGAATAAATGAAGGCAATCAACTTCTAGAAAGTACCACAGGTCACGAACCTACAGGTTTCACCTTTGGAGAGCAGTTACCAGCCAATGTGGATATACTGCAGTCAAGGTGGAATAAAGGGAAAAGATTGCATAGGAGGATAGAAATCCAAACAAAGGAGTTTTTAAGAAAACGGCCCAAAACAACAACAAGGCGAACTGAGCACACAATTCGACATGGAATATCTTATATCTTGAAAATTAGTGATCGATTGACTCTTAAAATCGAGTTATAAAAGAGTGGTTTTCCCAAAGTTATTTCAAAGTCCTACATGAATGCATGTTGGGTTTAAAGGGAAAAGTTAAAACAAATTAAAATAGAAAGTAATCAAGGATAATATTGTTAAGCTGTCTAGACTGAGTCAAGATACCAATTTTGTGAGTTGATAGTAAACCTAAGACCGTTTATCCGCGCATCAACACGTAAAAGGGAACCATCGTCTCTAGTCTTGGACGCTTTAATGGCCTATCCGTGTGACTAAGATTCCTCTGAAATTATCATCATTTTTGATGAAGGGGAACTCAAATTTTAGAATTATCAAAGCCACAAGATCCTTGATATAATCTAATAGCGTAGCTAACATATAGTAAAAATGCATACATGGAGATGGTGAAGCAATAAGCGTTGGGAACTAGGCAATGATGTGATGCAAGCACCATGGGACCTGAGTTATGTCCGAACGGTGGGACCAAAAGAGCTTCTTTTCCTGCACTCAAAATTCGATTAGCCAAGATATCATGAAATACAAGCAATGAATCAAAGCAAGTTAAAGCATAGCATGGAAAGCATAGATCAAAGCATGGATAGCATAGCATTAAAAGCATCGAGCATTAAACATGTGAGGCATAGCATGAAAAGCATGGTATTGAATAACATAGTATGATAAGCATTAAGAACATCATGGTGAGTATGGCTTTGATAGACATCATGGAAAGCATCAAGTATGGATCAAAGCATTCAATCGAGCATTCAAAGAACAACTGTTATTGTTTGCTTTATGAGGATGAAAATCTTGGCCAAGGATCAAGATTTTGGAGTTGAATGATCAAAATTGCCCAGAGTGACAGGAAGAATCCAGTGAAATCAACAAGAGTTACTTATAAAGATTTGAAAATGATAACCAATTGATGTCCAGAGCGGCAAATCATGAGGATGTTAATGTTGAGAACATAGTGAAGAATCAAAGGATTGACGTGAATGGAAGGAAGGACTCATCCTATATTCTTGGTCCTTCGAAAGGTTTTCTTTGTAAAAGCACCATCTGAAAAATACAATGTAATTTTTTTAGATTTTGAAATATGCACATTTTTATGGGTTTTAAAAATATTTATTTATTAGTGGATTTTGAAAAATAATCAATTTTTTGGTTTTTTGGAAAATATCTATTTTTTTTAAATTTTAGTTTTAGACATTGCTAATTGCAGCACCAAGGGATGTTCAAACCACTGGATATGGGTCTTTGTTCTTTCCCCTTTCACTAAGAACTGCCCAAAGCAGGGTATGCATTAAATGGTGGTGCCCTATAGTCGGCTACCCTGAAATAACGGTGCCCCTACTAATGTCATACCCGAGAAACACTCGGTCTTGGAGGGAGAAGAGAAGAAAAATTGGAGATAAACTTGATATGCGTTAAGAAGATATCGGGTTTTGACTTCCGTCCATAGCACAACCCCTAGAGATTCGGTCTGTTGCGCAGGGGCTTTGTGTCATATCATCGAACCTTAATTCTCTCGTATGCATGCATACGTCTAGGCTCATGACGTCCCGCGGGGCAACTGTACTGCCCTCTTGTCATGCCATGAATTTTTAAATTTTTATTTCTTTTTTATTTTATTTTTTTCCTTTTTGTCATTTTGATCATCATTATTTATTCTTGTCCTTTGGACTTGAAAGATAATTACAATTGAGAATTGATTTTTGAGAATAAGGTCATAATAGACTGCCCCTATTTGAGACTTCCGCTTGTCTGGGTGTGCTTAGGTTGGTCAACTTGCCCAGAATATCTATACCCTCATATTTCAGCCGAGTAGAGAAGAGAAAAAGACCTCGTGCCCTCAAGCATGCCCAAGTAGCAATGGTGTTTTGCAAGGGAGATGGCTAAGGATGTCGTGAAGTGTGTGCAGGGCCCAGGTAAGGGTTGCCCTTAATGAGCGGGGAGGGAATGTCAAACTCCCAGCGCGGCGTGCTCATGACCAAAGGGTGCTGCAAAAGTAAGCCTAAAGACTCTTTTTTTGAAGTTAACTTTAATTAAAGACCTAGGATAAAGGCCTAGACTACCACTCTTAATCATGTTAAGAAGAACTTTGTTTGAAAAACATGCGTGGATAAAGTGATGAATGAGGATTATGAAAATGCATAAAAATGCACACTTACGCAAATAGATTACCTTGTGACCTTGGTTTGTAGAAAGCAGTTGCTGGAGGTTATGTGGATAAACATGAGATTTGTAGTCCTCATTTGGCAGAAAGGAATATAAGAGGCAAGGATTAGAAGTGGCATAACAAGAGGGAGCGGTATCTAGACGAAACTCAGACGAATGGGGAGAAAAGGAAAAGAGGTGAGGGCTAGAACTCCCTCACTAAGGCGCAGAGACCTTGATCACATTGAAAGTGTCATGCCCCGAGTCTTTATTACAGCGGAAGACTAGCTCGGGAATCGTGAACAGCTGGCATGGTAAGCCTCTTGCAAGCAAGAATAATTAGAGCGCAAGATAATCACACACATAAATGCAATTGCACACTATTTTAATCAAACTCCAACTTATTTCATTGATAATCAATATCCAAATACAATAACTTTCAACTTCTTCCAATCTATCAGACTCAAGAAATAAGAAAATTACATAGACTCAATCTAAAAAATATAGACTTTCCTAAGTCTTCACTCTCATCTTGACAACACTTTCATTCGCTCTCGGACCTGCTACTTGTATAACCTGAATCCGAATTCGAATCACTTTCATTTACTGAAAAAGATTGAAAATAGATAATGAGCACACTTGCCCAGTAGGTATCTTCGCATCAACACGAATGTATCATTAAAGTAATTAACATTTTAGCTCTAAAGAAATAAGGTAAAATCATGCGAATGCGATCAATCACGCGATTAAACCAAAGTAACAAAGATGATCATTAAGATAGAATGAGAGCAAGAATGAACTATCAAGTACGTGACCAGAATATGATATTGACCTTTCATGAACAAGAATGTAACGAGAATGTACTAGCAATGCCACATAATCATCACTCCAGTATCTTTTGCTTATGAGCAAGTACTTCGTGAATTTCTGTGGAATATCAAGCAAGAAAGTCATGTACAAGAATGTCATGTCGTGTCATATCGTATTGTGGATTTTCACTTATTTATAGAGAAAGTACTCCCAGCACAATGCGACACTAGTAGCATCATACCCCATGATTTATAATAGTATGTTTCCGACAATCAGCCCAGGGGACTAGCATAGAGCCTTTGAATACAATCAGTGCTTGATCACATCTTCAAGTATAAATCAAGCTACTTCCACGCATGTAATAACAAAGTATGGCCAAGAATGTACAATTCTAACAAGCTCTTGATAATAATAATTCAATGAAGGAATGCTTTAATAAGAATCATGAGAAATCAAGAATGACTTATTCTATGAGAAATCAAGAATCATGGAAATAAATCGGTAGCATAACTATCCATTTCATAACTTTCATTCATTATATTAAGTTTCTTGATCAATATGATAAGTCCTAGACAATTATTAAGCCATCTAGAACCTTGGAAAATTAACCCTTGGTCAAACCTCAGGTTAAAATTCTCAAGCAGTGTGACGGTCGTGTATTGGGCCGTTACATTCACGTGACGCTCCAGTATTGGGCCGTTACAACGATCTAAATCCAGAATAATAGAATAGACTCAGTGAAATGTGACGGTCATATATTGGGCCGTTATATGTGCCTGACGGTCCAATATAGATCTGTTACACTACTGATAACCAGAAACATCGATAGTGTAATCTAATCAATGGGCTTTAATGGTACAACCAACTCGGTGTCCTAGTGGGAATCCCAGGCTCGCGGAGAATTACGGAGGCCTTGAAACAAGATTTCCTAATCCATTGGAAGGAATATCCAATAGAGAGGTCCTCATGTCCAAGAATAATGTTCCTATAGTGCAAAGTGAACTAATGGAAAACATACCGGAATATGCGCCATGTACTTAAAGAAATGACTCTATTGATAGAAAGGATGTGTAACAATAAGAAATCATGATAAAACTCCGTCAATACATCTTTGGAAAATCATGATTTAGATAAAAAACTATAGAATTTTGGCACATGAAATTAACATAACTTAAAATAACTTAAGATACCTAAATTATGCAATTTCTATCGTGAATCAGGAAATAATCTTAAAGACATGAAATCAAGTCAAAACATAGATAACCAGGCTTATTTATAAGTTAAATCAACAAGTTTCCCATTCTGTCTACAGTTACCCTGACGATCGAGAATGGGTGCATCACAGTGACTGTGACGGTTTATCGTGAGGCCGTTACAGTAAGATAACGCTTCATCTATGGTGCGTCAGACACAACAGAGAACTTCAAACACCACAGAAGGTATGACGGCTTATCGTAAGGCCGTTATATCATTGTGACAGTCTTACCTTGATGCGTTAGATCGTCTACTGGCAGAAAAGATATTAAAATCTAAGGTCTCAACTTACATCATGTCTGAAAATCATATATAAACTTCCACATGATAGAATTAAGGCTAACCTACTAGTATGCATGGGTTTTCTGTGAATTTGACAAGAGAGTTCCTTTTTAACTTAGTTAGGGTTAAGAGTATACATGTATGCATGTCCTACTAAAACATGAAATTCATGATCTATGATGCATGAAATCAATCAAAACCAGAGGGTTTTTATCCCTAACAAGACGTTTTTGCCAATCATGAGATGACCTACCACTTAACTAGGCTTTAAGCTTCTAATTTGAGTATGAAAATCGAGCCCTAGCTCTCCTTTTCCAGCAATTTTCCAGCAACTTTCAACTGCTCTATCTCTCCAACCTCTTGTCCTAAAGATGTGAAATTTTGAGGGTAAGAAGATGAAACTAAGGTGATCAAAAAGTTCTAAAGGATTGAATTCTAATTACCTCGTTTAGATGTCCTAATCTCTTGATCTTCAGGGGTCCTTTGCTCTGAATCCTGGGTTACTATGGTCGAACCAGCAACTTTAGAAGTTTCAATCTCCTTGGTGATACAAGAAATATAAAGTGATCTAGAAGGGGAGGGGATGAATAGATCACTGTTTTCAACCGATTAAAAATTACTGAAGAATGATTCACTTAAAACAAGCAATCTCGGAGTTGAACCCACAAAAATGTAGTGCGGACAATAGCTCGAGTGGATAGAAGGCACACCACAAAATCACCACAGATAATCACACGAGTACCCAGAGGTTTTTAAGGTGGTTCGGTCAGACCTCCAGTCTGCCTACGTCCACCCCTCACTTCAAATCGAAGTGAGGCTTCCACTAGCACCTGCTAGCAAAGCAGACTCAGTCTGCGACAACGGCTGATTCACAGCTTCACCAGGGGAACACCCTCCCCTCTTCCTCTACACCCGGAGGTAAACCTAAGGACTCCAAGTCCCTAGAAACTAGGAAACAAGTTCCTCTTCCTCCAACCAGAGGGAACACTAGTGATCTGCAGTCACTAGAACCAGAGACCAAGGTCTCTCTTCCTCTGAAGCCCAGAGGGAACCCACAAGCAGCACACGGCCACTTGCAACTGGAGACATCGTCTCCCTTCTCCTGAACCAACAGAACAGGAGGACCACCGATCTCAACCTGAGAATCGGAGACAAAACTAGAACAGTAAAGAAAGATCAAAAACAAGAAACTAAAAAGATACAGCAGACTGAATGCTGGAACGATAAAACACGGAATATAGTTCACAATAGAGCAAACTGGTTCGGATTTGATCCTGAAACCAGAATCCTTCTTATTCTTCTTCTTTCTGAACTCTCAGCTTCGAGCTCTCTCTCTCTCACTCTCTCTGTTATTCTCTCTTCTTCCTCTTCTTCAGTTTCTGCCCTCTATTTTCTTCTCTTCTTTTGCTGGATCGAACTCTCTGCACTTCTACTTTTCCCTTTTTCCCTTTCGATCAACCTTCATCTGTGGACGAAGGCTTCAATATATAGCAGCAGCAGGTGGATAAGGTACAGAATGCGTGTGCCTCCCACACTCGATCCAGAACCTTCTTTTCACGTGCCCTTATAGCATTGGTTCCTTTAGTATTGGATCATGTGCAGCCCAGTCACTGGGGAATATTCTTCCTCGGACCACCTTCTTCTTTTTATTTTTCTTCTTCTCCTGCAAAGAGATTAAAACCATTAATACTCAAGGTTCTCTATATATATATATACCTGAAATAAGTCGGTTGACACTCAAGCTAAAGCTGCACGAGGTGTGTAGGATCAACAAAAGGTGCACTATACTGAGAACGACACGAGGTACATAAGATGACTACATCACGAGATAAAGAGAGAACGACACGAGGTACCACAGTAACAAAGCTAACACTACAAAGAGAACGACACGAAGTCAGATGAGAATAGCACGAGGTGAGAAGGAAATAACACGGAGTAAAACGGTAGTAAAACACGCGATCAGAGGAAACCTGGACGAAGATAGAAAGAAGCAACACGAAGACATAAAAACAACACTAAGACACAAACACAGAGATAACATGAAGACTCAAACACAAAAATAACACGAAGACACAAGCACAAAAGATAACACGAAGACACAAACACAAAAACAACACGAAGACACAAGCACAAAAGATAACACGAAGACACAAACACAGAAACAACACGAAGACATAAAAAATGACTCGAATACAAAATTGCTCAAACTTACGAACGACTTGAAGACGAGGACGACACGGACTGAAACCAACTCGAAGATGAAAATAGAAACCGACACAAAGTGTGGTCACAAAGCAAAAAAGGACACGGGGTCTAGGAAAAACAACACGAAGACAGAAGACAGGAACGGCTACAACAACACGTGATAAAATAGTGAAAGCCGGAAAACAACTCGAGTAACTACAGTAAATGACACGAAAACACAAGAGCAAAAATAAAAAGGATGACTCGAGATGAGCAGCTAAATACTAAGAAACGACACGAGGTTCACAGGAAAACGACTCGAAGTTCATCAGAACAAATCGAGCTGCTTCAGTAAACAGCACGAAGATAATCAACAAACATAGTTCGAACAACACGACGTACAAACGGAAAACACAAAGTGTAGTAAACACAAACAACACGAAGTATGAAAGGAACAGTCTACCTCATAGCAGTTTTCCTGTTAATCATGAAAATTTCAAATGCATAACATTACGCAAGATATCTGATTAAAATGACAATATTTAACATAGTGATGCTCATCATCAAAACACTAGGGAAGTCACAAAAATCCAACACTTGGTTGCTTGATCTCCTAGCATAAAATTTGGAGAACTATTAGTCTAAGTATACTAAACCAAAGTTTCTAAAGAACTTACCCAAAATTATGACCCCTTATCTTGATTCTTCACGAGCCAAAAGTAAGGGTCACTCAGTTCAGAACTAGGTCCTATTTATATGGTTTTGGCTAGGGTTTGAAGATTAGATCGATTCTAGAGTCCTTAATTTGACAGAAGCTAATCCCTACGAGTCCTTAGTAATGTTATAAACTCTCCCAAGTCGATCTCTTGCAGATAGGATCCCAAAGTTCCAATCTTTTTGCTCGTTCTTTCATTCACGGAACTATCAAGGTATAACGCATCAGTCTAGGTGCGTTGTATGTGGCGGTCGTAGGATAGACCGTTACATCCAACGTGTGCAGAATTTCAAATTAATAAAACTCTTTTATTCATTTACCCAATATAATTATCTATAAAAATAATATTTATCCTCAAAATACGTGAATAGGCTAAATAACCTTCTAGAATATGGGCTAAACTTAATGGGCTTGGTCCTTAAACCTTCTGGATTTTATTTAAACAGGCTAGATTAATTATTTAACACAATTGGGCCTTATAATGACTTATTAATCCAATAATCCATTTATTAATCTATTTAGCCCTTATAAATTCCTAATAAATTCCAGAAAATTCTATAAATAATACAGAAATTATTACATAAATTCTGGGGCACTACACCCTCACCCACTTAGAAGAATTTGGTCCCCAAATTCAATACATGGATTATGGAGAGTGTACTTATAGTTGAATAATTCTGGAAATTTTTTCCACATGGCTGCTTCGGTTTCCCATGTTGCTTCATATGGCCATGT
Source organism: Amorphophallus konjac (assembly GCA_022559845.1). Lineage (NCBI taxonomy): Eukaryota > Viridiplantae > Streptophyta > Magnoliopsida > Alismatales > Araceae > Amorphophallus > Amorphophallus konjac. The sequence goes on from CM040127.1 coordinate 230,212,760, forward strand.
TTTCTTCCATTGAATCTTGACCATAGGAATAACTTTATTTCTTAGTTGACGCAGTTCTCGTTCCATAATCTTTATTGGCGTTTGCTCATACGTCATATCCTTCTGAATCTCCAGATTGTCATAAGTGATAATATGGTAAGGATCATATACATACTTCTTCAGCATAGAGACGTGAAATACGTCATGTACTCCTGCTAATTGTGGAGGTAAAGCCAGTCTATAAGCCACTTCATCGACACTTTCAAGAATTTCAAACGGACAATGAACCTGGGAGTTTGCTTTCCTTTAATGCCAAATCTTCGAATACCACGACCCGGAGAAACCATTAGATACACATGATTCCCAACCTGAAACTCCAAGTCACGCCTTCGATTATCAGCATAAGACTTTTGCCTATCTTGGGCCATCTGCAATCTTTCTCGAATAAGCTTGATTTTCTCTGATGAATCCCTGATAATGTCGGGGCCTAGAAATTGCTTTTCCTCTATTTCATTCCAACATATTGGTGATCAACAGCTTTTTCCATATAATGCTTCAAAAGGTGCCATTTGTACGCTGGCCTCATAACTATTGTTATATTAAAATTCCACCAGAGTGATAGTTAGGTGCGATAGATAAACATAGATCCAGAGGGGGGGGGGTGAATGGATCTTCTAAAGAGTTTTGACCAAATTAAAGTTCGTATGAAATGATAAGCACTAGATCAGTGGATAATTGCTCAAACATAAAAGATGCAATCCCAATTAAACTCTAGGACATGAATAATCAATCAGATCACGGTCCTAGTATGCATCTAGCGGAAGCAAGCAATCAAACAAACCACTGCACAAGGGATTTTTTAGGTGGTTCGGTCCACAGACCTACGTCCACCCCTCACTCCCAACCGGAGTGAGGCTTCCACTAGCAATCAGCTAGAAAGCAGACTCAGTCTGCAAACAAGTTGCTGCCACACAGCTTGACCAGGGGAACAGCCTCCCCTCTTCCTCCAGACCGGAGGGAACCCACTAGTGACACACAGTCACTAGCAACCGGAGACCCAAGTCTCCCTTCCTCTGGAAGCCAGAGGGAACCACAAGTGACTCCCAGCCACTTGCGACCAGAGACTAGGTCTCTCTTCCTCCAGACCCGGAGGGAAGACACATGTAGCAACCACTACCTGCAACCGAAGTCAAGGACTCCCTTCCTCTGAAACCATAGGGAACCACAAGTGACACTCAGTCACTTGCAGACTGGAGACACAGTCTCCCTTCTCCTGAGTCCACAGGAGGAACCCGATCTCCAACCAGAGAATCGGAAGAACAATATTCAGTTTGAAAAGAAAAATAATAAAAGAAAATACAGCAACTAAAAGTTGGAAATATAAAATCAAAATGTGGCTCTCGCAGGAGCTGGCTGGCCTAGATTTGATCCACGGTCCAGCAGAAACTGATCTCCAGTTGAAGCTTCTTTTACTCTAGCTCTCTTTTCTTCTCTTTCGCAGGCTCTCTCGATCTCTCTTCTGCTCTCTGGCTCACTCTTCTTCTTCTTTCTTCTTTCTTCTTCTTCTGCTCACTACCCCTATGCCTCTCTACAGCTCTTTCCTTCTATCTCGATCACTCTCTTGCTCTCTTGATCACTTCTGCACGTTCACTCTCTCCTTTTTCGATCTTGATCAATCTTCACCAGATGGAGGAGGCTTCATATTTATAGCAACACCAATTAGGGCGTTGTCCTCAGATCACGTGCCAGGTGCCAACCTCGGATGACGTGCCACTTATCAGCTTCTCGAAGGATGTATCTGTCAAGCAGTCATAAAAAGATATCAGATGGATGTACAGACTTGGTTTAGGCTATTAACAAAGTGTGTACAAGCATGATGCAGCTTGAGTGTATAGACTTGAAGGGTGATAACGAGTGTATAGAGTTGAAGCCTTGGAAACGAGTGTATAGACTTCATCTTTAAGGAGATGCAGACGTGCACTGAAGTGTGTACAGACTAGGCATGCAGGCTGCTGGACGTAATATAGACATGCTGTGTAGGCTGCCAGACAATGTATAGACATGCTGTGCAGGCTGTGGGGGAATGCGTAGACTCTGCGTGAAGGCAATCAGAATGTACAGCCTTAGAGTGAAGGATAGAATGTATAGACTTTGAAGGTTTGATAGCGAGTGTATAGACTTGAAGCCTTGACAACGAGTGTATAGACTTGAAGCCTTGGAAACGAGTGTATAGACTACGTCTTGAAGGAGATGCACATGTGCACTGAAGTGTGTACAGTCTTCACTGTTGGATGTTCAGACTTTAAGTGATGAAGTGTGTACAGACTCTGCTGAAGAACGTTCAGCCTTTGAGTGCTGAAGTGTGTACAGACTTGCTGTAATGACCGATGCCCAACTGGATGGTGTATGGACTTAGAATGCATGAGACAGCAATGTATAGACTTTAGAAGATGAAGCATGCACAGGCCAAACGATGTACATACTTTGCCAATATGAGACACTGTACAGACTTTGTTGTATCGACTTGATGCATTGTATGGACTTGGTGTGTGCAGGGCAGGCAGTCAATGTATAGACTTCATGATGCAAGTGACAATGTATAGACTTAACGATGCAAGCGATGCATAGACTTTGATGCCCAAAGGCAATGTATAGACTTGCACAGTTCAGCTGTCAATGTATAGACTTTGATGCCCAAAGGCAATGTATAGACTTGCACAGTGTGAGACGCTGAATGAGATGGTCGGATGTACAGACTTGGGCGGTACAGAGTTGCAGTGTGCAATGCATGCGATGTATAGACTTTGCCTTAGAGACGCTGCATGAGACGGTGGATGTACAGACTTGGGCTGTACAGACTTGGAAAGTTTGAAGGCCAATGTACAGACTTGGAAAGCCTGAAGTCCAATGTACAGACTTGGAAGATGTGAGCGAGACAATGTATGGACTTGGCCAATGCAGCGATGTATAGACTTTAAGAGAAAGCCCAATGTACATACTTGCTGAACTGAACGTAGGAAAAGATAAGGAGTGTATAGACTTGCTCAGTTCAGAACGTAGGTAAAGATGGGAAGGAATGTATAGACTTGGTGAATGGCTTGCTAGCTACACGATAATGTATAGACTTGGAAGGTTCAGCGGTGGATGTACAGACTTCAGCTAAGCAAGCTACAGGGCCGATGTATAGGCTTGGGCTAAGCAAGCTACAGGGCCGATGTATAGACTTAAGCTAAGCAATGCATGAACAATGTGGCGATGTACAGACTTGGCCAATGTGCATACTTGAAGCAAGGAGACGATGTGTAGACTTGGCCAATGTTGTGAACAATGTATCGACTTTGAGTGACCTTATTCAATGGTAATGTACAGACTTGATGCACATGAATGAAGACCACTGTGTAGACTTATGGCATTGCAATGTCTAGACTTGATATGAAGGAATGCACAGTGTCTAGACTTGATGAACAATGCAACAGGCAATGCTAACTGATGTATAGACTCTGAATGAGTGACATGCGACAGACAATGTGCAGATTTGTGTTGAACCATACACAATGTATAGACTTGCAATACCATGAAGGCAGACTGTATAGCATGCAGGTGACAATGTATATACTTGCGAATCTGGGGGGTCGACCCATCTGGAAGGGGGGGTCGACCCACTTCTGTCTAGACTATGCTGTCTGATGTATAGACTTAATGGAGAGAACGATGTACAGACTTGCTCTTGCGAAGGCTGTACAGACATTGAATCAAGCAGTGTATAGACTTGATAAATGACAGAATGCAATGCTGTATGAACTGACATATGACAGAATGCAATGCTGTGTGAACTGAACGTCTGCTAATGCAAGATAGCACATTCATATGCCCAAAGCAGAAATATAATTTAGACACAGATTCATGATATGCAAAGCCACAGATTCATGATATGTAAAGCTGTGGAACTGACATGATATATGCCCATAGCAAGACAGTCAATCAGATGTTCATGATATGCTATCATCAAAATCATAGAGTTGAAAAACATGTCACATATGATCAGATAACTCATAGTGTTTGCTATCATCAAAATCACAGGGGTACAACAATCTCCCCCTTTTTGATGATGGCAACACTATGAATGGCAACACTATGAGTCACACTGACTCATGTCAAACTATTCTCCCCCTTTGACTTCATCAAAAAGAAAAATAGTTTGAGATGATAACCCAGAGGGGGGGGGTGAATGGATCTTCTAAAGAGTTTTGACCAAATTAAAGTTCGTATGAAATGATAAGCACTAGATCAGTGGATAATTGCTCAAACATAAAAGATGCAAACCCAATTAAACTCTAGGACATGAATAATCAATCAGATCACGGTCCTAGTATGCATATAGCGGAAGCAAAGCAATCAAACAAACCACTGCACAAGGGATTTTTTAGGTGGTTCGGTCCATAGACCTACGTCCACCCCTCACTCCCAACCGGAGTGAGGCTTCCACTAGCAATCAGCTAGAAAGCAGACTCAGTCTGCAAACAAGTTGCTGCCATACAGCTTGACCAGGGGAACATCCTACCCTCTTCCTCCAGACCGGAGGGAACCCACTAGTGACACACAGTCACTAGCAACCGGAGACCCAAGTCTCCCTTCCTCTGGAAGCCAGAGGGAACCACAAGTGACTCCCAGCCACTTGCGACCAGAGACTGGGTCTCTCTTCCTCCAGACCCGGAGGGAACACACATGTAGCAACCACTACCTGCAACTTGAGTCAAGGACTCCCTTCCTCTGAAACCAGAGGGAACCACAAGTGAGACTCAGTCACTTGCAGACCGGAGACACAGTCTCCCTTCTCCTGAGTCCACAGGAGGAACCCGATCTCCAACCAGAGAATCGGAAGAACAATGTTCAGTTTGAAAAGAAAAACAATAAAAGAAAATATAGCAACTAACAGCTGGAAATATAAAATCAAAATGTGGCTCTCGCAGGAGCTGGTTGGCCTGGATTTGATCCACGGTCCAGCAAAAACTGATCTTCAGTTGAAGCTTCTTTTACTCTAGCTCTCTTTTCTTCTCTTTCGCAGGCTCTCTCGATCTCTCTTCTGCTCTCTGGCTCACTCTTCTTCTTTCTTCTTTCTTCTTCTTCTGCTCACTGCCTCTCTGCCTCTCTACAGCTCTTTCCTTCTATCTCGATCACTCTCTTACTCTCTTGATCACTTCTGCACGTTCACTCTCTCCTTCTTCGATCTTGATCAATCTTCACCAGATGAAGGAGGCTTCATATTTATAGCAGCACCAATTAGGGCGTTATCCTCGGATCACGTGCCAGGTGCCAACCTCGGATCACGTGCCACTTATCAACTTCTCAAAGGATGTATCTGTCAAGCAGTCATAAGAAGATATCAGATGGATGTACAGACTTGGTTCAAGCTGTTAACAAAGTGTGTACAGGCATGATGCAGCTTGAGTGTATAGACTTGAAGGGTGATAATGAGTGTATAGAGTTGAAGCCTTGGAAACATGATGGGGCATCAAAGGTGATTTCCTTATACGGGTGGAGTGTATTTGTGTGTTATGGCTTGTATGAGATTGTAATTGTGTAATTTCTTTCATTTGGGCTCCTTGTAAGGCTTATAACAAGCCATTGGGACATTTGTAATGTAGAGTCCATGGCTAGGTTGCCATTAGTAGAGTCCATTAGGAGCTTATTCCATATTGGGTCTTAAGGCCATCATTATGGACCTTAATAGCCACTTAGGCCCAAATAGGCTTCTCCCTCTCATGGGCCACCAAGGGTGGAAGAGTCTAGCATGGTTAGTAGGCTTGTTACATGACCTTTAACCATACTTGGTCCATGAGAAGCCCATGAAGGGGGGCGCCCTGTTCCTTGTCCTATTAGGCTAGGTAGGTGTGATTTAGGTAGAGTTGGAATGGAATTAGTCTAAGTTTGAATAGAAATGGTCAAGTTAGATTAAAAAAATGTATTATGTGTGTTGTTCACATTGCATCCCAGCCCTTCAATCCCCATCCCTAGATCCAAGGGTGCACAATTGATTTGATTGGAGTCATATATAACCTTGTATTTTCATTTGAAAATCAATGAAAAATCAAAAATTTTGTTGAATGCCTTGAAGCTCCTTGCGCCCCCAGCTCCTCTCCCCATGGTTTTCTCTCCTCAACCTCCAGTTCTAGAGTGTATCCCTATTCTATCATACCCTCTCAACCTCTGATCTTCACCGGTGCCGCCGCCGCTGCCGTTCGTGCCGCCTTCGAGCCGCCGCGAAGCCGTCTTCAGTATTCTGTCTTGCTGGACAGAGGTGTCTTCCAAAAAATTCTGCTACCAGCCACGGCCTCTTCGTGGTCTGCAATTTATATGGTGTGTTCCTATCTTCCACCCCATCATCCACAAAACAATTCAGGTCCAAAATCCCACGTTTAGTATTTTTCCATTTTCGTGCATCTTTCATTCCCAGATATGTTTTGTCTCTATCTACAGTGACAGCATCCCTGTGTTTCTCACCTCCGACCCTCTTTTTTATTTTTCAAATCCCTCCCAATTTTACTGGGAGTTCTGTCCATCATCCCCTACATCCACTATTTTTCTTGAATTTTTTATCCGCCCTCTATCCATTTTTCACAATTCGTGTTCTATCTCTGCTACAGTGCCTTTAGTCAGATTCCAGATCCGACCCACTGTTATTAAAAAAACCCTATCAATTCGTAGCCACATCCAAACTTGTCCAAACTAGTTTTACCGTCTTCCTAGCTCCATTTCCTACACCTTTGATGAAGACCTCAAGATCTGAATCAGAGATCTACCCTATGGTCAACGACAGTTCTCAGAGGATAGCCCTATAGATCTGAGAGTTAAGCCACTGTACAACAACAACCTTCAAAATTCGCCAATTAGAAGTGCAGGCTTTGTTATTTTTCTGTAATTATAAAGAGTTGAAGCCCTTCGAAGTAGCTTTCCATCGGCGCCAGTTTCGTCGCATTCTGACGTCGGGGCTGATCGCAGCGTCCGTTCTCGCCGGAGCGCGCGCCGAAAAATAGAACCGGCAGATCCGTGGCCGATCATTCCGACCGGTGCCGAACGGAGCCGCCTGGCCTCCGGCCGGAGAACCAGTGTGTCGCCAGCCCGGGGAGCGCTTCCCTAAGTGTACCCACTACAGCGGTGCCACCGGGTCCCACACGGCCCCTCCGGACAGCGCGTGGACCCTACAGCCACAAGTTCGGGTGCTGCCGAAGAGACGCGAGAAGCCGCCCGTCAACCCGAATTCGGTCCTCCCGGGCCCAGTTGTGTAGCCCTTTACCTCCCTGCGTGGAGCGGGCAACGATTTGTATTGCTGTAATCTTGTGTATTATTGTTCCGGGAGTACGAGTTTCGGCCGGGTTCGTCGTCCCCACGCCGAGCGCGTGGAGGTATCGTATTCGCTCCTTGCTTGGCATTTCACTTATTTTCATATATGCTTGTTTATGCTGTTAGGGTGCTTGGCCCGGATACAGAGGGGGGGTGAATGAATCCTTCTACGAATAATTGCCAAATTTAAAAAACGGATGCTAGATAAGGAAACAGAATAGAACCAATTCTATTCTACTCAAATACAAACCCATTGAGCGCACCTATTCAAGCATCTAGCGGAAGCAAACCAAACAATCAAGCCACTGCTCAAAAGATTTTTAGGTGGTTCGGTCCTTCAGACCTACATCCACCCCTCACTCCCAACCGAAGTGAGGCTTCACTAGCACACGCTAGAACCAAGCAGACTCAGTCTGCAAACAATTGCTGCCACACAGCTTGACCAGGGGAACAACCTCCCCTCTTCCTCCAGACCAGGAGGGAACCAACCGGTGACTTCCAGTCACCAACAAACCAGAGGTCGAAGACCTCTCTTCCTCCAACCGGAGGGACCCCTGGACTTGAATCCACAAGCCCAGAATCGGAGATAAGTCTCCCTTCCTCCAAACCGGAGGGAACCCACAAGTAGCTCCCAGCTACTTGCAACTGGAGATCAGATCTCCCTTCCTCCTAACCGGAGGGAACCCGACCTCAGACCAGAGGTTCGAAAAGCACAGCAAACCAGAAAACAAAGAAAAGATAATAAACGAAAAATAGCTTCAGCAAACAGAAGCTGAAACACGAGATGCACAATTTGGCTCTCAACGGAGCTGACTGGCCTGGATTTGATCCACGGTCCAGTGAAGACAGATCTTCAGGTAAGCTTCTTTCTTCTTCTCCACGAACTCTCTCATTCACTCTCTCTCTAACTTTCTTTCTCTTAAACTCTCTTCCTATTTCACACGATCACTATCTCTCTCTCTTTTCTTTTTCTTCTTCTGGTGGATCGAGCTCTCTGTAACACTGCCTTTTCTTTCTTAGCTCTGATCACCCTTCATCGGTGGGCGAAAGGTTTTTCTTTATAGCCGCAGCAGATGGATAGGGCACTGAACGCGTGTGCCTCCCACGCTCGATCCTAGAACCTTCCTGCCACGTGCCCTCTTTGTATTTGTTCCTTCAGCATCGGATCATGTGCACCCAGACACTGGTGAATGTTCTTCCTCGAACCTGCAACGAGATAAGAGCCATTAATATTGAGTGTCATAAAAACTAGAACTGCATGAGGTTAGTGGACACGACAAGAGGTACTAAACAGAGAACGACACGAGATAAGGTGGTGACACAATGAACATTACTAAGAGAACTTTACGAGGTAGACAGAAAAACAACGCAAAGACACGAAGACAAGAACAGAAACCAACACTAAGTATGGTTTCAATACAAGAACGACACGAGGACTAGGAAGAATAAAAACGACACGAAGATACAACAAGACAAATGACACGAAAGTGAAACAGGAAGCAACATGAAGTGCTGCGATGTCCTGTACGCACTAGAACAAACCCGACACGAAGAGACGAAAACAACACGAGGTGAAGACACAAGGAGACAACGACACGAGGTGTAGAAAAACACGACACGAAGTTATGAGAGGAGAAGCGACACGGAGTGTGGTCAATGTGATAAAGACACGAAGTCTAAATAACGAAAGATCAACACGAAGACAGAATACAAAGAAACAACACGAAGTCAAAACGATAATCGACACGGGTTGAAAACCACACGAAGTGAAGTTGACATGAAATGAAAAACAACACTAAGTATGATGAGAACAGAAAATAGACACGGAGTGAAAACAAGGATGACGCAGGAGGACAAAACAACACGGGGTTCACTGGGAAACGACTCGAAGTTCATCAAAATAGAAACCAACACGAAGTGTGGTTTCAACATAAGACAGACACGAAGTGAACTTTGACAGAACCACACACTATACGGAGAATGATACGAAGACGATGAAAACAACACGAAGTAAAGATCAAATGACACGAAAATGTCACTGAATCAAATCAAACACTTCAGAGAAAAACGACACGAAGACAAACATTTCAACACGAGGTGTTATATACAAACATGACGAAGTGCCAATCAACACGAATATAGTCCCTGAAAAATACCTGAAGTGAAATGAAGGTTCATTCTTCAACAAACATGTTCTTTGTTCATTTTTCACAGAAAAAATATTTTTGTTAAATTTTCACATAGACATAATTTTTTTTTGAAGACCACTAAGACTCATAGTGTTGTCATCATCAAAACATGTAAAGATTCAACAAGACTCAACAATCTCCCCCTTTTTGATGGATGGCAACACTATGAGTCTTGAGTCTTTGCAGAGAAGGAAAAAACACTAGATAAGGAAAAAACACTAGATAGCCATTCGCAATGAATATCACAAACATTTTTCCTGATTTCTCCCCCTTTGACATCATCAAAAAAAAGATGAAAACAAGAAGAATGCAACAACGCAAATGATATAAGTTAAGTTAATTTGTCCAAGAGTCTGAGGGAGAAGGCCTCAAAAGGGCAACAAAAATACAGAGCATCGACTTTTCAAGAAAAGTATCTGGCTTGTCTGCTAGAGGGGCCACGCGTCCTGCCTTGTGGTGGTCTCCCCCTTGGAGAAGCAGAAGAATGTTCTTGAGGTGGAGTTCTGCTGGAAGAGGCGTGACCAGGTGTAGAACCCAAGATAGACTGAAATTCCTTTAAATCATTTGATAGCTCAGCAAGCCAATACGCCACAGTGCTTCTGACATTTGCCACTTCAGAAATAATGTCGTCTTGGCGAACACTGACAGTTTCATATCTGTCAGTTAGTGTTGTCATTTCTGATATGAAGGCGACCAACTTATCATAGATTTTCTGAATGCCTGGACCTAGGGCACTTGAAGACTTCTTCAACAATTCTAAAGCTGTTCTGATCTCATAGCAATGATCTATTATGGTAGAAGACATTTTGAAGGAGGAAATATTAACATCATGTGACTCTCTCAGAGCTTTTGCAGTTTTTGAACAAATTTCCTGTAATCCTTCCATCAAGGATTTGATTGCATCATCTGAAGCCCTTTTGTTTAGAAGGAATCGTCTCCATTCAGTGAGGAGAGATATCTCAAGCTTCAGTAATCTGGTATGTACCTGATTAATGTTGAGAGTGACAAATGTAAGCAGATCATCCAATTTCTTGTCTTGTTTTTGCATCTGCTGAGTCAGGTTTATGAGAAGCTCTTCAATGTTGGGCGCCCGAGTAGATTCTGCAGATAAGAGTCTAGGTGGACCTAGAGGTGTACCAAAAAACTCACTGCTAGGTGCAGTTCTCTCAGCTGCTTCCTCTTGTACTGGCATTTGACTGCTCTCAGCTGGGACCTGAACTTCATCTTCAGCTTGAGTTTCTTTCTGAGGGAATACATCTTCAGGTTCCTCTTCTTCACTTGAAGATTCTGTATCTAGTTCTATGACAGGAGCCTTTCCTCTATCTTCCATGAGTTCCTGATCAGTAGGTCTGTCAACAAAGGCCTGCTCAAGACTTTCAGATACGACCAAGTCGGTAGCCTCTTCCAAGCTTCGCTCAACAGTTTCCCTTAAAATTTCATTAACAAGAACAGCAAGATCTTGATCAGTACCGTCTTGCTCTTTAGCTGGCTGTTCTTCAGGCACTATTGCCTCTTCAGATGTCTTCCCAAACGAATCAAATAGCCCAGCAATGGTTGCATCTAGATCTGTTTGAATGCTTTCGTTAGACAATCTGATGTCCTCAGATGCAGCCTCAACTAGCCTCTGAAATGAGAAGGGTACTTCGATGGGTGCAGCTGGCAAGGTAGACACTGGTGGTTCAGCTGGTGTTTCCTGTTGAGCAGTCTCAGAAACCAATTGCTCACCAGCTTGGGCTAAGACTTGAAATTCTTCTAAATGCTCCCCCTGAGATTGTGATTCCCTGGCCTTTTGGACCTTAGCTTGTCCCACCATAGAGGAGTCCTCTAACCCCAAGAATACTGAAACAAAGTTCATATTAAAAATGTTTCTGGCCTTCACTTCTGATGCGGCCTCTCCATCCAAGCAAATCTCAGAGTGCTTGAATATCTCAGTCAGATGGGCGGCATAGGGAAGATGTCTCTTGGATCCAATGCATCCCTTCATGACCGAAAAAATAATCTCTGGCAGACAAATCTTTACATTTTGAATCAGACAAAACAGTAGAAATCTCTGTGTGTCTGTAATTCTTCCTCTAGCCCCAGTCTGTGGAGTGATAATGGAAGCGATGACATTCTGAAGGAGCTTGTGAAGAGGAGGAAAGGACGATGTCTGATAAGCTTTTAGCTTTAACTGCCCCTTATCATGAATATTACTGGGTTTACCAGTAATGACTGAGAAAGCTTCATGGAGACTGTATCGAAAGCTTCCCTCTACCTCCCCTTTATCTGGAACACCGAGGGCTTTGTGGAGGGACTCACATGTAACAGTTAACTCGACCCCTTTAACAGATGATAATAAGGCAGACTTGTCTCGGCTCAAAGACAAGTTATTATAAAATTCCATTACCGGCCTAGGGTAATAGACACGGTGATTTTCTAAGAAATCTCTCCACTCCTGAAACTCAAAGATTCTTAACAGTTCTGGGAACTTCGAGATCAAAGTTTCATCTCCGAAATCTATTAATCTAGGAGGAATGATTTTTCCACTTTCTACAAACACGGTAGACTGAGACATCCTGGTACCTTGTTCGGAAGATACTTCCGCAGCAGGTTCTGGCACAAGACATCTCTGTTGCTTAGATGCGGGCTCTTCAACAATTTCTTTTCCCTTCCTCTTCCTGTCACCCGGAGCTGCTGACCTTTGCTGATCCATCTGCCGGAACTTCCAGAGTATCAACTCTCTCTTGCAGGCTGTTATTGGACGCGATGCTAGACTGAAGAGAGGAATAGACCTCTGTGGGGGGAAGAAGGTGAGCGGGAAGAGATGGAGATGGGTTTGAAGAAGACGCTCAAGGTGGAGCGGCACGAGGATGAATAGGAAGCGGCAAGGGGAAATAAAGGGTTTGAGGTTGAAGGCGTGAGAAACAAAAAAGGTGTTGTCGAGTAGCTTTTTACTCTTATCACACTTTTTCTATAAATACCCAAAATACCCTTAGTTCTGATGTAACACAGCTACACCATATTAAAGTTAGCCCTTCAATATGTGGACGGGTTATATTCTTCCAAAAACCAAGGTCAGTTAACTCAAGATATTAAATCAGCATAATCATAAAATTAGCTGTTAAAGTTGCTTAACCTAGAGAGAGACACGATTAAATTGCACCTTATGTTTGTCAAGCAACGAAATAACACAACAAAGTCAAGTAGATTTCATTTCTTCAATTAATGGACGAGAAGCCATACAGGGTCAACCAATTTGTTGAACACAAGGTAGAATAGTCCCTTTTTACACAAGGAGACATGTTTATCAGACACCAGAAACCCTGGTTACTCAGGACGAATTACCTTAATGCCAATGATATTTTTCTTTTGAGGATTTTTTTTTTATTTTAACATTTCTACACAGAGATAGCTAATTGTATCATGACAGAGACTCTGGACTTCATTGATCTAGAGTGTCTATGTCTCCACAAAAGCCATTGCTCTGCCACAAATAATGGCGTATTCCCTGGAAGCACTTCTCATGATTTTAGACAAAAAAAAATCTTACTTAACATAATTTTTATCTCAGAGCTCTCTTTACATAAGTTTCAGTTAAGTCGAGATCCTCAATAAGTTTTTCTCATTTAACAGGAAGTTTTATAATATGTTGACCAACACTTGAGAAGATAACTTAGAAGGATCAAGGACCAAATATAACCCCCAAACATTGAAATTCTTTATTAACAGGTGTAGATTGTTACACTTGATATAGGGTGGTTTAAGGTATACAGATCTTATCTGATAAGAGCAAGAAGACTGAAACCACAATTTCTTCGAGAGAGAATCTGAACCAATAGTGAGAGGTGAGAGATAATGAGGTGGCTGATTGAATAGAGAAAGATGAAATGAGATGAGCAGCACTCCTATCAGCAAGCCAACAAGTGAGAGATCACTCAAGACATTAAGCACTAAGGACATATCCAAATATAGTATTTTGAAGTAGTTCTGTCTCACATCCAGAGCAACTCTTGGACAACAGACTACAACCTCTTGAGATGACTGATCTTAAAACCACATTAACTGCATCGGCTGACAAAAATCTTCAGAAACCAAATAGCCTGACAAGCTCCTCTTCAGCCCACTCAAGGACATCTCACACACGACTCTTGGAAGTGTTAATTATTTAATGAATGCAGTGTATGCCAAGAAAGAATTATGCAACATATAGTTTTCAACCAGCATTCGCTTTCAGTTAAAGATTTCAGAAATTTCAGAGTGCATGTTTTAGAAAATAATGCAACTTGCAGATGATGAATGAATATGCAAGACCAGATTCAATATGCATGCACTAGATGAAACTAATAGCAAGATATGCAAGAATGCATCAAACCAGATATGCAGTAAGTTTCAAAATGGGACATGTAGAGAGATTACCTGAAAATTGTGAGAATGGGGTTTTCATTCTTGAGTGCCTTGGATCATTACCCCTTTTATTTCAGTCCCAAGGCACACCTGCAAAACAAGGTTTATTTTGCACAAACAGGTACCCAAGAGGTCTTGGGTCCTTACATGACATTATTATGTTTAGCAAGTTTTCTCAGCACATTTCCAGGAGTAGTTTTAAGATCTGATTTATGCACATTCTTATTAGCATGAATTGTATGTGCATTAGCATGGAAATTTCTGTTATTTGCATGACCAAACTGTTTTCCATAATCAACAGATTCAAAGTTTTTCCTTTTGAAAACCACTTTGTTCTTTCTAAGAGCATTTGTACTAGCAGGAGATCTATACTTTTCAGAACTGAAATTTTTCCTTTGAGCATGCCAACAATCAATGGCCCTGTGGCCATACTTTCCACATTCAAAGCATGAGATAGAATTTCTTTTAAAAGAACCTGACCAGCATTCAGAAACCTTGTGACCAATTTTGTTGCAATTAAAACATATAATGTGCTGGTTCTTGTTAAAGACATGCTGATTTGCAAAGTGTTTTGTATGATATGAGCATGATTTTTCTTTACTACTTGCAAACCAACAATGAGCAGTAGTGTGTCTTACTTTATCACAATTAGAACATTTGACATTCCTTTTCTGACCAGACACAGATTTTCTAGCATGCTTGTTGTCATCTTTTTCCATCACAAAACAATTACTCATAAGATGTCCATACTTACCACAATAATGACACGAGCCACTTGATTTCTTTAAAACATGGCATTTATCTGATGAGTTCTTAGCATGCAGATTGTTCCTTTGAATTTTTGATGTTTTATGATTTTTATTTTGTTTTTCTGTTTTCTTAGCCTTGTACTGAGGTGGAGATGAGATAGAAGGCTTTTCCTGTTCAGAGGATTTGAGAAAGACAGTTTTCAGGTTGGCTCCATCAACCTTCCTCATGACTGGACTGTAACCCAGTCCTTCCTTGTTAAAGTTAATCTTTGTTCCCAGTATTTTCTGAACAATGGGCTGTTTGTCTTTTGATGTAGTGGCTACATTTGAAGTATTTACAAAGGATGTCATTACTTTGTTCTGCAAGGCCTTCTTATTGAGATTATTGTAGCCCAACCCTTCCTTTTTGACATTGACTTTTACACCTAGCAGCTTGTCTAGGTTTTTCTGCCCATCAACAAATTTAGACAAGGAAGCTTTCAAATCCTGAATTTCATTTTCAAGAGATGCAATGTGTATTTCATAACTAGTGATATCTTGTTCACTACAATTGACAGCTTCATTCAAAACCTTGTTAGTTGTTTTGTATTCTTCAATTTCCTTTCTTAGCTCATCTACCTCTTCAGTCTCGTTTGTACAGATAGCTTTCCCTTTTTCCAATGTGAGAAGTCTTTCAGACATGGCACTGTTTAACAGTTTTGATTTTTCAACTTCTTCTTTAAGCTTATCATTTTGAATTAACTCATTTATTAGAAGCTGATCTTCTGAGTTAACCATGGTTTCTCTCCTAGCTTCAAACTCCCTCAAATCCTTTTGTTGTTTTTCAAAATCTTTCTGTAATTCCACGTTCACAGATTTTATGGCATTAAAATTTTCAATCAGCAACTCATTCTCTCGTTTAAGTTTCTTTAGTTGTTCATCATTTTCTTTAGAGAGCTTTCTGAGGAAGTCATCTTCAGATTTTAAATTGTTCAGCTCAGAGTGAACACATTCAAGTTCCTTCTTCAGTTCTGCATTCTGGTTTTTATACATATGATTATCAGACAGACATGCATCATGAGATTTCTTCGTATTTGAACAACTTTTACATGGAGAGCTAGAACTATCTACCCGAATATTCTTTTTCAACTTTTTATACTGTTTTCTTAACAGTTCATGAGATTCAAATAATTCAGCATATGCATTCTCCCAATCTTCTAGAGAGAAATTCTCGAAGATATTTACCTCATCATCATCATCTTCATTAGTTTGATTGCTTCCTTGATTGCTGGCACTTTGATTTCTTCTGTTGGCCATCATGCATCTGTCCACATCTATCTTCTGAGTTCGCTTCAGTGCATCCAAAATATCTTTAGCAGAACTGGATTCAGAGAAACATGAATGAAAAGCTCTATCAGTAGCTGCCTTCATTAAATTTATTGCTATCTGATTTTCTTCATGCATGGATTTGTGACTGTCAGTCCATTTGGACTTTTTCCTAGGTAGTTCATGAGGACCATGTGAAATTACTTTCCACAGGTCTGGATTCACAGATTTAACATAATTCTTCAAAACAGCGAACCATGCATCAAAATGCGTACCACTGAAGATAGGTGGATGGGCCATGAGAACACACAGATTAACGCATAAGAATATTGATGCACTAAAAGGAAATAAGCACCTAAGATTGCAAGATCGATCTGCAGGTCGCTGGACCTTGTAAGCAGACACCCGCTCTGATACCAACTGTTAGGGTGCTTGGCCCGGATACAGAGGGGGGGTGAATGAATCCTTCTACGAATAATTGCCAAATTTAAAAAATGGATGCTAGATAAGGAAACAGAATAGAACCAATTCTATTCTACTCAAATACAAACCCATTAAGCGCACCTATTCAAGCATCTAGCGGAAGCAAACCAAACAATCAAGCCACTGCTCAAAAGATTTTTAGGTGGTTCGGTCCTTCAGACCTACATCCACCCCTCACTCCCAACCGGAGTAAGGCTTCACTAACACACGCTAGAACCAAGCAGACTCAGTCTGCAAACAATTGCTGCCACACAGCTTGACCAGGGGAACAACCTCCCCTCTTCCTCCAGACCAGGAGGGAACCAACCGGTGACTTCCAGTCACCAGCAAACCAGAGGTCGAAGACCTCTCTTCCTCCAACCGGAGGGACCCCTGGACTTGAATCCACAAGCCCAGAATCGGAGACAAGTCTCCCTTCCTCCAAACCGGAGGGAACCCACAAGTAGCTCCCAGCTACTTGCAACTGGAGATCAGATCTCCCTTCCTCCTAACCGGAGGGAACCCGACTTCAGACCAGAGGATCGAAAAGCACAGCAAACCAGAAAACAAAGAAAAGATAATAAACGAAAAATAGCTTCAGCAAACAGAAGCTGAAACACGAGATGCACAATTTGGCTCTCAACGGAGCTGACTGGCCTGGATTTGATCCATGGTCCAGTGAAGACAGATCTTCAGGTAAGCTTCTTTCTTCTTCTCCACGAACTCTCTCATTCACTCTCTCTCTAACTTTCTTTCTCTTAAACTCTCTTCCTCTTTCACACGATCACTATCTCTCTCTCTTTTCTTTTTCTTCTTCTGGTGGATCGAGCTCTCTGTAACACTGCCTTTTCTTTCTTAGCTCTGATCACCCTTCATCGGTGGGCGAAAGGTTTTTCTTTATAGCCGCAGCAGATGGATAGGGCACTGAACGCGTGTGCCTCCCACGCTCGATCCTAGAACCTTCCTGCCACGTGCCCTCTTTGTATTTGTTCCTTCAGCATTGGATCATGTGCACCCAGACACTGGTGAATGTTCTTCCTCGGACCTGCAATGAGATAAGAGCCATTAATATTGAGTGTCATAAAAGCTAGAACTGCATGAGGTTAGTGGACACGACAAGAGGTACTAAACAGAGAACGACACGAGATAAGGTGGTGACACAATGAACATTACTAAGAGAACTTTACGAGGTAGACAGAAAAACAACGCAAAGACACGAAGACAAGAACAGAAACCAACACTAAGTATGGTTTCAATACAAGAAGGACACGAGGACTAGGAAGAATAAAAACGACACGAAGATACAACAAGACAAATGACACGAAAGTGAAACAGGAAGCAACATGAAGTGCTGCGATGTCATGTACGCACTAGAACAAACCCGACACGAAGAGACGAAAACAACACGAGGTGAAGACACAAGGAGACAACGACACGAGGTGTAGAAAAACACGACACAAAGTTATGAGAGGAGAAGCGACACGGAGTGTGGTCAATGTGATAAAGACACGAAGTCTAAATAACGAAAGATCAACACGAAGATAGAATACAAAGAAACAACACGAAGTCAAAACGATAATCGACACGGGTTGAAAACCACACGAAGTGAAGTTGACATGAAATGAAAAACAACACTAAGTATGATGAGAACAGAAAATAGACACGGAGTGAAAACAAGGATGACGCAGGAGGACAAAACAACACGGGGTTCACTGGGAAACGACTCGAAGTTCATCAAAATAGAAACCAACACGAAGTGTGGTTTCAACATAAGACAGACACGAAGTGAACTTTGACAGAACCACACACTACACGGAGAATGATACGAAGATGATGAAAACAACACGAAGTAAAGATCAAATGACACGAAAATGTCACTGAATCAAAACAAACACTTCAGAGAAAAACGACACGAAGACAAACATTTCAACACGAGGTGTTATATACAAACATGACGAAGTGCCAATCAACACGAATATAGTCCCTGAAAAATACCTGAAGTGAAATGAAGGTTCATTCTTCAACAAACATGTTCTTTGTTCATTTTTCACAGAAAAAATATTTTTGTTAAATTTTCACATAGACATAATTTTTTTTTGAAGACCACTAAGACTTATAGTGTTGTCATCATCAAAACATGTAAAGATTCAACAAGACTCAACATATGCCACTGCTAGAGAGCATGTTTTTGGACCTAGCTCGCTATAATTTCATATCACCGCTGCTGCGAGAGAGTGAGCGAGACCGTCCCGTGACCCGATCTGGGCGCGAAAGTGTGAATCGACCACCCTAGCTCTTGCCGGTTTCTCAACCGTGCACGTCTGACGCTTCCCTCGTTAAGGGACAACCGCGAGCTTGTCGTGTCCGTGGTCTCATCCCACATCAATTTGGTATCAGAGCGAGTCGAGTCTAGGGTGTCAAAAAAAGTGTCTTTTGCATTGCATCCCAATAACCCGGTATATCAAAAGGTGTTGTCCGAACGTTAGGCTACGCCTATCGGGAAGGTCGCACACTTGCGCGAGTGGTCTTCAGATCGGTTATCTCCGCCGCGTACCGAGTTTTGGTTATGTCTAGGTGCATTAGTTAGCATCACATTTTGCTTTTAAAAAAAAATGGTCTTGCATCTCCATTCCTAGGGGGCCCAACCCCATCTTTGTAACCATGGCCGCATCCCGAGCTTATAGCCTCGATGAAGTGGGCACCATGTTCCAAGCCATGATGGGACAAGTGCAAAGGTTTAGTACAATCCTAGATCGGTTTAGTACTAGCCTAGATCGGTCTATCGGGGTAGATTGGTTGTTCCCGGAGCCACCCCAAGGACCCCTTCACCACGAGAAGGACATTCCTTCCTCATCCATGAGAGCTCCAATGTCAACACTCTCTATGTCCGAACGTGATTCAGAACCATCTCATTTGGAGCCACCAAGGACCGAGCCACCCGTATTTCTAACGGGTACACTATACATTGCCGAGCCACTTTTTAGTTGGCTCAAGGATGGCTTGGTCCCACCTCCCTTTCCATCCATGGACCCCATCCTACCTAAGTGCCGGTCAACTCATTCCATACCACATTTCGATCTCGTCACCATGTTGATACGTTGGATGATCTTGTCATGGGATTAGATTTACAATGGGAGTTGACGCATCTTTTGGCCCGAGGCTTTGACCAACCCGCTAGTCTTAGCTTCACCCATCCGGCCTTCGGGTCCATTACCTCCGAGTGCACCGTGGGTTGTGTCACCACGGAGGTTCTTCTACTTCTCCCGTTACCGGACGAGCCCGAATTCATACCCTTTTGTCCGAGGGAAGAATCATACTTCTTGCCTACGATCCCCGTCCCACCCGTCACAATTCAAGAAGGTGACTATCCACACCTTCAAAACTTCTACACGTGGGACCGTGACTTATGGGAACCCACCACAAGGGGTCATACCTTCTTTGATCCCTTTGACCCACTCCCTAGTGGATCCTTAGACCCTCCATATATACTTCACTTCTTAGAGGGAGTCCACTATCATACCCCTTTCCTACGGGCCGGGCCCTCCATACCCACCAAGCCCGTCCACGATACACCTACACCTGGCTCTTCCACACCCGGCTTTCCTAGCCCACTCAAGTCTCCTAAATCCAAAGGGCCGTCCATGCATGACTGGGTCATACTTGGACATTTAGGTGTACCCCATGCCACCCATCTCCGGTTACGTCAAATGCATGCATGGCACTCATTCGGGTGTCCTGGTCCGCCGTCATCCATGTACGGGTTGGACTAACAGTAGGTTTATCTCGAGTCCTGCATGGGTCAGTATTGTCTCTTCTTTGTGTGGTTTGTTTGCATGGTTTGTGTGTCGTTTGTTTGTCTGCATGTGTCGTGTGCAAGCTCGTCGATGTCAGTCCCTTATGAGTGTGAAGCGAGTCGCCTCACTCGATGAGTATGGGATCGGTTCTACCTACACCCGGATCAGTCACCTACAGGGACTCAGCGGTGATTTCCTAGTGAGTCTTCGAGCTGCTACCTCCCCTTTTGAGAGTGCCCCACCCAGAGTGTCCACCTTTAGCCCATGGCAGTTCGTGCATATCGAGTATATATGGAATGAGCAGGTGACGGTCACTTGGAGTGGAGCGTACTCGCGCTACTTGGCACGGTGACGGATCCGCCGATGTACTAGAACAGCCGCACCCCTTACTCAACGGGGTCGAGTTCCTCCCACCCGGGGAGAATTGATGGGGCATCAAAGGTGATTTCCTTATACGTGTGGAGTGTATTTGTGTGTTATGGCTTGTGTGAGATTGTAATTGTGTAATTTCTTTCATTTGGGCTCCTTGTAAGGCTTATAACAAGTCATTGGGCCATTTGTAATGTAGAGTCCATGGCTAGGTTGCCATTAGTAGAGTCCATTAGGAGCTTATTCCATATTGGGTCTTAAGGCCATCATTATGGACCTTAGTAGCCACTTAGGCCCAAATAGGCTTCTCCCTCTCATGGGCCACCAAGGGTGGAAGAGTCTAGCATGGTTAGTGGGCTTGTTACATGGCCTTTGACCATACTTGGCCCATGAGAAGCCCATGAAGGGGGGCGCCCTCTTCCTTGTCCTATTAGGCTAGGTAGGTGTGATTTAGGTAGAGTTGGAATGGAATTAGTCTAAGTTTGAATAGAAATGGTCAAGTTAGATTTAAAAAATGTATTATGTGTGTTGTTCACATTGCATCCCATCCCTTCAATCCCCATCCCTAGATCCAAGGGTGCACAATTGATTTGATTGGAGTCATATATAACCTTGTATTTTCATTTGAAAATCAATGAAAAATCAGAAATTTTGTTGAATGCCTTGAAGCTCCTTGCGCCCCCAGCTCCTCTCCCCCTGGTTTTCTCTCCTCAACCTCCAGTTCTAGAGTGTATCCCTCTTCTATCATCCCCTCTCAACCTCTGATCTTCACCGGTGCCGCCGCCGCTGCCGTTCGTGCCGCCTTCGAGCCGCCGCGAAGCCGTCTTCGGTATTCTATCCTACTGGACCGAGGTGTCTTCCCAAAAATTTTTCTACTAGCCACGGCCTCTTCGTGGTCTACAATTTATATGGTGTGTTCCTATCGTCCACCCCATCATCCAAAAAAAAATTCAGGTCCAAAATTCCATGTTTAATATTTTTCCATTTTCGTGCATCTTTCATTCCCAGATCTGTTTTGTCTCTATCTACAGTGATAACAGCCCTGTGTTTCTCACCTCCGACCCTCTTTTTGATTTTTACAAACTCTCCCAAGTTTACTGGGAGTTCTGTCCGTCCTCCCCTACATCCACCATTTTTCTTGATTTTTTATCCGCCCTCTATCCATTTTTAAAAATTCATGTTCTATCTCTGCTACAATGCCTTTAGTCAGATTCCAGATCCGACCCACTGTTAGTAAACAACTACTATCAATTAGTAGCCACATCCAAACTTGTCCAAACCAATTTTTCCATCTTCCTAGCTCAATTTCCTACACCTTTGATGAAGACCTGAAGATCTGAATCGGACATCTACACAACGGTCAACGACAATTCTTAGAGGACAACCCTATAGCTCTGAGAGTTAAGCCACTGTACAACAACAATCTTAAAAATTCTCCAATTGGAAGTGCATGCTTTGTTATTTTTCTGTAATTATAGAGAGTTGAAGCCCTTCGAAGTAGCTTTCCAACGGCGCCAGTTTCGTTGCATTCCGACCTCGGGGATGATCGCAGCGTCCGTTCTCGCCGGAGCGCGCGCCGGAAAACAGAACCGACAGATCCGTGGCCGGTCATTCCGACTGGTGCCGAACGGAGCCACCTGGCCTCCGGTCGGTGAACCAGCATGCCGCCAGCCCGGGGAGCGCTTCCCTAAGTGTCCCCACTACAGCGGTGCCACTGGGTCCAACACGGCCCCTCCGGACAGCGCATGGGCCCCACAGCCACAAGTTCGGGTGCTGCCGAAGAGACTCGAGAAGCCGCCCGTCAACCCGAATTCGGTCCTCCGGGGCCCAGTTGTGTAGCCCTTTACCTCCCTGCGTGGAGTGGGCAGTGATTTGTATTGCTGTAATCTTGTGTATTATTGTTCCGGGAGTATGAGTTTCGGCCGGGTCCGTCGTCCCCACGCCGAGCGCGTGGAGGTATCGTATTCGCTCCTTGCTTGGCATTTCACTTATTTCCATATATGCTTGTTTATGCCACTGCTAGAGAGCTTGTTTTAGGACCTAGCTCGCTATAATTTCATATCACCGCTGCTGCGAGAGAGTGAGCGAGACCATCCCGTGACCCGATCCGGGCGTGAAAGTGTGAATCGAGCACCCTAGCTCTTGCCGGTTTCTCAACCATGCACGTCCGACGCTTCCCTCGTTAAGGGACAACCGCGAGCTTGTCGTGTCCGTGGTCTCGT
The DNA here is from genome assembly GCA_022559845.1 of Amorphophallus konjac. NCBI lineage: Eukaryota > Viridiplantae > Streptophyta > Magnoliopsida > Alismatales > Araceae > Amorphophallus > Amorphophallus konjac. Next base: position 230,235,553 of record CM040127.1, read on the forward strand.
CCCGCATCAAAACGAGTGTATAGACTTCATCTTCAAGGAGATGCAGACGTGCACAGAAGTGTGTACATACTAGGCATGCAGGCTGCTGGACGCAATATAGACATGCTGTGCAGGCTGCCAGACAATGTATAGACATGCTGTGCAGGCTGTGGGGGAATGCGTAGACTCTGCGTGAAGGCAATCAGAATGTACAGCCTTGGAGTGAAGGATAGAATGTATAGACTTTGAAGGTTTGATAGCGAGTGTATAGACTTGAAGCCTTGACAACGAGTGTATAGACTTGAATCCTTGGAAACGAGTGTATAGACTACGTCTTGAAGGAGATGCACATGTGCACTGAAGTGTGTACAGTCTTCACTGTTGGATGTTCAGACTTTAAGTGATGAAGTGTGTACAGACTCTGCTGAAGAACGTTCAGCCTTTGAGTGCTGAAGTGTGTACAGACTTGCTGTAATGACCGATGCCCAACTGGATGGTGTATGGACTTAGAATGCATGAGACAGCAATGTATAGACTTTAGAAGACGAAGCATGCACATGCCAAACGATTTACATACTTTGCCAATATGAGACACTGTACAGACTTTGTTGTATCGACTTGATGCATTGTATGGACTTGGTGTGTGCAGGGCAGGCAGTCAATGTATAGACTTCATGATGCAAGTGACAATGTATAGACTTAACGATGCAAGCGATGCATAGACTTTGATGTCCAAAGGCAATGTATAGACTTGCACAGTTCAGCGGCCAATGTATAGACTTTAATGCCAAAAGGCAATGCATAGACTTGCACAGTGTGAGACGCTGAATGAGATGGTCGGATGTACAGACTTGGGCTATACAGACTTGCAGTGTGCAATGCATGCGATGTACAGACTTTGCCTTAGAGACGCTGCATGAGACGGTGGATGTACAGACATGGGCTGTACAGACTTGGAAAGCTTGAAGGCCAATGTACAGACTTGGAAAGCCTGAAATCCAATGTACATACTTGGAAGATGTGAGCGAGACAATGTATGGACTTGGCCAATGCAGCGATGTATAGACTTTAAGAGAAAGCCCAATGTACATACTTGCTGAACTGAACGTAGGAAAAGATAAGGAGTGTATAGACTTGCTTAGTTCAGAACGTAGGTAAAGATGGGAAGGAATGTATAGACTTGGTGAATGGCTTGCTAGCTACAGGACAATGTATAGACTTGGAAGGTTCAGCGGTGGATGTACAGACTTCAGCTAAGCAAGCTACAGAGCCGATGTATAGGCTTGGGATAAGCAAGCTACAGGGCCGATGTATAGACTTGAGCTAAGCAATGCATGAACAATGTGGCGATGTACAGACTTGGCCAATGTGCAGACTTGAAGCAAGGAGATGATGTGTAGACTTGGCCAATGTGGTGAACAATGTATCGACTTTGAGTGACCTTATTCAAAGGCAATGTACAGACTTGATGCACATGAATGAAGACCACTGTGTAGACTTATGGCATTGCAATGTCTAGACTTGATATGAAGGAATGCACAGTGTCTAGACTTGATGAACAATGCAACATGCAATGCTGACTGATGTATAGACTCTGAATGAGTGACATGCGACAGACAATGTGCAGATTTAATTTGAACCATGCACAATGTATAGACTTGCAATACCATGAAGGCAAGCTGTATAGCATGCAGGTGACAATGTAGGGTCGACCCATCTGGAAGGGGGGGTCTACCCACTTCTGTCTAGACTATGATGTCTGATGTATAGACTTGATGGAGAGAACGATGTACAGACTTGCTCTTGCGAAGGCTGTACAGACATTGAATCAAGCAGTGTATAGACTTGATAAATGACAGAATGCAATGCTGTATGAACTGACATATGATAGAATGTAATGCTGTATGAACTGAATGTCTGCTAATGCAAGATAGCACATTCATATGCTCAAAGCAGAAATATAATTTAGACACAGATTCATGATATGCAAAGCCACAGATTCATGATATGCAAAGCTGTAGAACTGACATGATATATGCCTATAGCAAGACAGTCAATCAGATGTTCATGATATGCTATCATCAAAATCATAGAGTTGAAAAACATGTCACATATGATCAGATAACTCATAGTGTTTGCTATCCTCAAAATCACAGGGGCACAACACAGAGGTAAGTGATCATGCCAACTTCCTCCAAAATCAATTGCACAAGCCCTGAGCATATCCTCTACCACCTAATTCATTTTTTCCGTTTGACCATCAGTTTGTGGATGAAATGCTATGCTAAAGTTCAATCTAGTCCCTAGTGAATGTTGTAGACCCTTCCAGAACTGTGATGTAAATCGAGGATCTCTATCAGATATAATAGTAACAGAGACACCATGTAATTTGACAATCTCCTTTATGTACAATGCTGCTAAGATATCCACAGACCATCGACTTTTAATTGGTATAAATTGTGCAGACTTAGTCAATCGGTCTATGATTACCCATATACCATCGTGTCCACCTCTTATCTTAGGTAACCCCATAATGAAATCTATCCCTATACTCTCCCATTTCCATTCTGAAATATTCAAGGGATGCAGTTTACCTGCGGATCTAAAATGCTCTGTCTTTACTTGTTGACAAGTGAGACAGCGAGACACGAAATCAGCTATTTCCCTCTTCATATTGGGCCACCAGAAATTTCTTTTGAGATCCTAATACATTTTTGTACTACCTGGGTGAATGGTATACCTGGATTTATGTGCTTCTTCTAGAATCAATTTCTTCGTATCCTCATGATCCGGTACACATACTCGGTCTTTAAATAGCAATCTTCCATCCTTAATAGAAAAATCCGCCTTTGTTCAACATTGGCCTTGATCTCCAATAATATAGGATCATCATTTTGCATTTTGACCAGATCTTCTATCAATGTAGTTTGAGCTTGAGTATTAGCTAGGAAACAATCCTCCTTCCTGTCAATATCTAAGTTCAACTGAGCAAATTGAGGAATAAGATTAGTCATACTAATCATGAGACTTGATAGCATACCCATTGGTTTTCTGCTGAGTGCATCAGCTACAACATTAGCCTTGCCAGGATGATATTGAATAGCAGAATCAAAATCCTTGAGATATTTCAACCATCTTCTCTGCCTCATATTTAGCTCTTTTTGAGAAAATAAATATTTCAAGCTCTTGTGGTTTGAGTAGACCGTAAACTTTTCTCCATAGAGATAATGACGCCAAATTTTCAAGGTGACAATGACAGCTGCTAATTCCAAATCATGCACATGATAATTTTCTCGTGACGTTTCAATTATCTTGAAGAATAACAGATTACTTTTTCATTTTGCATGAGGACACACCCTAGGCCAATGCCAGATGCATCCGTATATACTTCGAATCAACCACCTTCCATCGGTAGTGATAGAATAGGAGCTCTAGTAAGATGATTCTTAAGAGTTTAGAAACTCTTCTCACATTCCTCTGACCAGACAAAGGGATTTTCTTTTCTCGTGAGTCTAGTTAAAGGAACTGCAATCTTTAAAAAATATTTAATAAATATTCTATAATAACCAGCTAGACCCAGAAAACTTCATACTTCCGATACGGTCGTTGACCAGCTCCAATTCTTGACAGCTTCTACCTTAGAAGGATCCACGGTGATACCTTCTTTTGAAATAAGGTGGCCTAGGAATGAAACTTCTTTGAGCCAGAATTCACACTTGTTTAGCTTGGTATAGAGTTTATGTTCTCTAAGTGTTTTCAAAGCTATCTTCAGATGTTCTTCATGTTCTTTCTTTGTCTTGGAATATATCAAGATGTCATCGATGAAGACGACGATGAATTGGTCTAGATATGGCTGGAAAACACTGTTCATAAGTTGCATAAATGCTGCTGGGACATTTGTTAACCCGAATGGTATTACCACGAATTCATAGTGGCCATAACAACTTCGAAAAGCCGTTTTATAAATGTCTTATTCTTTAATTCTAAGCTGATGATAACTTGATCTGAGGTCAATCTTGGAAAAATATTATGCTCCCGAAAGTTGATCGAAGAGCTCATCAATGCGCGGCAACGAATACTTGTTTTTGATTGTAAGTTTATTCAGTCACCGGTAGTCGATGTATAGCCTGAGAGAGCCATCCTTCTTCTTGACAAAAAGAACTGGCGCACCCCAAGGGGATGTGCTAGGTCTAATAAAACCCTTGTCTAGTAGTTCCTGCAACTACCTCTTTAGTTCCTTGAGTTCTGTGGGGGACATCCTGTAAGGGGCTATAGAAATAGGTGTTGCTCCTGGAATGAGTTCAATAGTGAAGTTTACTTCCCTCTCGGGTGGTAAACTGGGTAATTCGGATGGGAACACATCGGGGAACTCATTTACAATAGGAATGTCTGCTAAGATAATCTTTTTGGATTCGGTAACAATAACGGAAGCAAGAAAAGCTTCACATCCTTGCGAGATAAGTTTGCAAGCGTGAAGAGAAGATATGATAGTATGATGCTTCTTGTATTTAATGCCAAGGAAGGAAAATCTTGGAAGACTGGGTTTTCGAAAGGATATAATCCTATTGCGGCAATTGATATAAGCATCATGATCTACAAGTCAATCTACCCCTAAAATGGCATCATAACCTTTGATGTCAAGGCATACTAAGTTTGCGGGGAGATTATGACCTTCTACTATTACTTCGCTATCAGGATAATAGTTGGTAAGTTTTGTTCTAGAACCTAAGGGTGTGGAAATAGCGAGATCTGAAGGTAAGGGGACTGATGCAATTGATAATATTTTTGCAAAAGTAGTGGAGATAAAAGAATGAGAGGCACCAGTATCAAATAGCACAAATGCAGGACGAGAACAAATTTGAAGAGTATCTTCCATAAGCCCATGATCCTTGGGCGCTTCCTCTTCTCCTAAGATGGCATTGAGGCGAGCCTGTCTCATACGTCCTCCACTAGATGATTGGTCTTTCATAAGGGGGCAATCTGGCATGCGATGCTCCCTACTTCCACAACGTAAACAAGCGCCGAGGCGCTTCCAGCATTCCTTAGCCGAATGGCCGAATTTTTCACAAAATGTGCAAACTGTAGCAACTTGCTCCTTCTCCTCCTTGACTTTCTTTTGCTTATGAGAACTTCCACCATTCCCATTCCTGGATCTTTTCTTACTATCACAGCTTTTGTAGGACTCCGTGATGCTGAACTTTTCTTTCTTATAACGCTGATCAGAACGTCGGCTGGATTCTTCTCCTTTCCCTTTTAATTTCTCGACCTTCTCTAAGGTCCTTTCACACAAATACGCTCATTGAACCATTTCCGCATAAGTACGGATGTTTTGGGTCCCGAGCTACTGAATGAAACCGGGCCGTAACCCGTCCATGAACCGATTTACCTTCAATAAATCGGTGCTGATAAGATGTGGTGCGTAAGGTGCAAGCCTTGAGAATTATATTTCATATTCGGAAACCGTCATCATTCCTTGCCGAAGAGCGGCGAACTCCATATCCTTTCTCTCTTTTACTTGCTTAAAAAAGTACTTGGCACATAACAGGGTAAGAAAACCGTCCCAGGTGTGAGGTGCATCGGCCGGAGGTGCCGGAACCGACTTCCACCATGTGCGGGCATCTTTGTTAATGAAAGGTTGCTTGACGCACCTTCTCCTGATCGGTGCATTGGATAACATCAATGATACTATTCATTTCATCTATCCAATTCTTTGCCTCGTCAAGATTAGAAGAATCGAAGAAACGCGGAGGGTTTAAGCTCCGAAAGTTACGATGCAAATCACCAGCCCTTGCTCCTGCGCCAACTTGCGCCATGGTTTGTAATGCCTGAGTGAGACCAGCAACCGTTTGCTGCATGCCATCCCAATTTACGCGATGAGCCATGGTAATAATAGGGTACCTGAGAGAAAAATAACAACTTGTTATTTCTTGTGAGACCGGAAGGAAAAATCAATCTTAAAACTAATTAACTATCTCATCCCTGGTTCTACCCAATTCTCACATGGGTGTGAAAATTTCTTCCTTAGTTCATAGGGAGGGGTCCTTAAACCTTGGACTTATCCTATGACATGACTCTTCTTCCTAAGTCCTGAGACTTAGGCTCTGAAACCAACTTAATTGTCATGCCCCGAGCCTTTATTACAGTGGAAGACTAGCTCGGGAATCGTGAACAACCAGCATGGTAAGCCTCTTGCAAGCAGGAATAATCAGAGCGTAAGAGAATCACACACATAAATGTAATTGCGCACTATTTTAATCAAACTCGAACTTATTTCATTGATAATCAATATTCAAATACAATAACTTTCAACTTCTTCCAATCTATCATACTCAATAAATAAGAAAATTACATAGACTCAATCTAAACAATATAGACTTTCCTAAGTCTTCACTCTCATCTTGACAACACTTTCATTCGCTCTCGGACTCGCTACTTGTATAACCCGAATCCGAATTCGAATCACTTTCATTTCCTGAAAAAGATTGAAAATAGGTAATGAACACACTTGCCCAGTAGGTATCTTCGCATCAACACGAAGGCATCATTAAAGTAATTAACATTTTAGCTCTAAAGAAATAAGGTAAAATCATGCGAATGCGATCAATCACGCGATTAAACCAAAGTAACAAAGATGATCGTTAAGATAGAATGAGAGCAAGAATGAACTATCAAGTATGTGACCAGAACATGATATTGGCCTTTCATGAATAAGAATGTAACGAAAATGTACTAGCAATGCCACATAATCATCACTCCAGTATCTTTTACTTATGAGCAAGTACTTCGTGAATTTCTGTGGAATATCAAGCAAGAAAGTCATGTACAAGAATGTCATGTCGTGCCGTATCGTATTGTGGATTTTCACTTATTTATAGAGAAAGTACTCCAGCACAATGCGACGCCAGTAGCATCATACCCCATGGTTTATAATAGTATGTTTCGACAATCAGCCGAGGGGACTAGCATAGAGCCCTTGAACACAATCAGTGCTCGATCGCATCTTCAAGTATAAATCAAGCTACTTCCACGCATGTAATAACAAAGTATGGCCAAGAATGCACAATTCCAACAAGCTCTTGATAACAATAATTTAATGAAGGAATGCTTTAATAAGAACCATGAGAAATCAAGAATGACTTATACTATGTTATGCTCATGGAAATAAATCGGCAGCATAACGATCCATTTCATTACTTTCATTCATTATATTAAGTTTCTTGATCAATATGATAAGTCCTAGACCATTATTAAGCTATCTAGAACCTTGAAAAATCAACCCTTGGTCAAACCTTAGGTTAAAATACTCAAGCAGTGTGACGGTCGTATACTGGGCCGTTACATTCACGTGACACTCCAGTATTGGGCCGTTACAACGATCAGAATCCAGAATAATAGAATAGACTTAGTGAAATGTGACGGTCATATATTGGGCCGTTATATGTGCCTGACAGTCCAATATAGATCCGTTACACTACTGATAACCAGAAACATCGATAGTGTAATCTAATCAATGGGCTTTAATGGTACAACCAACTCGGCATCCTAGTGGGAATCCCAGGCTCGCGGAGAATTACGGAGGGCTTGAAACAAGATTTCCTAATCCATTGGAAGGAATATCTAATAGAGAGATCTTCATGTCCAAGAATAATGTTCCTATAGTGCAAAGTGAAGTAATGGACAACATACCAGAATATGTGCCATGTACTTAAAGAAATGACTCTATTGATAGAGAGGATGTGTAACAATAGGAAATCATGATAAAACTCCGTCGATACATCTTTGGAAATCATGATTTAGATACAAAACTATAGAATTTTGGCACATGAAATTAACATAACTTAAAATAACTTAAGATACCTAAATTATGCAATTTCTATCATGAATCAGTAAATAATCTTAAAGACAAGAAATCAAGTCAAAACTTAGATAACCAGGCTTATTTATAAGTTAAATTAACAAGTATCCCATTCTGTCTACAATTACCCTGACGGTCGAGAATGGGTGCGTCACAGTGACTATGACGGTTTATCGTGAGGCCATTATAGTAATGTAACGCTCCATCTATGGTGCGTCAGAGACAACAGAGAACTTCAAACACCACAGAAGGTGTGACGGCATATCGTAAGGCCGTTATATCATTGTGACGGTCTTACCTTGATGCGTCAGATCGTCTACTGGCAGAAAAGATATTAAAATCTAAAGTCTCAACTTACATCTTGTTTGGAAATCATTTATAAACTTCCACATGATAAAATGAAGGCTAACCTACTAGTATGCATGGGTTTTCTGTGAATTTGACAAGAAAGTTCCTTTTTAACTTAGTTAGGGTAAAGAGTATACATGTATGCATGTCCTACTAAAACATGAAATTCATGATCTATGATGCATAAAATCAATCAAAACCAGAGGGTTTTTATCCCTAACAAGACATTTTTGCCAATCATGAGATGACCTGCCACTTAACTCGGCTTTAAGCTTCTAATTTGAGTCTGAAAATCGAGCCCTAGCTCTCCTTTTCCAGTGATTTTCCAGCAACTTCCTACTGCTCTATCTCTCCAACCTCTTGTTCTAAAGATGTGAAATTTTGAGGGTAATAAGATGAAACTAAGGTGATCAAAAAGTTCTAAAGGATTGAATTCTAATTATCTCGTTTAGATATCCTAATCTCTTGATCTTTAGGGGTCCTTTGCTATAATCCTAGGTTACTATGGTCGAACCAGCAACTTTAGAAGTTTCAATCTCCTTGGTTGCTTGATCTCCTAGCACAAAATTTGGAGAACTATTAGTCTAAGTATACTAAACAAAAGTTTCTAAAGAACTTACCCGAAATTATGACTCCTTACCTTGATTCCTCACGAGCCAAAAGTAAGGGTCGCTCAGTTCAGAACTAGGTCCTATTTATAGGGTTTTAGCTAGGGTTTGAAGATTAGATTGATTCTAGAGTCCTTAATTTACCAAAACCTAATATCTAAGAGTCCTTAGTAATGTTATAAACTCTCCCAACTCGATCTCTTGCAGATAGGATCCCAAAGTTCTAATCTTTTTGCTCGTTCTTTCATTCACGGAACTATCAGGGTATAACGCATCAGTCTAGGTGCGTTGTATGCGGCGGTCGTACGATAGACCGTTACATCCAACGTGTGCAGAATTTCAAATTAATAAAACTCTTTTATTCATTTATCCAATATAATTATCTATAAAAATAGTATTTATCTTCAAAATACGTGAATAGGCTAAATAACCTTCTAGAATATGGGCTAAACTTAAAAGGCTTGGTCCTTAAACCTTCTGGACTTTATTTAAATAGTCTAGGTTAATTATTTAACACAATTGGGCCTTATAATGACTTATTAATCCAATAATCCATTTATTAATCTATTTAGCCCTTATAAATTCTTAATAAATTCCAGAAAATTCTATAATTAATCTAGAAATTATTACATAAATTCCGGGGCACTACAGAAAGGTCTACAGAGAGAAAAGAAAATCAAGAGGGGGAGTGAGGACTGAAGCCTCAAAAGTAGTGGGAGAACGGACAGATGCCCAGAGCAGTTGACGTGGAAGAAGTCGGGTCGGACCCGGGATCAGGAGGAATCAAGAGAAGAAATTGGTAAATCGAGAGAGGAGGGTTCAGAGGGTCCGGAGGTAAAGGGGAAGAATCGTTATGGGAAGAAGAGTCCAGAGGTTTCAGAGGAAGAAAGTGTCGAGGGACGTGATGCCCTAGGAAAAGGTATGGGAAAAGATAATTTAAAAGGAGGAAATGAACAAATGATGCGATGTCCTAGAAGAGTAGGAGGATAAATCAGAGGAAAGGGATGATGGCCGGGGGTTCAGGAGGAATACAGTGAAAAGGGACGCGATACCCAATAAAGAGTGAAAAATTCGGAGGTTCCGGAAGGAGAGAATAGGAGGGGGTGTGATGTCCAGGAAGGATCAAGGAATGGAATAAGAGATCCGGAGGTTCCAGAGGGATATGATATAGAGGGGGGCAATGCCCCAGGAGTGAAGGTAGAAAGTCCAAAAATTCTGGAAGAGGAAGATACCATGGGACGCGATGCTTGAGGAAAAGACATGGAGAATCCAGAAATTCTGGGGAGGAAGGTACATCAACAGCAAAAGAATCCGGAGGTTCCGAAAGACGGGGGAGATGGGGGTTAAGAGATGGAGAATCCAAAAATTCTGAAGAGAAAGGTGGATTCGGAGAAGGATCCAGAGGTTCCGGAAGATAGGGGAGACGTGGGTTCGGAAACCCAGGAAAGAAGGATAAATGTAAATGCATGCAATGCAATGAATGCATGGAATGCATGGGATGCAGGGGGAGGGCCCATAAGGAGAAGTTAATGGCGACTGGTAGTGTGAATGGAATAGAACAAAGGGTAAGTGGATTGGTGGAAGGCCCTTCATTAAAAGAATGTCTGCCCCTCCATGGTAGATGACGTGCCCGGCCAAACGGCTCAAAGGTTGGAAATAGTGCTCATAAGCTCTCATTGGGAGTAGAATGTTTTATGGTAATGCGGGAGGAGAACCCATTCTCTTGATTAGGAAGTTGCATAGTGACAGAACAAGGGATAATGATGGGTTTGAAAGAATGTCGACCAATGAGAAATGTGACTTTGATAATGCCATTGGGCTGACATGGCATCAACTCATAAGAATTTTCCATGGTGAGCTTTAGTGGAGACTTTTCAATGCCCGGCACAAGAATACGGATCGGCATCTCGCAAATAAAGTATTGACTTCCGAATAGCATAGCCACGTCCAAATCCTTCTTGCCCAGCTCTTGGACATCCTTGGCACATATACTTGTAGAGACACACCTACTCCGAATGGTAGAAGAAAGTGGAGTGGAAGTAGTTGGCTTAGCAAACAATGGGGGCTTGATGGAAGGAGTTAAAGGAAGGGTAGGTAAAAGTGGAGGTTCAAACACAACGAGCTTCTCCCCTTGCTCGGAAGCAGACGGGGTTTGCTCGAGTGCAAAAAGGGTTAGACCCTGCTCGGGATTAGCCACAGGTTTAGGTGAAGGGTTAGGAATAATTGGCTTTGGGATTTCATGGATAACGAAGAGCCGAGGGGGCGGCAATGGAAGACAAATTGGTTTGGAAGGCAAAGCGGCAAGCTCTGAGGACTTAAGGGAAGGCTCGTGGGAGGCCGATGGTGCGGAAGTAGTTGGAGGGTTAATTGGTTGACTTTTAGCAGGAGGTTCGGCGGAGGCTGGTGGTAAGGTTGTTAATGGCATAGTTGAAGTGGAATCAAGGGAGGGCCCGGATGGCTTGGTGGGGTTAATGGTGTAATGGGTTTGGTTCGTAGGAAATGTCGAATTTTGGCGGTGCGAGAGGTTTCAAGGGTAGGAGAAGGGTCATGATGCGCCAATGTGGGTGATTGAAGTATCGACCCATTATTTTAACACCAATTCGTTTCATAAATAGGGTTTGGGATGGTAGCATCATCCTAAGCATGGGGTTCTTCTTGTGGCAATGGAGGGAGAGGAAAACGGAGAAAACTCGGAGTGGGTACCTCTTGAAAAACTTCATCTTGTGTCGTCTCCAATTCTTCATAATCTGGCTCGTGTTCTACATAATTGGGTTCAAGTGGACGCCGTGGTGGAGGTGTAATAATGGGTGTAGGAGCATAATGTTGTGGAGGATTTTGCAGATGTGAATGTGTATGTGGAGACGGAGGGCCATATGAATGAGTGGGATATATGGGTGGAGGGCGGACGACATCCACTTGATCATCAAAGCATGATAGAACATCTTGCTCACTTATGTTGATGTCATTCATGCCTCTATTATCCTTCCAATCTTTCTCTATCTTGGTGATGTTGTTTATAAAAACATGAAGAGGATTGATTTGAGAAGGAGGAGGAGGCGGCCGCGGGCTTATAGCCCTCTTTAGTTGTTCCTCCATCTTATGGATCTTATCAAGAAGAGCTTGTTGGAGGGGAGTGACTTGAATAATGGAGGGTTGGCATGGTGACCTTGGAGGGGCGGCTTAATGTAAAGGCCGTGGAGGGTGGAGAGGTTGACCCACAAAAGGACCTGCACGGGCCGGGTTATGAGAAACATAAGGGCCGTGGGGCCGTGAAGGGTGAGGATGGTTGGAAGGAGGCGGGTGATGAATGGAAGTGGGAGGCCGGTGATGGGTCACCCGAGAGCGAGGATGAGTTGAAGAAGGTGGGTGATGGGCCACCCGTGAGGGAGGATGAATAGAAGAAGGCGTGTGAAAAGAAGGAGGCGGGTGATGGGCCACCCATGATGGAGGATGAGATACAGAAGCTATACCCTCAACAATGGCCTTAAGGGCCTGGGCTTGTTTAGGGGTGAGATGATCTAATGCATGCAAAATTTGGGAGACCTTCTCATCATGTGGAGAAGATGGTTCCGGGGGAATAGTACGTAGCTCACGATTGATGTAAGGGACCACAAGATTAGAAATTGTGCATGGTGCGGGCAAGACCATGAGAGTAAGGACGTGGTCCCTTAGAGAAATTATGGTGAGAATTATGAAATTGATGATTATAAGATGTGCTAGGTTGGTCATCCTCATAAGTATATAAATGATTAGACATGTTAATTTTGTTATCAAGGTGAAACATCATGCAAATCAAAACAATTTGCAAAGATATCAAACAAGTTGGACATTTATGATTGATTTTTTTATAGTTGGACCTTGGTGAATTAAATGAATTTTGACAAGGTTTATGTAGTTCACTCAAGGTAGGAACCTAGTTTCAATATGGTTTCCTTCGGTGCCAACTAGGTTGATGCTCTCACCACGTATAGGCCAATTAACTCAGGGAACTTCAAAGGTACAACCAGCGTAGCTTCCGTGAGGGAATCTACGGGTGCGAGGACATACGAAGGTCTTGGAAAAGAAGATTCCGGTCTAATGAGACGGAGTGCTCAATTGGAGGGTCGTTCCTTCATCAAGAGGGGGTGAATATCTCCTAAAAGTGTATGGGGAGAGGAGGTCTCCCAAACCAAATGCCCTAGTATGCAATACTAATGCAAAAGAAGGGGGAAAAGCATGTATGAATAGAAATATGTAAGACTAATGCAAAACAGGTCATAGAAAAGGGGTATGCTGTGAAAACACAGAGAATTGGCGTCTGTGATAGTGAGCGCCAATTTTTAAATTGGCGGCCACTGCCGTGGACGCTCTTTTTTTTATACAAAAACAAGAACACGTCCACCACACCAGACACGGTTATATATATATATATATATATATATATATATAGTAAACGACCAAAAAGTTAGAAAAATGAGGAAAAACCAATGGAAAACATGAAAACACTCACAAACTCACAACATAACTCATGGCAATCAATAACAATATGAAATAAAGCATGGCATGCTCAATTTTTTTTAAAAAAAGATAAGAAAAATGGAGTTTCCAAAATCTAACAAATTAACAATCACATAGGGAGGGGGTTGTGCACGCGGTGCACAAGGGGTAAAAATAGCAAAAAAAATGGAGTGCTACGTGGAGCACAAAGGGGGATGCACCGGGGGTGCAAAATGAGATGGCACACGTGGGTGTCGAGTGGAGAAGGTTAATCAAAGAAAAATAAAAAGTGCTCCCACCGTGATCGTCAATTTGTAGATTATGGAAATTAATCCAGTTAAGAGAATGTATTAATAATAAGATGAAAATAAGGGGAAAGAGGGAGAAAGGGAGTATGCGTGGATGCTAATAGGGACTGTGATCGTCGTAGGGGTTACCTCAAAAGATATGAACAATAAACAACAAGGAGGGATCGCGAATGAATACCTTGAAATGCGAGGGAGATTATGAGGTCCACCTTCTCTTCCAATCGGCTGGCCGATGAAGAGCGTTTTTCCTTTATTGATTACCCTTGCAAAAATAACAAACAACAACCAACAAAAGAAGAGATTGATTAGAATACAAAGGTGTGTAGCATCAAATTCTTAATGTAAAGTAAACATGAAAGCATGGTCATGAATAGACATTGTTGGTGTTTTGGCTTTAAACCCCTATGCAAAATGGTAGGAAAAAAATATGATGAATGAAGAAAGGAGGAAGGGTGCAAGTGTTGCACAATTGGGAGATGCGCTAGAGTGCACAAGAGGGGGATCTCAATGTTGAGATAAAAGAATAAATAGAAGATGGAGAAGCATGATGCATGAACTAAATAAAATGCATGAGAAGAAATAAAAGACATAAAAGGGATTAAGAAAGGCTTATTGATTGTTTCTCCAATTGGCTTCAAGGGATGAAGATCTCTAAGGATGTAGCTTTGAAGTTCATGGGAGTCCTCTCCTTGAGCCTCCAATCCAACAACACCTCCCCTTGATCAATTGTTGAAGCCTTAAACACAAGGGAGACAGGGGTCCAATTTATAGAGCAGAAATTTAGAGTTTAATTCAAGGGAAATTAGGAAAACTAATTTTAATGGGATTTGGAAGAGAATATTCATTGGCCAAGTGTCCTCCCACCCTTAGAAACTCTTAGAACCCTTTCCCAAGTGGAAAAGAAGGCCATCACGAAGAAGGAAGGAGGTTCTGTAAGAATTGACGTCTGAGCCATTTTTAGAAAGATTAGAAATTTCCAAAATTCGAAGGAAAAACGCATCCACCATGGTTGACGCATATGAAGAATTTTATGAATTATGGTCGGAATTAAAAATGACAAGAAAGGCAAGAAAAAATGTGTCTTGGGTACTGGACGCGCCTTAAAATAGGCGACATCCAGGATAGACACCGTTTCTTAAAAATTTTAGAAATTCAAATAATACCAAAAATCAGAAAAGGAAATCGCGTCCGTCGAGACAGATGCGAATTTGGAAAAAGGCCAGAATAGGAAAGAGAATAAGAATAGGTGTCCATGGTGGAGGACGCATCTTCAAATAGGCGTCTAGATGGCTGACGCGATTTAAGAAATTAGCGCCTTTTCGAAAAGGCGTTAAATTAAAAGAAATAAAATAATACGCGTCCACCATTCCAGACATGTTCAAGAATGGGCGACTTTCCAAACAGACGTTAATTCATGAAATAATTCAGGCAAAAAATAGTAGAAAATGAATACGCATCCACCATGGTGGACACTAATTTGAGAAGGGGTCGACCTGTCCCGGTGGTGCATCGACTCAAAAGAATTGGCGTCCGTGTGGACGGGCGTTGATTCTTTAGGAAGCAAATTGGCATCCACTGGTCTGACGCTAATTCAGAATAGCCCTAGAAAGTTGGAGAAAAACCCAGGAAAATCAGGAAAGATAGGAAAAAATGGGGGAAAGCTATTTTGGTAGGTTTTCTCAAGTTCTAAGCCCAAGATCAATAGTAAAAGTCCATGGCATGCTTAAGTTTAGTTAAATCATAGTTTCATTTCTCTTGCTATTCCGTTTGCGAAGTTATTTTTGAGTTTACTATCTGCATCAAAATAGCAACCAAGTAATGGTCGCCTATTAATGAACGACCGCGCAGAAGGTCACAAATGCTTAATTTGTGACAGTCTTCTGGTCGCCCATTAATGAGCGACCCTACTCATGCCGCTATTTACTAAGAACAGAATTAATAATTACCCAAGTTTTGAATTTAATATCTATGAAACCTTGGGTTAAAATTTTTGCATGAGCATGTTTCTAGATTCTTGATATTTTTCTCTGTCTATCCATGTCTTCAGTTTCCTAAAATTTCATGTAAACATCAAAATGTCACTATTCATGCTAGTTAGAAAGAAATGAATTGTTATATGCCTGAGAACGTACCTGCCCGATGTGTTTTAAGTTGTAACAGCAAAAGAATGGGCAACTGAGCATGCAGTCATTAATTAATTAATGAACGCCCCTGTAAGGAGGCGTTCTTTTGTAAGAAATTTAGAAAAATAGAAAATCTATGAAAATCATGAATCTGCGACACAATAAGTGGATGTTATTTAAAGATTGGGTGCCGTTGTGAACAGTCGCCAATTAAAAATTAAATTATGTTGATTTCTGTAAAATTACAAAAATTAGCCCTCGTTCACAGAGTCGCTAATTCTTAGTATTTTAAATTAGATTTCTGTAATTATAAGAATGAGCGACCTTTCAGAGAGCCGCTATTTCTGGATATAGCGATGTCTGAATGGACGCCAATTCCTCTCTCTCAGTTTTCATTGGTTTTCTAGCCCATATCGTGGGTTTACTTGACACTCTCATCTTACATCCGGAGATGGAGTCCCTGTTTTGTTTTTATCGATTACACAATCAATTCTTGGTGATGATTGGACCCTCCATGGGATATTCCTTCCTTCGGACTGGTACTTTCTTCATTGAGACCTCCGTAAGTCTATGCTAGCCTTGGATTCCCTCAAGGTAGCCGAGCAGGTTGCACCCTAAAAACCCTGGAACCCTTACTTGTCACGTCACTCTGAAGAAACGTGATACCTTAGCCCTCTTAGAGCGTTGTTTCTGGCCTCTTTGAGAAGTAAGTTATCTGTCTGGAAACTGTGACAATGCCTTGGGTGCCAAAAGGAATTGGCAACCTAGATAGTGGCACATATTACTGATTTAGCGACCTTAAAGTGGACCCTATTTCTTCATGCCTATACTATTCATAGGAATTAGCGACCATGCAGTGGGTGCTATTTCTATAATTGATGGCGACTGATTGGACCCCAATTACCTAGTTTCACGATATGTCTTGATTTTTCATGTGTTTTTTTCGGTATGTCATACTTGTTCAAGTTCTGTCCTTGAACTCCTAATTTCGTGAAATCTACCTTATCATCCTACAATGGCTTATTCCTTTGAAACTCAATATTGGCTATAACCTATAGTGGATGTCTAAAAATATACATGACTCAATGCATGTGCATATAGGGCCCGATCTGGTCTTGGGAGGAGCACCCGAAAGTACTTGTGTCTATGGGAGTTGATTGATCACGGTGTGGCATTACACTGAAGTGCATGACTTTCTAGATTTTGACATTCCATGACTCGTGCTTGACTTGACTTGACGTGCATGGCCCGGAATGGGTGTTTACTTATTTGATATTATAATAGCCAATTCACATGACTTGACTTGATACTAACATGCTTGACAATCTTGATATATTGCACATGAACACTTTGAAATCTTGGTAGTTCATCTATATTATTTCTTGATACTCTACTCTCATCTTTATCTTGCGTACATGCATCGTTATACTTGCATAGTTCATGTAACATGTAATTTA
The DNA here is from genome assembly GCA_022559845.1 of Amorphophallus konjac. Taxonomy (NCBI): domain Eukaryota; kingdom Viridiplantae; phylum Streptophyta; class Magnoliopsida; order Alismatales; family Araceae; genus Amorphophallus; species Amorphophallus konjac. The sequence continues at coordinate 230,252,707 of CM040127.1, forward strand.
CTTAAAGTAAACTTGATCTTGAGATATAATTCGTACTGAGCGTTTGCTCACCCTAGTTTTTCCATTATTTTTCAGATAATTCCGATGACGAGGATCATTCGGATGGGAATGAACATGAATGAAGAGTATAGAGCCACCCGATCATTGAAGCGTCTATCTAGTCGTGTCTTTTCCTATTTCTTTAGACAATTATTATATTTTTCCTCTTTATTAGGTCTAGTCATCAATAGATTATTAGTATGAGTCAATGGATTATGTAATGGTTATACTTTTGGATATCGAAGGTATTAATGGAATGAGGATTTGGTTTGTTATCTTTCTTTTGCGCACTCTATCTCTAAGGTCGAATTCCTTATGCTCTGATTGACATGATCAATATAAACACGTCACGCGTATCGGGTTCCTTCCGCGCTCGGGGCGTGACACAAACTCATAGAGTCCACTTCGTAGTGATGTACTCTTCTTTCCATAGGGTATGGAGACCCACAAAGTTTCTAAAAGATAAAGAACGATGCTTGGCAGAATCTTGATCAAAATCCTTTCTTCCATAATCATGAGAGCTAGGACTCTTTCTTTAGATGGGTTATCTGAGTTAATCGATGAATAAAAAAAGAAAACAATAGAAGTGGAGATTAATCTTGACCCATGTGTTGGTTTATATTGGTTCCTTTGGAAATGAGATGTGATGTCAACAATAGAAATATGAATAAGCAATGTGCAATATGCAATCAACCTATGAACATGTGCAGCATGAACCTAGGCAATCACCATGGAATCTAAGCATGGGCATGCCATCTCTATGAGAACTAAGCAAAGGAAAAGAAAAAACACACGCCGGGGCGTGGAGCAAGGGAATAAAAGAAAACACACACCGTGGCTGTGGAACAAGCAAGTAAAGAAGAGATATGAGGAAAGAGAGAGGACTACTGCCCAAAGTAGAGGATTGTGATCGCCACCAAAGTATTAAACTAGCCAAAGCTAAGATAAATACCTTGGAAATAGGTGTATGCAACACCCGCCCATGGGAGAGAGAAAAACTGCACTTCTGCGAATAATAACGGTCGAAGCCTGGCGCGCCAGAGAAAGTAGTGGTCCTACGATAAACCGCCAGAAAACCTTAGCGCTCCAATTATTAACCGCCAGAGAACCGCAGAATAGCAAGCTTTGGGACTTTTGATCTCCACTTCTTCTAGCCGGCCAGAAGACTTGGGCCCCGTGCTATGGACCTGTAAAACCTGCAAAACGTGTAGTGTAGAGAACACAGAGAAACAACCCAAATTAGCCCGGTGACATGTGTAGTAACTATAAGACAAAGAAAACTAAAAACATGCAATTAGAAGGGTGGATACCTGGGAGGTTGGGTTTTCTTAACCCCTGTGGGGTGTTTTAAAAGATAGGAGGAAGTTTTAAAAATGATGCAGAAGATCGAAGAACGTGAGAGAGAAAGAGGGAAGATGCTTTGGATGCTGTGGGGGGAAAGAAGAACTAAAAACACAAGAAAACACAAAGACCCTTGGAACTTGATACTCCCTGGACTTAGGAGGCAGATGGACGTGGGAAGTAGTTCTCTGTTGACACCCGTTTTTTACCGATAAGTTGAGTCATTTCTCTTACTCTCATTTGTTGATGCCTCGAGTTATCCGTTACTCGTTGGGCTATTTTTCTGGCAACATCTTTGGGCCTATTTTATGGGTAGCCTCCCTCCATGGCTGGGTCTATTCAAATTTGGGGCTTAATGGGCCTTGATTTGGTTTAATCTTTCTTTTTATGAATTTCAAGCGTCCAGGGCATGCGCGGTCCGTCCCAGGCCGTTCATCCTGTGAGCGGTTGTTCTTGGGCCGTCCATATATTTCATGGATATATTTCTGATTTTTGTGAATTTCTACCGACAAGCTATCACACGGTCTGAGTGTAGCCATTCAAGCTAATTGAGCGGTATACCCTTAGCCGTGCATCCCCCAGAGTCCTACGCTCGTTAACTGTTTCGGATAATTATCTATCTATTTATATCTTTTGATTTATCACCGACGAGACATATGCGGTTGGACCTTGGACGCTCTTATGGATGAATGGTTCGCATGTAGCCATTCATCTCATAAGAGTCCAACGGCGAGATTCTCGGTCAGTTCGATGGATAATTTGTTTATGATATGCACAGCGTAGAGTGATATAGAAGGGGGGGGGGATGAATAGATCACTACCTAAAATAATCCAGCGATAAATCATAATTTCTATTTCTCAACCCTTCAAATACAGCGAAAGCAATAGCTAAGGCAGACAATAACCAAGACAGAAGAAAGAAGTGAGATCGAGAGAGCTGTTCACAGTGAAACAAAATGCCAAACAGAAGGAGAGCATGTGGACACCAAAAATTGTACACCCAGATATCCTGTTCGGCCCAGCATCAACAACGGAACCGAGTGAAGAAGCCACGGAGAGACTGGTCATCCGAATTCCCTGAACATGCACACACTACCGTGAGGCTATCTTCAGAGTCACGACAGTGAAGAGAAATCAACCACCAAGGGCCTCACAAACCACGGGCCACGGAGAAAGTCAAACGGGCCATGACTCGTGCTCACAACGGGCTCAGAACGGGCTCAGAAATGCACCCGGTATGGCCTTCAGCGGCACACCCTTGCCCTTCAACGGCACACCCTGGTGGCCTTCAGCGGCACAGTCCCTGGCCTCCAGCGGCACGCCCATTTGGCCTTCAGCAGCACGCCCATTTGGGGCTTCAGCCTTCAGCGGCACGCCCATTTGGCCCTCCTGCGGCACACTTCTTGAGCCCGCCAGTGGCACAGCATGAAGGCATTTCAACGGAACGACGTGACGCCCATGCCCTACGTATCCTTGGTGCGCAGTGAGCTGTCCGAGGTGTCAACCAGAGGTTGGGCCACGCAGGCTACTCCCCTGACATCTAGGACGGGGGAAGTCAAACCCTATCATGACCAGCCGCTTCCCGCCTCTGACTGCCGTGCTCGAGGGCTCCCGCTGCTGGGAGTATAAAACCACTCCTATTCCGGCAAACAGAGACACACACAGAGAAGAGGCATGCAGGGAGAAGTGACGAAGAGACACAAAGCCACCTACGAGAAGAAGGAGAAGAGAGAAGAGAAGGGAGAGGGCTCCGGCGTGGAGTCTTCTGACAACCACCAGGCAAAGAGAAGAGAGTAAGAGAGAGAGAGGGCTTGATGTAGCAGGGGAAGGTGGGGGAAAGAGCAGTGGACGGTCGTCCCTACCTCGATCCCCAACACCTCCTCTTCTTTTGTTCTTTGTTTTCTCCTTCTTTGTTCTTTTGTTCTTTGGTTTTATTTCTTGCCCGTAGCTTTAGCTCGGGCGTGTTTTGTAATGCATGCGAACGGCTACGGCCCTTTGCTCTCCCATGAATGAAGATCATCCCCCTCAGTGGGTTGTCTCTTTGTCTTGTTGGTTTTGAGCCACAATGCGTTTGATCATCTTTCCCTTTACTTTCCGGTGTTTATGTTCATCCCTCATGCCGACGGCTTCCTCCGGATCCGGTGTCATCTTGAACGGTTTGAGGTCACGAACCTCCTCCTGTAAAGCCCAATGCCTTCACCTGTGTCTGCCCCTTTGAACCCTTTTCCCTCCTGCCGGAAGTCCTTGTGGGTTTGATCGGTCTAACACCCCGCCCCGTTAGTAGACCAACCCTTTTGGAGCCCCGTCCAGTGCACTTGTGCTTTTCCCCAGCGGCACACCCTTCCGGTATTTTGGCCAACACACCCATAGCAGCCCCATGGTTCACTTTCACTTGGTGCCCCAGCGGCACGCCTGGTCTCGCCCTAACCCGGTACCCCCCCTTCAGACGCCCTGTGACCGTCCTTGGCTGGCACGCCTTGGCTAACCCCCAGTACACCCTGTCCAGCCTTAGAGGTTTCCCGGTTCATTGTTTTCCTCTGAGTTTTTCGAGGTTTTGTTAAGGTGTTGCCGCTCTCGGACGCCCACCTCCAATTGTCGGGTTCCGCCACTCCATGTGGGCGCGTTCCCTTTATCTCCCTTACGCTCGGGTCAAGGGGAGATGCTGCCGAATTTTCGTTAGAAATAATAACGCATTGAAGAGACAAAATAAAGCAACAAACAAATAGAATGATAACACATAAAAAGGCAAAAGGATGTAGCAAACAGGTGAAACAGTGACATATTAAAGGGCAAAGAAAACTAACGAACGAATGGAGAGTGAGGAAAGACTTGTATAAAACTGCAAAAAGCCAAAGAAAGGAAGAAAAGAAAAGCCTTAAAAATAAGTAAAGGAGAAGTGGGCCTTCATCGGCACATCTGGTCTTCCCCTTTCTCGGTACACCTCCATCCTCCTTCACCGGTACACTCCCTCCACCGTCTCCCTCCACTGTCTCCCTCACCGACTCACTCACACTCTCTCCCTCCATCTCACTCTTCCCCTTCCTCGGTACACCTCCATCCTCTCTCGCCGGTACGCTCCCCCTGTCTCTCCCTCCGTCTCACTCTTCCCCTTCCCCAGTACACCTCCATCCTCCTTCACCGGTACACTCCCTCCACCGTCTCTCTCTCCGTCTCTCACTTTCTCTCCCTCCGTCTCTTCCCCTCACCGGTACACCTCCATCCTCCTTCACCGGTACACTCCCTCCACCGTCTCCCTCACCGTCTCACTCACACTCTCTTCCTCTCACCGTCTCATTTCCCCCTCGCCGGCACACCTCTCTCCCTCTCACCGTCTCACTCTCCCTCATCTATCTCTCCGTCTCACCTCTTCTTCCACCGTTTCTCCGAAGTGGAACCCAATGTACAGACTTGGCAGGTTGATACACGAACACAACAACAAGCAATGTATAGACTTTGCGTGAAGGATTGCACAAATGCAGACAGTGAAGCATGTATATTGGAAATGGATGTTCAGACATGCCGTGAACGAATGCATGGGCCTAATATGCTTGTGACAATAATGTACAGACTTTGAGCTGGCCAATGTATAGACTTTGAGCTGTAGCAAATGGACAATGTACAGACTTTGAGCTGGCCAATGTATAGACTTTGAGCTGTAGTAAATGGACGATGTACAGACTTTGAGCTGGCCAATGTATAGACCTTGAGCTGCAGCAAATGGACAATATACAGACTTTGAGCTGGCCAATGTATAGACTTTGAGCTGCAGTAAATGGACAATGTACAGACTTTGAGCTGGCCAACGCATAGACTTTGGGTTGCAGCAAATAGACAAAGTACAGACTTTGAGCTGAAGGATGTATAGACTTTGTGTGCTGGTTGCATAGACAACGTATAGACTTTGAGCTGAAGGATGTATAGACTTTGCGTGCTGGTTGCATAGACAATGTACAGACTTTGAGCTGAAGGATGTATAGACTTTGCGTGCTGGTTGCATAGACAATGTACAGACTTTGAGCTGAAGGATGTATAGGCTTTGTATGCTGGTTGCATAGACAATGTACAGACTTCGAGCTGATGGACGTATAGACTTTGTATGCATGCAACCATCCGATGTACAGACTTGATGTTGCAGCAACCAGCCAGTGTATAGACTTTGGGCTGATCGGTGTACAAACCTTGTGTGCATGCAGCCAGCCGATGTACAGACTTTGTATTGCAGGAACCAGCCAATGTGCAGACTTTGAGCTGATGAATTCAGCCAATGTATAGACTTTGGGCTGATGAATGTATAGACTTTGTGTTGCGGTGACCAGCCAATGTCTAGACTTTGAGCTGATGAATGCAGCCAATGTATAGACTTCGGGCTGATGAATATACAGACTTTGTGTTGCAGTGACCAGCCAATGTATAGACTTTGAGGTGATGAATGCAGCCAATGTATAGACTTTGGGCTGATGAATGTACAGACTGTGTTGCGGTAACCGGCCAATGTATAGACTTTGAGTTGCAGTAAATAGACAATGTACAGACTTTGAGCCGATGAATGTACAGACTTTGTGTGCAGCAACCAGCCGATGTACAGACTTCGTGTCGTAGCGACCAGCCAATGTTTAGACTTTGGGCTGATGGACGTACATACTTTGTGTGTGCTAGCAGCCAGTGTACAGACTTTGAGTTGCAGTAAATGATAATGTACAGACTCTGCGTGTGTGCTAGCAGCCAATGCACAGACTTTGAGTTGTAGCAAATGGATAATTAGCAGACTCTAGCAGACGAGGTACAGACTTTGAGTTAGCCCGGCACGCTCCTCTCCTCCATTTGCCAGCGCTCTTTGGAATGTCTTCATTAGCATGCCACCCCCCCTTTCCTTCACCGGTACACTATCTGTGGGTTTCCCCAGCACGCTTCAAGCTACCCTCGCCGGCACGCTACCTGCTGTCCTCGCCGGCACACTCCTTCAGCCCCACTTAACCCCCCCAAACGGCTCACTCTTCATCAAAAAAAAACATGTAAAAATATATAATGATAATGATAATAATACTAACAAAAAAATCATGATAAATAAATAAACCTGAATGCATAATAAATAAACAAAAATGTGTAAAAAAATATTAATAATATAGATATATATAATGATGATAATAATAATAATAATAATAATAAGTAAAAAAAATCATCCGAAACAAATGCGTAAAGGGGAATAAACAGCACAAGATTATATGGTAAAGAAAAAATCCCAGATAAAAAATGGTAAAAAATCCACATTGCAGCCCTGTCTCTCTCCGTGACTCGACATAGAAGGAACAATAATGCCGCCCTCTCATGCCGGGCCCGAGTCTTGGGAATTATCCCGACATGGCAAGGCTCCGACCTAGTCTTGGGCCGACATTCCAGCCAGACTGGACCAGTTTCTCAAGCCGGACCCCTTTCGAGTCATCATTAAAATTGTCGAATGCTCGGCAGACATTTGAACGGATTCATCTCGGCTTCCACCGCGTTTCTATCACAGACTTTTGTCCAAACATGAAAAGGGTCTATGAGCGACCGATATGACCCGTGGCCCGAAACCCAATGTGCATCCTGATGCGATTTATTCATGTTTCTATCTTGCGCAGTTAGTATTAGTCCTTTCGGCCGCAGGGCCCCTAATTTTGGCAATTAATCAAGGGTGTTCCCTCATACGGGGGATGTAAATGACGTCGTGACCTTTACGGCACGACGGGATTTGGTCCCGACACGAACCACACAATCATCTGACCGAGTCAGATCGAGCGCACCATGGGCTCTTCGGAGCCCAAATAAATTGTCACTTCAGTGACTGGCACGCCCACGCACTCAATAGATGAACTACCTGAATAAGCGAATTTTAGTGCGTCCACAAGTCTGGCGCGCCCGGTGGGACCAATCCACCCTTCATCTCTTTGCCAGAACTAGGGGCCCTGCGGCCCCCTTCTTGTAATATTAATTGCGCTACTTTCTTAAATGCAGGAGAATCATATCATGGTGCCGACAATGGCAATCACTTGCGGCCCTCAGGTCGTCAGGAACCATGTTCGGGGCGGCTACCTGGCGGTCCCCCTCAACTTCGGGAGTTTCCCTCCCACCGTGGGCTTCCCCAACTTCTTGGGGGTGGCCTTTGTCAACATCCTCAACGCGAAAGCACCTGACGAGCCCCAGACCAACGCTCCCGCTCCGGGGGCCACTGAACCTGTTATCGGCCAAGCTGTGGCAAAGAACAACAACGGCGTCCCGACAACGACGCTGAGCTGCAATGTGCACCATGTGCACCAAACCGCCGGCCCGTCCCACCAAGGGTCGGCATCTCACCGGAGGAGGCTCCGGAGGAATAATACTAGCGTCGTCTCGGGGCGCTGCATGTCCAACTCCGAGAAATCTATGACCGTCGGGACCCTTTGAGTTCACCTGGATGGGCAAAGGTCCCAGGTGACACCGGACCGTGTCGTCCCGGCTATCCCAGTCCGGAACTCTTTCCAGGGGCTGGAGAAGCTGAAGGAGAAGGCGACGCCCGCAGTTCTTGCTGCATCACCAAAGACTACACCGGCTCATAGGCCGGCCAAGTTAAAGCAAATCTGGGTCCCCAAGGAGGCCCGGCCCACTGCACCTGCCGAGGCAGGGCCTAGCACTTTCCGCCCGAGGAGGGCCCGAAGAGATGAGAGGGTCGAAGTGACGACCCTGACTCACCAACCAGCACTTGCCATGCCGACGCGGCCCGAGGGCGCCCGCCGCCAGCGTCGCAGACACCGACACCAGGCTGCCCGCCCGGCACTCAGGGCCTACTCTCCTCCTGCCACTGCCATCGGCACACAACCGCAGGCTGCTCTCCGCGACCAGGAGTGGGTAGGGATCGAGCAGGCCATGAGAAACTACCTCCGGGGCCCAGGTAGCACTCCCTTGGGTTGCCAGAGACTGCTGGGGGCAGTAGCCGCCGCTTTCCAGGAAGAAGGAGCCCGACCAGCACCCAGTGTAGAGTCGAGGAATCGCTCGGAGGAACCGCGCCAGTCCCCTGTCTGGGAGGAAGTGCCGTTCCGACGATCGATCTTCGACAGGCTGGTGTTCCTGGGAGGATCATCCAGGAGAGCGACGAAGAGAAGCAGGAGCTGGAGAATCTTCACCTGCAATGTGGCAGGGGTTCGCGGTCGGTATGGGGCCTTACCTACCGACCCTGAAGAAATGGCCAGACTCGCCGCCAGGCCGGGGCCTCTCACTAGAAGGGGAAGAGCGGCAGGCAGCGCGGCACAGACAGGCGCCTAAGGGAACTTCCTTGAGGAACCCCTTGCGGTCCTGACGGCCAATGTGGTCACCACTGGGGGCACGGGCAGTGGACCCTCCACATCGTCCGAGGATGCCCCGGTCGAAGAGACAGGGGGCATGCCCAATCCCCCCACTGCCGACCCGGCAATGTTGCTCATGATACAACGATTCCAGCAAGAAATTAAGTCACTAAAGAAGCAACTGAATGAGCGTAACACACAACCCTCGATGTCCTGGTAGATCGAGGTTCTACCCGAAGCCCCCAAGGACAGTGGGCAATCTTCAGAAGCAGCTCTACAAGCTGCAACTGATGTGACACACCCTTGGACCAAAGTGAACAAGCACAATTTGCAATCAAACGGACCGATATTGGTGACCGCTCACCCGATGCTCACCAAGACCCGGGGTAACTTGGCAATGCCAAGTGGAGGTTGTGTGGGCTGGGCCCTTGCTGGTAGAGGGCCAGCAAGGCCAAGATTTGTTTCCCCAAGGGTATGGCTGCCCAATTCAAGGGAGCCGACGAGGTGCCAAGGCACAGGTTACACTCCTCACCCCACGGTGATCTCTTGAAGCAAGGAGTTCAAGGATCGGGCTCTCACTCTCACGGTCAGCGGAGTTTATGAACTAATATTGGAAAGAACAAGCACAAAATGGATCTAGGTTAGAGCACTTACTCGACCGGTTTGAAGAAACCGGTCCCGCTTGGAGACGAGGGCGAGCGGGGAGGCAAGTGTATCCCCACACGCCGCGTCGGGGTAGCTTGACCTGCTCAAATGATTACAATACTACACCTCTCGTAGGAGGGGGACCTTGGGGTGGGGGTTAATTGATATTACAACTAAAACTACCTCCACACAAGGAGGGGCCTTCAGCCGGCCAAGCGGGGAGGGGAACTTGGACTAAAAGTAATGAAAAGATGGCGAAGCCGAATCTGCTTGCTCTCTGCGATAGGAGACAGGTAGACAGAGTTGAAGCCGCAGAACTTGATCAGGAATTTTGCTGAAGACGAGACTAGTGGGGAACTCTTCGTAACCAGAAATGGAATGCCTCGGAATTTTGTTGATTTCTTCTGGCGCCGATGCTGGTCTGGGTGGAGGCTCAAACAGGGTGGTATATTCTCGACTGACAGCTTCAGGTTTCCAACAGCAGGAAGAAGAACATGCCCCGACAGCTCCCGAACTCAGAATCAAGAACTGCCAGAGTTGTTGAAACCGTGGACAAGTCCTCTTCGCATCAGGACTGGCGGGGAAGCCAAACGATGCCGGAGAAGATCAGTGGACTCTGAACAATGGTGATAGGTCGGTGCAGACTATGGGAAGCAGAACCGCGTACCCGAGGGAGAAAACTGATAACTCTGGCCCATGGACGTCGATCAAAGTTCCGCTTCTTGATTCTGAAATTAGATAGGACGAGAAACAACTTTACAGAAGAACTCTTGGCCTGATTCTTTCGAGGTTCGTCGTGGTAAAGCTTCTACTCCGGTTCAGGTGCTCAGCTGGGGCAGCTCTGCGCAGTTGTGGGAGAACGGATCGCCTGGGTAGCACGGAGCTTGGATAGAGATGAAACCACCGCCGTTGCGAAGAAGACCGGTAGATGCTTCTGTGGATACCTCTTGTGCCTTCAGATTCGCTGGGATGTGGTCGGGGTTGCCTCTGCAAACTGCTACTCTTCTGCTGCCTGCGAACTGAGAACTGGAGGTTGAAGATGATGGGGGGGAATGGGGTATATGGGAGGGGAAATGGAGGTGGATGAGTGTGGGGAGAACCCTGGCTATGAGGGGGTCTAGGAGGGGGTGTTCCAAGGTGTGGGAGGGAAGAATAGGGTCTGGAAGGGGGTCTAACAGGTGGTGGGAGGAGGAGCTACGAATTTGGGCTTGGAGGGAGAAGGGGGAAGGTGAGGGGGGCACAAGTGGGTGGAGGGAATGTGAGTTTGAACTTCCTTTAATGTGCGGAGATCAATGGTGGTCTTGGGGATGGGAAGAGGTGCCTTGGGAAGGTGGAGGGCTGCTTGGGGAAGGGGATGGGTAGTTGGGGGTTGGAGGGTGGGGTGTGGATTGGTGGAGGGTCTATTGGGACTAGGGGGAAGTAATGATGGCTTGTGGGAAGTTGTAGAGGAGTTAATGGAGGTAGGTGGGAGGGTGGAGGTGGTTGCGAGGGGAGGGGAGAGAAAATTTTCAAAATTGGGTGTGGAGGAGAGAGAAAGGGGAGTGAAAGAGAGAAATTAAGAGAGGGATGGGTGGGGAATCTCTCCCCTAGGGTCTCTCACCCAAATAATGGAATCTCTCCACTAGATAAGAAGTTTGAACTCTCAAAATGGCAAGTTTTTCATTCATTGATTCATTAGTTCAAATGGAGGAAATGGGGTCCTATATATAGGCAACCTACATTTCTACAAAAGTCCCTGACTCTTACTACAATGACCAAAGACCAACGGGGTAGGGGCGCCCCTGGGCCTAGCCCAAAGAATTGGGCCCAATAACCATTCTAAACAATCTAATGACACTTAAACTAGGTAGATGACTCATTAACCTAGGTACATGACTCAAATAAAAGGGAAAATACATCAAATGACTCAAATAAAAATTACATAGGACTCAAAATTAAATAACTAGATCATGCCGGATGCAACCGGGGCGAGGAGACGAGCTGTGAACGTGGGCATGGGAGGTGATGTCCCCATCATACTCTCGGGGTGCAGAGAACTCGACTCCGTCGAGTAAGTGTCCTTCCCACCTCGGAGGGTGTAGAAGTGGTACTGCCCACAAGTCTTCCGAACGAGACCGATCCATCCACCTGCCGAGATAGCGCTCGTATACCTTGCTCCTGGTGGTAGTGACCTGTTCATCCAATATTCGTTCAATGCGCTCACGCTGGACTCTCTTGGCTGGTGGTCTCTCCTCACGGGTGGGTGCTCTCTCAACGGAGGGAATAGGCTCAATATCCTCACTGGGTACCACCGTGGGTCCCTTATATGGCACTAGGTCGGTTACATTGAATGTGGGACTCACTCCATACTCCTCGAGGAGATCTAACTCACAGTCATTAGCGCCAATGCGCCCCAGGACCTGGAAGGGACCAGCCCCACGTAGCCTCAATTTGGAGATGACTCTTGGGGAGAGCCTCTCCTTCCTCACCATCACAAAGTCACCCACGTGGAATTTTTGGTGACGCCGAAGGGAGTCAACCTGCCTCTTATAGATCTCATTTTCCTTGCTTATGTGCTTGCAAAGGCTTTCATGTAATTTTGTGAATGTTGACATTCTAGGGGTGATGGGTGGACCTGGGCAACCAAAAGTAGACCAATCATGCTTTGACGCCAAGAAGACTTTGATGGAATGGGGAGGACCGGGGCATCCATAGGTGATCCGGTCATGCATGGGGGTGACAAATGCTGGGGGACCCAGACATCCATGAATACTCCTATCATGCCTACGACTCTTGATGAGTGAAGGTGGACCACTACATCCGAATTTGGACCACTCATGTTTTCTACTTGACATGTGGGTGATATGAATGAATAGACCCAACATAGTGTTCATGCCAAGGGGTGTGGAAAGCCTAGACAAATGCATACTTTTCCCAAAAGTGACTTCCATGTGTATAGGTGTGGGACAACCTTTGAACTCCCATTGGAAAGGATCGAATGGATCTAAGAAGGTGGTCATCATGGGGTGGGGCACAACCTTATTACCTAGGGATATGTGGTCCAAGGTCATGGCTCTCAAGGTATAACCCGGGTCTAGGATGGGGTGGATTGGGTCAAAGATGGTGGGTTGGGATAGGGAAAGGTGGGTGGCGGATAAGGTGGTTGGGTCCCATGGTTTCTTTGACCCCCATTGGAAGGGATCAAAGGGATCATAAAAAGGGTTATCAAGGGGGAGGGGCCCTATGTCCTCAAGATCATCAAGTGGTGGTGGGTCATCCTCCTCTAATGAGATAATTGGGCCAAAGTTCTTTGTGAGTGGGTCGGCCATGAGGGGAGGGCTTGACTTTCCACCGATATAAGAAGCTCCAAATTGAGGAGAAGGTTGGGCTCATTGGGTGTGGGGAGGAATAGAAGGAGGTCGCTAGTGTAGCAACCAATCGTGCAAGCCGAGGTGATAGACCCGACACAAAGGTGTAGGAGGTCAAGGCTCCTAGATTGGTGAGCCATGGGGGTCAACAAGCTGGTCAACTCATATTGCCAAGCTAAGATCTTGAGAAGGTCCTTTAAGGTTTCCACTTGGTAGGATGTTTGGACTATGGTGTGATAGGAGGAGATGTGCACTATGGGAAGGTTTTCCTTTATGGGAAGGCAATCGTGGGCCGGGATCTCTCTTATTGGGCTCTTCTTTAGCCAACTAATAACGGACTCTTCCAAGATGAATTCGGCCTTATCTAGAGGGGGTGGTGGAGGGTGAAGATCCTCGTGCGAGACTTCCTCTTCAATTGGGACATGGGTGCTCTCCATGGAGGGGATAGGTTCCCGAGAGGTATTTGTCTTCATGTGGTAAAGTGGGTGGACTACTTCTTCCAAAGCTAATGGAGTGGGAAGGTTCTTTGATGGTGGGGTGATGATGGCCAGAGTATGGTGCACCCGGGGTGGTGAACAAGGGCGGGATTCCCGCGGGTGGGAGAATACAAGGTTGTTGAATTTAAAGGTTCCCGAAAGGTGTGGCGGATGCACTAGGCAAGTCCGACGTGTTGGGTCGATGTCGGCATTCCTTTCATCTAACCATTTCTTACCTAGGATTATACATGGACCCGCCAATGTTCCCTTTTGACACCAAGCCCCATCCAAATACTTAGTCTTCCCGAACCATTTATGGAATTCAATAAAGACTTGGTCTCCATAGTGCACAATTTGTCCGGTCCTACAAAGAGAGGTAATGATATCAGGGGACACCCAATTTCAGATTCTAGGTCAATGAAATCAATTTCTACGGGCTCTCCATTAGGTAAGCATGCATGGGATATAATTGGGAGAGGGGCCATGTGACCCAAGACTCAACGTTAACAATGATGGGTTTGACAATGCACGGTTCGGACAAGAATGCAAGCATGCCCTAGGACTTGACTTGTAGAGACAAGTCAATGACTTGCTCTAATACCACTTGATGTGACACACCCTTGGACCAAAATGAACAAGCACAATTTACAATCAAACGGACCGATGTTGTTGACTGCTCACCCGATGCTCATCAAGACCCGGGGTAACTTGGCAATGCCAAGTGGAGGTTGTGTGGGCTGGGCCCTTGCTGGTAGAGGGCCAGCAAGACCAAGATTTGTTTCCCCAAGGGTATGGCTGCCCAATTCAAGGGAGCCGACGAGGTGCCAAGGCACGGGTTACACTCCTCACCCCACGGTGATCTCTTGAAGCAAGGAGTTCAAGGATCGGGCTCTCACTCTCACGGCCAGCGGAGTTTATGAACTAATATTGGAAAGAACAAGCACAAAATGGATCTAGGTTAGAGCACTTACTCAACTGGTTTGAAGAAACCGGTCCCGCTTGGAGACGAGGGCGAGCGGGGAGGCGAGTGTATCCCCACACGCCGCGTCGGGATAGCTTGACCTGCTCAAATGATTACAATACTACACCTCTCGCAGGAGGGGGACCTTGGGGTGGGGGTTAATTGATGTTACAACTAAAACTACCTCCACACAGGGAGGGGCCTTCAGCCGGCCAAGCGGGGAGGGGAACTTGGACTAAAAGTAATGAAAATATGGTGAAGCCGAATCTGCCTGCTATCTACGATAGGAGATGGGTAGACAGAGTTGAAGCCGCAGAACTTGATTGGGAATTTTTCTGAAGACGGGACCAGTGGGGAACTCTTCGTAACTGGAAATGGAATGCCTCAGAATTTTGTTGATTTCTTCTGGCACCGATGCTGGTCTGGGTGGAGGCTCAAACAAGGTGGCAGATTCTCGGACTGACAGCTTCAGGTTTCTAACAGCTGGAAGAAGAAGATGCCCCGATAGCTCCCGGACTCAGAATCAAGAACCGCCAGAGTTGTTGGAACCGTGGACAAGTCCTCTTCGCAGAAGAACTAGTAGGGAAGCCGAACGATGCCGGAGAAGACCAGTGGACTCTGAACAATGGTGACAGGTCGGTGCAGACTGTGGGAAGCAGAACCGCGTACCCGAGGGAGAAAACTGATAACTCTGGCTCACGGACGTCGATCAAAGTTCCGCTTCTTGATTCTAAAATTAGACAAAACGAGGAACAACTTTATAGAATAACTCTTGGCCTGATTCTTCCAAGGTTCGTCGTGGTAAAGCTTCTACTCCGGTTCAGGTGCTCAGCCGGGGCAGCTCTGTGCAGTTGTGGGAGAACAGATCGCCCAGGCAGCACGGAGCTCGGATGGAGATGAAACCACCGCCGTTGCGAAGAAGACCGGTAGATGCTTCCGTGGATACCTCTTGTGCCTTCAGATTCGCTGGGATGTGGTCGAGGTCGCCTCTGCAATTTGCTACTCTTCTGCTGCCTGCGAACTGAAAACTGGAGGTTGAAGATGATGGGGGGGGGAATGGGGTATATGGGAGGGGAAATGGAGGTGGATGAGTGTGGGGAGAACCCTGGCTGTGAGGGGGTGTGGGAGGGGGTGTTCCATGGTGTGGGAGGGGAAGAATAGGGTCTGGAAGGGGGTCTAACAGGTGGTGGGAGGAGGAGCTACGAATTTGGGCTTGGAGGGAGAAGGGGGAAGGTGAGGGGGGCACAAGTGGGTGGAGGGAATGTGAGTTTGAATTTCCTTTAATGTGGGGTGATCAATGGTGGTCTTGGGGATGGGAAGAGGTGCCTTGGGAAGGTGGAGGGCTGCTTGGGGAAGGGTATGGGTTGTTGGGGGTTGGAGGGTGGGGTGTGGATTGGTGGAGGGTCTATTGGGACTAGGGGGAAGTAATGATGGCTTGTGGGAAGTTGTAGAGGAGTTAATGGAGGTAGGTGGGAGGGTGGAGGTGGTTGGGAGGGGAGGAGAGAGAAAATTTTTGAAATTGGGTGTGGAGGAGAGAGAAAGGGGAGTGAAAGAGAGAAATTAAGAGAGGGATGGGTGGAGAATCTCTCCCCTAGGGTCTCTCACCCAAATAATGGAATCTCTCCACTAGATAAGAAGTTTGAACTCTCAAAATGGCAAGTTTTTCATTCATTGATTCATTAGTTCAAATGGAGGAAATGGGGTCCTATATATAGGCAACCCACATTTCTACAAAAGTCCCTGACTCTTACTACAATGACCAAAGACCAAGGGGGTAGGGGCGCCCCTGGGCCTAGCCCAAAGAATTGGGCCCAATAACCATTCTAAACAATCTAATGACACTTAACCTAGGTAGATGACTCATTAACCTAGGTACATGACTCAAATAAAAGGGAAAATACATCAAATGACTCAAATAAAAATTACATAGGACTCAAAATTAAATAACTAGACCATGCCGGATGCAACCGGGGCGAGGAGAAGAGCTGTGAACATGGGCATGGGAGGTGATGTCCCCATCAGCAGCTCTTCCAGCAACCCTCAACCCTCTCGGGGGCGCGCCCCCGCAGTAGGCACATTACACGGCACCGGCCCCGCCACAGGCTTTACTTTCCCAAGGATCCCCCATGGCCCCCTAGGCGACCGTGTTGGTTACCCCGAGCGCGCAGCCTGCTCATTTCTATCCGAGCCCGGTCGACCTGGCAACAGTTAGCCGGTTGATGCTTGAACAAATGATAGACATGAAACTGGCCAAGAGAGGCGACGGGGATCAGACGCCGTTTGACGTCTACCGGGTGCCCTACCCGGCCCACTATGCCGCAAGGAAGCTGCCGATTGGCGTCACCAAGCCACCGAAGTTCAAAAAGTTCAATGGGCAAGGGTCTCCCAGGGAGCACATTGCCTATTATGTGAATGTCATGGGGGATCTGGCTACTGATGAGGCCTACCTCCTGAAGTTTTTCGGCTCGACACTTACCAGGCTTGCCTTTGAGTGGTACTCCAGCTAGCCACCCGGGTCTGTTGCTGACTGGCCCGACATGCAAAAGAAGTTCAAAGAAAGGTTCTACGTTGCTGAATGGGAAGTCACTGTGGAAGAACTGTACGCCACAAGGCAAAAGAATGATGAGTCGGCCCTCGACTACATCAAAAGATGGAGGAACCTCAGCATGAGGTGCAGGCGTCCCCCGCACTAGGAGGATGTAGTGCAGATCTGCAAGCAGAACCTGAAGAAAGAAATCCTGAAAGGATGATTGGCACCGAAGTCAAGACATTTGACCGCCTGAACAATGTGGTAGCAGAGATTAAGGCATTTCTGGCCCGATATTCCCCCACTCCGGCCTTGTCAAGCTAGAGAGCCAGGCAGGCCGAGAAGAAGCCAGCTCCCCCTGAGGTGCACACACTAGATTTCCAGGCCTTTGAGAAACAGAAGGAGAAAGCCCAGGAGGCTGCCAACCTTCCCCCGCCCAGAACCACAGAACGGCGGGAGGGCCCCTCACTGAGGGAGAAGATGAGAAATAAGCTATATTCCTTCTCCTTAGACAAGTCCAAGCTCCTGTTTGAGTTGGCAACCAGTTACAATAAAATCACACTGCCAAAGTCGAAGAGGCCCGGTGACCTGAAGAAGAAAGATGACCTGCGCTTCTGCCTGTACCACCGGATGCTCGGGCATACCATTGAGGACTGCTATGTCTTCAAGGACGTTATTGAGTCCTTAATAAGGAACGGGGAGCTGGACATGGGGGAGCATAGGGTAGACCCCCCGCAACCGCATGAGTTGCCCAGCATAACCTCCACCGTCAATATGGTCTCATTGTACCAGGAGTTGCCTGAGGAGTGGGCGGAGGCCAGCACCCGCGCCACTTATGAAACTTTTATCATGGCCCCAGCTCAAGACCAAGGGGGTTGGCAGACTGTACCCAGGAAGAATAGAAGAGCACATGTCCCTCGGCCCACCCCAAGAGTTCATCTGAGGGGTGTGACACCCCTGCCTGCACCACCCCCGGTGAGCCCAGTCTGGCACGACACGGCCCCTCGGCTGGTCATGAGGCGGCCCACTCACAACAAAAAGAGCTGCGTCCCGATGCGAATGCATAAGAAGACCATCCCGGCGGTTGAAAGACTCCAGGCTATTATTGATGGGCTTGAAGATTATGAACAGCCTGAAATCCAGCCCGTGGAGCTGAAGGAGTATGTCCCCTGGGAGGAGTTCGAATCACTCGAACTGGCCCCAGGAACAGAAGATGAAGTAGAGAAAGAGCCTCCCCTATGGGGTGAACTTCCCCAAGAGTAGCCGCTGGCTACAAAAGGAAAGAAGAAGAAGAAGAGAAGACCTAGGAGCAAGAAGAAAAAGGAGGTCGTCATCACCTGCAACACCCTCTCGGCGCTGTTCGACACTGCCCTCTCCCTGGAAGAAAAAGAAGAAGAGCTACCCCATGAGCCGACGGAGGTGAGCCAGGCTGAAGCGTCAACTTCCCAACATGCCACCAGGTTGGGGAGGAAGTGGGGGCGCCCTCCTCAGGACAACCTCAACATCATGTTCAAGGGAGAGCAGCCACACCGGGTCCCCGAACCCGAGGTCCGGGGCACCGAGATCCCTCCCCCGTCGGGTCTTTATCCCAGAGCGGCCAGGAGCCAAGGCACCCCTTCATTCACCGAGTTCCTGTCAGCCCGAGCAGGGGGGCAGGCACGCTCCCAAGGGTCTCCTTCGGCCAGAAAAGCAAGCAGTCCCCGAGCTCCACCGGCGGCGGCTCCTCCTCAACCAGAAGAAGAATTTAACGGCATCCTAAACCTTTCCGAATTCATGCAAGAAACGGAGGAAGCCCAGCAGGCCCCACGGGCTCAATAGGCTGCAACAGAACCCATAAAGCAGGCATCCCCTGATCTGACACCCCAGCCTCAAGGTGGGGGCAGGCGCGGCGAGGCAGAAGAGATGAAATTACTCAAGGTGCGGGCTGCCGACCGAATAGTCAGACACCTCAAGAAGATCCTGACACGATTCACCGTATGGGAGATGCTGTCTTTGGATGAAGAAACACGGCAAGCCATCATTGCCGCATTCCAGACGCCAGCACACCTTGAGGCCTGTTTGGCAGAAATATCACCTAAAGTAGCTGTGGCTTTCACAGAAGATGACATGCTCCTGCCCACCTGCAGTCATAACAGACCCCTCTACATGAAGGGGCAGCTGAATGGCCAGCCTATCAACAAGGTCCTGATCGACCCAGGGGCGATAGTGAATATACTCCCCTACCGGGTGTACCAAAAGCACTACTTCGACGTGCACCTGGTTGAGGTCAAGAATGTCAAGATTGCTGGTTTTAACCAGAAATGCGAGGTGCCCATGGGGGTCGCAGAATTCAACTTGACCTTTGATGGTTTCACCACCAAGGTCCAGTTCCACGTCATCAACTCCAACACCTCCTATAAGGCGTTGCTTGGCCGGCCCTGGTTACACCAGAACAGAGTAGTGCCCTCCACCCTGCACCAATGTATCAAGTACCCTTGCGAGGGGAAGGAAGTCAGAATCTTCGCCGACCTCCACCCGTTCGAGGTGTTCGAGTGTCACTTGTGAGATGCCAATCTATACTTAGAGAAGGCGAAGCAAGCTCCCCAAGCCTCCCAAGACAAGGGAAAGAAGAGGGCCGAGGAAGGCGGCTGGTTTCCTCCACCACCCCCAGGCTATGTGGCTCCCCCACATGTACCATTCATTACACAAGAAGGAGGGGTATTCAAGGCAGCTCCTCTCGCCATCTATCCTACACCGGGGACGCATCGCCTCGAAGACCTGCTAGAGGATGTCAGAGTCCCGCCAGGGATCGTCAAGCCTATAACAGGAATTGAATGTCAAGCAGCCGAGCAGCTGAGAACTTTTGAGGTGCCTAACCCTGAGGGGACACCAACCATCTTTTATGTTGCCGGGGAAAAGCCAGTCAGGGAAGACGATGATTGCCGGTTCCCTGATGAGTTGCATGACCCACACGTCCTCATCACGGGGCTTCCCCACATGACTGATCGGGCAGCCAGAGTGGTCAGAAAGTAAAAAAATCCCTCCCTATCAACCCTCCAGCCGGAAGGAAATGTTTGAAAGAATGTGGAACCCACCAAACCTGGATCGGCGGTTGCTGCAAATCACCAAGCACCCCGGTCTGGGCTTCTCACTAGAAGATTATTACGAAACTGATGTTATTTCGGTTTCGGCTCTGTCCGGCGATGACCCCGCGGAAGCTGCAGACTTGCGGGAGGCCCACCAAGATGTATATTTCACACCTCCGACTTAGGAGGCGCAAGACGAAGAAGTGTTCCTTTGGAACACTCTCCGCCACCGCTGTATGGCGAAGACCTCCTCCTTCTCTGAGGGACTAACCTCGACGGGTCATACCGCCGAGGCACCTTCACTTCGGCCTGCTGGCGAAGCAAGAAGTAGCAGTATGGGCCATGCTCCGGACTCTCCTCGATACGACCCCGTCATGTACGCCTTGTACCACAGGCAGCAACGAGAGATCGAGATGTTAAAGGCACGACTAGCTGAGTTGACCTCGCTAGTGACCGACCTGATCCAAGGTTCTCTCCGCCCATGGGGTGGCCATATGTCTCGGCCCCGAGACGCCAGCCTTGACGCCTCCGTCCAGTCAAGAAGGGAAACAAGAGATACGGCAAGCCCATTAACAGGGCGGCCAGCCAGGCGAGGATTGACACTCCAAGAGAAGCTACAGAAGCCCTATTCCTTCCCAAGGGAGAAGACTCGGGGTATCTTTGACTGGGCCTGCCATTACGACAAGGTCTCCCTCCCAGGGTCCAAGAGGCCGCAGGACACCCAAAGAAGTGGGGACCCACTGTTTTGTCCCTATCACCAAATACTGGGCCACGCCATCGAAGACTGCTATGTCTTCAAAGACATTGCTCAAGACCTCATTGACAGGGATGAGCTCAGAATGAGAGACTATGTGGTAGCCCCACCACGCCCCCAAGTGGTGGACAACCCCAGAAGAGGAGCCTATATAGTATCTATCCAGTACCAGGCCCCTGAAGATGCGGCTGCCCCGGCCCCCGCCGGAGTTGTCTATGATGAGTACATAGAAGACCCCGAGGTGGCCCTGTGCCTTTCTGCACCAGCGGACCCCGCGGACCCGGCGGCTATGGTCCAGGAGGAGTGCGCGGTGAATGCAGCCTCCACGCCCAGTCACGAGGAACAAGAAGAGGGGGATGGCGCCCTCGAGCCCGAGGACAATAAAGACCAAGACTTTGTCGATTTGTCGCCAGCCCCGCCGAAAATTGAAAATGGCGGCCGGGCCACCGTCGACGAATTGATTGAGATCAACCTCGGCACGGAAGGTGACCCCAGGCCGACCTTTCTGAGTGCTCTTATGCCCCCACAGGAGAGGGAATAATACACGAAGCTGCTGCAAGAATTCTGGAATTGCTTTGCCTTGAACTACAAAGAAATGCCCGGGCTCAGCCCCAAAGTAACTCAGCACATTTTGGCGATTGATCCCAAGGTGGAGCCAGTGAAGCAGCCTCCCTAGCGTATGAGGCCGGAATTGATCAGCCAGATCTGCAAGGAGGTCGACAAGCTCATAGACGTCGACTTCGTGGCAGAAAACCAGTACACTACTTGGTTGGCCAACATCGTACCGGTGAAGAAGAAGAATGGACAGATCAGAATTTACGTGGATTTCTGTGACCTGAATAAAGCCTGCCCAAAAGATGACTTCCCGGTGCCTATCACCGAAGTGATGATTGATGCAACCACTGGCCATGAGGCCCTCTCTTTTATGGACGGATCGTCTGGCTATAACCAAATTTGGATAGATGATCACGACCGGATTCACACGGCCTTCAGATCGCCCAAGGGGATATTCCACTACAAGAGAATGCCCTTCGGCCTCAAAAATGCCGGCGCCACATATCAGCGGGCGATGACCAAGATCTTCGATGAGCTGCTGTATAGCAAGGTCGAATGCTACATTGACGATCTGGTTGTCAAGACTAAGAAGAGAGATGAGCATCTGAGTGACCTCAGGGTCGTCTTCCAAAGGCTCCGGCTGTACGTGCTGAAAATGAACCCCATGAAGTGCGCCTTCGACGTGTCCAGGTGAAATGTTCCTCGGCTTTATTGTCCGGCACAGAGGGATTGAGATTGACCCCTTCAAGATAAAAGCCATTCAGGAGTTGCCCCCTCCGAAGAGTCTGGGAGAGCTGAGGTCCCTACAGGGCCGTTTAGCTTACATCCGCAGGTTCATTTCCAACATGTCAGGGCGTTGCCAACCTTTTCACAGATTGATGATGAAGAATGCACCCTTCAGCTGGGGTCACAAATGCCAGCACGCGTTCGACCAGCTAAAAAAGTACCTGAAGACCCCGCCAGTCCTGGGGGCACCTGTCAAAGGCAAACCGCTTATTCTCTATATAGCGGCCACCGAATATTCACTGGGGGCAATGCTTGCCCAGAATAATGATGAGGGAAAGGAGCATGCTCTCTACTACCTTAGCCGGAGATTGGTGGGAGCGGAGGCCAAGTACACCCCGATTGAGAAGGTCTGCCTTGCCTTGGTCTTCGCAGTCAAGAAGTTGAGGCACTGCATGCTGTCCCATGAAGTAAGTTTAATATCCAGAGCTGACCCCATCAAGCACATTCTCTCCCAGCCAGTCCCGAAGGGGCGCCTTGGCAAGTGGGCCATGCTGCTCATGGAGTTTGACATCACCTACGTGCCGCAGAAGGTCGTTAAGGGACAAGCCGTCGCAGATTTCTTCGCAGCACACCCTATGCCCGAAGACTCCCCGTTGGCCACCGAGCTACCCGAAGATGAAACACTGGAGGTGGACCCAGTCCAACAAGCCATCTGGAAGTTGTATTTTGACGGGGCCTCGAGAACAGAAGTTGCCCCGTCCGGATGCACCAAGGTACGGGCCGGAGCCGACATCGTCCTCAAATCGCCAGACGGAGAAGTGCTGCACACTTCCTGCTGCATTAGTAAGCCCTGCACAAATAATGAAGTAGAGTATGAAGCTCTGATCATCGGCCTCCAGGTGTCCCTCCAAATGGAGATCAAAATGCTCCAAGTATTCGGCGACTCGCTGCTGGTCGTCAAGCAGGTCCAGGGGTAGTTTGACGTCCGAAAACCTGAGTTACTCCCTTATCACACTAAGGCAAAGGGGCTCATGGAGCGGTTCTACCTCCTCGAGATAGGCCATGTCGCCAGAGGGGAGAATGCACAATCCGACGCCCTGGCAAAATTGGCAAGCTCACTGACAGTGCCTCCAGATGGATCTCTCAATATCCAAGTTATAAATCAGCGCCAAATGCCCAGTATGATAGAAGAAGAACTAGAACAAGAAGAGCTAGAAGTCACTATAGCAGAAGCCATCGGCCTACCTGACTGGAGAGACCCCCTGATGCAGTGGTTCAAATACCAGCAACTACCCCAACGAAGAGAAGAGAAGATTAAGCTAATCAGAACTAAGGACTCCTATGAGCTCCGAAACATAATATTATTCCGAATTGTGGCCGATGCCAAACAGAAGCTACTCCTTCGATGCCTCTCCATTGAAGAGGCCTGGAGGGTCATGAAGGAAGTCCATGCCGGGACAGCTGGTGCACACTAGGCGGGACCAAAAATGAGGATTGAAATAAAGAAGCTTGGCTATTACTGGCTGGTAATGTTTGACGACTGCTGCAAATATGCTAAGTCGTGTCAAAAGTGTCAGGAGCATGCCACCATACCCAGAAGGCCGCCCCTGCAGCTGCATCCAACGGTGCCCAGTTGACCGTTTGTCCAGTGGGGAACAGACGTCGTCGGTCCTTTACCCGCGTCATCCGCCGGCTGCAAATACATTCTGGCAGAGACCGACTACTTCTCCTGTTGGGCAGAGGCTGTCACCTTAAGGAATGTCACCGGAGAGATCATGGCCAGGTTTGTCCACCGTAACATCATATTCCGATTTGGCATGCCCGACCGGATTGTGTCAGACAATGGCAGCCACTTCCGCAACCAGAAGGTCTACCGACTGGCAGAAAAATACAAAACTGATTGGAGGACATCGACTCCTTACAATCCCTAGGCTAATGGGCTGGCCGAAGCTTTTAATAAAACACTATGCACTCTCCTGGCCAAGATTGTTAGCTCTAACAAAAGAGACTGGGAAGAGAAGATGTACGAGGCACTATGGGCGTATCGAACCGTATACAAGACCCCAACAGGCTGCTCGCCCTTTTCCCTCGTATACGGCTCGGAGGCAATCGTCCCCGTTGAATTGGGGGTACCTTCCCTCAGAGTCGCCATTCAGCACGGCCTTGTCCATGAAGGGCAGACCAACGTCGAGCGAAGGCTCGAAGAGCTCTCCAGCCTGGAAGGAAAGCGGCTTCAGGTCCAACAGAACATTCAGGTCTACCAGGCCCGAATAGCGCATGCCTTTGACAAGCTCGTCAAGGAACGCGAATTCAAGAAGGGCGACCTTGTCATGGTCAAGAAAAGAGACGTCATGGCCGCCAACCCCAAAGGCAAACTGAATGAGAACTGGCTCGGACCCTACGTAGTCCAGAAAGTCTACGAAGGCGGAGCCTATGTAATTGTCAACCACCGCGGGGATGTTCAATTCCCGCCTCTTAATGGAAAGCACTTGAGACTGTACCACGCTCCGGTGCCCCCATTCAATCAATAATATTATTCTCCGCCCTATTTGGGGCAGATTCACGTAATTGATGCCCGAACGACTTGATCGATATCCATGTTTTCAAAAAGGAGAAGAGAAGAAAGAAGGAAGAAGAGAAAAAAGAAGAAAGAAAAAAGAAGAGGAAAGTAAAAAAAAAGAAGAGAAAAAGAAAAAAAAGAGGAGAAAAAGAAAGAAAGAAGAAAAGAAAAAAAAAGAAAGGAAAAAAAAAGCAGAGGAGAAAAAGAAAAAAAAAGAAGAAGAGAAAAAAAAGAGAAAAAAGAAGAAGAGGAAAAGAAAGAAAGAAGAAGAGAAAAGAGCAAGGGAAGAATAAAAGCTAAGAAGAGGGGGGAACGCCCCCCCATTTTCAGTCATTGCCCTGTATCAGTGGAAATACTAAAAACTAAACAAACTCTCCTCTCCGTCCTCCCCGGGCGATGAGTACCCCTTTGGTTTGGACTTCCCGTCCAGGCCATTGACTAAACAAACTCTTCTCTCCGTCCTCCCCGGGTGGTGAGTACCCCTTTGGCTTGGATCTCCCGTCCAGGCCATTGACTAAACAAACTCTTCTCTCCGTCCTCCCCGGGCAGTGAGTACCCCTCTGGCTTGGACCTCCCGTCCAGGCCATTGACTAAACAAACTCTTCTCTCCGTCCTCCCCGGGCGGTGAGTACCCCTCTGGCTTGGACCTCCCGTCCAGGCCATTGACTAAACAAACTCTTCTCTCCGTCCTCCCCGGGCGGTGAGTACCCCTTTGGTTTGGACATTTCGCCCAGGCCATTGACTAAACAAACTCTTCTCTTCGTCCTTCCCGGTTGGTGGGTACTTCCTTTGGCTCGGACCTCCCGTCCAGGTCATTGACTAAACAAACTCTTCTCTCTGTCCCCGCCGAGCGGCGAGAAACCCGGTCTCTGACCAAGGCTCCCCGCCTGAGGCTCATGCGCGGTTCCAACATTATGGCGAGGCCGGTGAGTCACCCATTTGGTACGGTGGAGTGGTTCCCTCGTCCTTCCCCTGGGAGGGCGAGCACTCTCCCGTGCCCTGACATGGGTTCCTGCCTGGCTCTCCCAAAGCGAATCACCGCGAAGATTTACACCCTGCCGATGTGTTTTGGCACAACAAAAAGGAGGAAAGAGGAAGAAGAAGACAATATACACAGAAGAGAAGGTAGGAGAAAAGAGATCCCCCCTGGGGTGAACGCACACCGAAAGGACATGTGAAACAATAAGTGCTCTATTCTATTTGAAGATGGATTACGCTACATATGTGATGTAAAACCAACCTTAGACCTATTTGCAAGCATTCAAGTTTGAGCAGCGGACTCACACTAGCGAGCTCACCCGTATGGCAGTGCCCGATGGTGACTAGGCGATGTTGGAGAGGGTCCGAGGCGGGACCTTTAGGCTCCAATGGTTGGCTAGCTTGGGAAGAACCCCAAGTGGGCCTAGGATGCCCAAATCATGGGCGGCCAACACACCAAGGGTGTGGGTTAAGTGGATTCACTCTCAACTTGCCCGCGGTGGTCACTCACGGTACTAGCAATTTGGGCCGAGCTCTCACTCACCGTCCGACGAAGCAATAGCAATAATACTAAGCTAAGCAAGTGATTAAACCAGTCAAGAGAGGGACCGAGGCTCACCTAGCCGGTGTGAAGACGCCGACTCCGGCCAGAGACGGGGGCGAGCGGGGAGGCGAGGGTATGTACCCGCACGCCGCGTCGATTGAAGCTTCAAACCTGCGACTTAATAATTACATGAACTACACCCCATGCAAGGGGGGGGATATTGGGGTGGGGATTATGCTTAATACATCCAAAACTACCTCCACGCAGGGAGGGGCCTTCAGCCGGCCAAGCGGGGTGGGGAGATATGCAAAGAGAACCGACTTCCCGAGCTTTGCCGATTCTACCTAGCTTCTGTATTTCTGGACAGAGGGTCGATGTCGATGCTGCAAATAATTCCACCGAGCTCACAATCTGATGAGACTTGTGCCAAAAACTTGCTAACAGATTGAGGATGATGTCTGAATTTTGGCAGGAGCTCTGGAACTCAGGGCTGGTCAGGCCAGCGACTGGAACAAGTCAGCAGCTTCTTCCTCTGGCTGGTGCAGAACTGGTACAGCAGGTTGCAGAGGGTACCACGGACGCTTCTGAACTCCAAATGTGACGAGCCTGGCGTTGACGTCCTCGTGGTCGGAGTAGCTACGAGCAGGAGTTGACGGGGCCCCAATCGGAGGTCGGAGGGGAGAATGGTGGTCGGATATGTGAGGACAGGTCAAACCTGGACCTGCAGGTGGCTGGCTGCAACCTTCGACGAAGAAATTAGTAACTGATAGCTCCGGTGGCCGAATGAGGTCCTTCTTCTTGGAGGTGAAAGCTAACAGGAAGTAGTCTTTGCCCTCCAAAAATGGCGCTCAGAGCCTTTACGAGCTGGCCGTGGCAGCTTCTTCTTTCAGCTTCTGGTCTGCAGACTGGGATAGCAGACGCAGTTGGACGAGATCGGCTCCCCCGATCAGCTCCGAGCTAACTTGCAGACGATTCCGGCGATGTAGGCCTTGCCACTTGAATCTTCGAGGGACGGTCGTGGCTGCTTCTGCAAGTCGCTGTAGTTCTGCTGCTTGAAACAGAGACAGATTAAGGGGAAGAAGAAGGTGTGGGGAAGGGGATGGCCAAGAGAGCAAGTGGTGGGAAGGGTGTCTAATGGCTAAAGGAGGGAGATGAGAGGAGTTTTAGGGGTTGTGAAGGCTAGGGAGATGGAGGTGGGGAGGGCAAAGTGGGGCTGGAGAGGGGGCTGGTCTGCTAGAGATGGTGGTGGGAAGGGGTGAGCACAAGGGAGAGAGGGAGGGGGAGGGAAGGTGGGGGCGAACTTGGCTTGAGGGGAGAGGAGGGGTGCGACCTAGGGAGCAAGGGGGGAAGGGGAGATGGGAGGGAGATTCAAATGGGCCTAGGAAAGTGATCCTTCAGCCTTGGGGAGGTGAGGAGGTGCTTAGGGAAGTGGAGGGAAGTAGGTGGTGGTTGGGAAGTAGGGCTTGGATTGGTGGAGGGTTGTTGGGACTAGGTGGAGAGTAAAGGAGGGTGTGGGAAGTTGTGGGGGTAATAATGGAGGTAGGTGGGGGTTGGATTTGAATGAGAGGGGGGGGAGGAGAGAGGGGAGGTTCGCCCCTTTCCTTGGGGAGAGAGAGAGGGAGAGCTAGAGAGAGAGAGAAGTGGAGTAATGAGAGACTTGAAAGGGATTTCTTCAATATTCATCAAAATTGTTACATATGAGGAGTGGGGTGGCCTATTTATAGGCACATGACTTTTTTCACAAAGGACCCTAACAAAAGACACAATGACTAATAACCGAAGGGAAGGGGGTGTCCATGGGCCTAGCCCAATGAGATGGGCCCAATAGCCTATCTAAACAACACAATGACTTAGGACATTGGTAGATAACCTACTAAGCTAGGTACATGACTCAAATAAAGGGAAAATTACATGATTAAGACTCAAATAAAAATAAGAAAATTACATGACTCGACTCACAAACACTTGAGGAACATAATGGCGCTTGCCGACGAACAATCTGAGTCCGGAGAAAATGTGGAGGGGCAAGGGATGCCCTCATCATACCCCCGGGGTGGGGAAAACTGGACCCCGTCGAGTATGGGTCCACCAGGGAAGTAGTATATCGAACTGCGGCTCTGGGCGATCCGCGATCTCCATACTCAACCCGCGACCATAGTCGGGGAACGGCGCTTCGGCTCGACAAAGTGACTCGGTCATACCCTCATGCTGGCGATGGGATCTTGCTTGCCTAGTATTACCGCTGTGTGCTCACGTCGGGCTCTCAGGCTATTTGTGGTGGCACTCCGAGGGTGTCTCTCACAAGGGTAGGTGTAAGCTGCAGGCACTCACTAGGATCCACCGCGGTGCCCTTATAAGGTGCTAGATCCGCCACATGAGAAATGGGGAGAATCCCAAAATCCTTTTTGAAAGTTCAACCCATAAGCCGTGTTGCCAAAGCCACTCGGAACTTGGCAAGGTCCAAGTCCTCGTGCCCTTAATTTGGAGGTGACCCTAAAGTAGAGCCACTCCAAAGCCATCATCGCCAAGTTATCAACTTGGAATTCAAAGTGGTGCTTAGGAGTTTGTGCTCGCTTCTTGTGAATCCCACCGCTTGTTACTTGATACTTGCTTGAATGCGTATGCCATGTGAGTTGATAATGTATGGTATGAAAAGGTGGTCCGGGGCAGCCACATGTAGATCGATCATGCTTTGATGCTATGAAGATTGTGACAGACTCAGGGGGGCCGGGACATCCATAGATGAACCTTTTATGCATGGGCATGACAAATGTCGGGGGACCCGGACATCCCTGTTGCTCCTCTCATACTTAAGACTCATGATGAATGAGGGTGGGCCAATACATCCAAATATGGTCCACTTATGCTTCCTACTTGACATGTGGGTGATGTAAATGAATGTACCCAACTTATGAATCATGCCAAGTGGTGTTGTATGCCAAGACTTATGCACTCTTGTGACAAAGATGTCTCCTATGTGTGGGCCTTTGGACTTCCATTGGAATGGGTCGAAGGTGTCTAGAAAGGTGGATATCATGAGATGGGGCACTTCCTCGATCCCTAGGTGTATACAACCCAAAGTCATGGTTCCCATGGTGTAACCCGGGTCTGGGATGGGGTGGATTGGATCAAACATGGTAGGTTGGGGTAGGGAAAGGTAGGTGGTAGTTAAGGTGGTTGGGTTACTCGGGTTCCTTGACTCCCATTGGAATGGATCATAGGGATCATAAAGTGGGTTACCAAGGGGCTCCATGTCCTCAAGGTCCTCAAAAGGTGATGAGTCGTCTTCTTCTAGTGGAATGGTTGGGCCGGTGTATGGGGTGGGCTGGTTGGTCAAGGTTTTAGGAATCACAATGGTAGGGGAGTGGACCAGGATGGGCTCTCCCACTATGGGGAGAAGGAAAAGGATGTCACTAGTGTAGCAACCAATAGTGCAAACCGAGGAGATAGACCCAATGCATGGATGGATGAGGTTAAGGCTCTTGGGTTGGTCCGCTCCTAGGGCCAATAAAGAAGTCAAGTCTGATTGCCACTTTAGACCTTTGAGGAGATCATCCCAATCTTCTACCTCATAGTAGGATTGGATTGTGGTGTGATAGGAGTGGAGGGGAACAATTTGGGATGGATATCCCAAAGGTGAGAGAGGTGGGGGTGAGCTAGGAAGGGTGGGTCCTTGCTTGAGCCATTGGAGTATATGCTCATTCATGGTGAAGGTGGGTGACTCTTGAGGATCCGGGCTATTTGAAGTGGTAAAGGGTTGAGGCTTTTCCTTACCATTGGTGTGATCTTGGGCTTCCTTATGGGTGGGAATGGGTTTCAGACTAGCATCTACTCCCATGTGGAGGGTTATGGAGGTTTCAATTCCTAGTGTTAATGGGTTGGGTAGGTCTAATGCGGGAGAATTGGTGATAGCTGGAGCATGGTGCACTTGGGGTGGTGGGCAAGGGTGGACTTGGATCGGAAGGGGAAGTAGAGGAGGCCTAGGTTGGGGAAAGATTGGTGTAGGAAGCGGGAGGTGAGTTGGGTAAGGGGTTTTGGGTTTGGGGATGGTGGCCATTATGGGCCTTGGTGGAGGGGTGGACACGGTGTCCACATGGTTTTTAATGGTGAGGGTTGGATGAGTGGTGGTCACCATGGAGGGAATTGGGTCGGTTAGGGGTCTCTTGCCCTTGGGATCATTTGGGGTGGAAGTGGGGGCTAAAGAGGCTTGACTAGTGTAGGTTAGTGAAAGGGGTTTTGATTGGGGTGTGGGGGCCCTCATGGGATTAGGTGGGGAGGTGGAGGCCTTGGAGACTTGGGTTCCAGTGGTAAGGATTTGGACGGGTGGGTTTGGAGGAGTGAGAGTGCTCCTCGAGTTTTGATAACCCGGGTAGGAAGGGGACATATATTTTGCTCTAAGTTGCTCCTTCATGTCCTTCCAAGTGGGGATGGGAGTTTCCCTTCTAAGTATCTTTAGCCCGACAATTTGCATCCAATAAGTTTTCACCCGTTTGGTAAGTTGCATTTTGGCAAACAATGCCTTTTCATCCTCGGATATATGATACCAAGTGAAGTATTGGTCCATTGTAGCTTCCCAATCTAAATATTCTCTAGGAGAGGTTCCATCAAAGGTGGGAAGTGGGAAAGGGACCATTCTATCGTCTGTCCTTGGGGCGGGCCTATTTTCTCCAAGTTGGTTGAGTCGGCCCGATATGTTATCAAGCCGCTCATTGGCATTGTTCAAGGCTTTCATGAAGTAGTTGACATGGCCAGGGAAGTTATGGGTGTTAGTGGTAGGCATCTTGTAACGCCCGGTAATTTTGGAATAGGAATAAAATATATACATAAGTATATAATGTTTAATGATTAAAGTTTATTCAAATAAATACTTGGTCAAGTGATATTCCTAAGGGGTTGCTCAGATCGAACCTGCCTCTGATACCTAGGACAAGGACTAATAAAAGTTAAAGAACTTATGAGCAATAAAATCTCTAAATGGAAGATTACTAAGATCTCAATGTATGTGCGAACTAGCCACACCAAATCAATGAGGTATAGAACCTTAGAGGGAAAATTATGATAGTCTTAAGAACCTTATTTATGCATATACGGAAATACATGCAAATTATTAAAAGATATAAGTCGTATGTGTAAGGTTTTAACAAATAAGCAAATAAGACTTCCAAACAAAGTAAACTTGTGTAAAAAGGACCAAATAGAAATAAATAGTTATAAATAAAATTATTAGGCCTTGATAAAGGATTAACAATTAACCTTAAAAACATTTAAGTTAATGCTAAGCTCCATTGGCCCAAACTCAACCCAAGCAATTAATGGGCTTTTTAACACGTTTTATTATCTTCTCCCATATAGGCAATATATATATATATATATATATATATATATACATAAGTACATAACATAAACTTGTATATATGTATATATACCTAGAAATAGAAGGAAAGTATATATTATATACGAATGAACAAATAAAAGAGTGAAATGGAAATAACGCCTCAGATAAAGGCGCTATTTAAATTATAAACGCCTCTAGTTAAGGCGTGACTCAAGAAGTGACGCCCTCACCACACGGCGTCAAATTCCAACGTCAAAAAGGGTAAGGCCAAGAAACGCCCCAATCTTGGGCGTGTTTTAAAGAAAAGAACGCCCTTACACAAGGCGCTTATTAAGAAACGACCTGAAGCAGGTCGTCAATTAAAGAATTGACGACCTGACCAAAGTCGTTAATTCCATTTGTGAACCGTTCAACCCAGGAGCTTATCCAGGGAAGGATTATGTTAATCTAGTAAGTATTTAATGGGGCAAGGACTCTATTAGGGATATATTACTTCCAATCAAACACTAACTATTGTTAGGATTCCCTAAATCCCTATAAATAATCTTCTGCTCGAACCCTTCAACGCTATTTGGCGTTTGGAATCTGCAAGGTACGTGAGAGAGGAATAGTTCCTCTGATTTATTTCTCTACGTCTGTTACATGAAGAACTAACAGTTCTTCATCTTCTTCTGTTATAGGTTAAGAAGGCGGCGTACGTGAAGAACAAAGGTATTGTTCTTTTTCCCTTTTTACTTTCGGTCAGGTAGTATGAAGAAATACTAATGTTT
Source organism: Amorphophallus konjac (assembly GCA_022559845.1). Lineage (NCBI taxonomy): Eukaryota > Viridiplantae > Streptophyta > Magnoliopsida > Alismatales > Araceae > Amorphophallus > Amorphophallus konjac. The sequence goes on from CM040127.1 coordinate 230,284,625, forward strand.
CTTCTTCTGTTCTTGTAGGAGTTACAGAACCGAAGAACAAAGGTTCTTCACCAAAGCCTTCTCTTCCTCCTAGTGTGGTTATTGTTGCTGTGAAGCAACAACGTCCCCCTTTCATATCAATCTTCAAGTCTTCAGGTAGGTTTTCTTAAGCAACGTAGCCCAAAGCAATAGTTAATAAATATACCAACATGACATGCATGTTAGATAAGTTTTCTTGTGATTCTAAAATGATTTTTCTGTAAATTTTAAAAGAAACGCCCTGGACTAGGGCGCTACTTTAAAAAGAAACGACCACCGCAGAGGTCGTCAATTTCATAATAGACTCCCTGAACTTAGGCGTTAATTTCGTGAAATTATTAAATACCCACATTAAAATATGGTTTATATGAAATCCTGATTCTATAATAAAGCATGTCTCTACCTGTTAGTTTGCCTGTCCATCCATGAAAATTTGATAAGTGTTCCTGTCCTGTCCATGAAATTTCATCCCTGAAACTTGCTTGACACATATATTTTCGCTAATGTTCATGACCCTTGAAGAATTAACGACCTAAGTTGGGTCGTGACTTGTGAACTAACGCCCTGAACTAGGGCGTGACTATATAAATAACGCCCCTTGACAGGGCGCGTTTTTGAAAAATACAGAAAATAGGTTTCCTGCAAAGATGGAATTAAAAGAATGGACGACCATAGTGTATGTCGTCAAATTTAAATAAAACGCCCCTGAAGGAGGCGTGTTTTACATAAAATACTGAAATATGAAATTTCTGGAAATAGAAAATACCTATATAACGCCCTTATCTGAGGCGTTATTTACTTAAGAGAAGACTTATCTTAAGTCGTTATTTTCCTGAAAACTGATATTTTTATTGCTACTGTTAACCGATGGTTTTATATGTTATATAATATATCGGCACTATATCTCCACTCCGTGAGTATAGTCCCACGTTTTCACGATGTTTCATCGATCACACTCAATTCTTATTGACATACAAGCTCTCCATTGGACATTCCGTTCCTTTGGACTAGCGAGTTAGTCATAGAGACCTCCGTAAGACTCCTAGTACTTTGGATTCCCTCAAGGTCGACTGAGCTGGTTGTACCCTAAAAACCCATTACACAATCCTTACCATGTCACTCTAATGAAACATGGTATACCGGCCCTCATGTTATACTATATGTATGATATGAGAACTATCTTAAGGAATGGGGGAAACATGCCATCAATGAGATGTTATTGTAGACCCCAATTCTATATCAATTTTGTTATGATGATTCTTGTGGACCTCATGTTATTAACATGCTGTTCTTGTAGATCACAATTCTATATAAAGGAGTGACCATCTACATATGGGCACTTATTTGTCATGGTACCCGGTTAGGGAACCAATTCCACCCAGTTTATCGACATGTCATGATTTATATGCTTTGCGTGGATTTTATCGCCATTATGTCCTTACTCAAGGGTCTTGCCCTTGAATTCCATGAAAATCTTATCTTATCATCCTAATTAAAGCTTGTTCTTGGAACTCCTTATTGGCTATAAACTATCGTGGATGTCTAGATCTATCATGAATGCTGTGCATATAGGGCCCGATCTGGTCCTGGGAGGAGCGCCCGAAAGTACTAGTGCCCATGGGAGTTTTAATGATAACGGTGTCTAGCATTGCACCGGAGTACTCTTTATCTTGATCTTTGGCATTCCACGATCTCTCTTTTCTTGCGTGCGTGACTTGACTTGCGTGACTTTACTAGCGTGGCCCGACACGGGCAATGTACTTGCGTGAAATAGCCAATAATCTATAAAGTCTCTCATGAAAGTTTCTTGTTTAATATTCGCTTGAAGGTTTTGCCCGATGTGTTATTCTCTTGATTAGTTACTTGTCCAGTTATTTCTACATGCATAGCCTTATTGCATTCACATGTGAAAAATGTAATTACTTAAACCCATTGCTAGTGCTTGAGATATAATTTCCTACTGAGCGTTCGCTCACTCTGTTTTATTCCAACATTTTCAGGTAATCAGGTGGCTAGCATGACCGAGACCCACACGGGCGGGACAAGTGTGCAAGCGAGCTGTGGAAACTAGTGAACCCGAGTCTTTTATTTTTCTTGAGTCTAGATAGTATTGTCTAGCTAAGTCAGCTTGGTGTCTCTTATTCCGTTATCTTGTCTAAGTCTGTTAGTATGTCGTTATCTTCCTTTCCATTGTGTTGAAGTCTCCAAGTTGGAAAACAAGTTCTTGTAAGAGATTTATAATAGAAATATAAATTCTATTGATGTTCAAAATTATCTTGGTCTTATGCGATTACTCTTGATCATTCACGACTGTTTAACCGCCACGTTCCGAGCAAACGACACGTTCCGCTGCTATCGGCCCGGGGCGTGACAGAGGTGGTATCAGAGCCTCGGCTTTCCTATCCTCCAGTTATTAAACCATATCAGAGCTTCGGCTTTCCTATCCTCCAGTTATTAAACCATATCAGAGCTTCGGCTTTCCTATCCTCCAGTTATTAAACCATATCAGAGCTTCGACTTTCCCATCCTCCAGTTGTTATATCCCCCAGTTATTAAAGTCCCAAGGATAGGTCATCCTTGTCAGTCATATCAGAGCTTCAGCTTTCATATCCTCCAGTAATTTAGTCCTAAGGATAGGTTATCCTTGTGGGTCATATCATAGCTTCAACTTTCATAATCATGAAAGTTTCAATGATAGGTCAAGTATCCTTGTCAGTTATATTAGAGTTTCCGCTTTCAAAATCCTTAGATTGTTAAATCCAGGTTATAGGTCGAGTATCCTTGTCAGTCATCCTATAGGAATTCCGTGAGAGATGGGTAGAACTTGGGGTTAAAGTTATAAAAGAAAGATAAAGTATTTACATTTCATTAACACTAAATCTTGAGTCAATAAATTATCCCTCTACTCATCCTTGCAGGAACCTAGATAAAATGGAAGCCTCTAAGCCGAGCCTTGTTCATGAAATGATCTTGGTGGATGTCCAAGTTTACGCGAGCCTTGTCAGGAGAGTTCAAGAACTAGAGAAAGTAGTGGAAGAAAAAGAAAGAGTTGAAGGGAAAGATCAAACAAATAACTCTGAAAGTTTCGCCGTTACCAAGAAAAGAATAAATGAGGAAGATATTTCACAAAGGTGTAAGAAATACCAGAAATGTAAGAAGTGTAATAAGTGTAATAAGAGGGAAACTTCGGCGGATCACCCGCAAGATAAGTGTAAATCTTGTGGAAGATATGGTCACAAAAATGAAGGAGTGTTGGTGGAGTTCGGGAGCATGTCTGCGTTGCGGGAAGTTAGATCACAAGATAGCGGAATGCCCCAAGAAGCCTCCGAGAGGAGTTCAAGATTTAACCAAACTTGCCAAAGGGAAGGTTGCGGAAGGCACCCCTCACCCGAAATCATAAGCTAGCTCTTTCTCTTTCCATCCTTAAGATTTCTTCTGTATAAGCTCATAATAAGTTCTCTATTAGGAATGACAGGTGATGTGAATTTGGGGACCAAATTCTTTTAAGTGGGGGAGGGTGTAACGCCCGGTAATTTTGGAATAGGAATAAAATATATACATAAGTATATAATGTTTAATGATTAAAGTTTATTCAAATAAATACTTGGTCAAGTGATATTCCTAAGGGGTTGCTCAGATCGAACCTGCCTCTGATACCTAGGACAAGGACTAATAAAAGTTAAAGAACTTATGAGCAATAAAATCTCTAAATGGAAGATTACTAAGATCTCAATGTATGTGCGAACTAGCCACACCAAATCAATGAGGTATAGAACCTTAGAGGGAAAATTATGATAGTCTTAATAACCTTATTTATGCATATACGGAAATACATGTAAATTATTAAAAGATATAAGTCGTATGTGTAAGGTTTTAACAAATAAGCAAATAAGACTTCCAAACAAAGTAAACTTGTGTAAAAAGGACCAAATAGAAATAACTAGTTATAAATAAAATTATTAGGCCTTGATAAAGGATTAACAATTAACCTTAAAAACATTTAAGTTAATGCTAAGCTCCATTGGCCCAAACTCAACCCAAGCAATTAATGGGCTTTTTAACACGTTTTATTATCTTCTCCCATATAGGCAATATATATATATATATATATATATATACATAAGTACATAACATAAACTTGTATATATGTATATATACCTAGAAATAGAAGGAAAGTATATATTATATACGAATGAACAAATAAAAGAGTGAAATGGAAATAACGCCTCGGATAAAGGCGCTATTTAAATTATAAACGCCTCTAGTTAAGGCGTGACTCAAGAAGTGACGCCCTCACCACACGGCGTCAAATTCCAACGTCAAAAAGGGTAAGGCCAAGAAACGCCCCAATCTTGGGCGTGTTTTAAAGAAAAGAACGCCCTTACACAAGGCGCTTATTAAGAAACGACCTGAAGCAGGTCGTCAATTAAAGAATCGACGACCTGACCAAAGTCGTTAATTCCATTCGTGAACCGTTCAACCCAGGAGCTTATCCAGGGAAGGATTATGTTAATCTAGTAAGTATTTAATGGGGCAAGGACTCTATTAGGGATATATTACTTCCAATCAAACACTAACTATTGTTAGGATTCCCTAAATCCCTATAAATAATCTTCTGCTCGAACCCTTCAACGCTATTTGCGTTCGGAATCTGCAAGGTACGTGAGAGAGGAATAGTTCCTCTGATTTATTTCTCTACGTCTGTTACATGAAGAACTAACAGTTCTTCATCTTCTTCTGTTATAGGTTAAGAAGGCGGCGTACGTGAAGAACAAAGGTATTGTTCTTTTTCCCTTTTTACTTTCGGTCAGGTAGTATGAAGAAATACTAATGTTTCTTCTTCTGTTCTTGTAGGAGTTACAGAACCGAAGAACAAAGGTTCTTCACCAAAGCCTTCTCTTCCTCCTACTGTGGTTATTGTTGCTGTGAAGCAACAACGTCCCCCTTTCATATCAATCTTCAAGTCTTCAGGTAGGTTTTCTCAAGCAACGTAGCCCAAAGCAATTGTTAATAAATATACCAACATGACATGCATGTTAGATAAGTTTTCTTGTGATTCTAAAATGATTTTTCTGTAAATTTTAAAAGAAACGCCCTGGACTAGGGCGCTACTTTAAAAAGAAACGACCACCGCAGAGGTCGTCAATTTCATAATAGACGCCCTGAACTTAGGCGTTAATTTCATGAAATTATTAAATACCCACATTAAAATATGGTTTATATGAAATCCTGATTCTATAATAAAGCATGTCTCTACCTGTTAGTTTGCCTGTCCATCCATGAAAATTTGATAATTGTTCCTGTCCTGTTCATGAAATTTCATCCCTGAAAATTGCTTGACACATATATTTTCGCTAATGTTCATGACCCTTGAAGAATTAACGACCTGAGTTGGGTCGTGACTTGTGAACTAACGCCCTGAACTAGGGCATGACTATATAAATAACGCCCCTTGACAGGGCGCGTTTTTGAAAAATACAGAAAATAGGTTTCCTGCAAAGATGGAATTAAAAGAATGGACGACCATAGTGTATGTCGTCAAATTTAAATAAAACGCCCCTGAAGGAGGTGTGTTTTACATAAAATACTGAAATATGAAATTTCTGGAAATAGAAAATACCTATATAACGCCCTTATCTGAGGCATTATTTACTTAAGAGAAGACTTATCTTAAGTCGTTATTTTCCTGAAAACTGATATTTTTATTGCTACTGTTAACCGATGGTTTTATATGTTATATAATATATCGGCACTATATCTCCACTCCGTGAGTATAGTCCCACGTTTTCACGATGTTTCATCGATCACACTCAATTCTCATTGACATAAAAGCTCTCCATTGGACATTCCATTCCTTTGGACTAGCGAGTTAGTCATAGAGACCTCCGTAAGACTCCTCGTACCTTAGATTCCCTCAAGGTCGACTGAGCTGGTTGTACCCTAAAAACCCATTACACAATCCTTACCATGTCACTCTAATGAAACATGGTATACCGGCCCTCATGTTATACTATATGTATGATATGAGAACTATCTTAAGGAATGGGGGAAACATGCCATCAATGAGATGTTATTGTAGACCCCAATTCTATATCAATTTTGTTATGATGATTCTTGTGGACCTCATGTTATTAACATGCTGTTCTTGTAGATCACAATTCTATATAAAGGAGTGACCATCTACATATGGGCACTTATTTGTCATGGTACCCGGTTAGGGAACCAATTCCACCCAGTTTATCGACATGTCATGATTTATATGCTTTGCATGGATTTTATCGCCAGTATGTCCTTACTCAAGGGTCTTGCCCTTGAATTCCATGAAAATCTTATCTTATCATCCTAATTAAAGCTTGTTCTTGGAACTCCTTATTGGCTATAAACTATCGTGGATGTCTAGATCTATCGTGAATGCTGTGCATATAGGGCCCGATCTGGTCCTGGGAGGAGCGCCCGAAAGTACTAGTGCCCATGGGAGTTTTAATGATAACGGTGTCTAGCATTGCACCGGAGTACTCTTTATCTTGATCTTTGGCATTCCACGATCTCTCTTTTCTTGCGTGCGTGACTTGACTTGCGTGACTTTACTAGCGTGGCCCGACACGGGCAATGTACTTGCGTGAAATAGCCAATAATCTATAAAGTCTCTCATGAAAGTTTCTAGTTTAATATTCGCTTGAAGGTTTTGCCCGATGTGTTATTCTCTTGATTAGTTACTTGTCCAGTTATTTCTACATGCATAGCCTTATTGCATTCACATGTGAAAAATGTAATTACTTAAACCCATTGCTAGTGCTTGAGATATAATTTCCTACTGAGCGTTCGCTCACTCCGTTTTATTCCAACATTTTCAGGTAATCAGGTGGCTAGCATGACCGAGACCCACACGGGAGGGACAAGTGTGCAAGCGAGCTGTGGAAACTAGTGAACCCGAGTCTTTTATTTTTCTTGAGTCTAGATAGTATTGTCTAGCTAAGTCAGCTTGGCGTCTCTTATTCCGTTATCTTGTCTAAGTCTGTTAGTATGTCGTTATCTTCCTTTCCATTGTGTTGAAGTCTCCAAGTTGGAAAACAAGTTCTTGTAAGAGATTTATAATAGAAATATAAATTCTATTGATGTTCAAAATTATCTTGGTCTTATGCGATTGCTCTTGATCATTCACGACTGTTTAACTGCCACGTTCCGAGCAAACGACACGTTCCGCTGCTATCGGCCCGGGGCGTGACAGAGGTGGTATCAGAGCCTCGGCTTTCCTATCCTCCAGTTATTAAACCATATCAGAGCTTCGGCTTTCCTATCCTCCAGTTATTAAACCATATCAGAGCTTCGGCTTTCCTATCCTCCAGTTATTAAACCATATCAGAGCTTCGGCTTTCCTATCCTCCAGTTATTAAACTATATCAGAGCTTCGGCTTTCCTATCCTCCAGTTATTAAACCATATCAGAGCTTCGACTTTCCCATCCTCCAGTTGTTATATCCCCCAGTTATTAAAGTCCCAAGGATAGGTCATCCTTGTCAGTCATATCAGAGCTTCAGCTTTCATATCCTCCAGTAATTTGGTCCTAAGGATAGGTTATCCTTGTGGGTCATATCATAGCTTCAACTTTCATAATCATTAAAGTTTCAATGATAGGTCAAGTATCCTTGTCAGTTATATTAGAGTTTCCGCTTTCAAAATCCTTAGATTGTTAAATCCAGGTTATAGGTCGAGTATCCTTGTCAGTCATCCTATAGGAATTCCGTGAGAGATGGGTAGAACTTGGGGTTAAAGTTATAAAAGAAAGATAAAGTATTTACATTTCATTAACACTAAATCTTGAGTCAATAAATTATCCCTCTACTCATCCTTGCAGGAACCTAGATAAAATGGAAGCCTCTAAGCCGAGCCTTGTTCATGAAATGATCTTGGTGGATGTCCAAGTTTACGCGAGCCTTGTCAGGAGAGTTCAAGAACTAGAGAAAGTAGTGGAAGAAAAAGAAAGAGTTGAAGGGAAAGATCAAACAAATAACTCTGAAAGTTTTGCCGTTACCAAGAAAAGAATAAATGAGGAAGATATTTCACAAAGGTGTAAGAAATGCCAGAAATGTAAGAAGTGTAATAAGTGTAATAAGTGTAATAAGAGGGAAACTTCGGCGGATCACCCGCAAGATAAGTGTAAATCTTGTGGAAGATAAGGTCACAAAAATGAAGGAGTGTTGGTGGAGTTCGGGAGCATGTCTGCGTTGCGGGAAGTTAGATCACAAGATAGCGGAATGCCCCAAGAAGCCTCCGAGAGGAGTTCAAGATTTAACCAAACTTGCCAAAGGGAAGGTTGCGGAAGGTACCCCTCACTCGAAATCATAAGCTAGCTCTTTCTCTTTCCATCCTTAAGATTTCTTCTGTATAAGCTCATAATAAGTTCTCTATTAGGAATGACAGGTGATGTGAATTTGGGGACCAAATTCTTTTAAGTGGGGGAGGGTGTAACGCCCGGTAATTTTGGAATAGGAATAAAATATATACATAAGTATATAATGTTTAATGATTAAAGTTTATTCAAATAAATACTTGGTCAAGTGATATTCCTAAGGGGTTGCTCAGATCGAACCTGCCTCTGATACCTAGGACAAGGACTAATAAAAGTTAAAGAACTTATGAGCAATAAAATCTCTAAATGGAAGATTACTAAGATCTCAATGTATGTGCGAACTAGCCACACCAAATCAATGAGGTATAGAACCTTAGAGGGAAAATTATGATAGTCTTAAGAACCTTATTTATGCATATACGGAAATACATGCAAATTATTAAAAGATATAAGTCGTATGTGTAAGGTTTTAACAAATAAGCAAATAAGACTTCCAAACAAAGTAAACTTGTGTAAAAAGGACCAAATAGAAATAACTAGTTATAAATAAAATTATTAGGCCTTGATAAAGGATTAACAATTAACCTTAAAAACATTTAAGTTAATGCTAAGCTCCATTGGCCCAAACTCAACCCAAGCAATTAATGGGCTTTTTAACACGTTTTATTATCTTCTCCCATATAGGCAATATATATATATATATATACATAAGTACATAACATAAACCTGTATATATGTATATATACCTAGAAATAGAAGGAAAGTATATATTATATACGAATGAACAAATAAAAGAGTGAAATGGAAATAACGCCTCGGATAAAGGCGCTATTTAAATTATAAACGCCTCTAGTTAAGGCGTGACTCAAGAAGTGACTCCCTCACCATACGGCGTCAAATTCCAACGTCAAAAAGGGTAAGGCCAAGAAACGCCCCAATCTTGGACGTGTTTTAAAGAAAAGAACGCCCTTACACGTGGCACTTATTAAGAAACAACCTGAAGTAGGTCGTCAATTAAAGAATCGACGACCTGACCAAAGTCGTTAATTCCATTCGTGAACCGTTCGACCCAGGAGCTTATCCAGGGAAGGATTATGTTAATCTAGTAAGTATTTAATGGGGCAAGGACTCTATTAGGGATATATTACTTCCAATCAAACACTAACTATTGTTAGGATTCCTAAATCCCTATAAATAATCTTCTGCCCGAACCCTTCAACGCTATTTGGCGTTCGGAATCTGCAAGGTACGTGAGAGAGGAATAGTTCCTCTGATTTATTTCTCTACGTCTGTTACATGAAGAACTAACAGTTCTTCATCTTCTTCTGTTATAGGTTAAGAAGGCGGCGTACGTGAAGAACAAAGGTATTGTTCTTTTTCCCTTTTTACTTTCGGTCAGGTAGTATGAAGAAATACTAATGTTTCTTCTTCTGTTCTTGTAGGAGTTACAGAACCGAAGAACAAAGGTTCTTCACCAAAGCCTTCTCTTCCTCCTACTGTGGTTATTGTTGCTGTGAAGCAACAACGTCCCCCTTTCATATCAATCTTCAAGTCTTCAGGTAGGTTTTCTCAAGCAACGTAGCCCAAAGCAATAGTTAATAAATATACCAACATGACATGCATGTTAGATAAGTTTTCTTGTGATTCTAAAATGATTTTTCTGTAAATTTTAAAAGAAACGCCCTGGACTAGGGCGCTACTTTAAAAAGAAACGACCACCGCAGAGGTCGTCAATTTCATAATAGACGCCCTGAACTTAGGCGTTAATTTCGTGAAATTATTAAATACCCACATTAAAATATGGTTTATATGAAATCCTGATTCTATAATAAAGCATGTCTCTACCTGTTAGTTTGCCTGTCCATCCATGAAAATTTGATAATTGTTCCTGTCCTGTCCATGAAATTTCATCCCTGAAACTTGCTTGACACATATATTTTCGCTAATGTTCATGACCCTTGAAGAATTAACGACCTGAGTTGGGTCGTGACTTGTGAACTAACGCCCTGAACTAGGGCGTGACTATATAAATAACGCCCCTTGACAGGGCGCGTTTTTGAAAAATATAGAAAATAGGTTTCCTGCAAAGATGGAATTAAAAGAATGGACGACCATAGTGTATGTCGTCAAATTTAAATAAAACGCCCCTGAAGGAGGCGTGTTTTACATAAAATACTGAAATATGAAATTTCTGGAAATAGAAAATACCTATATAACGCCCTTATCTGAGGCGTTATTTACTTAAGAGAAGACTTATCTTAAGTCATTATTTTCCTGAAAACTGATATTTTTATTGCTACTGTTAACCGATGGTTTTATATGTTATATAATATATCGGCACTATATCTCCACTCCGTGAGTATAGTCCCACGTTTTCACGATGTTTCATCGATCACACTCAACTCTCATTGACATACAAGCTCTCCATTGGACATTCCGTTCCTTTGGACTAGCGAGTTAGTCATAGAGACCTCCGTAAGACTCCTCGTACCTTAGATTCCCTCAAGGTCGACTGAGCTGGTTGTACCCTAAAACCCCATTACACAATCCTTACCATGTCACTCTAATGAAACATGGTATACCGGCCCTCATGTTATACTATATGTATGATATGAGAACTATCTTAAGGAATGGGGGAAACATGCCATCAATGAGATGTTATTGTAGACCCCAATTCTATATCAATTTTGTTATGATGATTCTTGTGGACCTCATGTTATTAACATGCTGTTCTTGTAGATCACAATTCTATATAAAGGAGTGAACATCTACATATGGGCACTTATTTGTCATGGTACCCGGTTAGGGAACCAATTCCACCCAGTTTATCGACATGTCATGATTTATATGCTTTGCGTGGATTTTATCGCCAGTATGTCCTTACTCAAGGGTCTTGCCTTTGAATTCCATGAAAATCTTATCTTATCATCCTAATTAAAGCTTGTTCTTGGAACTCCTTATTGGCTAAAAACTATCGTGGATGTCTAGATCTATCGTGAATGCTGTGCATAAAGGGCCCGATCTGGTCCTGGGAGGAGCGCCCGAAAGTACTAGTGCCCATGGGAGTTTTAATGATAACGGTGTCTAGCATTGCACCGGAGTACTCTTTATCTTGATCTTTGGCATTCCACGATCTCTCTTTTCTTGCGTGCGTGACTTGACTTGCGGACTTTACTAGCGTGGCCCGACACGGGCAATGTACTTGCGTGAAATAGCCAATAATCTATAAAGTCTCTCATGAAAGTTTCTTGTTTAATATTCACTTGAAGGTTTTGCCCGATGTGTTATTCTCTTGATTAGTTACTTGTCCAGTTATTTCTACATGCATAGCCTTATTGCATTCACATGTGAAAAATGTAATTACTTAAACTCATTGCTAGTGCTTGAGATATAATTTCCTACTGAGCGTTCGCTCACTCCGTTTTATTCCAACATTTTCAGGTAATCAGGTGGCTAGCATGACCGAGACCCACACGGGCGGGACAAGTGTGCAAGCGAGCTGTGGAAACTAGTGAACCCGAGTCTTTTATTTTTCTTGAGTCTAGATAGTATTGTCTAGCTAAGTCAGCTTGGCGTCTCTTATTCCGTTATCTTGTCTAAGTCTGTTAGTATGTCGTTATCTTCCTTTCCATTGTGTTGAAGTCTCCAAGTTGGAAAACAAGTTCTTGTAAGAGATTTATAATAGAAATATAAATTCTATTGATGTTTAAAATTATCTTGGTCTTATGCGATTGCTCATGATCATTCACGACTGTTTAACTGCCACGTTCCGAGCAAACGACACGTTCCGCTGCTATCGGCCCGGGGCGTGACACATCTCTTGGTGGCTTGGACTTATGGAGTGGGTCGATTGGTAAGGTCGATATGAGGTGGCCATTCTAGGGGACAAGAGTGATGCACTTGAAGACTCTAAATGCATAGACATACCCTAGGACCAACTTGATAGAGATAAGTTTTGAACTTGCTCTGATACCACTTGATGTAAAACCAACCTTAGACCTATTTGCAAGCATTCAAGTTTGAGCAGCGGACTCACACTAGCGAGCTCACCTGTATGGCACACACTAGTGCCCGATGGTTAGTAGGCGATGTTGGAGAGGGTCCGAGGCGGGACCTTTAGGCTCCAATGGTTGGCTAGCTTGGGAAGAACCCCAAGTAGGCCTAGGATGCCCAAATCATGGGCGGACAACACACCAAGGGTGTGGGTTAAGTGGATTCACTCTCAACTTGCCCGCGGTGGTCACTCACGGTACTAGCAATTTGGGCCGAGCTCTCACTCACCGTCCGACGAAGCAATAGCAATAATACTAAGCTAAGCAAGTGATTAAACCAGTCAAGAGAGGGACCAAGGCTCACCTAGCCGGCGTGAAGATGCCGACTCCGGCCGGAGACGGGGGCGAGCGGGGAGGCGAGGGTATGTACCTGCACGCCGCGTCGATTGAAGCTTCAAACCTGCGACTTAATAATTATATGAACTACACCCCATGTAAGGGGGGGGGGGATATTGGGGTGGGGATTATGCTTAATACATCCAAAACTACCTCCACGCAGGGAGGGGCCTTCAGCCGACCAAGCGGGGTGGGGAGATATGCAAAGAGAACCGACTTCCCAAGCTTTGCCGATTCTGCCTAGCTTCTGTATTTCTGGACAGAGGGTCGATGTTGATGCTTCCAATAATTCCACGAAGCTTAGAATCTGATGAGACTTACGCCAAAAGCTTGCTAACAGATTGGGGATGATGTCTGAATTTTGGCAGGAGCTCTGGAACTCAGCGCTGGTCAGGCCAGCGACTGGAACAGGTCATCAGCTTCTTCCTCTGGCTGGTGCAGAACTGGTACAGCAGGTTGCAGAGGGTACCACGGATGCTTCTGAACTCCAAATGTGACGAGCCTGTTGGTGACGTCCTAGTGGTCGGAGTAGCTACGAGCAGGAGTTGACGGGGCCCAAATCGGAGGTCGGAGGGGAGAATGGTGGTCGGATATGTGAGGATAGGTCAAACCTGGACCTGCAGGTGGCTGGCTGCAACCTTCGACGAAGAAATTAGTAACTGATAGCTCCGGTGGCCGAATGAGGTCCTTCTTCTTGGAGGTGAAAGCTAACAGGAATTAGTCTCTGCCCTCCAAAAATGGCGCTCAGAGCCTTCACGAGCTGGCCGTGGCAGCTTCTTCTTTCAGCTTCTGGTCTGCAGACTGGGACAGCAGATGCAGTTGGACGAGATCGGCTCCCCCGATCAGCTCCGACCTCGGAAGCCAACGAAACCACCTCGGTTGGAAAGCTAACTTGCAGACGATTCCGGCAATGTAGGCCTTGCCACTTGAATCTCTGAGGGACGGTCGTGGCTGCTTCTGCAAGTCGCTGTAGTTCTGCTGCCTGAAACAGAGACAGATTAAGGGGAAGAAGAAGGTGTGGGGAAGGGGATGGCCAAGAGAGCAAGTGGTGGGAAGGGTGTCTAATGGCTAAAGGAGGGAGATGAGAGGAGTTTTAGGGGTTGTGAAGGCTAGGGAGATGGAGGTGGGGAGGGTGAAGTGGGGCTGGAGAGGGTGCTGGTCTGCTAGAGATGGTGGTGGGAAGGGGTGAGCACAAGGGAGAGAGGGAGGGGGAGGGAAGGTGGGGGCGAACTTGGCTTGAGGGGAGAGGAGGGGTGCGACCTAGGGAGCAAGGGGGGAAGGGGAGATGGGAGGGAGATTCAAATGGGCCTAGGAAAGTGATCCTTCAGCCTTGGGGAGGTGAGGAGGTGCTTAGGGAAGTGGAGGGAAGTAGGTGGTGGTTGGGAAGTAGGGCTTGGATTGGTGGAGGGTTGTTGGGACTAGGTGGAGAGTAAAGGAGGGTGTGGGAAGTTGTGGGGGTAATAATGGAGGTAGGTGGGGGTTGGATTTGAATGAGAGGGGGGGGAGGAGAGAGGGGAGGTTCGCCCCTTTCCTTGGGGAGAGAGAGAGGGAGAGCTAGAGAGAGAGAGAGAAGTGGAGTAATGAGAGACTTGAAAGGGATTTCTTCAATATTCATCAAAAATGTTACATATGAGGAGTGGGGTGGCCTATTTATAGGCACATGACTTTTTTCACAAAGGACCCTAACAAAAGACACAATGACTAATAACCGAAGGGAAGGGGGTGTCCATGGGCCTAGCCCAATGAGATGGGCCCAATAGCCTATCTAAACAACACAATGACTTAGGACATTGGTAGATAACCTACTAACCTAGGTACATGACTCAAATAAAGGGAAAATTACATGATTAAGACTCAAATAAAAATAAGAAAATTACATGACTCGACTCACAAACACTTGAGGAACATAATGGCGCTTGCCGACGAACAATCCGAGTCCGGAGAAAATGTGGAGGGGCAAGGGATGCCCTCATCAATATGCTTCGGGGCATACCCCTATGTTACATTTCAAAAGAAGAAGGAAAAAGAGAACTAAGGGGGTGGCAACGCTCAATCAACACCCCTGAAGATGTCTTCAAGAGGGAGGATTCCGACGCAAGGAAAGTTTGTCATGTCGCGCAATCGGCCCCTCTGTTCTTCGAGTCGAGCGAGCTCGGTCTCCACGGACGCCATCTCAGCATGGGCAACGGCAAGGGCCTCACCCTCTTTCTCGATTGTCTCCTCAGCTCGGGCAAGGTCGGACCTGGCGGCGGCAAGGTAGCCCTCCAGCTTCGCAATTCGATTCCTGAGGGAGCAAACGTCACCCTGGCATCCCTCCATGGCCTTCCCATTTTGCTCTACGTCGTCGCGCCGTGCCTCCAGAATTTGTAAATATTCGTCTGCCTGGCCATCGAGAGCGGTGCGCTCGCCGAGGGCTTGAGTCTCGAGGAACTCGCGACGCTTAATATACTTCAGCAATAGCAGAACCCGCCGCGACCATTCCTCGAGTGGGCAGCCCAACACTTGCAGTGCCCCGGTCAGCTGCGTCACTATACTGTGCACCTCCCGATATGATAGGGTAAGATCGGCAAAGAGCATCGTCCGCAATGTTACCAACATCTGTCGGACCGGTGCGCCTGATGAGGTGTGACTGACCGAGGGTACCCTCGGGGGAACAAAATCCACAGAGCTGTCCACCTCGGCCCACAAATCAGCGTCCGCCGCGGCCGAGGAAGATGGAAGAGCGAGAGTCAGGTCCTCTGGCCGACATAGCTCAACAGAAGATCCCTGGCCGGCCATCGCCAGGGGAGGGGACAAGGTCACCGCCGAGTCATCTGGTGCCGCCGCCAGCTCCCTGGACGGGGATGTAGGTGCCGCTGCTGCAGGCAAAGGGGGGGATTTGAGCAAGGCCGGGCTAGAAGCCATCGCTGGTCGACCTCTCTCTGGCATCTGGGACCCCTCCATGTGTGCGCGAAGCCCCGCGAATATCTGCTTCAAGAGCGGGTCCTCCATCTGGGCCGGAAGCTTCGGGAGAGGCGGAAGCAGAATTATTAGGTGGGGTATGCCTCCCGCTTGCACAAGTGTTGTGAGGCTCTCCGCCCCTGGGCCTGAGGTCGGAGCCGACCCCTCCACCGCTATTGGACCGATGGCCGGTCTCCGTTTGGCGACGGCCTTCCGGACACGGCCAGACGTCTTCCCTGGCGTCGGCGTTGCCTGACCATGTGGAGAGGAGTCAGCTACTCGCTATCTGGAATAAATCATGCGGGGGCAAGAGGCAGAAAGGGACCACAAGACCCACGTGCTTACCTCGGCCACCGGAACGATGCCGCCTTCGGGCGTGATCTCTCCCTCCTCCAAAGGCTTGCCCGCCGGCCCAGGAACACTGGAAGTCTCTACAGCCGACTCCTGCTGAAGGGCCTCAAACAAAAGGGCTAGCTTGCCCAGCCCCGCATCGGCTCCTGTAGGGCGGTCGACCGGCGCGGTTGGAGCAGCTCCCTCCACAACCTTCGGCTCGGTTGGTGCCTAAAAATCAAAGGATGACGTGAGGAAAGTCGATGGATGATCACGAGGGGGGGAGGTCCCGGGCGAACAAGCTCACACTTACAGCAGCCTTCCCCATTAGGTTTAAGGAGCTACCAAGTAAAGGGGCCGTAAAGAGCGGCTCGGGCGGCCCAGACACTTCAAGTACGCCCTCTCCGGGGGCCACTTCATCGGAGGAGTAGTCATAGTCTACCTCTTCGCTTGACGGCGAATCAATCGCTACGGGTTCTTCCCTTGATGGAAAAGAGGCCTCCGCTTCGAGGTCAATGATTGGCGCATCCTCCCACGGGCTGGGTGAGGCTGGTGCGCCAGACTTCAACCTCTTCCTCACATACATGTGCGTCGCCGGGAGGTGTAGGCGGGGCCCTGATAGCCCAACAACTGCTGCAGCAGCACCTGTCACATAAAAGAAAAGGCAAGTCATGTCAAAGCCAATGGGTTCCCAAAGAATGAAGGAAGTCAAGCGAGCGGACGGAGACAACTACCCCCTTCGGCTTCTGCAACATGAGGCGGCTCGCGGATGGCCTCCTTGATGGGCGACGCTGCCTCAGGAACCGCAGCCTTGCCCTCGCCCGGGATTAGCACAGGTGCCTGCTCCTCCGTACCACCTGAAAGAAAGAAATGCAATTGTCACATGCACATGCAAGGCCCGCCCTGGGAGGCAAATAAATCCCAAAAGATGTCGGGGACCGGTGAACCTCACCAGCATCGTGACTCGGTTCAATCCGGGTGACTTCAAACTCCTCAAAAGATAAAATGGGTGCCACCGGAGAGATGGCCACCGGGGCCGGGGACCCCTCGGCCCACCTCCGCTTTGCCGCTTGCCACCTGGCCGCTTTGGCAGCAGCCAACGCCTTCTTAACGGGCGACTTCGCCCGCGACCTCCCCTTGGCTTGTGGTGGGGAAGTCGGAGCTGGCGCCGAAGTCGCCTCTACTACAGCCGCAGCTTCACCCACATTGGGGATGGGCGTAGGAACCGGATCCTCCACGTCAGGAATAGACGTGAGTGCAGGCTCTTCCACAACAGCTGAGACAAAAGGGGGAAAGACATTCAGGCGTCAAGGCCTTGCCTCGATGTGAAAATAAACCTTAAAAGTACGCCAAGGGTTGGAGGTGCTGACCGGCGGGTTGACTCGACTCGGTCCGGGCGACCTCAAACTCCTCAAAAGATGGGATTCGCGGCACCGGAGGAGCAGCCGTCGAGGTCTTAGCAGCCATTATTTTTCGCCGCTTCGCGTCCCGCTGCTTGGCCGCTTTGGCGGCATCCACTGCCTTCTTCACAAGCGACTTCGCCCGGGACCTCTTCACCGCCTTGGGCAAGGGAGCCGTGGTTGGGGCTGGCAGTGCGGCCTCGAAGTATGCGGGCTTCTAGACGAGCCGAAGGAGATTCCGGTACGTCACCATTTGCACGCTGTCGCGATGGTCTGTCAAAATAGACACGCATACGATTAGCACCCAAGAACCTGCTAAGGTCGCAGCAATGAGAATAAAAGAAGTGGAAAGCTTAAATACCATGAGGACCGGTATACAACCGAAGCGTTATCGGCCAATAGCTCAGGGACGGCTCCTTGTCCCGACGCCCCGCCTCTCGGACCAGCCAGCACACATCCTCGATCTTCTGGCAACGATCAGTAAGAGCAGCCAGGTCCGCATGCTTGTTCGACGAGAAGTGGCAGAAAAGATTGAAGTGGTCCATGCCCCACCCGTCGGCATAATAATAGTAGACCTGCAGGCGCTTGCCCATAATGACGGCCGTCTGATCCTCGATCTTTAGCCCATTCACTCGGAGGAGTATATACAGCCACGTGGTGTCCTTGTAATTTTCAGGCTTCCTCTCCTCCCACCTCATGAATGTGCGGTATGGGCAGATTGGGTCTCTCTCTGGGTGCCAGCTCTTTGCGGGAGTGCCCTCCTCTTCCATGGGGAGCGGATAATTGATGAGCTCCAGACGGTCGCTCCCTATCCGGCAAAGGTCCCTCAGGGTCTTCTTGTAGTTATCCTTCGCCACTGGGGGTAGCTCCACTTTTGGTGTCGCCTCGCTTCCCGAGCTTCCCGGCGGGCGGCCAGATATGCCACCACCTCCTTCTCCTGCCTGTTCTTGAGTCGGAGAAGATGCTCCAGGTCAATATCGAGCACCAGTACCGGCTGCTTGCTCAGGAATTTCCTCTCTGCTCCGTCCCAGCAATCGGTCTTGTGCAATCGATAAAAGGCCGTCTGGGCGTTCCACCACTTTATATACTCCGGGGTCACCCGAGGAATACGACCCGGGGCTGGCACCCTGAAGGTCACAGAGTCGGCTCAGTGGAAAAAGTCCCACCAGCTTCTGGCATGCTCGACAGTGGAACTCCCTCGGAGATTTCGGAGAAGACAAGCCGAACTGTGCATGATAGATAGGGATATGCTGATCATATCCAAAATTTCGGCCGAACCGGAAAGGGTAATATGGTTCCAGTAGCAAATTCTCCCCCTTCCTGAATGCCAGCACGCTCGGGCGTATGGATAACGCCCAATCCCTGAGCTCGGGCTCCAGCAACGGGCGAACCATAGTCTCCTGGCTGATGGGGTGGATATACTTCTCCACCTGATCATCTTTGCACTCCCTCTTGTTGTTCACCAGAGGGCTAGAATGCGCGGCCAACGTCCAAAAGTGGATGGTGCCGATCGCATCCCGCGGAACCGTCGTCAGCCGGCCCCAAATGTCATATAGCCGCAGGGAAGTAGAGCCTGGTTCTGTGCTGGCGAACTCCAACATCCTCGGTACCAGCCCCCAGTCCTGCATAGCGCGAGGGGCGAACTCCGGAAACAACGAGCAGACCCACGCATTGAAGAAGTGCAGCGGGCACACATATCAGGCCTGCCTCGAGAATTGGTGAGTGCTGATGTTCCCCAGCACCCTATATATCAGGCAGAGAGTGGCCGGGCATAAGGAAAGCTTGACTCCCCATGCCAGTTGACAGGCCGGATAAATGGCGTCCGGTCGAATGACTATCTCATCCCCGTGTGGCATGGCAAATGAGCATAGCCAATATGTCAGATAAGCGGCGCAGTGTGTTAACGGGTCAACCCCCATCGGATTGGGGCCACTCCGGCGTCCTCTGGAGGGGATCTTCACGTCAGTTTTGGGCTTGGCGCACTTCTTACGGGCAACGGCGGTCCCAATACATGGAAACTCTTCATACTGCTTCAGCCCATCATAGAAATATTGCAGCCACAGGGTCAGGCGCACCCTCTTCCGGTCCCCACGGGGAGGCTGCCTCCGGCCGTGCGCTAGCTGGTATAGCTCCCGGTATGCCTTCATAAGATATCGGTATGAGTAGCCAAGGGAATAGTAGCCGTCCCCATTGGTCTCATCCTTGATCAGGTCGGGAAGGCATACCTCTTCATAAGGCTCCCAGTCAATGGGCAAGCCGCTGAGCTGACTAAGGCTCCACAAATCAAGTGAAGTCTCGCCCTCCGCCGTATAAAAAGTGTTGGTCTCCGCGCTGAATACTTCTATCATGCCGTAGCAGAGACCCTTGGAGATAGGGTAGCCGTACCGAGAGGCGTACACGCTATGGTAAATGCCAACCCAGACCAGTAGCGGGGCATAGTTGATCAACACGTACTCGGTGAATTCTACTGCCCCTTCCCTGAAGGTATGAGCATCCTGGGGCTTCAGCTCCCCGAACCAGCCTAGCTCCAACTCGTACTTGAATCGGACGGCCAGGCAATCCAGCATGAAGGGCTCCTCCCTATAGCCCCATTTCAAGGGAGCCAAGAACAAACCGATGCGAGGCGGCTCGCCTTGCACCCGCCCAGCAGACATATCCCACTTCTCTGGGGTGAACTGAGGTGCTCGCACCAATTTGTCTTCGGCCGGTAGCACTCCTTCGATCCCCAGGACGGGCTTCCATTCCCGAGCCTCCCCCACCAAATACATCGGGATGCTCCTCAGGATGCTGTACAACAAACTGTCGCAAGCCAGTAGGATCACTTGCTCGACCTCCCGCACGGCCCGCAGCTCCCTCCTCTCCTGGGAGCGGAAGTCCTTCAGAAAACGGATCAGATGCTTGTCCTTCTGATGGGGACATCACCTCCCATGCCCACCTTCACAGCTCGTCTCCTCGCCCCGGTTGCATCCGGCATGGTTTAGTCATATAATTTTGAGTCCTATGTAATTTTACTTGAGTCATTTGATGTAATTTGCATTTTATTTGAGTCATGTCCCTAGGTCTTGCATTTATTTTCCTATGTTTGAGTGTCATTAGAGTGTGTAATGTGCTAATTGGGCCCATTTCTTCGGGCTTGGCCCAATGAGCTCCCCTACCCCTTCGGTTATTTGTCAATGAGTCTTTTGTCAGGGTCTTATTGTAAAATGTGGGTTTCCTATATATAGGGCCCCATTTCCTTCATTTGGAGGTAATGAATCAATCAATGAAAAAATTGCCATTTGAGAGTCCAAAGCTTAGTTTAGTGGAGTGATTCCAACATTTTTTGGATGAGAAACCCTAGGGGAGAGATTCCCCACCCTTCCCTCTCTTAATCCCTCTTTTTCACTCCACTTTCTCTCTCCTCATCACCCAATTTCGAATTTTCTTCTCTCTCCTTCCTTCCCAACCACCTCAACCCCCACCTACCATCATTAAAGCCCTCCACTTCCCCATGGCCTCCATTACTCCACCCCCCTAGTCCCAAGGAGATCCCTCACCATTCCAACACCACTTTCCCCATTCCAACACAATCAACCCCTTCCCCACACAACCCCACAACTTCCAATGCCATTTCAAATTTGAAATCCACCCTTCCCTCCACTCACTTGTTCCCCCCCTCACCTTCTCCTCTCACACACCTTCCCAAATTCGTAGCTCCTCCTCCCACCACCTGTTAGACCCCCTTCCAGACCCCATTCTTCCCTTCCCCCACCTTAGAACACCCCCTCCTAGACCCCCTCACAGCCCGGGCTTTCCCCACACTCATCCACCCCCATTTCCCCTCCTATATACCCCATTCCCCCCCATCATCATCAACCTACAACTCTCAACTGAAGATCTACAACAGACCAGCAACTTGCAGCGGCCACCACGACCTCCTCTGGACGAGTTTGAAGACCCAAGAGCCATCGTCGGAAGCGTCTGCCAGTCACCTTCGCAATCGAAGTGGTTTCGTCTTCTTCCGATCTTCGAGTCGTCCAGGAGGTCCATTCTCCCACAGCTGCGCGGTTCTGCCTTGGCTGAGGACCTGAGCCGGCCTAGAAGCTCTGCCATGACCAGCCCCGAAGGAATCAATCCTCAAGTCCTTCTTCAAAGTTCTTCATCGGCCTGTCTACTTTCAGAATCAAGAAGCAGAAGCCCATTCAGCATGCGGGAACAGAAGTTACCAATTTTCTTCCACGGTCGCGCGGCTCTACCTTCCCCAGTCTGCATCGACACCTCCTCACTCTTCTGGCTCCACAGATCGTCTCCGTTCTCTTCTGGTGTCCCTGTTTCTTTTGCTGAAAAGAGGACTCACCCACGGTTCTAACGGCACTGACAGCATCAAATTTTGAGTTCGGGAGCGGCCAGGAAAGCCTCTGCATCATACTATTGGTGACCTGCCCCTGCTAGTCCGAGAAATAGAGGCCCTGTTCAAGCTTCTGCCCCGACCTGCAGCGACTCCAGAAGAAATTACAAAAATTCTGAGGCATTCCCCTTCCAGTTACAAAGATTTCGCTGCTAGTTTCGCCATCAGTAAAATTCCTGAGCAAGATCTACAACAGCAACACCGACCCTCTGTCCTGGTTCGCAGATAGCAGGCAGATTCGGCGTCCACCCTTGTTCCTCGTTCTTTGCTTTGGTTTCCCCACCCCGCTTGGCCGGCTGAAGGCCCCTCCCTGCGTGGAGGTAGTATTGATGTAATATCATTAACCCCCACCCCAAGTTCCCCCTCCTGCGAGAGGTGTAGTGGTGTACTTTGTTTGGGAGGTCAAGCGACACCGCCGCGGCGTGTGGGGATCCACTCGCCTCCCCGCTCGCCCTCGTTTCCGACCGGGACCGGTTTCTTCAAACCGGTCGAGTAAGTGCTCAAACCTTCACTCCACTTAGTGCTTGTCTTTCAATATTAGTTCTTAATTCCGCTGGTTATGCGAGTGAGAGCCCGACCCTCAAGTCCCGTTGTCTTGAGTGATCACCGTGGGAAGAGTGCAACCGGTGCCTTCGGCACTTTGTCGGCCCCGTTGAATTGGGCTTCCAAATCCATTGGGAATCAAATCTTGGCCTTGCTGGCCCACTACTAGCAAGGGCCCAACCCCACATCCACCACTTGGCATCGCCAAGTTACCCCGGGCTTGGGTGAGCGACGAGAGAGCGGCGGCCCAAATTGGCCCATTTAGATTGTGAATGTGCTTGCTTGCTTAAGTCCAAGGTCGTGTCACATCAAGTGGTATCAGAGCAAGTCTTTGATTTGTTCTCACAAGTCAAGTCCATGGGCACGCTTGCATTAGAGTTCTCATCGGATCGTTCTATGCATTATCCACCTCCCATTGTCATTGAGTCTACCGACCAAAAGGCCCCAATTCCCATCATATCCCAAGCATACCTACCTAATGGGAGCCCCACAGAAATTGACTTCATCGACATGGAAGAAGATAATTGGGTATCCCCCGAAATTGTAGCCACCCTCTCTACGACTGGACAAATTGTGCACAACGGAGACCTAGTCTTCGTTGAATTCCATAAATGGTTCGGGAAGACTAAGTATTTGGATGGGGCTTGGTGTCAAAAGGGAACATTGGCGGGTCCATGTATAATCCTAGGTAAGAAATGGTTAGATGAAAGGAATGCCGACATCGACCAACACGTCGGACTTGCCTAGTGCATCCGCCACACCTTTCGGGAACCTTTAAATTCAACAACCTTTTATTCTCCCACCCGCGGGAATCCCACCCTTGTTCACCACCCCGGGTGCACCATACTCCGGCCATCATCACCCCACCATCAAAGAACCTTCCCACTCCATTAGTTTTGGAAGAAGTAGTCCACCCGCTTTGCCACATGAAGACAAATATCCCTCGGGAACCTATCCCCTCCATAGAGAGCTCCCATGTCCCAATTGAAGAGGAAGCCTCGCACAAGGATCTTCACCCTACACCACCCCCTCTAGATAAGGCTGAATTCATCTTAGAAGAGTCCCTTGTTAGGTGGCTAAGGGAGAGCCTAATTAGAGAGACCTCGACCCATGTTTGCCCTCCCATAGAACAAAATTTTTCCCTAGTGCCCCTCTTCTCCTATCACACCACAATCCAAGCATCCTATCAAGTGGAGACCTTAGAGGATTTTCTTAGGGGCTTAGCATGGCAAATTGAGTTCACTAGCATGTTGACCCCTATGGCCGAATAACCTAGGAGCCTTAGCCTCCTACGCCTATGCATAGGGTCTATCACCTCGGTTTGTACCAATGGTTGCTACACTAGCGACCTCCTTCTATTCCTCCCTACACCGGATGAGCCCAACCTTCTCCTCGATCTAGAGCTTCTTATCTCGGGTAGAAAGCCAAGCCCTCCACTCATGGCCGACCCACTTGTCAAGAACATTGGCCCAACTATCATAGGGAAGGATGACTTAGCACCTTTTAAGGATCTTGAGGACATGGAGTTCCTCCCCCTAAGTGACCTATTTTATGATCCATATGATCCCTTCCAATGGGAGTCAAGGGACTCATATGACCCAACCATCTTACTAACCACCCACCCTTTCCTACCCTCACCCACCATATTGGGCCAAACCCACCTCATCCATGACCCGGGTTGCACCTTGGGAGCCATAACCTTGGACCATATATCCCTAGGTAATAAGGTGGTGCCCCACCCCATGATGACCACCTTCTTAGATCCATTCGATCCTTTCCAATAGGAGTTCAAAGGTTGTCCCATACCTATACACATGGAAGTCACTTTTGGGAAAATTATGCATGTGTCTAGGCTTTCCACCCCCTTTGGCATGAATACTATGTTGGGTCCATTCATTCATATCACCCACATGTCTAGTAGAAAGCATGAGTGGGCCACATTCGGATGTCATGGTCCTCCTTCATTCATCATGGGTCGTAAGCATGTCAAAAGCATCTACGGATGTCCGGGCCCCCCCACATTCATCACCACTTTGCATGATAGGTTCACCTATGGGTGCCCTGGCCCACCCAGGCCCACCAAAGTCTACATGACAACATTGCATGATAAGTCCACATATGGTTACCCCGGCCCTCCAAAATCCATCAAAGTCTTCTTGGCATCAAAGCATGATCGGTCTACTTTTGGTTGCCCAGGTCCACCCATCACCCCTAGAATGTCAACATTCACGAAATTCCATGAAAGCCTTTGCAAGCACATAAGCAAAAAGAATGAGGCTTATAAGAGGCGGGCCGACTCTCATCGGCGTCACCAAGACTTCCATGAGGGTAACTTTGTGATGGTAAGGACTGAGAGGCTCTCCCCAGGAGCCATCTCCAAATTGAGGCCACGTGGGGCTGGTCCCTTCCAAGTCCTGAGGCGCATTGGTGCAAATGCCTATGAGTTAGATCTCCCCAAGGAGTATGGAATAAGTCTCACATTCAATGTTGCCGACCTAGTGTCATATAAGGGACCCACGGTGGTACCTAGTGAGGAGATTGAGCCTACGTCTTCCCTTGAGAGAGCACCCACCCGTGAGGAGAGACCACCAGCCAAGAGAGCCCAGCGTGAACAAATTGAACAAATATTGGATGAACAAGTCACTACCACTCGGAGCAAGGTATACGAGCGCTATCTCGGCAGGTGGATGGATCGGTCTCGTTCGGAAGGCTTGAGGGCAGTACCACTTCTACACCCTCCAAGGAGGGAAGGACACTTACTCGACAGAGTCGAGTTCTCCGCACCCCGGGAGTATGATGGGGACATCACCTCCCATGCCCACGTTCATAGCTCGTCTCCTCACCCCGGTTGCATCCGGCATGATTTAGTCATATAATTTTGAGTCCTATGTAATTTTACTTGAGTCATTTGATGTAATTTGCATTTTATTTGAGTCATGTCCCTAGGTCTTGCATTTATTTTCCTATGTTTGAGTGTCATTAGAGTGTGTAATGTGCTAATTGGGCCCATTTCTTCGGGCTTGGCCCAATGAGCTCCCCTACCCCTTCGGTTATTTGTCAATGAGTCTTTTGTCAGGGTCTTATTGTAAAATGTGGGTTTCCTATATATAGGGCCCCATTTCCTTCATTTGGAGGTAATTAATCAATCAATGAAAAAATTGCCATTTGAGAGTCCAAAGCTTAGTTTAGTGGAGTGATTCCAACATTTTTTGGGTGAGAAACCCTAGGGGAGAGATTCCCCACCCTTCCCTCTCTTAATCCCTCCTTTTCACTCCACTTTCTCTCTCCTCATCACCCAATTTTGAATTTTCTTCTCTCTCCTTCCTTCCCAACCACCTCAACCCCCACCTACCATCATTAAAGCCCTCCACTTCCCCATGGCCTCCATTACTCCACCCCCCCTAGTCCCAAGGAGATCCCTCACCATTCCAACACCACTTTCCCTATTCCAACATAATCAACCCCTTCCCCACACAACCCCACAACTTCCAATGCCATTTCAAATTTGAAATCCACCCTTCCCTCCACTCACTTGTTCCCCCCCTCACCTTCTCCTCTCACACACCTTCCCAAATTCGTAGCTCCTCCTCCCACCACCTGTTAGACCCCCTTCCAGACCCCATTCTTCCCTTTCCCCACCTTAGAACACCCCCTCCTAGACCCCCTCACAGCCCGGGCTTTCCCCACACTCATCCACCCCCATTTCCCCTCCCATATACCCCATTCCCCCCCATCATCATCAACCTACAACTCTCAACTGAAGATCTACAACAGACCATCAACTTGCAGCAGCCACCACGACCTCCTCCGGATGAGTTTGAAGACCCAAGAGCCATCGTCGGAAGCGTCTGCTAGTCGCCTTCGCAACCGAAGTGGTTTCGTCTTCTTCCGATCTCCGAGTCGTCCAGGAGGTCCATTCTCCCATAGCTGCGCGGTTCTGCCTCGGCTGAGGACCTGAGCCGGCCTAGAAGCTCTGCCATGACCAGCCCCGAAGGAATCAGTCCTCAAGTCCTTCTTAAAAGTTCTTCATCGGCCTGTCTACTTTCATAATCAAGAAGCGGAAGCCCATTCAGCATGCGGGAACAGAAGTTACCAATTTTCTTCCACGGTCGCGTGGCTCTGTCTTCCCCAGTCTGCATCAATACCTCCTCACTCTTCTGGCTCCACAGATCGTCTCCGTTCTCTTCTGGTGTCCCCGTTTCTTTTGCTACAAAGAGGACTCACCCACGGTTCTAACGGAGCTGACGGCATTAAATTTGGAGTTCAGGAGCGGCCAGGACAGCCTCTGCATCCTACTATTGGTGACCTGCCCCTGCTAGTCCAAGAAACAGAGGCCCTGTTCAAGCTTCTGCCTTGACCTGCAGCGACTTCAGAAGAAATTACAAAAATTCTGAGGCATTCCCCTTCCTGTTAAGAAGATTTTGCTGCTGGTGTCGCCATCATCAAAATTCCTGAGCAAGATCTACAATAGCAACATCGACCCTCTATCCTGGTTCGCAGACAGCAGGCAGATTCGGCGTCCACCCTTATTCCTCGTTCTTTGCTTTGGTTTCCCCACCCCGCTTGGCCGGCTGAAGGCCCCTCCCTGCGTGGAGGTAGTATTGATGTAATATCATTAACCCCCACCCCAAGTTCCCCCTCCTGCGAGTGGTGTAGTGGTGTACTTTGTTTGGGCAGGTCAAGTGACACCGCCGCGGCGTGTGGGGATCCACTCGCCTCCCCGCTCGCCCTCGTCTCCGACCGGGACCAGTTTCTTCAAACCGGTCGAGTAAGTGCTCAAACCTTCACTCCACTTAGTGCTTGTCTTTCAATATTAGTTCTTAATTCTGTTGGTTATGCGAGTGAGAGCCCGACCCTCAAGTCCCGTTGTCTTGAGTGATCACCGTGGGAAGAGTGCAACCGGTGCCTTCGGCACTTCGTCGGCCCCGTTGAATTGGGCTTCCAAATCCATTGGGAATCAAATCTTGGCCTTGCTGGCCCTCTACCAGCAAGGGCCCAACCCCACATCCACCACTTGGCATCGCCAAGTTACCCCGGGCTTGGGTGAGCGACGAGAGAGCGGCGGCCCAAATTGGCCCATTTAGATTGCGAATGTGCTTGCTTGCTTAAGTCCAAGGTCGTGTCACATCACCTTCGGGAAGTCCTTCTGATATTCACCAGTCCGATCGAAGGTGAAGCGATTCTTGACCTGAGAGAGCCTAGTATAGTCCATTGTCTCGCCCTCAGAACCCGAGGACTCGGCCAGCACGACTATTTCAGCATGCTCCCTGTCCAGCTCCTCCACGTTAAGCCATGTGACGGCTGGCACCAGAGGCTGGGGAACAAGGTCGGCACCGATAGCGGCAACAGGAGCAGAAGAACCGCTTGGGGCAGCCATTTATCTGCAAAGATACGATAGAAGAAGATCAGAATAAGCCACGGGCGAAGGGAAATGAAAACTGTAAAGGGACTCTACTACAAGTGAAATGAATAAGACATTGCCAATTTCTGACGAAATTTCGGCAGAGTTTCCCCTAGGCCAGAGGCATAAGGGAAAACACGGGTGTGCGTCCACAAGGAGTGACGGCCCCAACAAAGTCATGGTGGGCCCCGAGGAGCAACACCAGAAGTCCCCCGATCCAAGAAGGCTGCTCCCTCTCCTCGTCGGCACGACCAGACAGGCTTCCCCGGCATGCCCCTGGAGCGGCCCTTCACCGGCACAAGCCCTGGCGTCTTCCCCGGCACACCTGTGACGCCACTCCCCGGCACGCCCTAAAGGGCTTCCCCGGTACGCCCTCAGCTCCCGTTCGCCGGCACGCCCAACAGGGTTCTTCCTCGGCACACTACGGAGTGCTTTCCCCGACACACCCCGTAGGGGCTTCGCCGACACATCCATGCCCTTGCTTCCCCGGTACGCCCTCAGCTCCCGTTCACCGGCACGCCCAAGAGGGTTCTTCCCCGACACACTACGGAGTGCTTTCCCCGGCACACCCCGTAGGGGCTTCGCCGACACGTCCATGCCCTTGCTTCCCCGGCATGCTCTAGAGCCTCTTCCCTGACACGCTCCGACGCCCTCTCCCCGGCACGCCCTCACGCCCACTCACCGACGGACGTCCACGACACCGGAGACGGGGAAGAAGAAGGGAAGACAAAAAAAAAGTGAAAGAAGGGGGGAAGAGGCCTAGGGCCTCGCCGTACCCCGAACGGAAAGGATGACGGAGGAGACGAAAAAAAAAGGAAGGAAAAGGAGAAGAAGGAAGAGAAGAAGGGAGAACAGAAAAGAGAGGGCGGGGGGGGGGCCTCCACGGTGGCGCCCTCACCACGACGACGACAACGAGGGCGACGACGACGGCGGCGCTCGACGGATGGAGAAGAGGGAAAAGAGGGGAGAACGGAGGGGTTCGCTTGCTTCGTCACCGAAGAGAGAGAAAGAGAGAGGGAAGAGGAAGCGTTTGAAAGGGGGGGTGGCCCGTTCGAGCCACCCCGCCCCTTTATATACGGGGCAAGCAAAAAAAGAGAGAAAAGAAAAAGAAAAAAAATAATAATAAAAGAGGGGAAAAAGGGGAAAGAAGAAGAACGAATAAAAAAGAAGAGGAGGGAAAAAGAAAAAGAGAAAGAGACGGGGGGAAATTTCAAAAAAAAAGAGGGAAAAAAGAAATAGAAAAAAAAGAGAAAAAAAGAAGAAAAAGGGGGGGGGGGGAAGACAACAACAATAATAATACGTATATATATATATATATACACACGTATACATGTGCACGAATATACATGTATATCCACATATATATACATATAAATATATCCATATTCCTTCCATCCGCACGCCCCTATGCATCTGCGGGCGTCTGCACGGGCAAAGCCGACTCCACCTCTGCATTGACATTAGTTCCCTGCCAACAAATAAGTCTTCTCTGGAGTAAGGCTTCGCGCCCTAGCAACCTCCTCTTAGAAAAAATCGCCATTGTGGGCCTTACGCCCGAGAAGGCACAGTCTCTATCCTTGCACTGGCATTAGTTCCTTGCCAACAAATAAGTCCTTTTCTGGCGCAACGCTTCGCACCCTAGCCGCCTTCTCTCATGCAAAATCGCCATTACGGTCCTTACGTCCGAATCGGCAAAATTTTGATCCTTGCGCTGGCATTAGTCCCTTGACAACGAATAAGTCCCTTCCCGGTGCAAGGCTTCGTGCCCTAGCCACCCGCTCTCACACAATACCGCCATTACGGACCTTACGTCCGAATCAGCAGAGAATCTCCCGTTGCGTTGGCATTATGTTCTTGCCAACGAATGAACCTTATCTTTCGGCACAAGGCTTCGGGCCCTAGCCAACAATTACATATTATCCGATCATCAAAAAAAAGAAAAAAAGGAGAAAGGGGTTTAAAATAGAGGTGCCCCGCCAGACTTGCCCCTGCAAGGGGACAAGGGCAAAAAGGGCAACAACCCAGCTGTGGCGAAAACCCGAAGGGGTGCGTGGGCAAAAGCAAGAGGGGGCCGGTGCCGGTGAAAACCCGAAAGGGCGCTTGTACCGGTAATGTGGTTCAAAAAAAAGGAGAAAAAAAAGAGACAAAGAGACAAATAAACTACGTCAGTCCCCGGCACCCCGTCGGCACTGACGAAGAGACAAAGAGACCAACATATCATGTTAGCTCCCGACACCCTATCGGCACTGACGAAGAGACAAAGAGACCAACAAACCAGGTCAGCTCCCGGCGCCCTGTCGGCACTGACGAAGAGACAAAGAGACCAACAAACCAGGTCAGCTCTCGGCACCCTGTCGACACTGACAAAGAGACAAAGAGACCAACAAACCAGGTCAGCTCCCGGCACCCCGTCGGCACTGACGAAGAGACAAAGAGACCAACAAACAGGTCAGCTCTCGGCACCCTATCGGCACTGACGAAGAGACAAAGAGACCAACAAACCAGGTCAGCTCCCGGCGCCCTGTCGGCACTGATGAAGAGACAAAGAGACCAACAAACCAGGTCAGCTCCTGACACCCTGTCGGCACTGACGAAGAGACAAAGAGACCAACAAACCAGGTCAGCTCCCGGCACCTCGTCGGCACTGATGAAGAGACAAAGAGACCAACAAACAGGTCAGCTCCTAGCACCCTGTCGGCACTGACGAAGAGATAAAGAGACCAACAAACCAGGTCAGCTCCCGACACCCTATCAGCACTGACGAAGAGACAAAGAGACCAACAAACCAGGTCAGCTCCCGGCGCCCTGTTGGCACTGACAAAGAGACAAAGAGACCATCAAACCATGTCAGTTCCCGACGCCCCTTCGACGCTGACGGAGAGACAAAGAGACCAACAAGGCATGTCAGTCCCCGACGCCTCGTCGACGCTGACGAAGAGACAAAGTGACCAACAAACCAGGTCAGCTCCCGACACCCCGTCGGCACAGACGAAGGAAAGAGGAGATAAACAAGTCATGTCGACTGCCGACACCCCGGTGACACCGACGAAGAGGAAAAGAGGCCAGTACACCCGCGGGCACCGCCCGGCTCATCCTTCGCCTGCGCTACCCGTGGGTGGGGGGCATTTGTGGACACCAAAAATTGCACACCCAGATATCCTGTTCGGCCCAGCATCAACAATGGAACCGAGTGAAGAAGCCCCGGAGAGACTGGTCATCCGAATTCCCCGAACATGCACACACTGCCGTGAGGCTGTCTCCAGAGTCACGACGGTGAAGGGAAATCAACCACCAAGGGCCTCACAAACCACAGGCCATGGAGAAAATCAAACAGGCCATGACTCGTGCTCACAACGGGCTCAGAACGGGCTCAGAAATGCACCTGGTGTGGCCTTCAGCGGCACAACCTTGCACTTCAACGGCACACCCTGGTGGCCTTCAGCAGCATAGCCCCTGGCCTCCAGCGGCACGCCCATTTGGCCTTCAGCAGCATGCCCATTTGGGGCTTCAGCCTATAGCGGCACGCTCATTTGGCCTTCAGTGGCACGCCCATTTGGGGCTTCAGCGGCACGCCCATTTGGCCTCCTGCGACACGCCCATTTGGGGCTTCAGCGGCACGCCCATTTGGCCTTCAGCGGCACGCCCATTTGGGGCTCCAGCGGCACGCCCATTTGGGGCTTCAGCGGCACGCCCATTTGGG
This sequence comes from Amorphophallus konjac, assembly GCA_022559845.1. Taxonomy (NCBI): domain Eukaryota; kingdom Viridiplantae; phylum Streptophyta; class Magnoliopsida; order Alismatales; family Araceae; genus Amorphophallus; species Amorphophallus konjac. Next base: position 230,316,081 of record CM040127.1, read on the forward strand.
GCTTCAGTGGCACGCCCTTTTGGCCCTCCTGCGGCACACTTCTTGAGCCCGCCAGCGGCACAACGTGAAGGCATTTCAATGGAACGACGTGACGCCCATGCCCTACGTATCCTTGGCGCGTAGTGAGCTGTCTGAGGTGTCAACCAGAGGTTGGGCCACGTAGGCTACTCCCCTGACATCCAGGTGGGGGAAGTCAAACCCCATCCTGACCAGCCGCTTCCCGCCTCCGACTGCCGTGCTCGAGGGCTCCCGCTGCTGGGAGTATAAAACCACTAACATTCCGAAAAATAGAGACACACACAGAGAAGAGGCACGCAGGGAGAAGAGACGAAGAGACACAAAGCCACCTACGAGAAGAAGGAGAAGAGAGAAGAGAAGGGAGACGGCTCCGGCGTGGAGTCTTCCGACAACCACCAGGTAAAGAGAAGAGAGTAAGAGAGAGAGAGGGCATGACGTAGCAGGGGAAGGTGGGGGAAAGAGCAGTGGACAGTCGTCCCTGCCTCGATCCCCAACACCTCCTCTTCTTTTGTTCTTTATTTTCTCCTTCTACGTTCTTTTGTTCTTTGGTTTTCTTTCTTGCCCGTAGCTTTAGCTCGGGCGTGTTTTGTAATGCATGCGGACGGCTATGGCCCTTTGCTCCCCCATGAATGAAGATCGTCCCCCTCAGTGGGTTGTCTCTTTGTCTCGTTGGTTTTGAGCCACAGTGCGTTTGATCGTCTTTCCCTTTACTTTCCGGTGTTTGTGTTCATCCCTCATGCCGACGACTTCCTCCGGATCCGGTGTCATCTTGAACGGTTTGAGGTCATGAACCTCCTCCTGTAAAGCCCAATGTCTTCACCTGTGTCTGCCCCTTTGAACCCTTTTCCCTCCTGCCGAAAGTCCTTGTGGGTTTGATCGGTCTAACACCCCGCCCCGTTAGCAGACCAACCCTTTTGGAGCCCCGTCTGGTGCACTTGCGCTTTTCCCCAGCGGCACACCCTTCCAGTATTTTGGCCAACACACCCATAGCAGCCCCATGGTTCACTTTCCCTTGGTGCCCCAGCGGCACGCCTGGTCTCGCCCTAGCCCGGTACCCCCCCTTCAGACGCCCTGTGACCGTCCTTGGCCAGCACGCCTTGGCTAACCCCCAGTACACCCTGTCCAGCCTTAGAGGTTTCCCGGTTCGTTGTTTTCCTCCGAGTTTTCCGAGGTTTTGTTAAGGTGTTGCCGCTCTCGGGCGCAATTGTCGGGTTCCGCCACTCCATGTGGGCGCGTTCCCTTTATCTCCCTTACGCTCGGGTCAAGGGGAGATGCTGCCGAATTTTCGTTAGAAATAATAACGCTTTGAAGAGACAAAATAAAGCAACAAACAAATAGAATGATAACACATAAAAAGGCAAAAGGATGCAGCAAACAGGTGAAACAACGACATATTAAAGGGCAAAGAAAACTAACGAACGAATGGAGAGGGAGGAAAGACTAGTATAAAACTACAAAAATCCAAAGAAAGGAAGAAAAGAAAAGCCTTAAAAATAAGTAAAGAGAAGTGGGCCTTCATCGGCACATCTGGTCTTCCCCTTTCCAGGTACACCTCCATCCTCCTTCACCGGTACACTCCCTCCACCGTCTCCCTCACTGACTCACTCACACTCTCTCCCTCCGTCTCACTCTTCCCCTTCCCCGGTACACCTCCATCTTCTCTCGCCGGTACGCTCCCCCCGTCTCTCCCTCCGTCTCACTCTTCCCCTTCCCCGGTACACCTCCATCCTCCTTCACTAGTACACTCCCTCCACCGTCTCTCTCTCCGTCTCTCACTTTCTCTCCCTCCGTCTCTTCCCCTCACCGGTACACCTCCATCCTCCTTCACCGGTACACTCCCTCCACCGTCTCCCTCACCGTCTCACTCACACTCTCTTCCTCTCACCGTCTCATTTCCCCCTCGCCGGCACACCTCTCTCCCTCTCACCGTCTCACTCTCCCTCATCTATCTCTCCGTCTCACCTCTTCTTCCACCGTTTCTCCAAAGTGGAACCCAATGTACAGACTTGGCAGGTTGATACACGAACACAGCAGCAAGCAATGTATAGACTTTGCATGAAGGATTGCACAAATGCAGACAGTGAAGCATGTATATTGGAAATGGATGTTCAGACATGCCGTGAACGAATGCATGGGCCTAATATGCTTGTGACAACAATGTACAGACTTTGAGCTGGCCAATGTATAGACTTTGAGCTGCAGAAAATGGACAATGTACAGACTTTGAGCTGGCCAATGTATAAACTTTGAGCTGCAGCAAATGGACGATGTACAGACTTTGAGCTGGCCAATGTATAGACCTTGAGCTGCAGCAAATGGATAATGTACAGACTTTGAGCGGGCCAATGTATAGACTTTGAGCTGCAGCAAATGGACAATGTACAAACTTTGAGCTGGCCAACGTATAGACTTTGGGTTGCAGCAAATAGACAAAGTACAGACTTTGAGCTGAAGGATGTATAGACTTTGTGTGCTGGTTGCATAGACAACGTACAGACTTTGAGCTGAAGGATGTATAGACTTTGCATGCTGGTTGCATAGACAATGTACAGACTTTGAGCTGAAGGATGTATAGACTTTGTGTGCTGGTTTGAGCTGAAGGATGTATAGACTTTGTGTGCTGGTTGCATAGACAATGTACAGACTTTGAGCTGATGGACGTATAGACTTTGTATGCATGCAACCATCCGATGTACAGACTTGATGTTGCAGCAACCAGCCAGTGTATAGACTTTGGGCTGATGGGCGTACAGACTTTGTGTGCATGCAGCCAGCCGATGTACAGACTTTGTATTGCAGGAACCAGTCAATGTGCAGACTTTGAGCTGATGAATGCAGCCAATGTATAGACTTTGGGCTGATGAATGTACAAACTTTGTGTTGTGGTGACCAGCCAATGTGTAGACTTTGAGTTGATGAATGCAGCCAATGTATAGACTTCGGGCTGATGAATGTACAGACTTTGTGTTGCAGTGACCAGCCAATATATAGACTTTGAGCTGATGAATGCAGCCAATGTATATACTTTGGGCTGATGAATGTACAGACTTTGTGTTGCGGTAACCGGCCAATGTATAGACTTTGAGTTACATCAAATAGACAATGTACAGACTTTGAGCCGATGAATGTACAGACTTTGTGTGCAGCAACCAGCCGATGAACATACTTCGTGTTGCCGCGACCAGCCAATGTATAGACTTTGGGCTGAGGGACGTACAAGCAGCTAGTGTACAGACTTTGAGTTGCAGTAAATGGACAATGTACAGACTCTGCTTGTGTGCCAGCAGCCAATGCATAGACTTTGAGTTGTAGCAAATGGATAATGAGCAGACTCTAGCAGACGAGGTACAGACTTTGAGTTAGCCCGACACGCTCCTCTCCTCCATTCGCCGGCGCTCTTTGGAATGTCTTCATTAGCATGCCACCCCCCCCCCTTTCCTTCACCGGTACACTATCTGTGGGCTTCCCCGGCTCGCTCCAAGCTACCCTCGCCGGCACGCTACCTGCTGTCCTCGCCGGCACACTCCTTCAGCCCCGCTTAACCTCCCAAACGGCCCACTCTTCATCAAAAAAAAACATGTAAAAATATATAATGATAATGATAATAATACTAACAAAAAAATAACAAAAAAATCATGATAAATAAATAAACCTGAATGCATAATAAATAAACAAAAACGTGTAAAAAAAATAAAAATAATATATATGTATATAATGACAATAATAATAATAATAATAATAAGTAAAAAAATCATCCGAAACAAATGCGTAAAGGGGAATAAACAGCACAAGATTATATGGTAAAGAAAAAATCCCAGATAAAAAATGGTAAAAAATCCATATTGCAGCCCTGTCTCTCTCCGTGACTCGACGCAGAAGGAACAATAATGCCGCCCTCTCAGGCAAGGCCCGAGTCTTGGGAATTGTCCCGACATGGCCAGGCTCCGACCTAGTCTTGGGCTGACATTCCAACGAGACTGGACCAGTTTCTCAGGCCGGACCCCTTTCGAGTCATCATTAAAATTGCCGAATGCTCGGCAGACATTTGAATGGATTCATTCCGACTTCCACCGCGTTTCTATCACGGACTTTTGTCCAAACATGAAAAGGGTCTATGAGCGACCGATATGACCCGTGGCCCGGAACCCAATGTGGATCCTGATGCGATTTATTCCTGTTTCTATCTTGCGCAGTTAGTATTAGTCCTTTCGGACGCAGGGCCCCTATTTTCAGCAATTAATCAAGGGTGTTACCTCGTACGGGAGATGTAAATGACGTCGTGACCTTTACGGCACGACGGGATCTGGTCCCGACACGAACCACACAATCGTCTGACCGAGTCAGATCGAGCGCACCATGGGCTCTTCGGAGCCCGAATGAATTGTCACTTCAGTGACTGGTACGCCCACGCACTCAATAGACGAACTACCTGAATAAGCAAATTTTAGTGCGTCCACAGAGCAACACAACGATAACAGGCAAACCACAGAAGAGGCAGGGAGTTTTTAAGGTGGTTCGATTGCAGTCCACAATCTACATCCACCCCTCACTCCAAACCAGAGTGAGGCTTCCACTAGCGAAGGCTAGAACAGCAGACTCAGTCTGCAAACATATGCTGTCGAACAGCTTGACAAACCAAGGGAAATAAATCCCTCAACCCAAGCTCTGCAACCCACAGAAGCTTGACACCTGGACCTGCTTCCCGCAAGACCAGAACCGGAGACGAATCTCCCTTCCTTCAAACCGGAGGGAACCTGCTAGTGACAGCCCGTCACTGGCAAACCAGAGATCACAGATCTCTCTTCCTCTGAAGCCCAGAGGGAAATCGGAGAATCTCTCCCTTCCTCCAAACACTGGAGGGTAACAAGATGGAATAAGAAAGATGACGTGAAAACTAGAAAAAAACAAGACAATCGATGAAAATAATCATTTCTGAAAACCAAGAACAATGTAGCTTCCGAAGAAGCAGATCTTCACAGTCGCAGACTCTTCTCTCTCTCTCAAATACTTTTCTCTCAGATCAATTCTCTCAAATCATTTCTCTGTGTCTTCTCTCTGGAACGTGGAGGCTCACTCTATTCTTCTTCTGCTCAGGGACTCATCTTCTCAGCTTTTCTCCAGTTCAGGTTCTTTTGATCGCAGAGGACATCCTTTTATATGGCTTTCAACCTGAATTCCATGGCTTCACTCATGTGGCGTGAGTAGGGCTCGTGCCCTCCTTTTCCAGAGAAATATCAGATCACGTGCCAGGCACCAACCTCGGATCACGTGCCCAATCATCAGCCTGAATCATTCTGTAGGAAGAGAAGAAAGGGATGCAACGAGTTAGTTCAGGTTTTGAACTAGGCGTGTACAGACTTTAGATGCAGCATATAGGCAAGTATGTACATTGTGAGAATGTGTAGACTTTGAATGCCTTCATGCGACCTTAATGTACAGACTTGACAAATGATGCATGAACATAACAGAAGGAATGTGCAGACCTTTATGTGCGAGCATGCTGCAAGGAAACGTATAGACACTGGCTGTGTAGACTTGCATATGCATGGAGGAATGTTTGGACTTGCTATGTCATGAGGCATGCAACTAGACAATGTTCAGACTTGTGAGATGATGCACAAGGACATCAGCAGAGATTGTATAGACTTGGATGTTTATGTGCATGACAGAACAATTTATAGACTTGACCGATGCGAACACAGGTTGTGCACACTTTGATTGCGTGCATGAGAAAGCAGTGTACAGACTTGCTGTAATGAACAATGCACAAATGCAGTGTATGGACTTAGCGTGAATGCGAGAAGACACTAAGTAAGACGAATGTATAGACTTGATATATGCAGCGTTAATGATGTACAGACTTGAATGCGTGTATGGGAAAACAATGTACAGATTTGAATGCTCCATGCACAAAGATGCTGAGTGAGATGGATGTATAGACTTTAGTGAATGCATTCTAGGCAAACGCTGTACAGACTTTAATAGACGATGATGCTGTACAGACTTTGAGAGACGACGATGCTATACAGACTTTGATAGCGTGAGACGCTGAATGAGACGGTCGGATGTACAGACCTTGAACGTGTGTGTGCTAGATAATGTATAGACTTGATAAATGATGTGTGCACAAGGAGAGATGATGCATGAGATGATGCATGAACAAGGGGTGTACAGACTTGGTCTTACAATGTGTAGACTTGCCCAACTATCAACTGATGGATGTATAGACTTGATGTGTGCACATGCCAAGACCATGTACAGACTTGAAGAAGGCATGTGCAGTGATGTATGGACTTAGTGTGAAATATGCAGACGATGCACAACCATGGCTCATGAATGTATAGACTTTGCCAGCGCCACGTCGATGTACAGACTCTGCGAGCGCCAAGCCGGTGTACAGACTTTACGAGTGCCTAGACCATGTACAGACTTAGTGTCTCATGCAACCAGACAAGTGAATGCATAGGAAATGTACAGACTTAGTGCAAACGGGATGTGCTAGACAGTGTATAGACTTTGGAAATGCTTGAAGCACACGATGCAGCAATGTATAGACTTGATGCAGCAACAAAGTAACCATGTGCAGACTCTGTATAGTCTAAAAGCAATGTGTAGACTTGCACATATGCATGAACATCACAGTCCTAAATGATTAAGCATGAATTGATCTAGAGATAAAAATAGATTGATTTATAGTGTGAGACATCATCAAAACCGTAGGGATGCAACAATCTCCCCCTTTTTGTTGATGGCAACACTATGAATCAAGCAATATCAAGGCTTAAAAAGAAATAACAGCAGCTTTAACAATCAAAGCAAGTGCATGCAGACAAATTAAACACTTCAGCTGAAACTCTTCTTTCTCCAAAACCACTCCCCCACAACTCACTCTCAGATATTTACATGACAAACTATTCTCCCCCACAACACTTGAAAAATTCTCCCCCAAAACTCATGACAACTCATGACCTACTGATATTGCAATACCTCTCTCCCCCTTTGACATCATCAAAAAGAAATGCAGGATATATGAAAGTGCTGGAGACATGAGGAAGAAGTACAGTAACATCTTAGTGTAGAAAGACACGATCAAGTTTTAAGAGAATAAGTGAGGTGCTAAACTCAAGTGAAGATTCTTGAACTCCAGTGAACAATAGAGAGCTAGAATGAGAGAAAAGTTTATCAACATACATAGTTTATGATTTAGAACAGGGGTGAACAAGTATGGCATGACATAGCTAAACAAGCAACTATCCCAGTAGACGACAAGAGACAAAGTCAGAAAGGTGTTCTCAAGGTATTGAGGACAAGCAATCCATTAAAGTGTATAACGACAAGGGATTTTGAGGTGATTTTCAAGAAGAGCAGTGAGCAAGTTGGTAATTCACTCTTTTGACATTAGGGAGACACCTTGATTAGAGGCCTGAATCCCCAGTTACTCAGTGTGAGTACCTCATTACCTCCTTTTTTTTAAGGAACAGAGTTAGTAACTGTGGCTTTTGACATGAGGTTACACCTTGATTAGAGGCCAGAGTCCCTAGTTACTCACCAGCAAGCCACCATTGCTCTGTGATGGTCAAAATATTAATGTCATTTCTTTTCATTTTTTGTTAAGCATTTGACACCTCATGACATAGGAAAAACTTCATTTCATTGATGAAGCTCCCAGTTTCTCAGTGACCAAATCTTTGTTGATTCAGTTTATCCCTTGTGTTGAGAAGATGGAATGATTGAAAACAATACCCGAAGGACTATTTCTTGAAGTGCATCTTGAAGTCTAGATTTCAAGTTATTTTGGTCAGATATCAAGACATACAGGTTTTGGCCTGAACAGGAATCACAGACAATGTAGGAAGATATACTTTATACAATTAATCCAGATCTCTGATAGACTACCAGAGGAAAGATTCTAGCTGGACTTTAGTATCACAGAGTTTTAGACTTAAGAGATGAGTGAGGTTCTACTGTCTGAGAGAACCACACTTGTTCAGTCATGGAACAAGCAATGACACACATCTGGTCAGTCTTTTTGAATCTGTCAAAAGAAAACTCCCCCTCTCACAGCTCAACCAGCTCCCCCTTAATCATAGCATTACTGAAGGCTAACCATTTGACACACAGAACTCTCCCTCACAAAAGGAACAGACATCATAAATAAGAGAACTTGAATAAGCCTAATTCTCTTCTCAGTGAAGTGACTTTTTCATTATCCAGAGGTTTGGTGAAGATGTCAGCAATCTGATTTGCAGTGCCTACATGAATCAGTTCAAAGTTGTTCTTAGAAACCTCATCTCTTATGAAATGATGCCTTATCTCTATGTGTTTGGTACGGGAATGCAAAACATGATTCTTGGCAAGATTGATGGCACTGGTATTATCACAATAGATAGGTGTGCACCCCAGGTCTACTTGGTAGTCCTGAAGCTAGAGTTTAATCCAAATGATGTGTGTACCACAACTCCCTACAGCTACATATTCAGCCTCTGCAGTGGAGAGGGCCACAGAATGTTGTTTCTTGGAGCCCCAAGACACTAAACACCTACCCAAAAATTCATAGTGACCACTAGTGCTTTTCCTGTCTAGTTTACACCCTGCATAATCTGCATCTGTGTATGCAACTAAATCAAGTGTGTGTGAAGCAGGAAACCATAGACCAAGAGAGTGTGTAGCAGAAAAATATCTAAAAATTCTTTTCACTGCAGCTAAATGTAATTCAGTGGGTCTAGACTGATACCTTGCACATATTCCTACACTGAACTGTATATCCGGTCTAGAGGTTGTCAAGTAAAGTAGAGATCCAATCATACCTCGATAGAGCTTGGCATCTACCTCTTTACCTGTCTCATCTGCATCCAGTGAGGTATTGGTACCCATGGGTGCTGTAATGTGCTTCAGGTTGTTCATACCAAACCTCTTGAATAGTTCCATTGTGTATTTGGTCTGGTTGATGAAGCATCCATCCTCTAACTGTTGTACCTGCAAGCTAAGAAAGCACTTTAGTTCACCGACCAAACTCATCTCAAATTCAGCAAACATCATTTTAGATAATTCATCACATAGTTCACAGCTAGTTGATCCAAACACAATGTCATCTACATATACCTGAACTATGATGAGATCATTATTTATACCCTTGGTAAATAAAGTTTGATCAACCTTACCTTTGTTGTAGCCCTTGCTGATCAGAAATTCAGTCAATCTTTCATGCCATGCTCGAGGAGCTTGCTTTAGACCATACAGGGCTTTGTTTAACCTGAAAACTTGGTTAGGTTGAGGAGAGAATTGAAATCCAGGGGGTTGTTCAATAAAAACCTCTTCCTTAATAACTCCATTTAAGAAGGCACTTTTAACATCCATTTGTTGGAGTTTTATATTCTTGGAACATGCAAAAGCTAGCAATATTCTTATTGCTTCCATCCTAGCAACAGGTGCATAGGATTCATCGAAATCAACACTAAATTCCTGACAGTAGCCCTTGGCTACTAGTCTGGCCTTATTCCTAGAAATGATTCCATCTTCATTCATTTTATTTTTAAACACCCACTTAGTTCCTATGATATTAACACTTTCTGGTCTTGGAACAAGCTCCCATACATTATTTCTTTCGAACTGACCTAATTCCTCACACATAGCATTGACCCAAGATTGATCGGCCAAGGCCTCTTCTACTGATTTGGGTTCAATTTGTGAGACCAAAGCAATTAGGTCTTGATTATTAACATTTCTAAAATGAGACCTAGTCCGAAGAGGATCTTCAGGGTTGCCTATGACATTATCTATCGGATGATCTTTAAGAAATCTAACATTTATTGAAGACTCACATGTTTCTTCTGTCCCTTCCTGGTTGGGAGGATTTGATGTTCCACTCGGCTGAGTCTTCTCTTCTTCTTGGTCGTCTAGGAATTCTCCATCGTGATTGGAATCCCTGTCAATATTTTCAATGTTAGTAACACCTTTCTTTTCACTAAAAATGATGTGTAGAGATTCTTCAACTTTCTGGTCTGTTATGTTAAAGACCCTATATGCCCTTGACACTTCAGAGTATCCTAAAAATATTCCAGTGGAGCTTTTAGCTTCAAACTTATCTAAGTCTTTCTTGTCATTATTATGAATAAAGCATTTAGCTCCAAAAATTCTGAAATGAACCAAGTTTGGTTTCTTACCTTTTAGTAGCTCATAGGGTGTTTTCTTGTGAATATGTCGTACCATGGCCCTGTTGATTATATAAGTTGTTGTATTGGCCGCCTCTGCCCAAAATTTCCTTGGTAATTGACTCTCAATCAGCATGGTTCGGGCCATCTCCACAATAGTTCTATCTCTTCTCTCCACAATTCCATTCTGTTCAGGTGTTCTGGGAGAAGAAAACCTGTGTGTTAGTCCCTCTCTTTCACAAAGATCAGAAAACATGGAATTTTCAAATTCACCTCCATGGTCAGATTGAATTGTACAAATCCTGTATTTTCCTTCTTGTTTGACCTTATTGAAAAACTGGTTAAACTTTTGAAAAGCATCACTTTTATTGGCTAAGAAAAAGATCCATGAAAATCTAGAGTGGTCATCAATGATCACATAGCCAAACCTATTCCCATTAAGACTCTGAGTCCTAGTAGGACCAAAGAGGTCCATATGAAGAAGTTCCATTGGTCTAGAGGACAATGGCTCAGATCTTAGCTTGAAAGAATTCCTGGTCTGTTTGCCTAGAGCACAGGCATCACAGGATTTTGAAATAGAATTGAACTTGATTCTAGACATGCCTCTAACTAAATCATGCTTGACCAATTTATTTAAAGTAGAGAAACTAGCATGGCCTAGACGTCTATGCCATTCAAAAGCATCATTTTCAGAATTAGCAGATAAATAAAGATTAGGTTCAGATTCATCATCCAAGTCTATCATGTAGACATTATTAGTCCTGTTGGCTACAAATTTAACCACGTCAGAATTTATTTCAAAAATTTTACATGAGTCATCATCAAACACAACCCTGTGACCCTTGTCACATAATTGACTAATGCTAATCAGGTTGTGTTGAAGACCTTCCACAAGTAGAACTTTTTCTATGGAGTTTGTGGAAGACTTACCTACTGTGCCAACTCCAATGATCTTACCTCTGTTCTTTCCTCCAAATTTGACCAGACCCCCTACCTTCATCTCTATCTTGCTGAACTTGGATCGGTCTCCTGTCATGTGCCTGGAGCAGCCACTGTCGAGGTACCACTTGTTGTCTTCAGCTGCCAGGCCGACCTACACAACCAAAATTAAGCAGAGTGATTTGGAACCCAAGATGAGTTGGGTCTAAAGACGTTATTCAAATCTCTAAGCAGATGTTTAGGAATCTAGATTTGCTTCAACATGGTTTTCTCTGGCACCTTTACTTCGGGTTTATTAAAATTATAACCGGGGTTATGTTCAGCTGGTCTGGAGAAGTAATCTCTATTCCAGTCATTGGGCTTCCCATTCCTTGGATATCTCCTGTGAGCTTGTTGATTAACAGATTTTTGAGGATGATAGTTATTTCTCCAGTAGATCTTGTTTGGACCCATCTGTTTGTAGTAATTCCAACTTTTATTCTGATCCACATGCTTGGTCCATCTACCATCTAGGTTCTGGTGAGTGGGCTTAGTGAAGTTCTTCACAAAATTCATTCCCATTTTAAATGGTCGACCAGCACTGTTTCTTAAATTTTCTTTCAGACGTTGAGCTCCTTGACTGCTATTTGAGCTGGATGGTGTGTTCAGCTTCTCTTTTCCCTTCTCTGGGCAGAAGGTGGTGGTTTTGAATTGAAAGGGTCTCTTGTTAGTTGGGTCATAGCCTAGACCCTCCCTATTGAAGTTAACCCTTGTCCCTAGTATAGCATCCAGACTTGTTTTTCCTTGGACAACCTTTTCCAAAACCTTCTGTTTATCTTCCAGCTCTTTTTGAAGAGACTCGGAATTTTTTAGAAGTTCAGCGTTCACTTTCTTAACAGCTTCATATTTCTCTGAGATCACTCTATTTTCATTCAGGCTTTCTTCAATTTTGATTTTGAGTTCGTTGAGCTGGGTGTGACTCTCCTGGTTTTCTCCCTTGAGCTTTTCATTTTCTTTTCTTAGGGAAGTCATTTCTTCTAGTTCTTCTTTTAGTTTCTGATTTTCCTCACAGACTTGGGTTTGTTCTTCAACATTGGTATTGAATTTTCTCTTCAGAACCCTATGCTCTTTACTAAGTGAATTGAACTTGTCTAATAATTTAGCATAGGCATCTTCCCAGTCATCAATAGAAAAATTTTCAAAGGCATTTGTTACCTCCTCTTTGCTATTTACCATTAGGCAAATTCCTTCTTCATCTTCCTCCGAGGAAGTGCTTTTCGGATCTTCTTCCTCATCGCTCCACGTGCAGACCATTGTCTTTGGCTTCTTCTTTTTCTGCACCGTTGAGCTCTTCTTCTGAAAGTAGGGACCCTTCTTCTGGAGATCTGGGCATTCCCCTTTCATGTGTCCCTGTTTGTTGCAATGAAAGCAAGTCATTCTCTTAGTATTTCTGTCCTTATATTGCTAGATTCAACGTTCTTACTAAAGGAGTATGGCTTCTTCCTCCTAAAGGTCTTCCCCTTAGTCTTCAAAAATTTTCTGAACTGTCGAGTGAGCATTGCCTGCTCCTCCTGATCGAGATCAGAAAAACCATCGGACCCGGAGCTACTGCTACTGCTGCTGCTACCCTTGTTGCGGGATGCCTTGAGAGAAATATTCTTGCCCTTCCTGTCACTTCCTTCACCACCTCTTTTAAAGTTCATCTCATAGGTCATGAGGGATCCTATGAGTCCATTCACTGTCAAAGTCGTCAAATCCTTTGACTCTTCTATCACGATGGCCTTTGTGTGCCATGCTGGGGTTAGAGATCTAAGAATCTTCCTGACTACATCTGCCTCAGCTATCTCTTTCCCTAGCCCCTTAAGAGTGTTCGTGATCAAGGACAACCTGGCATACATTTCAGTGATATTCTCCTCTGGATTCATCTTAAACAATTCATACTCAGAGGTGAAGAGATTTACCTTCGTGGCTCTCACTTGAGCTGTACCTTCGTAGATTAGTTCCAGCTCATCCCACATTCGCTTGGCCGTCCTATAGGCTGATATGCGGGCGTATTCGTCTGGGTGTACAACACACTGGATGATGTTTAGGGCCGTCCAGTTAAGTGAAGACAACTTGACATGATCATCTGTCCATGCGTCCTCGTTCGGTGGCAGGTCATACGGCCCTGTAGTGATTACCCTCCACAGCTTGTGGCTATGTGCCCTAATGAACACCTCCATCCTATTTTTCCAGAAGAGATAATTATTACCATTAAAGAATGGAGGGTGACGGATTGATTGTCCCTCAGGCATGAAACTTCGAGGACCAGTAGGATTACCCTGACCGTTGGCCCACATGATGCAAACCTGCTCTGATACTAATTGATATGCACAGCGTAGAGTGATATAGAAGGGGGGATGAATAGATCACTCCCTAAAATTAATAATCCAACGATAAATCACAACTAACGTTTCTCAACCCTTCAAATACAGCGAAAGCAATAGCTAAGGCAGACAATAACCAAGACAGAAGAAAGAAGTGAGATCGAGAGAGCTGTTCACAGTGAAACAAAATGCCAAACAGAAGGAGAGCAACACAACGATAACAGGCAAACCACAGAAAAGGCAGGGACTTTTTAAGGTGGTTTGATTATAGTCCACAATCTACATCCACCCCTCACTCCAAACCAGAGTGAGGCTTCCACTAGCGAAGGCTAGAACAGCAGACTCAATCAACAAACATATACTGCCGAACAGCTTGACAAACCAAGAGAAACAAATCCCTCAACCCAAGCTCTGCTACCCACAGAAGCTTGACACCTGGACCTGCTTCCCGCAAGACTAGAATCGGAGACGAATCTCCCTTCCTTCAAACCGGAGGGAACTTGCTAGTGATAGCCCGTCACTGGCAAACCAGAGATCACAGATCTCTCTTCCTCTGAAGCCCAGAGGGAAATCGGAGAATCTCTCCCTTCCTCTGAACACTGGAGGGTAACAAGATGGAATAAGAAAGATGAAGTGAAAAATAGAAAAAAAACAAGACAATCGATGAAAACAATCGGTTCTGAAAACCAAGAACAATGTAGCTTCTGAAGAAGCAAATCTTCACAGTCACAGACTCTTCTCTCTCTCTCAAATACTTTTCTCTTAGATCAATTCTCTCAAATCATTTCTCTCTGTCTTCTCTCTGGAACGTGGAGGCTCACTCTATTCTTCTTCTGCTCAGGGACTCATCTTCTCAGCTTTTCTCCAGTTCAGGTTCTTTTGATCATAGAGGACATCTTTTATATGGCTTTCGACTTGAATTCCATGGCTTCACTCGTGTGGCGTGAGTAGGGCTCGTGCCCTCCTTTTCTAGAGAAATCTTGGATCACGTGCCAGGCACCAACCTCGGATCACGTGCCCAATCATCAGCCTGAATCATTCTGCAGGAAGAGAAGAAAGGGATGCAACGAGTTAGTTCAGGTTTTGAACTAGGCGTGTACAGACTTTAGATGCAGCATATAGGCAAGTATGTACATTGTGAGAATGTGTAGACTTTGAATGCCTTCATGCGACCTCAATGTACAGACTTGACAAATGATGCATGAACATAACAGAAGGAATGTGTAGACCTTTGTGTGCGAGCATGCTGCAAGGCAACGTATAGACACTGGCTGTATAGACTTGCATATACATGGAGGAATGTATGGACTTGCTATGTCGTGAGGCATGCAACTAGACAATGTTCAGACTTGTGAGATGATGCACAAGGATATCGGCAGAGATTGTATAGACTTGGACGTTTATGTGCATGACAGAACAATGTATAGACTTGACCGATGCGAACACAGGCTGTTCACACTTTGATTGCGTGCATGAGAAAGAAGTGTACAGACTTGCTGTAATGAACAATGCCCAAATGCAGTGTATGGACTTAGCGTGAATGCGAGAAGACACTAAGTGAGACGAATGTATAGACTTGATGTATGCAGTGTTAATGATGTACAGACTTGAATGCGTGCATGGGAAAATAATGTACAGACTTGAATGCTCCATGCACAAAGATGCTGAGTGAGACGGATGTATAGACTTTAGTGAATGCATTCTAGGCAAACGCTGGACAGACTTTAATAGACAATGATGCTGTACAGACTTTGAGAGACGACGATGCTATACAGACTTTGATAGCGTGAGACGCTGAATGAGACAGTCGGATGTACAGACCTTGAACGTGTGTGTGCTAGATAATGTATAGACTTGATAAATGATGTGTGCACAAGGAGAGACGATGCATGAGATGATGCATGAGATGATGCATGCACAAGGGGTGTACAGACTTGGTCTTACAATGTGTAGACTTGCCCAACTATCAACTGATGGATGTATAGACTTGATGTGTGCATATGCCAAGACCATGTACAGACTTGAAGAAGGCATGTGCAGTGATGTATGGACTTAGTGTGAAATATGCAGACGATGCACAGCCATGGCTCATGAATGTATAGACTTTGCCAGCGCCAAGTCGATGTACAGACTCTGCGAGCGCCAAGCCGATGTACAGACTTTGCGAGCGCCTGGACCATGTACAGACTTAGTGTCTCATGCAACCAGACAAGTGAATGCACAGGAAATGTCCAGACTTAGTGCAAACAGGATGTGCTAGACAGTGTATAGACTTTGGAAATGCTTGAAGCACACGATGCAGCAATGTATAGACTTGATGCAGCAACAAAGTAACCATGTGCAGACTCTGTGCAGTCTACAAGTAATGTGTAGACTTGCACATATGCATGAACAGCACAGTCCTAAATGATCAAGCATGAATTGATCTAGAGATAAAAACAGATTGATTTATAGTGTGAGACATCATCAAAACCGTAGGGATGCAACAGTTTATATTTCATATTTATTGAATTTCCACCGACAGGGATGAACGGCCTAGTTATAGACTGCCCAACCTGATGAGTGGTCTATCGTGCGACCGTTCATCTGCTGAATTCCTAAAGGATTTAAGGGTTTTCTCTCTCCATTCGTGATTTTTATCGTCAACTATCTCCATCATTTTCCCCATGAATATCCCACCGAATTGCGTGCCATTTCTTTTGGTTGTGAGATAATTCAATTTTCTACACATTTTGTGTTATTATCTTGACCTAAAAATGGCTAAAAACCCTGATTTCGAGTTGAGACTTGTGGGCTCTATAAATAGACCCTAAGGCCAAGCTTGAAAAGGGGGGGAAGATTTTTGGTCGACGGTGAAACTCTGCCGAATCTTTGAGCGACCTACCACCAAGGAGGGAGGCCTTCTACGTCCGCATAGGCCTCCGGTTCAAGGAGTAGTCGTATTTTAAGCCATTACTTTATTTAGTCCCACCGTTCTCTTTTGCTTGCATCCATCATTTCTTCTACATTTCTTCCACGTTTTCTTACTCTCATACACCATTTACACACCCTCCTATGTTTTTGACGCCCCTAGGGGTTTAAAAACCTTCAGGTATCCCCATTTCATCTTAGTTATGGTTATTTCCTTCAATTTCTAGCATTTACTACACACCATAGTTCTAATCTGGGTTTTCTTTTGTGTTATCTGCGTGGTTTTGCAGGTCAGCAACCTTCTAACATGAGGCCCACTCTTTCTGGCCAGCCGGAAAGGGTGGAGGTTTGAACTTTTACAACTTAAGGCGCGGTGGCGTTGGGCGGCTCCATATTGGCTGTTTGAAGGGACGTGCTGCATCAACCGAGCCGTTCTTCTCCTTCTTGCGGCTATCTCCAAGCAGTTCGTCGTCCATTGCACTTCATCCCGCGTCCCCTTTCAACGCTGACGAGCAGTCTGTCGACCGACCGTGCAAGACAAGGGCGGCTCATTCGGAGCCGCGCATCCTTCCAGTGCTGGTCAAAAGGCGAGTGTCTCCCTCTTCTTTCCAAGGTACGGCGTGTTCATCATGTTTGGAGCCTTGGTGGCGATCACATGTTTCTAATTTTGTTCCTTTCTACTCCCATTTTATTTACTTTCATATTCATATTAGTAAAGGGATTTGAAGGGAGTTTTATTGTCACGCCCCGTACTCTATACCGTCGAGGTATTATCCGCTTTGGCCTACCGGCCTCACGGTTTTATCCCTTTTTAACAGTGATCGGCTCCAGAATGGGGGACTTCTCGGGCAGGTCACCCATCCCAGTACTACTCCCCATTAAGCACACTTAACTTCGGAGTTCTTTACAAGAACTGAGCCGATACTTGAAAAGGCGCCTCGATGATATAGAGTACAACTTTGCTATATTTGAGGGTGTTACAATCTACCCCTCTTATATAGGCGACGTCCTCGTCGCTGGGCACATATAGCACACAATCACGCAATCAAGCCCCCAGGCAGGTAGGACTCTAGAGGTGGCCCCTACATGCTCAAGAGGTGGCTCCCATAGCGTAGCACTTTGCCCTGCATGGCACTTAGTTCCCACACTTCCGACTGGGGTATAGCTCTGATACCATTCTGTCACGCCCCGTACTCTATACCGTCGAGGTATTATCCGCTTTGGCCTACCGGCCTCACGGTTTTATCCCTTTTTAACAGTGATCGGCTCCAGAATGGGGGACTTCTCGGGCAGGTCACCCATCCCAGTACTACTCCCCATTAAGCACGCTTAACTTCGGAGTTATTTACAAGAACTGAGCCGATACTTGAAAAGGCGCCTCGATGATATAGAGTACAACTTTGCTATATTTGAGGGTGTTACATTTATGCAGGTGTAGAGAAGGTAATATCTCCTACCAACAAATTTCTGGCGATCACGGTGGGACACCTAGTGCCCATCATGTTATTGTTGCTCTGACCTGCTCTTGTTCCTGTTAAGGTTGTGTTTTGAGTTGTTTCAGGTTGTTTTCGAGTTCCCCTCGTTTCAGTCTCTTGGCACTTGAACGGTTTATACAGAACTATCCATCTTCCTGAGAGGTGCTGAAGAAGCCGTTCTTCCCTGATCACCATCATTGATTACTTTGCGAGCCCGCTGCCTTCAGTAGTTTATCTCATGCCGTGCAACAGTTTCACGGCCTGATATAGGCCGTTCATCCTGCTGGCTCAGGTACATCTCTATCTGTATATTGGTGGTATGTGCTGACATTCTGCGGTTGTTTCAGGTCCGTTCCAGAGGTCGCACGGCCTCTCCTCAGACAGTGCATCCAGGTACGCCCACTGTGTTCACCCTGTCCCTGTCCGTTCATCTCCGTTTCTATCTTCTTAGTTTGTATTACACCCTGCTGTTGAACGGTCCAAATAGGGCCGCCGACCTTCCTGAACGGTCTCCCAGAGACTGTCCATGTTGTGCTACAGTGCACCCGAGCCTCCATGTTGATTATCATTTCATATCATGTTATACTATCCTGGTGCTATTAGTGATCTCCCCTTATAGTCATTATATGTTTGCATGCTTGTTATCATACTTTTTATATTTTTGTTTGATGATTGATTGCTAGTTTTAGGTTAGAATTTGCATGCACTCCGGTGCGCATACGATTCATGCATTTTATTCATAGAAGTTGCATTCCCACCGAGGTAGAGTTTCCTCTCGTCTCCATACTCCTTGGAGCCGACTAGGGGACCTTGCCGAGGGCTTCCGTAAGTTCCCGTGAGCCGTGGATTCCCACACGGACGCCGAGCAGGTTGTACCGTACCACCCCCCAGTCTAGGGTCTGCATCCACGAAAGAGAGAGAGAGTCCCTTTGAGTCAGCCAGTTTCCATTCCTACCCTGGTTAGGTACCTAGTGGTCAAGTGAATTCATATCTTAATTAATCCACTAAGGCCCTAAAGGGGAACTTATAAAATTTTTCATGCATCATTCATAACTTGGGTGGTTAATTGGTTGATTCTTCTCTCATCTCCTCCCTCCATTGTGTGTTGCAGTATCATCATTTGCACCATTCTGTCGGATCAGGCCCATTTAGACTAGTTCATTTTTACGTGTCTTCATTTAGTTACATTTGTCCTAGGTTTCTTCCCCTTTTTTGTATCTTCTTCCATTCTGGACTGTTTAAAGTCTCCATCTTCCCATGGAGTATTTTTCTCCTGTGTCTTATCCCTCATCTTCCCTATCCCCTTATCCCCGTGTGGATTCCTCTTCCCATGCGGGCCCATCACCTCATTCTTCTAATGGGCCCTATTCTCTTCACGGGCCCTCTTCTTTCAGTGGGCCTACTCCTTTTAACGGGCCTTCTTGTCTGCCCGTGCTGTTGCTAGCCCAATCAATCCTTATTCCTACATTCATGATTTTTCTAGGCCCATCCCTCCTTCCATCCCTGGAATGGGCTTTCCTCCTTCTCAGGCTGGATCCCCTTATTTGGCCCATCATCATCCTGGTTTAAGCTCCCACTCTCTTGCTCAAGCTCGCCCACATCCTTCTCGGTCTCTTCCCACTGAGGATATGATCGCTCAGGCCTAACGCCAGCTTGATGAATTGCAACGCTGAATCAATCCTCCAACTTCTTTGAGCGTCCCATTTGCCTTTCAAGGTCTCCAGTTTCCACCACGTTCACAAATTCCAGCTTATCGTCGCTATGGTGGAGTCGGTGACCCCTACGTGCATTTGAAGGAGTTCTTTTATGAGTCGGCCTAATTCCAACATGACCAACGTTTAATGGCTTATCTGTTTGGTCTGTCGTTAGAAGGCCCGGCTCTGGATTGGTTCTTTTCATTGCCGCAAGAGCAAGTGGTGAATTTTCAAGCCATCCAAGCAAGATTTATTCAGCAATACCAAGACTAGGCCGGGCCCAAGTACTCCATGGTAGATCTGGCTCAAGAGAAGATGAAGTCCGATGAGGAATTCTCCACGTTTGCCGACCGCTAGTGTCGCCTAGCCGTGTAAGTTCCGGGGCATATTCCAGAGGGCGAGCAGATTAAAATGGTGATTTCTAATGCAACGCCCGAGCTCAGATGCATCTTAGTCTTGAACGATATCACTTCATAGCAACAACTCTACAGCTGAGCCCGCTTCATTAGCCAACAACTCATAGTTTCCCTTCACCACGAGTCCCCTCCACCTTCGCCTACCACATGCACTTTCCCTCCGCCATCCCCCACTGTTGTGTTAGATGGAAACAGTCTATCACCACGGAGAGTGGATCTAGAGGGGGGTGAATAGATCGATGGCCTAATTAAAACCAAGATAAGGCTCTAATGCGGAATTAAAACGAGCAGCTGATGAACACTTGAATGAGCAGAAATATATCAAAACAAAGCAGATCACAGTAATTGCAGACCTAAGCAATCATCTATTATGATACGAACGGTTGAACTGAAATCACAAGAACCACAAGGCAATCACACAGTAGACAGCAATTTTAAGGTGGTTCGATCTCAACCCAGAGATCTACGTCCACCCCACACTCCAACTAGAGTGTGGATTCCGCTGACTCACAACTTAAACCGCTGGGCAATACAGCTTAGCCTACAACCGTTGAGCCTCACAGCTTCCTATCCGAGACCGAGTCTCGCCCGCTGAGGATTACAGCTTCACCTGTCCAGTGGAATCCTCCACTGCAACCGCTGGGGTTTACAGCTTGACCCGTCCAAAGGCAGCACCTCTGCAAACGCTGACTCACAGCTTGAAAACAAGAGTATCGAAAACAAGAAAAATAGAATCAAACGAAAATGGGAAACCCAAAAACATGTAGCTCAGAATGAGCAATATCAGCTCTGGTATCTGAACCAAGAGACTGATTAACAAGCTCTCGAACAAACTCTCTCAACTCATCTCTCTCAATCTTCTCTTCTCTCTTTTTCTTCTTCTCTGCTTTTCTTCTCTGTGGATCGTGCAGGCTGGAGTTCACTCTTTGCACTTCTACTTCGATCAGCCTCTCTACTCACGATCAATCTATCCAGATGAAGAGGTCTGCATATATATAGAGTAGCAGGAAGGGCGTGTGCTCTCCACAGTTCCCGCCCAATTGCTTGGACCACGTGGCATCATCCAGCCTGCTTCAGTACACGTGTCATAATCTGGGCACTCCTATATCTTCAGATCACGTGCCTTCATTAAGCTTCACGAAGAGTACCTGTCAGACAGACGAAGAAACTTATCAGTTTAAGGTTGAAGAACCTTGTACAGACTCTGTAGGGTGTAATGTGCAGTGTGTAGACTTTGCAATGTGTAGACATTGTATAGACTTGCTGAAGTGCAATGCAGTGTGCACAAGGTGAAGTATGCACAACAAAACTGAATGCACTAACATGCCATCGACCATTGTACAGACTTCATGTTCACTATGCAGACGTTGTACAGACATGCTAATGTGTAATGAGAATGCATTAAGCAAAGTGTGTACATTGAAGATGAATGCATAGACGTGTCGTCAACAGATGTGTGGACTTGGTGTACATGCGACAGTAGTGTATAGACATTGCAATGTCTAGTGTTTAAGGCATAAGAACACAATGCACAAACTAAGTGTGTGCATGTGTGGACTTTGAATGCATGACACTGGGCGATGTACATACTTGCCACTATCGAATGTGCAGACTTGAAGAGCATTCAGCAGACAATGTATAGACTTACAGACTTGTGCAGACTAGCCAGTGTATGGACTTGGTGAGCATGCATCACACAATGTGCAGACTTCGTGCAATGCATGAAGAAGCAAGGTATAGACTTAGACAATCTTCAGCTCGTTCAATGCAGTGTACAGACTTTAGAGATAATGCATGAACAAACGATGCGATGTACAGACTTAAGAAATGATGCATGCACAAGACAAAGATGTATAGACTTAATGTTATGGAATGTGCAGACTTGGTGCATGAAGCAAGGCAATGAGGAATGTATAGACTTTCAAAATGTATGGACTTGCCAAAGGAGTGATGGATGATGTACAGACTTGAGCTAAGCAAGGGCTATACAGACTTGAGAGTGCACGATGTATAGACTTTGGCAAAGCAAGGGTTGTACAGACTTCAACTCAGCTGCAATGTATAGACTTTACAAACTGGCTAGCATGCGAGTGTATAGACTTGCATGAGACACTGCATGAGACGCTGAACAGCCAAGAGTGTATAGACTTCTAAATGCAGACGGACGATGTATAGACTTGGCATGAGACGCTGGACGCTGTACAGACTTGGAGACAATGCATGCTGCAATGTGTAGACTTAGCATATGCATGAGACGCTAAGTGAGACGGACGATGTATAGACTCAGCCGATGCAGACTTAGTCCGATGTACAGACTTTGCATTAAGCAAGGCAATGTATGGACTTCGAGTCATAAGACGTTAAGTAAGATGGACGATGTACAGACTTCAAGTCCACTTTAGATGCTGAGTGAGACGGACGATGTACAGACTTCAAGTCCACTTGAGACGCTGAGTGAGACGGATTTCACCGACTGTACAGACTTGAATGCGTGCTTACAACACGATGTATAGACATTGCCTGTGCGAGCCATGCTGCAATGTATAGACTTTGCCATGCCCAAGGCGAGAGTGTACAGACTATGTATATGCGTGAGAGCAATGTTCAGACTTCTATCCAGACTATGTAGAGAGTGATGATGCAAGGAAGTATAGACTGTGTAAGCTTGTGACTCATAATGTTTGCTATCATCAAAACTACAGATCATCAAAACTCCAGGGGCACAACAATCTCCCCCTTTTTGATGTTGGCAACCCTATGAGTTACACTGACTCCGAATGCATGCTATGAGACCAATGCAAGTTCTAACAAGATCTCCCCCTTTGCCATAACAATGTATACCATCCCCCTAGAATTCAACAAACAGACAATAGATTCTCCCCCTTTGCCATCAACAAAGAGGAGGGAAAGAAATTAGAAGGGAAGGAACAAGAGAAATCATCTGACTAGCATTCTGAACAAGTAGTTCAGGAATAAGCATTCTAAAGCACAAAGTCTTCAGTCATATGAATTTAGAAACTACTTTCAGATAGAGTTCTGGTTTAAAGATTATAAAAATTAGAGTTCATGCACTGCATTCATTGGATAAGTTTGCTGTGCATGATAAAGCAATAAACCAGAATCACATTTGAGCATGCGAGATTCAGTTTCAAAATATCTTACTTTCTTAGACTCAGAAAAAAAATTGTTAAGAGATACCAGGTCATGTATTGAAATTAAACAATTTGACATATCTGAATTTTCTTTTGAAGGAGCAACAATTTCAATTTTATTTCATTAAGGGCATTCAGGTATCATTTGTCTTTTTACGTAAGCGTACACGTTTATCAGACGCCAGTACCCCTAGATACTCAGCATAATGACTCATTCTGCCTATGATCAAATTCAATAGAACTGATTTACACCTTTTTGTGTGAGGGTACACGTTTATCAGACGCCAGTTACCCCCAGGTACTCAGTGAAACCACCCTACTATTTTGATCATTTATCCAGAGATAACTGATACACCTCATGACTTAAGTATTGTCCATTTCTTTGATGGATCACTCAGTTTCTCAGTGCTTTACCAGTCATTGCTCTGCCAACATTATTTCAAATATTTTTCAAGATTTTCAACATTTTCTTAGATGTCCTTTATTTGTTTCAGAATAACTTGTTTAAGGACAATACACATGCTTAGCCATCTCTAACAGGATTTCAGGTGAGTTTTCAGATTTCAGATACAATTAACTTTGTCTGACATGTAATGAAATAGGGGTTGAGAGCTTTATCAATTATCAACATTCTTATTTTCTGAATGCATTCTTTAAACTCTAAAGATTATAAAATTTAAACCATTAAGTCAGTCTTTAAGCAATTAAAATTCTTATAACGGTAGAAGTCTGTTTTCTATTGCTTAAGAATTAGAACTGACTAACAGATTGCCATATTGTTAGACTCAACTCATCAGGGTCAAGGAATGAATGAATTCACGAGAGACAAGAATTTGAGTTGCAATGAAGTTGATACCCTCTCTGAATTACATACAACACTCCCCCTGTCTATATGCATGTAGTTATGATATGCATGTTATGCAATGAATATGTCATGAAGAATGTGAATGTGATGCATGTAAGGTTTGATCCATTATTCAACTGCCACAGAATTTTATTCAGACAAACAAGTTTAAAAATGAGATATTCAAACCAACTGAATTCTATTCATCATGCTGAAATTTACACAAGCCAAGTTCTCTTCTAAGAAATTTAAACCTTTCATTCCCTAGTGGCTTAGTAAAGATATCAGCAATTTATTTTTCAATTTCAATGAAATTCAGTTCAGTTTCCTTTTTATTGATAGCATCTCTAAGAAAATGGTGTTTGATCTCTATGTGCTTAGTCCTAGAATGATGAATAGGATTTTTAGCTAAACATATAGCACTAGTATTATCACACAAAATTGTAATACATTCCAGTTTTATTTGATAATCAGCCAGTTGGTACTTGATCCAAAGTACTTGGGCTGCACAGTTACCAGCTGCAACGTATTCAGCTTCCGCTGTGGACAAAGCTACAGTGTGTTGCTTCTTAGATGTCCAAGTTACTAGATAGCCACCAAGGAATTGACAGTAGCAACTAGTGCTCTTTTTCTCTACTCGACACCCAGCATAGTCAGCATCAGTGTAGGCTAGAAGTTCTAACTCACACTTGGCAGGATACCAAAGACCAAGCTCTTGGGTGCCTAGTAGATACCTAAAAATCTTTTTCACAGATTTAAGATGCGATTCTTTAGGACTAGCCTGAAATCTAGAGCATAAACACACAGCAAACTGAATATCAGGCCTAGATGCTGTAATATATAAAAGGGATCCGATCATACCTCTATATAGCTTTTGGTCCACTGGTTTACCTTGAGAATCTTCATCTAAGCTAGTCGAGGTACCCATTGGAGCAGCTATTTCTTTGAGGATATCCATCTTGTATTTCTTTAGTAAATCCCTTATGTACTTGGATTGAGAGATGAAGGTTCCATCTTTTGAATGTGTCACCTGCAGTCCAAGAAATAATTTGAGCTCACCTATTGAGCTCATTTCAAACTCATTAGTCATTATCTGAGAAAACTCCTCACACAGTTTGAGGTTAGTTGACCCAAAAATAATGTCATCCACATAAATTTGAATAATAAGAATATCTGAATGACTTACCTTAGTGAACAAGGTTTGATCAACTACACCTCTTGTGAAGTTCTTATCTGTGAGGAATTTGCTCAACCTGTCATACCAAGCTCTACGAGCATGCTTAAGACCATAGAGAGCTTTACTAAGTTTATAAACATGATTGGGGAAGTCTAAACATTCAAAGTCAGGAGGCTGCCTTACATAGACATCCTCACTGATTTCCCCATTCAGAAAAGTAGATTTCACATCCATCTGCTGGAGATTTATTCCTAGGGAACATGCATAAGCCAATAAAATTCTGATTGCTTCCAACCTGGCTACAGGGGAAAATGATTCTTCAAAGTATATTCCAAATTCCTGATTATACCCCTGAGCTACAAGTCTGGCCTTATTCTTAACCACATTCCCCAATTCATCAGTTTTATTTCTGAAGACCCATTTAGTCCCTATGACTGTCTCATGATCAGGAGGTGGAACCAAGTGCCACACCTTATTCCTGTCAAATTGATTGAGCTCCTCATGCATAGCATTAATCCAATGCACATCCTTGAGAGCACAGTCAATGGACTTGGGTTCTACATGTGATACAAAAGTATATGCATTCAGTTCATTTTGAATTCTTAAATGGCCTATAGTCCTAGGAGGGTCATGTAAATTACCAATCACATTATCTACAGGATGATCTTTTAGATATCTAATGTTGACAATTGGGTCATCATGATTTTCACTTACCTCCCCCTGACCTATAGGCTCTTCTCCATTAAGTTCTTCATTTTCTTCCTCATCTTCAGATTTGTCTGCAGGGTTCCCTTCTTTCAGAATATCACCATTGTCTTCATTCCTGCATTGACCAATATTAGTCTTTACCAAAGATTCATCAAAGACAATGTGTGGAGATTCTTCAATAGATTTGGAATTTATATTATACACTCTATATGCTCGGGTGTTTTCAGAGTAACCAAGAAAAATTCCTGGTTCACCTTTAGGTTCAAATTTATCAAGGTCTCTTTTATCATTTATATGAATAAAGCATTTGCAACCAAAAACCTTGAAATGAGCAATTGAAGGTTTCTTACCCTTTAAGATCTCATAAGGTGTTTTCTGGGTAGAAGGTCTTACCATAGCTCTATTAATTACATAACAGGCAGTATTTACAGCTTCAGCCCAGAACTTCCTTGGCAGACCACCTTCAACCAAGAGTGTACGACCCATATCCACCAGGGTTCTGTTTCTCCTCTCCACAACTCCATTCTGCTCGGGTGTCCTTGGTGAGGAGAACTTGTGATGAATTCCATTTGTCCTGTAGAAATCCTCAAACTGTGAGTTTTCAAACTCACCTCCATGATCAGTTAAAATATTTTCAATTTTCTGGTTTATGTTAAGATAGAACTCTGAAATTCTGTGAATGCATCACTTTTCTGTGACAAGAAATATACCCAAGTGTACCTAGAGAAGTCATCTACCATGACAAACCCATACCTCCTCCCTAATAAGCTGACAGACCTAATTGGCCCAAAAAGGTCCATGTGTATCAGCTCATAGGGTTTAGAGGACAAATCTTCTGTTCTAGATTTGAATGACTTCCTAGTTAACTTGGACTGAGTACATGCATCACAGAGTTTATTTTCTTTCTTAAAGGAAACTTCAGGAAGTCCTCTAACTATGCTGTGCTTATTCAATTTATGCGATACTGTGTAACTAGCATGGCCTAACCTACGATGCCATAAGAATGCTAAATCCTCTCTGCTAGCAGTAAGGCATAGGTTAGAATGTTGTATATCATCTAAGTCTATCATGTAAGTATTATTTATTCTTTTACCAGAAAATTTAACAATTTCGGAATCAGGTTCAAAAACTTTACAGCATTGAGAGTCAAAAAGAACTTTGCATCCTTTATCACATAGCTGGATGATGCTAAGTAAGTTATATGCTAAACCTTCAACAGGTAGTACACTTACCTACCTTACCTGTCCCGACAATCTTACCCTTTGTGTTGCTACCAAAGGTGACAAGGCCTCCATGTTTCTCTATCAGCATGCAAAACATGGCCTTATCTCCTGTCATATGCCTGGAGCAGCCACTATCCAAGTACCACAGATTGTTCTTGGCTGCCAGACATACCTGCACACACAATCAGGTAGAGAAGTTTGGAACCCAAGTCTGATTGGGCTCCAGAGCAGATGAAATGCAGTTAAAACATGAAAGAAAGCTTTTAGTAATCCACATTTGTTTAAAAGAGTTCTGTTCATTGGATTCCACAGATTTCTTTCTGTTATTATTCCTCTTCTTTTTGTGGTTTTTCTTCTTGTTGGCACCAACATAATTATTAACAGATTTGTTGCTTCTGTGCCAGTGCCTTGGCCAGGGTGCATTCACGAAACTTTGGCCATAGTAATCTTTGGGCTGGCTGAAGAAATGTTGGTTCCTAGGTGTCCAATTGCCATACCCACCAACCCAATTTCTGGTGTAAGGTCTATAAGACTGTGTATCCTGATGTCCATGACCTGTAAACCTTCCCTGAGTCCTAGTCCACCCTGAACTATTTGTATAGGTTGACTGTGCAGTGTAGTAGGATTGGGCTCTAGATTGGTAGAAATGGTTGGGTTGTGCTCTAAATGCATTTTGCCTCCCCTACACCTTGGACCCTGCTGACCTATTCACAGGTGTGTATTGGGTCTTCTTATGTGGTGGTGGTGGTGGTGGAGACTTGGTGACCTTAAAATGGGGTTTATGTGCATGTGTAGGCTGACCCCTAACCTGAGACTGAGCTTTAGGATTTTGCTTGGATGTACCAGCTCTACTAGGCTCACTAATCTTTTGTTTTCCCTTCTCCTCAGCACTAGGCTTCTTCAGATTTACAGTTTTATTCACAGAAGTTTTTGAATTCATGTTAATCAGAGGTCCTTTCTCTTTTTGTGTGACAAATGAAATAGTCTTCATTCCAAAACTTTTTGTTGCACTAGAATTAAATCCAAGGCCCTCTTTCCTGAAATTGACTTTTGACCCTAACAACGCATTTAGATTGTCTGAACCTTGGGTCATTTTCTCAATAATTTTCAGCTTGTCCTCATTATCTTTCTGAATATCTTCAATGGATTTCTTCAGTTCGGTGTTTACAGTTACGACAACTTCATATTTTTCACTCACAATTTTCATCTCACTCTCATATTTCTGAATTTTCAATTTCCATTCATCAGTTTCTTTTTCTAACCTCTCATTATCTTCTTTAGAGGCTCTTAACTCATGCTTGATTTCTTCTATTTCATAGCATGTGAGTTTCAGCTTATTATTCTTAGATTCAAGGCATGTAATTTTATCAGTTAGAGTTGTGTCATTTTGCATGGAATTAATTTTTCTTCTTAGATGCCTATTATCTTTTCTAATATCATCTGCTTTATCAGCTATTTCATGATAGGCATCTACCCAATCAGCAATAGTAAAATTATCGAATCGAGAGGATACCTCATCTGAGTCTTCCTCTCTGTCTTCAGAGCTGGTTGCCATGAGGTAACTGGGCTTTTCGGATTCTCCCTCACTGTCCGAGCTGTTGCTCAAGCTACCTTTGTCCTCATCACTCCAGGTACTCACCATGGCTTTCCCTTTAGTGTTCTTTTTCTTGGACTTGTGCTTGAGCTTCTGAATCTCCGGACAATCAGCTTTTAGGTGGCCAACCTTCCTGCATTGGTAACACACATTAGATTCAGTTTGCTTTGCAGAATTAGATTTATACCTTTTATCCCGTCGGCCACCACTATAGTTTCTTCGGTTGAATCGCCTTCCTTCTTTCCTGAGGAAGCGCCTGAATTCCCTGGTGATCATTGCTATATCATCACCTACTATTACTTCTCCATACAGGCTCTCCTCGGATGATGATCCACTAGAGCTGGATCGGCTGGATTTGCTGGCACTAGCCTTTAGTGCAATCGGCTTTCTCTTCTTCTCAGACTCATCTATCTTCGGCAGATGCATTTCGTAAGCCATCAGTGAACCAATCAGCTCATCTGCCCTGGTGTTTTGCAGATCCCTTGACTCTTCCATCACAGTAGCTTTAGTGTGCCAAATAGGAGTCAGGGAACGCAAGATTTTTCTTACAATGTCATATTCTGAGTATGTCTTCCCAAGACCTCTGAGACCATTTGTGATGATTGTCAGTCGAGCATACATCTCCTTGATGGTCTCATTTGGCTTCATCTTGAAGGCTTCATACTCTGACACCAGGAGGTTCGCCTTTGTCTCTTCGACCTGAGAGGTCCCTTCATAGATGACCTCCAGCGTATCCCACATCTGTTTAGCTGAAGTGCAAGATGATACACGGGAAAACTCTGTGGGGTGCAGAGCGCACTGAATAGCATTGATAGCGCTGCAGTTCATAGTAGACCTTCGGATCTCTTCTTTGGTCCAGACATCCTCATTCGGGGACAGCTCAAAAGGTCCCTTACTCACCACCTTCCAAATCTCGTAGTCCTTCACCCTCAAGAAGACTTGCATATGATTCTTCCAGTATGCATAATTTGATCCATTGAAGTAGGAGGGCTTGGTGGTAGAATGTCCCTCAGCAATCATCCCTCGAGCATCCATCTGTACCTTCCTCTTCGGGTTGTAAGTCCCTGTAGAAGAGTTAGGCTCTGATACCAACTGTTGTGTTAGATGGAAACAGTCTATCACCACGCAGAGTAGATCTAGAGGGGGGTGAATAGATCGATGGCCTAATTAAAACCAAGATAAGGAATTAAAACGAGCAGTTGATGAACACTTGAATGAGCACAAATATATCAGAATAAAGCAGATCACAGTAATTGTAGACCTAAGCAATCATCTATTATGATACGAACGGTTGAACTGAAATCACAAGAACCACAAGGCAATCACACAGTAGACATCAATTTTAAGGTGGTTCGATCTCAACCCAGAGATCTACGTCCACCCTGTTATGTTAGATGGACGCAGCCTATCTCCACTGAGAGTGGATCTAGAGGGGGGTGAATAGATCTAATGGCTAATTTAAAATACAGTTGAACTATAATGCGGAATTTAAAACAAACAACTGTTAAGCGATAGAAAGAACACTATGAGGAGTGTCGACACATGCAGCCACACAGCATATCACAAGCAAACTCACAAACATAAGACACCCAAGATTTTTAGGTGGTTTGGTCAGAGACCTACGTCCACCCCACACTCAACCGAGTATGGCTTACTGCTGCATAGTACAGCTTGCGTCTGCTGGGCAATACAGCTTGGCCTACAAACCACTGAGCAACACAGCTTGCTGTCCGAGACAAGTCTCGCCTGCTGACGATTACAGCTTCACTTGTCCAGTGGAGACCTCCACTGCAACCGCTGGGGTTTACAGCTTCCCCGTCTAGAGGTAGCACCTCTGCTAACAGCTGACTCACAGCTTGAAGAAACAATTTCGGAAATAAAAGACAGAAGCAAACGAAAATAAGAAAACCCAACTGGGAATGTAGCTCGGAATGAGCAAAGCTCAGCTCTGGTATCTGAACCAAGAGTCTGAGATACAACCTCTCAATCAAAACTCTCACAATCTCACTCTCTCAATCTCACTCTCTCAACACATCTCTCTTCTCTCTTTCTTTTCTTCTCTACTTTTCTTCTCTTTGTGGATCGGTGGCTCTCTGCTGCTTTAGGCTTTTACTCTCTCTGTATATACTTTGCCACTGTTTTGATCTGCCTCCTCCTGAAGAAGAAGACTTCTATATATACCAGTAGCAGATTGGATAAGGGCGCGTGGCTTCCACATTTCCTGCCCAAAGAATTTGCCAGATCCGAGGCAATTTCATCCACATGGCAGCATCTTGTGATGGGCTACTTCCACGTGTCACCATCTGATCACCTCGTCCTTCCTTGGATCACGAGCCAAGTCATCAATCCCTACAAAGAATCCCTGTCAGACAGACGAAATAGAATTATCAGTTTAAGTATAAACCCTGTACAGACTTTGTGGGATGCAATGCATTGTATAGACTTCACTGTATAGACTTTGTGAACTCGAATGCATTTTATAGACTTTGCTGTATAGACTTTCTGAACGTGAATGCAATGTACAGACTCTAGAATGTATGGACTTCATATATGCAGTGCTGTGCGATGTACAGACTTCCTATATGAAGGCAACCGCTATACAGACTTGCTGAAGTGTAATGCAATGTGCAGACTTTGATGAACATTCAGCAGCCAATGTATAGACTAAGGCAATGTAAAGACATGCCAGTGTATGGGCTTGATGAGCGTGCAGCAATGTGCAGACTTCAATGCATGAAGAAGCACTGTGAAGACTTAGACAGACACAACGTGCAACAATGTATAGACTTGAAACACTATATGCACGATGTACAGGCTTCAACTAAAATGATGCACATTGTGTAGACTTGAATGATGTGCGATGTACAGACTTCATGTTATGCATGAGACTCTAAGTAAGACAGACGATGTGCAGACTTGGCCAGCATTCAACTCGATGTATAGACTTCATGAATGATGAATGCAATGCACTGGACAATGTATGGACTTAGCCGATGCAGACTAGTCCGATGTACAGACTTGCTCATTGTTCAGACTTCATGAACGATGTACAGACTTACTCATTGTTCAGACTTCATGAACGATGTACAGACTTTCCAAAAGAAAGGCTGTACAGACTTGATTCAATGCAAGACAATCGAGTGTATAGACTTCACGATGTGAAGACTTGCCAAAGACAACTAGACGATGTACAGACTTGAGCGAAGCAAAGTTTGTACAAACTTGAAGGTTCACAATGTGTAGACTTTGGTAAAGCAACGATGTACAAACTTGCACAGTTCAAGGATGTATATACTTTACGTGAAAGCCCAATGTACAGACTTGCAGAACTGAATGTAGGTAAAGATCCCAGTGTATAGACTTCGAAGTTCACTGACAGATGTACAGACTTCACCTCGAGCAAACAACAGTGCAGTGTATGGACTTTGAAGAATGATGCATGACGTTGTACAGACTTGACTAATGTATGGACTTAGCCTGTGCGAACAATGCAGCAATGTATAGACATTATCGTGCAGACAGTACCTCACATGCATTAGTGTATTGACTGTATGCCTGATGGATGCTCTGATGCAGTATATACACAGAGGAAGCAATGCACCGATGCAATGCATGCACATAGCAGGTATTGAACTGAAGCAATGGCTGTATAGACTTGTGATGCACTGATGCAGTACATGCATAGAGGAAGCAATGCACCGATTCAATGTATAGACTTACTGATTAAGTGAGCTGCAATGTATGGACTTCGCCCAATGCACAAAGACGCTAAGTCATACGGATAGTGTACAGACTTAGTTAATGCATGAGACACTAAGAAGATGGACAGTGTATAGACTTGGATGTTCTGAGGGAGTAGACCCATCTAAGAAGGAGGTCCACCCACTACTGTCCAGACTGTGCATGGATGTATAGACTTACGTTCTCAATAATGCACAAACACAACACAAACACAACACGATGTATAGACTATGCTGAGTGTGAAGACTTGTGTGTGTGTGCAGTGTGTAGACTTGTGAAAATGCATAGAATACACAGACAATCTGATAAAATAATTTCATCAAAACATAAACAGTTGCCAATCAATCAAAATAAGGTGTTGCCAATGAAATAAAGCAATTGTCAACATCATCAACACAGAGGAGTCACAACAATCTCCCCCTTTTTGATGATGGCAACCCCCTATCATATATAATAGCAACAACCTGTCATACAGATGAATTTTTGATGAAAGACATGAATTGTTATTCAGATTTGTCATGCAGATGCTATGAATGCATGCTAGAAATGTAAGCCACTCCCTGCTATCAAAATCTCCCCCTTTGACATAACATGATGCATACACTTCCCCTGGAATGAATTCAGAATTCATCTAACAAGATAATATTCTCCCCCTTTGCTATCAACAAAGAGGAGGGAAAGTGATTACAAGGGAAGGAACAAGAGAGATCATCTGACTGGCATTCTGAATAAGCAGTTCAGGAATAAGCATTCTAAAGCACAGAGTCTTCAGTCATATGAATTTAGAAACTACTTTCAGATAGAATTCTGGTTTAAAGGTTATAAATTTTGAGTTCATGCACTACAATCAATAGATAAGTTTTCTGTGCATGATAAAATAATAAACTAGAATCACATTTGCATGAGAGATTCAGTTTCAAAATATCTTACTTTCATAGACTCAGAAAAGAATGATTAAGAGATACCAAGTCATGTATTGAGATTAAACAAATTGACATCCATGAAATTTCTTTTGAAGGAACATCATTTTTCATTGTATTTCATTAAGGGCATTCAGGTGCCATTTGTCTTTCTGTGTAAGGGTATACGTTTATCAGACGCCAATACCCCTAGATACTCAACATGATGGACCATTCTGCCATGATCAAACTCAATAGAACTGATTTACACCTTTTTGTGTGAGGGTACACGTTTATCAGACGCCAGTTACCCCCAGGTACTCAGTGAAACCACCCCATTTAGTTGATCATTTATACAGAGATAACTGATACACTTCATGACTTAAGTATAGTCCATTTCTTTGATGGATCACTTAGTTTCTCAGTATTTTACCAGTCATTGCTCTGCCAATGTTATGTTCAATTAATTTTCAATATTTTTCAATATCTTTCTTAGCTGTCCTTTATTTGTTTCAGAATGACTTGTTTAAGAACAATACACATACTTAGCTTCTCTAACATGATTTCAGAAGAGTTTTCAGAATTCAGATATGATTAGCTTTGTCTGACATGAAATAAGATAAGGTTGAGAGCTTTATCAATTTGCAGCTTTCTTATTTGCTGATTGCAGTCTTTAAACTATAAAGTTTATAAAATTTAAACCATCAAAGTCAGTCTTTAAGCAATTAAAATTCTTATAAGAGAAGAAGTCTGTTTTCTATTGCTTAGGAATCAGAACTGACTAACAGATTGCCATATTGTCAGACTCAATCATTCAGAGTCAAAGGATGAATGAACAGGGTCGACGCTGGGAGTTTAACGCGTCCACGCATCAGTTGAAGAGGCAACATCATAAAACACTGAGATAATATCAGTGCGTCGACTCCACGCTATTGCAGCGTCAACTCATCAGAATAAGAAGCAGAGGCATTCACAGATCTAGTTCACTGTGTCAACGCCACAGTAGAGCAGCGTCGACGTAGCAGTTAAAAAGCAGAGTTAATGGTTCACTGGAATACCCCAGTGCGTCAACGCTACAGCGTGATAGCATCAACGCAGTAGTTCACCCTGAATTTCTGACAAGACTCCCCCTGTCTATATGCATGCAGTTTTGCAAAGGAGTGGCAAGAATTAAATGAGAGAGAGCTTCGACATAGGTCATGGATGAATGATATGCAATGAAAACTATGTCATAAAAAATTATGAATGATATGCATGTGGTTTTAGACACATTCATGACTAAATGATACGCAGTGATGATCATGAGTGTAAAAAAATATGAGTTTCATGCATGATCATGAGTCTGTTGCTACATTCAACATTCACACATTGTATTCAAGCCATTAGAGAATTTATTTATTATGCTGAAATTTACACAAGCCAAGTTCTCTTCTAAGAAATTTAAACCTTTCATTCCCAAGAGGCTTAGTAAAGATATCAGCAATTTATTTTTCAATTTCAATGAAGTTCATATCAATTTCCTTTTTATTTACAACATCTCTAAGAAAATAGTGTTTTATCTCTATATGCTTAGTCCTAGAATGATGAACATGATTTTTAGCAAGGCATATAGTACTAGTATTATCACACAAGATTGGAATACATTCTAATTTTATCTGATAATCATCTAGTTGGTGCTTGATCCAAAGTACTTGGACAGTATAATTACCTGCTGCAACATATTTAGCCTCAGCTGTAGACAAGGCTACAGTGTGTTACTTCTTGGATGCCCAAGATACTAGACAGCCACCAAGGAATTGACAATAGCTACTAGTGCTTTTTCTATCTACTCGACACTCAGTATAGTCTGCATCAGTATAGGCTAGAAGTTCTAACTCACACTTAGCAGGATACCATAGACCTAGCTCTTGGGTGCCTAGTAAATACCTAAAAATCCTTTTCACAGCCTTAAGATGTGATTCTTTAGGACAAGCCTGAAATCTAGAGCATAAACACACTAAAAATTGAATGTCAGGCCTAGATGCTGTAAGATATAGAAGGGATCTGATCATACCTCTATATAGCCTTTGGTCCACTGGTTTACCTTGAGGATCTTCATCCAAACTGGTTGAGGTACCCATTGGAGCAGCTATTTCCTTGAGGTTGTCCATTTTGTACTTCTTCAATAAATTCTTTATGTACTTGGACTGAGAGATGAAAGTACCATCCTTTGATTGTGTAACCTACAGTCCAAGAAATAGTTTGAGCTCATCCATTGAGCTCATTTCAAACTCATTAGTCATAATTTGAGAGAATTCCTCACACAATTTGGGGTTAGTTGACCCAAAGACAATGTCATCCACATAAATTTGAATGATAATAATATCTGAATGACTCACCTTGGTGAATAATGTTTGATCAACTACACCTCTTGTGAAGTTCTTTTCAGTGAGGAATTTGCTCAACCTATCATACCAAACTCTAGGAGCTTGCTTTAAACCATAGAGAGCCTTTTTGAGTTTATAGACATGATTAGGGAAATCTAAGCATTCAAATCTAGGAGGCTGTCTCACATAGACATCCTCACTGATTTCCCCATTCAGAAATGTAGATTTTACATCCATCTGCTGAAGATTTATTCCTAGGGAACATGCATAAGCCAATAATATTCTGATTGCTTCTAACCTGGCTACAGGGGCAAAAGACTCTTCAAAGTCTATTCCAAATTCCTAATTATACCCCTGAGCTACAAGTCTAGCCTTATTTTTAATGACATTCCCTGATTCATCAGTTTTATTTCTGAACACCCATTTAGTCCCTATGATTGTTTCATGATCAGGAGGTGGAACCAAATGCCACGCCTTATTCCTGTCAAATTGATTGAGCTCCTCATGCATGGCATTAATCCAATGCACATCTTTGAGAGCACAGTCAATGGACTTGGGTTCTACATTTGAAACAAACGCATATGCATTCAATTCATTTTAAATTCTTAAGTGACCTCTAGTCCTAGGGGGATCATGCAGATTTCCAATCACATTATCTACTGGATGATCTTTAAGATATCTAATGTTAACAATTAGATTGTCATGATTTTCATTTACCTCCCCCAGAGCTGTAGGCTCTTCTTCATTAGGCTCTTCATTTCCTTCCTCATTTTCGGATTGGTCTGCAGGATTTACTTCTTTCAGAATTTCACCAATGTCTTCAATCCTGCATTGACCAATGTTAGTCTTTAATATGGATTCATCAAACACTATGTGTGGAGATTCTTCAATAGTTTTGGAATTCAGATTGTACACTCTATATGCTCGGGTGTTTTCAGAATAACCAAGAAAAATTCCTGGTTCACCTTTAGGTTCAAATTTATCAAGGTCTCTTTTATCATTTATATGAATGAAACATTTACAACCAAAAATCTTGAAATGAGCAATAGAAGGTTTCTTACCCTTTAAGATCTCATATGGTGTTTTCTGAGTAGAAGGTCTTACCATGGCTTTGTTAATTTCATAACAGGCAGTATTTACTACTTCAGCCCAGAACTTCCTTGGTAGACCACCTTCAACCAAGAGTGTACGACCCATCTCCACTAGGGTTCTGTTCCTTCTCTCCACAACTCCATTCTGCTCAGGTGTCCTTGGTGAGGAGAACCTGTGGTTAATTCCATTTGACCTGTAGAATTCATCAAACTGTGAGTTTTCAAACTCACCTCCATGATCAGTCAAAATATTTTCACATTTCTGATTTATTTTAACATGGAACTCCTGAAATTTTGAGAATGCATCACTTTTATGTGATAAGAAATA
Source organism: Amorphophallus konjac (assembly GCA_022559845.1). NCBI lineage: Eukaryota > Viridiplantae > Streptophyta > Magnoliopsida > Alismatales > Araceae > Amorphophallus > Amorphophallus konjac. The sequence continues at coordinate 230,353,152 of CM040127.1, forward strand.
TACCCAAGTATACTTAGAGAAGTCATCTACCATGACAAACCCATACTTCCTCCCTGATAAGCTGACAGACCTGGTTGGCCCAAAAAGGTCCATGTGTATCAGCTCATAGGGTATAGAAGATAGATTTTCTGTTCTAGATTTAAATGACTTTCTAGTTAACTTTGATTGAGTGCATGCATCACAGATTTTATTTTCTTTCTCAAAGGAAACTTCAGGAAGTCCTCTAACCATGCTATGCTTATTCAGTTTATGCAAAACAGTGTAACTAGCATGGCCTAACCTACGATGCCATAAAAATGCTAAGTCCTCTCTACTAGCAGTAAGGCATAGGTTAGAATGTTGAATATCATCCAGATCTATCATGTAAGTGTTATTTATCCTCTTACCATAAAATTTAACAGTTTCGGAATCAGGTTGAAAAACTTTGCAAGATTGAGAGTCAAAAAGTACTTTGCATCCTTTATCACATAGCTGGCTGATGCTAAGTAAGTTATAAGCTAAACCCTCAACCAACATAACATCCTCAATGCAGCAAGTAGTACACTTACCTACCTTACCTGTTCCAACAATCTTACCATTTGTGTTGCTACGAAAGGTGGCAAGGCCTCCTTGTTTCTCTGTCAGCATGCAAAACTTGGCCTTATCCCCTGTCATATGCCTGGAGCAGCCACTATCCAAGTACCACAAGTTGTTCTTGGCTGCCAGGCATACCTGCACACACAATCAGGTAGAGAAGTTTGGAACCCAAGACTGATTGGGCTCCAGAGAAGATGGAAAGTAGTTGAAACAAGAAAGCAGACTTTTCGGAATCCACATTTGTTTGAAACAGTTCTGTTCAGTGGATTTTCCAGATTTTCCAGATTTCTTTTTGTTTTGCTTCTTGTTGTTGACACTAGCATGATTATTTACAGATTGATTATTTCTGTGCCAGTGCCTTGGCCAGGATGTATTCACGAAATTTTGGCCATAGTGATCATTGGGCTGGCTGTGGAAATATTGGTTCCTAGGTGTCCACTTGCCATACCCACTAACCCAATTTCTAGGGTAAGGTCTATAAGACTGTGTAGCGTGATGTCCATGACCTGTAAACCTTCCTTGAGTCCTAGTCCATCCTGACCTATTTGGATAGGTTGACTGTGCAAAGAAGTGGGACTGGGCTCTAGGTTGGTAGAAGTGTTTGGGTTGAGCTCTAAAAGCATTCTGCCTCCACTGCACCTTGGACCCTGCTGACCTATTCACAGGTGTGTGTTGGGTCTTCTTCATAGGTGGTGGTGATGGTGGAGACTTGGTGACCTTAGCATGGGGTTTATAAGACTGTGTAGGTTTACCCCTAACCTGAGACTGAGCTTTGGGATTTTGCTTGGATGTGCTAGCTCTACTAGTCTCACTCAATTTTTGTTTGCCCTTGTCCTCAGCACTGGGCTTTTTCAGATTAGCAGTTTTGTTCATTGAAATGTTTGAATTCATGCTAATTAGAGGTCCTTTCTCTTTTTGTGCAACAAATGAAATAGTTTTCATTCCAAAGGTTTTTGTTGCACTAGAATCAAATCCTAGGCCCTCTTTTCTGAAGTTGACCTTTGACCCTAACAAAGCATTTAGATTATCTGTACCTTGGGCCATTTTCTTAATGGTTTTAAGCTTGTCCTCATTATCCTTTTGAATGTCTTCAATGGATTTTTTCAGTTCTGTATTTACACTTAGGACAGCTTGATATTTTTCATTCACAATTTTTATCTCACTTTCATATTTCTGGATTTTCAGCTTCCTTTCATCAGCTTCTTTTTCTAACCTCTCATTATCTTCTTTAGAGGCTTTTAACTCATTCTTGATTTCATCTAATTCAGAACATGTGAGTTTCAAATTTTTATTCTTAGATTCTAGACATGCAATTTTATCAGTTAGAGTTGTGTTATTTTGCATGGAATTTATCTTTCGTCTTAGATGCCTATTTTCCTTACTGATATGATCTGCTTTATCAACTATTTCATGGTAGGTATCTACCCAATCAGCAATAGTAAAGTTATCGAATCTAGTGATTACCTCAACTGAGTCCTCCTCTCTGTCTTCAGAGCTTGTTGCCATAAGGCAAATGGACTTCTCAGATTCAGCTTCACTGTCAGAGGTATTGCTCAGGGAGCCATCATCTTCATCACTCCAGGTGCTAACCATAGCTCTCCCTTTCGTGTTCTTCTTCTTTGACTTGTCCTTGTATTTCTGATTCTCTGGACAGTCAGCTTTCATATGGCCTGGTTTCCTGCATTGATAACAAGTATTAGTTTCAATTTTCTTAGCAGGGTTGTGTTTATACCTTTTATCCCTTCGGCCGCCACCATACTTCTTTTGGCTGAATCGTCCTGCTCCTTTTCTGAGGAATCTTCTGAACTCTCTGGTTATCATTGCCATTTTAGTACGGGTTATGTCTTCTTCATTCAGGCTCTCCTCTGATGATGAACTGCTAGAGCTGGATCTGCTGGACTTGCTGGACTTGCTGGATTTGCTGGTACTAGCTTTCAGAGCAATTGGCTTCTTCTTCCTCTCAGCTTCTTCTATCCTTGGCATATTAATCTCATATGCCATCAGCGAGCCAATTAGCTCATCAGCCCTTGTATTTCGCAAATCCCTTGACTCCTCCATAACTGTAGCCTTAGTATGCCAAGCATGAGTCAGGGAATGCAATATCTTCCTCACTAGATCATACTCTGTCAGAGGTTTCCCAAGACCTCTAAGACCATTGGTAATGATTTTCAACCGAGCATACATTTCTTTGATGGTCTCATTGGGCTTCATCTTGAATGCCTCATATTCAGACACTAGGAAATTAGCCTTTGTCTCCCTAACTTGAGAAGTCCCTTCATGGATCACTTCCAGTGCATCCCACATCTCCTTAGCTGAACTGTAAGCAGATACTCGAGAAAATTTGGTGGGGTGCAGAGAGCACTGGATAGCATTTATGGCGCTCCAGTTTAGAGTAGACCTTCTGATCTCCTCCTTGGTCCAGACTTCCTCATTTGGGGACAGCTCATAAGGTCCCTTGCTGACTACCTTCTAGATCTCATAATCCTTAGCCCTCAAAAATACTTGCATACGATTCTTCCAGTATGCATAGTTAGATCCATCGAACAATGGGGGCTTTGTGGTTGAGTGTCCTTCAGCTATCATCCCTCGAGCATCCATCTTGGCCTTTCCTCTTTGGGCGATGAGTCCCTGTAGAAGAGTATGGCTCTGATACCAAGTGTTATGTTAGATGGACGCAGTCTATCTCCACTGAGAGTGGATCTAGAGGGGGGTGAATAGATCTAATGGCTAATTTAAAACACAGTTGAACTATAATGCAGAATTTTAAACAAACAACTGTTGAGCGATAGAAAGAACACTATGAGGAGTGTCGACACATGCAGCCACACAGCATATCACAAGCAAACTCACAAACACAAGGCACCTAAGATTTTTAGGTGGTTCGGTCAGAGACCTACGTCCACCCCACACTCAACCGAGTATGGCTTACTGCTGCGTAGTACAACTTGCGTTTGTTGGGCAATACAGCTTGGCCTATAAACCGCTGAGCAACACAACTTACTATCCGAGACAAGTCTCACCTGCTGAGGATTACAGCTTCACCTATCCAGTGGATACCTCCACTGCAACCGCTGGGGTTTACATCTTACCCGTCCAGAGGCAGCACCTCTGCTAACAGCTGACTCACAGCTTGAAGAAACAATTTCGGAAATAAAAGAAAGAAGCAAACGAAAATAAGAAAACCCAACTAGGAATGTAGCTCGGAATGAGCAAATCTCAGCTCTGGTATCTGAACCAAGAGTCTGAGATACAACCTCTCAATCAAAACTCTCACAATCTCACTCTCTCAATCTCACTCTCTCAACACATCTCTCTTCTCTCTTTCTTTTCTTCTCTGCTTTTCTTCTCTCTGTGGATCGGTGGCTCTCTGCTGCTTTAGGCTTTTACTCTCTCTGTATATACTTTGCCACTGTTTTGATCTGCCTCCTCCTGAAGAAGAAGACTCCTACATATACCAGCAGCAGATTGGATAAGGGCGCGTGGCTTCCACATTTCCCGCCCAAAGAATTCGCCAGATCCAAGGCAATTTCATCCACATGGCAGCATCTTATGATGGGCTGCTTCCACGTGTCACCATCTGATCACCTCGTCCTTCCTTGGATCACGAGCCAAGTCATCAATCCCTGCAAAGAATCCCTCTCAGACAGATGAAATAGAATTATCAGTTTAAGTATAAACCCTGTACAGACTTTGTGGGATGCAATGTATTGTATAGACTTTGTGAACTCGAATGCATTGTATAGACTTTGCTGTATAGACTTTGTGAACGTGAATGCAATGTACAGACTCTGGAATGTATGGACTTCATATATGCAGTGTTGTGCGATGTACAGACTTCCTATATGAAGGCAACCGCTGTGCAGACTTGCTGAAGTGTAATGCAATGTGCAGACTTTGAAGAACATTCATCAGCCAATGTATAGACTAAGGCAATGTAAAGACATGCCAGTGTATGGGCTTGATGAGCGTGCAGCAATGTGCAGACTTCAATGCATGAAGAAGCACTATGAAGACTTAGACAGACACAACGTGCAACAAGGTATAGACTTTAGGTATAGACTTGAAACACTAGATGCACGATGTACAGGCTTCAACTAAAATGATGCACAATGTGTAGACTTGAATGCTGTGCGATGTACAGACTTCATGTTATGCATGAGACTCTAAGTAAGACAGACGATGTGCAGACTTAGCCAGCATTCAACTCGATGTATAGACTTCATAAATGATGCATGCAATGCACTAGACAATGTATGGACTTAGCCGATGCAGACTAGTCCGATGTACAGACTTGCTCATTGTTCAGACTTCATGAACGATGTACAGACTTGCTCATTGTTCAGACTTCATGAACAATGTACAGACTTGCCAAAAGAAAGGCTGTACAGACTTGATGCAATGCAAGACAATCGAGTGTATAGACTTCACGATGTGAAGACTTGCCAAAGATAACTGGACGATGTACAGACGTGAGCGAAGCAAAGTCTGTACAGACTTGAAGGTTCACAATGTGTAGACTTTGGCAAAGCAACGATGTACAGACTTGCACAGTTCAAGGATGTATAGACTTTACGTGAAAGCCCAATGTACAGACTTGCAGAACTGAACATAGGTAAAGATCCCAGTGTATAGACTTCGAAGTTCACTGAAGGATGTACAGACTTCACCTCGAGCAAGCAACAGTGCAGTGTATGGACTTTGAAGAATGATGCATGACGCTGTACAGACTTGACTAATGTATGGACTTAGCCTGTGCGAACAATGCAGCAATGTATAGACATTATCGTGCAGACAGTACCTCACATGCATTAGTGTATTGACTGTATGCCTGATGGATGCTCTGATGCAGTATATACACAGAGGAAGCAATGCACCGATGCAATGCATGCACATAGTAGGTATTGAACTGAAGCAATGGCTGTATAGACTTGTGATGCACTGATGTAGTACATGCACAGAGGAAGCAATGCACCGATTCAATGTATAGACATACTGATTAAGTGAGCTATAATGTATGGACTTCGCCCAATGCACAAAGACGCTAAGTCATACGGATAGTGTACAGACTTAGTTAATGCATGAGACACTAAGAAGATGGATAGTGTATAGACTTGATGTTCTAAGGGAGTCGACCCATCTAAGAAGGAGGTCGACCCACTACTGTCCAGACTGTGCATGGATGTATAGACTTACGTTCTCAACAATGTACAAACACAACACAAACACAACACGATGTATAGACTATGCTGAGTGTGAAGACTTGTGTGTGTGTGCAGTGTGTAGACTTGTGAAAATGCATAGAACACACAGACAATCTGATAAAATAATTTCATCAAAACATAAATAGTTGCCAATCAATCAAAATAAGGTGTTGTCAATGAAATAAAGCAATTGTCAACATCATCAACACAAAAGAGTCACAACACACCCCACACTCCAACTAGAGTGTGGATTTCACTGACTCACAGCTTGAACCGCTGGGCAATACAGCTTAGCCTACAACCGCTGAGCCTCACAGCTTGCTATCCGAGTCCGAGTCTCGCCCGCTGAGGATTACAGCTTCACCTGTCCAGTGGAATCCTCCACTGCAACCGCTGGGGTTTATAGCTTGGCCCGTCTAGAGGCAGCACCTCTGCAAACGCTGACTCACAGCTTGAAAATAAGAGTATCGGAAACAAGAAAAATAGAATCAAACGAAAATGGGAAACCCAAAAACATGTAGCTCAGAATGAGCAGTATCAGCTCTCCTATCTGAACCAAGAGACTGATTAACAAGCTCTCGAACAAACTCTCTCAACTCATCTCTCTCAATCTTCTCTTCTCTCTTTTTCTTCTTCTCTGCTTTTCTTCTCTGTGGATCGTGTAGGCTGGAGTTCACTCTATGCACTTCTACTTCGATCAGCCTCTCTACTCACGATCAATCTGTCCAGATGAAGAGGTCTGTATATATATAGAGTAGCAGGAAGGGCGTGCGCTCTCCACAGTTCCCGCCCAATTGCTTGGACCACGTGGCAGCATCCAGCCTGCTTCAGTACACGTGTCACAATCTGGGCACTCCTATATCCTCGGATCACGTGCCTTCATTAAGCTTCATGAAGAGTACCTGTCAGACATACGAAGAAACTTATCAGTTTAAGGTTGAAGAACCTTGTACAGACTCTGTAGGGTGTAATGTGCAGTGTGTAGACTTTGCAATGTGTAGACATTGTATAGACTTGCTGAAGTGCAATGCAGTGTGCACAAGGTGAAGTATGCACAACAAAACTGAATGCACTAACATGCCATCGACCATTGTACAGACTTCATGTTCACTATGTAGACGTTGTACAGACATGCTAATTGATGCGCACCGGCAAGTGTCGTTTAAGAAAGCCGTGCCATAATTTCAAAATATTCACACTCACTCACTTTAAAAGATTGAAAAATCAAATTATATAGTGGTAAGCGGAGTGGATCCCACGAGGAGGAAAAATCCTTATTTTATCAAGTTGAAAAAATACCTTATGCTTTGAAAATCAAATTTTGAGTGAGATTAATCTAAGGAAAGACAAATTGCATGAAAACTATTTAAAGAACATGAGAGGGTTTAAGAAGAGAAATTAGAGGAGATAGAGAGAGAAAAACAATTTCACAAATGATGAATTTCATTAAGATGATAGTGGAAAGTCACACTAGAAAAATAAGAATTACAACATGGGAACATCAAAGATAAAAGATAAGAAAATATAGCCAATGCATGAAGAATAACGCCGCCTCCTTGCCAAGCCTTGGATGAAGATCGTCTCGCCTTGGATGCCGACGGCGTGAGAAGACTAATAGATGAAGATCCACCTTGGGATATGAGAGGAAAATAGAGGAAGAAAGAAATAGATGGAAGAAATTTGAAAACAATGCAAAAGGGTGTATGTGTGTTGGTGTGTTTTGAGAAGAAACAGTGAAAAACTAGATTGAAAACAGAGGGTGAGTTGGAGGAAGAATAACTTTAAAATCAGAAGGAATTAGAAAAAGTGGAAAACATGAAAGTTGTAGAGATTGAGAAGATGAAGAAGATTGATGAAGACTTCAGAGTTTAAAAACGAGAGGAAGATGGAGAAAACGGAGGATGAACAGGAGGTGGTCGCGGATGAACAGTGCAGAACTCTAAAAATCTGAACTTTATAAAATTGACTATAGCTTTAAAACGGTGAGGATTTGGAAGATGAGGTAGAAGAAGAAGTTGAAGAACATTTAAAAACGCACAAATTTTGTGAAGACAGCAGAAAGAGATGAGGATCAGAGGATGGAGAAAAATGATGAAGAACAGAAAGTATGAAAATCGGGTGAACAGTACAAACCGTAGATAGAGCTTTGAAAAACTAATTATAGCATAAAAACGAGAAAGAATTAGGAGAAGAGGAAGAAGAAGAATTTGTAGAAGACTGGAAAATGAAGAACTTTGATGAAGAACTTAACTGCAAAAGATGAAAAGAAAGGCTTCGAAATTAAACCCTAAGGCAGATCTCCAAACTGTTCTCTCCGTAACCCTGCGACCATGACATCCTTTTATAGGGTTTTTGGTCTCTTACGATCGTGGACTTCCCAAATCCACTCAAATCTAGGTTTTTAGCAATACAACTTTACCCAATTAGACTTATTTCCATCCTTGGAGTCCTCCTTTCCTTGAATATGGCTTAGATAAGCTTGAAAATTGGAAGGATACTTTGATCGGGAAACTGCAGTTGCCTTTTCTGGTTCAACTTTGAATAGCGACTTATATTGGGGCGTCTTTTCTTTAAATGACGCCTTAATCTAGGGCGTCCTTTCTTGAAGTAGCGACTGCATCTCGGGCGCTAGTTTCTTATTTCCTTATTTTGCTATTTCCACATTTTTCGTAAAATAGGAATTGACGACCTTCACTTTGGGCGTCCTTTCAATGATTAGCGACCTCCTCTCGGGCGCTAATTCTTTTCTCTTTTTTTTTTCTTCTTTTTCCACTTTCTTTTATCAACTAAATTGACGCCCTTGGAGCTGTCGCTTCTTGCTGAAGACGCGCTCTTGCATCTGTCGTTATTTAAATAGCGCCTTGATCTAGGTCACTTTTTCCTGAAAAATAAAATATCAATCTATTTAATTCCAAAATAATTGTGCAAATATTTAAATATTTCTCACATGGTCTTTTAAGCTCAAAAAGATGATAAAATGCATGAAGACTCAAATAATGTGTGAGAATGTAATTAATGCTCATGTTGCACAAATATATTCAAATAATGCTCAAAGATGATGGATGTGATGTAAATTATGATGTAAAATATAGCACTTATCACACCCCCCAACTTACTCATTGCTAGACCCTTAGCAATGTAATTAAATCAAAATTAAGGACCAACAAGAGTTCACAAAGATCATACTCTTATATCCAGCTCTCCCTTCATAGAATCAACCAAAGATTAGGAATTCAGAATCATTAATGCTCATACTAGTCTTAGATTGGAAATTAAATCACATGACTTAAGAATACAAATCAAAGGTCAATAGCACTTGTGCATGTGTAATTCTAAATCTGCAGTTAAGATAATTGCATCCCCCATTTGTTATTCCAAGTAAGTACCTTTCAACCTTGCACCTCTCAGATCAGAGCATTTAAGCATACTAGCTTTTGTCTGCATTTTTCTTTTGTTCCTTTGGAACTTTTTTTTTCTCATTTGCACAAGCATAATGCTGCACTACCCTTCACCTTTTTGTGCGAACCTCAACACGTCTTAGGTGAAGCAGGCCCAGTTACTCAGATCAGGGGCATTTTTCATGGCGTGATCTTTCTATTTCATCATTTCTTTCTTCTTCAACAATATGCCTTTGCATTTTCTTCTTTGTTTTATAGAACTTGGCAGAAAGCTTTTTCTTGAAATAGATCTCATCCTCAAGAAATGCAGAGTATCAGATACAGTTCCCAAAATAATAGAGGGCTTGTCTTATTTTGCTTCATCAGAGTGCATAGTGAATATTTTTCAAATAGTACGCATGAACTTTTAAAAAGATTCTTATATCAGTTTTCCATAGCTAGATCGCACTTAATTTTCCTTCAACCTTCTCCCTAGTCTTTTCTAATCCAGAATTACTTTCAATTCAAGCATGAAACAATAAAACTCAGCCGGGAATTTCATCTTTTCATTTTCATGCAAATTGCAATAATTTCATGTAAAAACCCTACCAAATTGTATTATATGCAATGATGAAATTTTTCTCTGCCCCCCCCCCCCAACTTAAATGACATTGTCCTCAATGACATGGAAAGTTGAAATGAAAGAACAATATAATAATAAAGTTTGCTGAGCAGGAAAGAGACAACCTGGTGTGCGGGGTAGAATCTCCTTTGGCGACAACTTCCTCTCCTTGGCTTGATTCTAATAACTAAAACACACTGAAACAAAAGCATCAAATAACAAAAATCTTGGGTTGCCTCCCAAAAGCGCTAAGTTTTCCGTCTTCAGCCAGACGCATGAAGGCTCACAAATAATTACTCCAAATCACACAAAACAATTGATTCTTTTGCAGTTAACTGTTCATTCTCCAAGTAAGGTTTTAATCGTTGACCGTTGACAGTGAAAATGTGACCATTTTTAGGATCCAAAATTTTAACAGCACCATGGTCAAAAACTTTAACAATAATGAACGGTCCATCCCATCTAGACTTTAGCTTACCGGGGAACAAACGCAGCCTTGAATTAAATAGCCAAACCTTTTGATTTTCTTGAAAACTCTTTCTGTGAATGTGTTTATCATGAAATGCTTTGGTTTTAGCTTTGTAAATCTTCGCATTTTCATAGGCTTCGTTCCTTAATTCCTCCAGTTCATTAATTTGTAGAGCTCTTTGGGCACCAGCTTGATTAAGATCAAAATTAACTTGCTTAATAGCCCAATAAGCTCTATGTTCCAATTCTACGGGCAAATGGCAGGCTTTACCAAAGATCAAGCGATATGGTGACATACCAATGGGAGTTTTGAAAGCAGTCCTATAGGCCCATAATGCATCATCCAGTCTTTTAGACCAGTCTTTTCTATCCGGCCTAACAGTTTTATGCAGAATATTTTTAATCTCCCGGTTTGATACTTCAACCTGACCACTAGTTTGGGGATGATATGGGGTAACAAGTTTGTGAGTGATACCATACTTACGAAGCAAAGCTCGGAATTGAAAATGAGTGAAATGAGAACCCCCATCACTAATCAGAGCTCTAGGACAACCAAACCTAGAAAAGATATTCTTCTTCACAAATTTCATAACCACCTTATGGTCATTTGTCCTAGTAGCAATGGCTTCAATCCATTTGGAAACATAATCGACCGCCACCAAGATATATTCATTACCAAATGAAGATGGAAACGGTCCCATGAAATATATTCCCCAAACATCAAAAATTTCAACCACCAAAATGGGATTTAGCGGCATCATATCTTTCTTCGAATTATTGCCCACAGCTTGGCATCTCAAACATGATTTGGAGACTTCATAAGCATCTTTAAATAAAGTGGGACAATAGAATCCACTTTGTAGCACTTTTGTCGCTGTCTTCTTTCCAGAGAAGTGTCCCCCACAAGCTAAATTATGACAAAAATTCAATACTGATTGCTGTTCTTCTTCAGGGACACATCTTCTAATGATCTGATCAGGACCCATATAAAATAGCTCAGGGTCCTCCCAGAAATAGTGTTTTACTTTAGAAAAGAAATGATCCTTCTCCTGCTTAGTCCACCCTCCCGGGATCTGACCTACTGCCAGGTAGTTAACAATGTTAGCATACCAAGGAGTTGAAGAATGAGAGAGGGAAAGAATCTGTTCATCGGGAAAAGAATCAGACATTGGAGTACTTTCAGGGATCACTATCCTGGATAAATGATCAGCAACTACATTGGCCAACCCCTTCTTGTCTCTAATTTCTAAATCAAACTCTTGTAATAATAGAATCTATCTAATGAGACGGGGCTTAGCATCCTTCTTAGAAAGTAAGTATTTTAAGGCAGAATGATCGGAGTAAACAATAACCTTAGCCCCTAAAAGATTTGATCAAAATTTTTCTAGGGCAAACACAACAGCTAGCAGTTCCTTCTCCGTGGTGGTGTAATTCATCTGAGCATCAGCAAGGGTGCGACTTGCATAATATATTACCACGGGCTTTTGCTCTATCTTCTGACCTAAGACAGCTCCAACAGCATAGTCCGAGGCATCACACATAATCTCGAAAGGAAGCGACCAATCTGGAGATTGAAGAATCGGAGCTTGAGTAAGGGCCGCTTTCAAAGAATTAAAGGTTTTGAGACAAGAATCATCGAAATGGAATGGAGTATCTTTAGCAAGCAACTGTGTGAGGGGACGAGCAATGGTGGAGAAGTTTTGAATAAATCTTCTATAAAATCCAGCATGGCCAAGAAAGGATCTGATTTTCTTGACAGATGTAGGGGGAGGAAGATTGGAAATCAAGTCTACTTTGGCTTTATCGACCTCTATTCCCCTTTCCGAAATCACATGGCCTAAAACTATGCCTTCCCTCACCATAAAGTGACTCTTTTCCCAACTCAGCACAAGATTAGCATCAATGCACCTCTTCAAAACCTGAGTCAAATTTTCTAAGCACCCCTCAAAAGAATCGCCAAACACCGAAAAATCATCCATGAAAACTTCCAAAGTCTCCCCCACAATGTCAGAAAATATCGACATCATACATCTTTGAAAAGTGGCGGGAGCATTGCAAAGCCCGAAAGGCATCCTTCAAAAAGCAAACGTGCCATATGGGCACGTAAAAGTGGTTTTTTCTTGATCCTCCGGATAGATAGCAACTTGATTATATCCGGAATAACCATCCAAGAAACAAAAATATTGTTGTCTAGCCAGCCTTTCCAGAATTTGATCAACAAACGGGAGTGGAAAATGATCTTTCTTTGTTACTGAATTTAATTTCCTGTAATCAATACAAACCCTCCATCCCGTCTGTAATCGCATGGGCACCTCTTCTCCTTTTTCATTTGTAACCACTATCAGCCCCGACTTCTTAGGAACCACTTGTGTCGGGCTAACCCATTTGCTATCAGAAATAGGATAAATTATCCAAGCATCTAACCACTTAACAACTTCCTTCTTCACCACCTCTTTCATATTTGGATTCAGCCGACATTGCATCTCTATGCTCGGCTTGGCATTGTCCTCCAAATAGATATGATGCATACAAACATCTGGACTTATACCCTTCAAATCTACCACAGACCATCCTATCGCCCCCCTATGCTCCTTAAGAACTTCTAAGAGTTTAGATTCCTGAGCAGAGGTAAGATTAGAAGCAATGATAATAGGGAAGGTATGATCTGGGCCTAGATAAGCATATTTCAATGAATCCGGTAGAGGCTTAAGTTCCAAAATGGGCGGCTGATCAAGAGATGGAAGAATAGGTTCAGCTTGAAGTGGAGGGAGTGGTTCAACTCTAGAATAGGGCGCATAAGAAAGAGGTGAATCTTGAAGCAAACTACCTTCTTCAATCACATCCTCATTCATATCCGCATTTTCTTCAATTATTTCATCAAAAATATCAATGACATTACATTCTCCCTCATGATCCGGGTATTGTGAAGCTTTAAAAGCATTCAGTGAGACCTTCTCTCCTCCAAAGGTAATATCCATCATCCTTGTGGCACAATTAATATTGGCCTTCGCCGTAGCCAAAAACGGGCGTCCCAAAATGATTGGTGTATGTTTTAACTCTTGGGATGAGGCCATATCCAAGATTAAAAGGTCCACTGGGAAATAGCATTCATGAATTTTCACTATCACATCCTCCAACAAACCCTTTGGTGTCTTAACAGACCGATCCGCCAGTTGAAGGATAATAGAAGTGGGCTTCAATTCCCCTAAATCAAATTGTTCATAAATGCAGGTGGGTAACAAATTAACACTAGCTCCAAGATCTAGCAAAGCTTTATCAAATGTCACCCCACCTATGTCACATGAAATTAATGGAGCACCAGGGTCATTCAACTTCTTTGGTAAAGAATTCATTAAAACAGCACTAACATCTTCAGATAGACGGATCTTCTGTGTTGCTGCCTTCGGCTCCCTTCTTGGTGTACAAAGCTCTTTCAAAAACTTAGCATACGCCGGCACATGTTTAATAGCATCTAAGAGTGGAATATTAATATTGACTTGTTTAAATAATTCTAACATCTCTTCTTGTTGGACCGGCTTCTTTTGAGCTTTTGGCTTTAATGCATCCGGAAAAGGGATCTTAGGAACATATCCTTGCAAACCTTCATCAACCTTGACCTTTCCTTTGTCCATTGTCTTCTCTCCCCCATCCTACTTTTTCTCTTGAACAATGATCGGCTCTTCTTCCTCATTATCACTTTCCTCTCGGGCATCTTGGCCCGAACTACTACCCACATCCTTAGCCTGATATGGATCATTAAGAACTTTCCCGCTCCTAAGGGTAGAGATAGCTTTGGCATTCTCGAATTGAGGAACGATAGGAGGGGGTGGCTGAGGTTGATTGGGCTGAGTTGGAGGGGGAAGAATAGGAGCTCTTGGCTGAAAACCTGGAGGTTGTTGATTGCGGGGATTAGCTATGGGTTGACTAGGTAGCTGCCCAACATCTCTCCTCATATTACTAGCCGCCAACTGACCTATTTGACCTTCTAACTTAGCAATTGATTGTTGTTGAGAGAGAATAAGTTGTTGAAGTTGGTCAAATTTATCCTCAAAATGAGGCTGAGGGGGTTGAGGAGGCGGTTGAAATGGAGCTTGGGGTTGATAACGATGTGATGGAAATTGATTATATTGGCCCTGGAATGATGAAGCTTGTTGATATGGGGCCTGAGCATGATGGAATGATGATTGCTAAAATGGAGGTTGTTGTTGTTGATTATGTTGAAAAGGATTTTGAAGATGTTGGTGACACTGGTTCGGAACTTGAAAAGATTGTTTTAGAATTGAGAGATTGACTTGAGTAGATGGACCTTGTTGTGATTTCTAAGAAAAATTTGGATGATTTCTCCAGCCCGGGTTATAGGTATTGGATTATGGATCATAGGTGGGCTTAGAGACACCCTGAGCATCAAAGACTTGTTCTTGGATAAATGGGGGAAGTTGGGCCGCCGTGGGGCAATCAATGACAGCATGATTTGGGCTAGAACATAGAGCACAAAGTTCTTGAAGGTTGGAATCTGAGAAAGATTGATTTTGTTGGATAGAAGGAAAAGAAGGTTCTTGTTTATTCATGGATAATAATTGATCAAGTTTTTGTGCTACCAAATCTACCTTCTCCATCCTTTGTGCCAACAAGTCCACTTTATTCAACTTTTGAGCAAGCGCATTAATATCCATCCTATTCTCCAACTCTCCTTGACTTTTGACTTCATATAGCCCACCCTTCTTAGCGGGTCCAATCATCCTTTCATAGGAGGAAAGTGAAGCATGACTAATAGAATTTTCACTTAACATCTCAAATAAATCATAAGCTTCATCCTCACTTTTACTCATGAAAGCACCCCCACATGAGGCATCTACCATTTGTCTATAGTTTTCTGTTAATCCCTCATAAAATGCTTGCACAATTTGCCATCTAGATAGGCCATGATGGGGACATTTTCTCAATAGATCTTTCAACCTGTCCCAAGCCTCATGAATTTGTTCCCCAGAATTTTGTGTAAATCCAGTGATGGCCCTTCTCATGGTATTAGTCCTACCAATGGGGTAGAATTTCTTCAAGAACTCTTTTTGCATCTCTCCCCATGTGTCAATTGTTCTACCCAAGGCTCCCAACCAATATTTAGCTTTGTCCTTAAGGGAGAATGGGAAGAGAGTAAGCTTAAGGGCATCATCTGAGAAGTTTTGAATTTTGACAGTTGAACATATCTGGAGAAACTCATCGAGATGTTTATATGGATCTTCATTAGTATTGCCATAGAAGGATGGCAACATCTGAATGGTGCTGGATTTAATTTCATAATGAACCGCCTGGTTCTGAGGTGCTTGAATATAGAAGGACGGTTGATATTGATTAGGAATGAAATAGTCCTTCATTTGCTTAGGAACTTGTTGGTTTTGATTTTGATTCTCCATGAGGTTAGGTTGGGGTTGGGACTTAGAATGCACTAACCTTTCAACTTCACTAATGGGTCCTATCAAATGAGGGTGGAGGGATCTCCTACCTTGCATGCAATGCAAAGGGCCCAAAAGGTGATGATGATTTTTTTTTTCTTCAAAATGCAAAGAATTCCTATTGAATGGGTTATGCAAATGCAAGGATTAACTATATGAATGCAAGAATGATGATGTTTATTTTTTTTTTGGAAAACCTTCTAAGGGCACTCTAACTCCAAGGTGCTTCGTGGTACAACCTGCCCGGCGTCCGTGAGGGAATCCACGGGTACGGGGACTTATGGAGGTCTTAGAAATAGAATTTCAAGTCCAAAGAGATGGAATGCTCAATGGAGTGTCCTTCCAAATCCAAGAGGGGTGTAAAGATCCTAATGCCTTTAAGGAGGGGAAATAGATGAGAAGAGAATTTTTTTTTTCAAAAGATGTTGTGAATAAAGAATGAAAAATAAAAAGAGCAACTAAATGCACAAATGCATGAAAGTAATGCAACTAAGATGGAGATATGCTAGCATGATGAATTATTTTTTTGTTTATGTTTTATGATTTTTTATTTTATTTTTAGATTTTTTTTCAATTTTCAAATAGAGATATGAATGAAATAGTCTATAAACTAAAAATACCACACAATATGCAAAACTACTGCAAAATAAAATCTAAAAGCACGTTTTTTGAGTTTTCTGGATTTTTGACTTTTTTGAAATTTTTCAAAATTTTTCTGATGTTTTCGGAATTTTTCAGAAATTAGCAAAACATGAGCTTTACCTACGTTTCTGACCTTTCAGCGACGCTTGATTTTCTCAAATTTTTTTGAATTTCTGCTTTCTGTGACAGATCTGGGCTTTAGCGACGCTTCTTGTGACAGATTTTTTTCCTTGGATTTTCAGGTCCGAATTTCTTTGAATTTTCTGATTTTCTGGTATTTTTGCTTTTTCCTGCAAAGTAAAATAGAAAAATAAGTAAAACTATATACAAATCAAACACAAGGAATTTCCCAACATAAAAATTAATTTCCTCCCCGGCAACGGCGCCAAAAATTGATGCGCACTGACTAGTGTCGTTTAAGAAAGTCGTGCCACAATTTCAAAATATTCACACTCACTCACTTTAAAAGATTGAAAAATCAAATTATATAGTGGTAAGCGGAGTCGATCCCACGAGGAGGAAAAATTCTTATTTTATCAAGTTGGAAAAACACCTTATGCTTTGAAAATCAAATTTTGAGTGAGATTAATCTAAGGAAAGACAAATTGCATGAAAACTATTTAAAGAACGTGAGAGGGTTTAAGAAGAGAAATTAGAGGAGATAGAGAGAGAAACATAATTTCACAAATGATGAATTTCATTAAGATGATAGTGGAAAGTCACACTAGAAAAACAAGAATTACAACATGTGAACATCAAAGATAAAAGATAAGAAAATATAGCCAATGCATGAAGAATAACGCAGCCTCCTTGCCAAGCCTTGGATGAAGATCGCCTCGCCTTGGATGCCGACGCCGTGAGAAGACTAATAGATGAAGATCCGCCTTGGGATATGAGAGGAAAATAGAGGAAGAAAGAAATAGATGGAGGAAATTTGAAAACAATGCAAAAGGGTGTATGTGTGTTGGTGTGTTTTGAGAAGAAACAGTGAAAAATTAGATTGAAAACAGAGGGTGATTTGGAGGAAGAATAACTTTAAAATCAGAAGGAATTAGGAAAAGTGGAAAACATGAAAGTTGTAGAAATTGAGAAGATGAAGAAGATTGATGAAGACTTCAGAGTTTAAAAATAAGAGGAAGATGGAGAAAACAGAGGATGAACAGGAGGTGATCGCGGATGAACTGTGCAGAACTCTAAAAATCTAAACTTTAGAAAATTGACTATAGCTTTGAAACGGTGAGGAATTGGAAGATGATGTAGAAGAAGAAGTTGAAGAACTTTCAAAAACGCCCAACTTTTGTGAAGACAGCAGAAAGAGATGATGATCAGAGGAGGGAGAAAAATTATGAAGAACAGAAAGTATGAAAATCGGGTGAATAGTAAAAACCGTAGATAGAGCTTTGAAAAACTAATTATAGAATAAAAACGAGAAAGAATTAGGAGAAGAGGAAGAAGAAGAATTTGTAGAAGACTGGAAAATGAAGAACTTTGATGAAGAATTTAACTGCAAAAGATGAAAAGAAAGGCTTCGAAATTAAACCCTAAGGCAGATCTCCAAACTGTTCTCTCCGTAACTCTGCGACCATGACATCCTTTTATAGGGTTTTTGGTCTCTTACGATCGTGGACTTCCCAAATCCACTCAAATCCAGGTTTTAAGCAATACAACTTCACCCAATTAGACTTATTTCCATCCTTGGAGTCCTCCTTTCCTTGAATATGGCTTGGATAAGCTTGAAAATTGAAGGAGACTTCGATCGGGAAACTGCAGTTGCCTTTTCTGGTTCAACTTTGAATAGCGACTTATATTGGGGCGTCTTTTCTTTAAATGACGCCTTAATCTAGGGCATCCTTTCTTGAAGTAGCGACTGCATCTCGGGCGCTAGTTTCTTATTTCCTTATTTTGCTATTTCCACATTTTTCGTAAAATAGGAATTGACGACCTTCACTTTGGGCGTCCTTTCAATGATTAGCGACCTCCTCTCGGGCGCTAATTCTTTTCTCTTTTTTTTTCTTCTTTTTCCACTTTCTTTTATCAACTGAATTGACGCCCTTGGAGCTGTCGCTTCTTGCTGAAGACGCGCTCTTGCATCTGTCGTTATTTAAATAGCGCCTTGATCTAGGTCGCTTTTTCTTGAAAATTAAAATATCAATCTATTTAATTCCAAAATAATTGTGCAAATATTTAAATATTTCTCACATGGTCTTTTAAGCTCAAAAAGATGATAAAATGCATGAAGACTCAAATAATGTGTGAGAATGTAATTAATGCTCATGTTGCACAAATATACTCAAATAATACTCAAAGATGATGGATGTGATGTAAATTATGATGTAAAATATAGCACTTATCACTAATGTGTAATGGGAATGCATTAAGCAAAGTGTGTACATTGAAGATGAATGCATAGACGTGCCGTCAACAGATGTGTGGACTTGGTGTACATGCGACAGTAGTGTATAGACATTACAATGTCTAGTGTTTAAGGCATGAGAACACAATGCACAAACTAAGTGTGTGCATGTGTGGACTTTGAATGCATGACACTGGGCGATGTACATACTTGCCACTATCGAATGTGCAGACTTGAAGAGCATTCAGCAGACAATGTATAGACTTACAGACTTGTGCAGACTAGCTAGTGTATGGACTTGGTGAGCATGCAGCACACAATGTGCAGACTTCGTGCAATGCATGAAGAAGCAATGTATAGACTTAGACAGTCTTCAGCTCATGCAATGCAGTGTACAGACTTTAGAGATAGTGCATGAACAAACGATGCGATGTACAGACTTAAGAAATGATACATGCACAAGACAAAGATGTATAGACTTAATGTTATGGAATGTGCAGACTTGGTGCATGAAGCAAGGCAATGAGGAATATATCGACTTTTAAAATGTATGGACTTGCCAAAGGAGTGATGGACGATGTACAGACTTGAGCTAAGCAAGGGTTGTACAGACTTGAGAGTGCATGATGTATAGACTTTGGCAAAGCAAGGGCTATACAGACTTCAACTCAGCTGTAATGTATAGACTTTACAAACTGGCTAGCATGCGAGTGTATAGACTTGCATGAGACACTGCATGAGACGCTGAACATCCAAGAGTGTATAGACTTCTAAATGGAAACGGACGATGTATAGACTTGGCATGAGATGCTGGACGCTGTACAGACTTAGAGAC
The DNA here is from genome assembly GCA_022559845.1 of Amorphophallus konjac. Taxonomy (NCBI): domain Eukaryota; kingdom Viridiplantae; phylum Streptophyta; class Magnoliopsida; order Alismatales; family Araceae; genus Amorphophallus; species Amorphophallus konjac. The sequence goes on from CM040127.1 coordinate 230,372,676, forward strand.
AATGCATGCTGCAATGTATAGACTTAGCATATGCATGAGACGCTAAGTGAGACGGACGATGTATAGACTCAGCCGATGCAGACTTAGTCTGATGTACAGACTTTGCATTAAGCAAGGCAATGTATGGACTTCGAGTCATGAGACGTTAAGTAAGACAGACGATGTACAGACTTCAAGTCCACTTTAGATGCTGAGTGAGACGGACGATGTACAGACTTCAAGTCCACTTGAGACACTGAGTGAGACGGACTTCACCGGCTGTACAGACTTGAATGTGTGCTTACAACACGATGTATAGACATTGTCTGTGCGAGCAATGCAGCAATGTATAGACTTTGCCATGCCCAAGGCGAGAGTGTACAGACTATGTATATGCGTGAGAGCAATGTTCAGACTTCTGTCCAGACTATGCAGAGAGTGATGATGCAAGAAAGTATAGACTGTAGACTTGTGACTCATAATGTTTGCTATCATCAAAACTATAGATCATCAAAACTCCAGGGGCACAACACCCACGAGTCAGCACTCCACTACATATCCCTCCACAAGTCGGCCTTCTGCTCCCACTTACCCATATACCTCCCCATGTCGCTCAACTACATCTCCCTTCACAAGTCAGCCCTCCGATGTTTTATTTCCCCACACCTCTCCATTTTTGATCAAGGAAACGTCACACCCCGAGCAGGCGGATGCCATCCATTATATTCCCACTCCCTCCACGCCTCCACGTCATTCACTTACTAGCCCTCCGCCTTTACCTATGCAATTCCCCTTGCCTACGAAACCTCCACTACCATCCCCACTACCTTCTCATACCCCTCGACACCCACCTTGCACGAAGCGGGCTCCTCACTCTCCATTGCCAGAATCTTTCATGGATATTTTCAGGGCTTTGATGGACACCCACGCGTTGCAACTCCCTCTGGTTATGCCTTGCCGACCCGCGATCGGGAATTTGCTCCATTTCTGTGAATTTCATTGTCAGCCGGGGCATTTCGTTGAGGATTGCCCCGAGTTCCAGGAACTTGTTTACAGCTTGGGAGACAAGAGGATGATTGATCGGACTGTCATACATCAGGTTATTTTGGATCTTCATAAACTACAGCAGCAGCGGCAAGCACCGCCTAGGCAACCATCCCCGCTTCAAGACCAGGGGCATCCCTGTGGTTCTTCAATTAATGAAGCATCCGCTCTATCTTCTACTTCACCTACCTTATTACCTTCCCTTACCATCGCTCCTATCCCATCTCCTTCACCTATCCAAGCCTCTGCTCAGGTAAATACCCCTTTTCCCTCCTCCACTTCCACCACCACTCTTGCTCCCAAGGCCGCTCGGCGTATCGTGTCGATACGTCGAAGATCGCCGCAACCTGCCACTTCCTCCACTCCACCACCACTTTCACCCTCTCCACTGTCGCCATCTCTATTATCCCCATTGCCGTCATCGTCACCATCATTACCTCCTATCATAATGATCCCTATTCCGACACCTTTACAACGATCCCCGCTACCGACGCCACTCCATTTGCCGTCATCATCCGAACATGAGCAAGCTACCCCTACGCCGACGCCTCTACCTTTGCCTTTGTTGACACCCGTTTTCTGCCGATAAGCTGAGTCGTTTCTCTTATTCCCATTAGTTGATGCCCTAAGTTGTCCATCATTCATTGGGCCATTTTTGTGGCACGTCCTGGGCCCATTTTTATAGGTAGTCTCCATCCTTGTTAAAGTCCGTATCAATTCAGGGCTTATTGGACCTTGGCTTTGATTAATTGAACGGGTTTTATGAAAGTCAAGTATCCAAGAGCATGAACGGTCCAACATCAGCCGTTCAGTACTAGGGCGGTTGAACCCACACCGTTCATACATTTTGGCTAATTTCTGAGGATTTTCTGAATATTCACCGACAGGCTTTGGTGCGGCCCTATCAGGCCCGTTCAAACAAATGGACGGGCTAATTCAAACTGCCTATATCTCAGAGTCCTACGCGTGCCAATTTTCTCAGATAATTATCCAATTATTTGAATTATCACCGACAGGGTTAGAACGGTCGATGGTTGGCCGCTCTACATTTGAACGGGCTTATTAGAACCGTTCATCTTTCAGTGTCCAACGGCGGACGTTTCGGTCAGTTCGAGTGATAATTGGGCTAATTTCCTGATTTTCTGAATTTCCACCGACAGTGTTGGACGGTCTTTACTGGACCGCCCATCAGCTTGCGCGGTCTATCGTAAGACCGTTCATCCTTTCGATTGGTGATTTTTAACAGATTCTTATCCCTTTTATGCATGGTTTTATCCCTGACTTCTCTTGACGATTTCTCCGTGGATAATCAACCTTTTTGATGTCGTTTCGAATGGATAAGAGATTATGATAATATCTATGATTTATCTTTTATAATTTTGACCTAAAAATAGCTATAAACCGTAGTTTCGGTGCTGGCTTTCTAGGCTCTATAAATAGACCCTAATGGCCGGACTGAAGAAGGGGGGAATTTTGGTCGACGGCGAAGCCCTGCCGCATTCTTGAGCGACCTAGCACCAAGGAGGGAGGCTTTCTACGTCCATATAAACCTCCGGTTCAGGGAGTAGTTTGGTCTTGAATCTTTTCGTTTATAGTTTTCATCACTTTCCCTTCATTGCATGCATCGTTTTCTCCATACGTCCCCATTCTGTCTCATTATCATGCACACATCCACCCATGCTTTCCCAGGTATTCCCCTTGCCATTCGTTTATGTTCATTTCTTCTTATATTGACATTTACTACACCGTCAGTTCTAATTTAGGTCTTTTCTGTGTGTTTCTTACGTTGTTTTGTAGGTCAGCAATCATCAGCACGAGGCCCATCCCCTCTGGCCGGCCGGAGAGGGTGGAGGTTGGACCCCTTGCAACTTACTGCGTGGTGGGCTTGTGCGGTTTTCAGACAACCGTTCAACATCGTGTGCGGTGCAGAAAGCACCGTTCATCCTGTTGGTGCGGTCAACAGAGCGCCGTCCGTCTTCCAATGGTAGTTCCTCCCGCACCCTCTGTAGCGCACTTAGGCGGTCTATCGTAAGACCGTGCATCTAATAGGCGGCCCTTCAGGAGCCATTCATCTCTTCAGCGCTGCAGCTTAGGCGAGTGCTCCCCCTCATTCCAAGGTACGGCGTGTCTATCACGTCCAGCACCTTGGTGGCTATCACGGTCCTTTTGTTCTCTATTCTCCTCTTATCCTTGTTATTTGCTCATCGCATATTGTTCCACTCATGATGCATATTGATCTTTAGTAGGATGAGAAAAATATATCTACATCCCCTTTTGTGGCGATCACGGTGGGACACCTAACGCCCATCGTGCTTTTGAGTTGCTGACCCCCCTTTATTTGTTGTGCAAGTTTTCGTCTAAGAGTTATTTGTAGGTGGGATGCGGTTTCTGCCTCCTGGGACGTGCGTGGTTTCTCCTGAGCCGCCCATACGTAGGAGCGGTTGATTCTCCGACGTCCGTCCCCTGCGGCCAGAGCCAGCTTCTCTCCTCTTTCCTGTCCGGGACGGTTCCTCACACGCCGTCAAGCATTTAGAGCGGTTTGAATCTAGCCGTCTATCGCTTCACCATAGGTACACTTCGGTTTGTTTTGGTTGTAGGCACACGGCTGCTGGACGACCGTGCAAAGGAGTGCGCGGTTGAATATAGACCATTCTCCAGGTATTTTCCCGCCACTGCTGCCTCGTATTCTCAGTATCCTGTGATTATTCCATAGCTCTTCTGTTGTTTTCTCCCTGGATTACACGGTCCTAGACAGACCGTTTTACTGGTGGAGCGGTCGCATAAGGGCCGTTCATCTTCTATCACAGTGCGCTTACGGTGTATGTTGATTGTCATATTCTACGCGATTTACTGCTCCTGGTGCTAGTTGCTGATTTTCCCCCCTGCTCCCTCATCATAGTTGCGTTATCATTCTCTTTGTTGTTCATGCGTATACTTGCTCATTGATTGATAGTTGCTAGGCTAGATTATGCATGCACCCCGGTGTGCATAGGAGCATCCATTTCTTCTCATAGTAGTTGCATTCCTACCGAGGTAGGGTTTCCTCTCGTCTCCATATTCCTTGGAGCCGACAAGGGACCTTGCCGAGGACCTCCGTAAGCCCCCGTGAGCCGTGGATTCCCACACGGACGCCGGACAGGTTGTACCACATCCACCACCAGTCTAGGGTTTACATCCGCGAGCGAGAGATCCTTGTAGAGTCACACAGTTCCTCATTACCTACCCCAGTTAGGCACCTAGTGGTTGAGAGAACTTAAACTTTCATTAACTCCCTAAGGTTCGAAAAAAAAATCAGAAGAAATTAACGAGCATCATTTAATAACTTGGTTGCCTAATTGGGTGATTCGGATCTCATCTCTTCCTTCCATTTGCATGCTTGTTATTTACTTTGTAGGTTTGGTCTTTTAGTTTTGTCGGTCCTAGTCCTAGGTGTCTTGGTGCATGTGGGATTGTCTCTTTCCCTCACGATCACCTCCTAGGGTTGGTTCTTATTTCCATTCATACTCCAACCCCTTGTTCGATTCGTCATCCTCCATGTCATCGTACGACTTCTCTCAGTCCCACGAGGACTCCCTTCCTCGTGGCCTTCTTGAGGACCCACCTATGGTCGCCCACCTGCAGGGAGGAGAGGGGACTGCCCCTCTCCTCCCAACCACTCTTGGCGAAGGTTCCCAACCCTCTCTTTCAAATCCGTCCAATCAGAATTCAGCCAATCTAATCCTCAATATGATGGCCCAGCTGGACCCTACCAAGCTCCATCTCATCCGGCAGGCTTTGCAAGGGGCCAATGCGCCAACCTCAATTCCTTCTCATGGCACGACTGCCGCTGCCATCCAGTCTCCCGCTGTTGGGACCACCTCTGTGGCTCCCATCGACCTTACTCCTGTCCGACCTCAGGCCCTTCGCTATTCCAATGTAGAAATAGGCCAGGCTTCCACCTCGGCCCATCAGCAGCTCGATAAGGGAAAGTCTCCAATCCCCTCAGTTCCTTACCTTGATCCATACGCCACGCTTTCTCCGTCACCACAGGCCCTCGTAGCCTCGGCGGATCTCGTTAGGTTGCAATCAGGGACAGCCCAGTTGGCTCATGCGGATATGGGCCCTTTCTCGGCCCACTATCCCTCTTATGGGCTGCCCCCTCAATCAGCTTATCCTTTAACCACCTATCTAGGTATTGCTCCTCCTGCTCCTCCTCCTCCTTCCCCGGAACGGGAAATTCTTGACAAATGGGCTGCTATGCAGCAACAAATTGATCTCCTCCACAAGCGGGTCGACCCGCAATCTCTTGCTGATGTCCCTATCCCTAACTTCAGGGACATTTGTTTTCCTTCTCAGTCTGAGCTCCCCGTGCACCGCAAATATGACGGGAATGGCAACCCGTTCATTCATGTCTGAGAGTTTTTATATGAGTCAGCACAGTTCCAGCAAGATGACCGTCTAATGGCTTATTTATTTCGCCGATCGTTGGAGGGGGTCGCCCTGGAATGGTTCTATACCTTGCCCATGGAGGAGGCCGAGAGTTTTAAGACCGTCAGGAAAGGTTCCTCCAGAGATTTCAAGATCGGGTCGGACCCGAATATTCTTTTACTGACTTGGTAGCCGAGAAGATGAAGCCGGAGGAAGACTTTGCAACCTATGCAGACCGATGGAGGCAGATGGCCTCACGTGTGCCCGGGCAGATCCCGGAAGAAGAGAAAGTGAAGTTGCTGATCTCCAATGCCACGCCAACATTGAAGAACATCTTGGCAATGAATGGTATCTCAAACATGCACCAGTTATATGGCAGAGCTCGGTTCATACAAACCCAGTTCAAAGACTCCCCCATCCACTCCTTATTTGAGGCCCAGAAACCCAAGGCTCCCTAGAAATCCCAAGGCCCCGTCACTGAGGGAGTATAGATTAATGAGCAGGTCCAGGCTGTTCAGTTCCCCCACCAGGCCGCTCCACCCCGCTTCCCCCAGCCTTCACGCAACCCCTAGTTCGCCACTACGCAAGTTCCCCAGCCCGCCTTCCATGTCCCGCAATATCCGCAACAAGCACCTCCGCCACCCCAACAGCCTCAGCGGCCGCCATAATACAACAATGTTCCACCCCCCGCCGCCTATGGGTCTGCTCGACCGAGTCCAAAGAGGGCCCATTACCCTCCTCTTCCCGAAACTTTGCCCGATATTTTCTTTGCCTTAATGTACACTGGTGATCTTCAGTTGCCTCTTGAGCGTCCAAATTGGAATCCGGTAGCCGATCAGTCTCGATACTGCATATTCCATCGGCAACCCGGGCATACGATAGAACGGTGCTATCAGTTCAGAGACCTGGTGTATGACCTGCATGAGGGTCAGAGGATTGATTGGGCCCAGATGCACCAATTGATTGAGGATATCAAGCAAAGACCGAGACAGGCCAGGCCGCAGCAGGCGGCGCCCCAGCAGCAGCAGCAGCAGCAGCAACCCCAGCAGCAACAACAACCCCAGTAGCAGCAACAAGACCTCGGGATCCATCAGAATCCCATGCCAGTACATCAACCCGCTCCTCAGCAACAACAACAGCCGCCGGCACCGGCTCCAGCACAAGTGAGTATTGTCCAGCACCCAACCCCCAGCGCTGGGTGGACTTTTGATGATGAAACCCCCGCACACCTTCTAGCCTTCCACCACAACCATTCCCCTGCACCTGCTTTCCCCTCCATCCTTAGACCCGCCACTCTGACCACTATACCACTCATTGCTCCCTCCACGCCACCCATTAAGCCCGTTATATTCCCCTCCGTTCCACCAGTCCCTTCGCCACCACCCACTGTACCCTCCGTCATTACCCCTCCGGTTAACCCTTCACCCATTTCCCTTCCACCAGGGCCCATTAGACCCACCTCAGCCATCCTCACCCCCATTACCACGCCTTTCACCAACTCCACCAGACCGAGCGGGGGTCCATCTCAGGCCGGGCCAGCATCACAGTGCGCCCTTCGGAGCGGGCGTCCCTTCCAGAGAATTTTTTCCCCTTCCGATGCGTCTGCCCCTAACCTCCAAGTTCATTCCCCCACAGCTGAAACAGAAGAAGTGGACCCTGTGCCGGGCACAAAATATGATTTATTGCAGCATTTAGACCGGATGCCGGCCAAAATCTCAGTCTTGGAATTAATCAAGAGGTCGCCACTACACCAGGACGCCTTGAAGACTTTCCTGCATAAAGTTATGGTGAGCGAGGACGTGGCAGTAGATAGCTTGCCATCGGTTTTGGCAACAATTACCAAGGGACCTTCCATTTCATTTTCTGAATCAGAACTGGCACCCCCTGAGGCACGGCAGATGCCGTTGTGCATCACCATTTCCCTAAACAAAGTGGCCGTGGAGTCTGCCCTTGTGGACAAAGGAGCATCAATAAATGTGTGTCCGTTAAGTACCCTCCGTGCCTACAATATCTCAGAAGACATGCTCAAGCCAACACCGACTACAATAGCAGCCTATGATAATTCTAGGCGTGCTTGTCACGGGGTCGTGACTATGCAGGCCGAGCTAGGGCCCTTGGTCATGAACGTGGAATTTTATGTATTGGACATAGACCCGATGTTCAAAGCCATACTGGGTCGTCCATGGTTGAACAGTTTAAATGCCATACCCTCCACTGCCCACCAATGCTTGAAATTCCCATTCCAAGGGCGGGTGGTCAAGGTAAAAAGTATTTCCACAGTCCAAAATGTTGATGCCATAGCGGCTAAGATTCTCCCTACACTCTGGCCCACCAATAGGCCGGTTCTGTCGGTGATGGATTTGAATTATTCATGGGCATATGCGTCACGCAAGCCCACCACTGCGCCAGTCAATGTGAAAGTCAAATCCAAGATTATAGATTCCAAAGGATGGCAGATGATTTTGAAATTGGGTTATCAGCCGGGCCAGGGGCTTGGTGCACAGTTACAGGGCCGGACCAACCCCATTCCCAAAGGAAGGAAGATGGGCCGCCGAGGCCTCGGCTACCGTGAATCCTCAATGTCAGTACTTGGAGACTCTGGGCCATTAACATGGGACTACTGGCAACATTGTGTAAAAGGGCTGTTACAGCCAGGTACCTTGAAGGAATCACCATCCAATCTCAAAGAAAAGGCAGATGAAGCATGTGTTGTCGCTGAGCCACCACCGCCGCTGCAAAGAGTGGTTGGTGACCTAGAAGATTTGTCTGGTTGTTTTGAAAAGTTGTTTCAGAAAAAAGAAAGCAAATCGAAGAAAAAGGAGACGCACCTGGTAAAGCGTCCTCCGATGCCATTGGCTCGCCAGGGGCCACGGGAAGTGGGGAGCTCTGTCATTTCTTACTCTATGTCCCCATCTCGTCTTGCCTCTTGGTTCCAACAGTTGGGGTTTGTTCCCCGTTCTCCTCCGATCCTGGTCGAACCACACTTCACGGAGAGGCCCGAAATTCTGTTTGTTCCTTGTGTTTGTGGGCGTTGCCGGCCCATTGATCTTTCAACATTGTTTACTCCTCCTCCCCACGGAGCTCAGCTCCATGAAATGTGGTTTTCTTCTTCTGACCCTTTCTTTGATTGCATATTTCCGGAATTGTTCCCCATGCAGTTACCTCCTCCTCCATCTTCTTCCTCCTCTTGCTGCATGATCACCTCCGGCCTCCAAAAAAAAATGTCAATTTCAAAACGGAGGTCTCAATGGAAGATTACGCTATGTTCTACTCAGGTTCCCAGGGGCACGAGACCCCTGTTTCTCTTCCAGTAGATTTCCTCTCTCCTAGGGTAAATGTACAGTGTGCAGAGTCTCCTAGGTTAGTCGAGTCAGTGGGAGTAGAGTCTAGTTCGAGTCTAGTCAGCCCATCCACGTCTGCGGCGCGACCCGTGACGTGTCATCCCAAAACCATTCCCGATAGGTTTCTGCAAGATCTGGCTGAAAGATGCCACGCCCTTCTGAGGTGCCCTGAATTTGTAGAACTCGCGATCGTCTTGGAAGATGATGAAGAATTGGAAGGGGTATGGAGCAATGATGAACTAGGGGTATATGAAATCGTAAATGAGATGGACCCAGCTGATGATGAGGAAAGTGAGGTGGGTGACACTGCCGATTTATACGCACAAGGCTTAAAGAAGTTTGACGAACCTTCCTCTGCAGTAGACGAACCCACTAAAGAGATTAATCTCGGAACAGAAGAGGATCCCAGGCCCATACTTATTTCTGCTAACCTCCCTCCTCAGGTCGAAGAGGAGCTTATCAAGGTTTTGAGGGAGTACAGCGACTCTTTTGCCTGGTCCTACGAGGACATGCCAGGTCTTGACCCTGCACTGGTTGAACATCGATTGATCCTAAAACCAGGGGCAACACCCGTTAAGCAGAAGGCGAGAAGATTCCACCCGCAGATGGCCTTGAAAATTAAGGAAGAAGTTGATAAATTGCATAAGGCCAAGTTCATTAGAGTTGTACTATATCCACAATGGGTGGCAAACATAGTCCCGGTAATGAAGAAGGATGGTAAAATCCGGATTTGTATTGACTTTAGGGACTTAAATAAGGCATGTCCAAAAGATGATTTTCCACTTCCTCACATCGATGTCTTAGTCGACAATACAACTGGATACGAAGCCCTCTCTTTCATGGATGGTTATTCTAGATATAACCAAATCCTTCTAGCTCCAGAAGACCAAGAAAAGACCTCGTTCACTGCACCTTGGGGCACATACTGCTATGTTGTCATGCCCTTCGGATTTAAAAATGCAGGTGCCACTTATCAGCGGGCGATGATGGCTATTTTCCACGATATGATGCATGTCTACTTGGAAGCTTACGTGGATGATATTCTGGTCAAATCGAGGTCTCAAGAAGAACACCCCGCCATTCTAGCCAAAGTGTTGCAAAGGGCTAGGGAATATAAGTTAAAAATGAATCCGAAGAAATGTGTATTTGGAGTTACGTCAGGGAAATTGCTTGGATTCATAGTTAGTAAACGGGAGATTCAGATCGACCCAAACAAAGCAAAGGCCGTCATGGAAATGCCGCCGCCAAAGAACATTACTGAACTTCGAGGCGTGATTGGGCGTTTGCAATTTATAAGGAGGTTCATATCTCAACACTCGCAAAGATGCCGCCCATTTTATGAATTGTTAAAGGCAGGCACAAAATTTGAATGGAATGAACAATGCCAAAAGGCCTATGAGGAGCTTAAGGTTTACCTTTCCAATCCCCCGGTTCTACAATCACCCGTCCCTGGGAAACCCTTGATATTGTACATTTCTGTGATTGAGGACTCCCTAGGAGCTGTCTTGGCACAGGTAGATGATGAAGGAAGGGAAAGGGCAGCATACTACCTCTCGAGGTTATTTAATCCTGCTGAATCTAAGTATACTACCATGGAGAAGACCTGTGCGGCGCTAGTATGGGTAGCTCAGAAGCTTAAACACTATTTCCTCGCCCACGAGGTTAGGCTGATCTCTAGAATGGACCCCATTCGTTATCTCTTGGAAAAGCCTGTCCTTTCTGGCAGACTTGCTCGCTGGCAGAGCTTTCTTTCCCAGTTTGACATCACCTTCATCGTTCAGAAAGCAATCAAGGGATATGCTATTGCTGAGCACCTCGCTCATTCTCCTATCCCTCGTACTAATTCAATCCAGGACGAGTTGCCTGATGAACACTTGGCAGTAATCACTCATCTTCCTTTCTGGTCTCTTCATTTCGATGGTGCTCTCAATTCCCAAGGCAGCGGAGTTGGCGCCGTTCTCCTCACTCCGGAGGGAGTAACCATCCCTGTTGCTTATCAACTCTCATTCCCTGCCACTAATAATATAGCCGAGTATGAGGCTCTCCTTGCCGGTCTGAAGCACGCCTACCTCATGGGCGCGCGGTACCTTAACATCATAGGAGACTCTCAATTGGTGTTGCGTCAAGTTCTGTCAACTTACCGCACCCGTGACCCTAAGCTTAAGCCCTATCAAGATCTGGTCACGCTCTTGGCTAGGCAGTTCCAGAAACTTATCTATATTCATACTCCTCGTTCTCAGAACATCTTGGCTGACGCACTTGCGTCACTCGCTTCTTCCCTCGCGTTCCCCCTCAGTCGTGCCACTGAGACCATTGTGGTCCAGCGGTTAGATGTTCCTTCCCCGCAGGATCCCTGGTTTGACAACCTTAGGAAGTCTGTAGAGAAGAAGACAGAAAGGGAGGAGGTGAGAGAAGTATCCTTGACTGAGCTTGAGGAAATCATTGAAGAAGAAGGATTGCCATGGTTCTACGAAATTGAGCAGTATTGCAGGGATGGCACATTTCCGGAGGCTACGAATGCTGAACAGAGAAAGGCCATTAGAAGAGTCGCTGCAAGATATACAATTGTTGCTGGTGAGTTATATAGGTGGGCTCTGAACGGAGTTCTAATGAGGTGTCTAGATGACGAAGAGGCTTGGAAAGTAGTAGAAGCAGCTCACTCCAGCAAATGTGGAGGGCATGTGAATGGACAGGCGTTGGCAAAGAAGATTCTTAGGCAGGGCTATTACTGGCCGACCCTAGAAGAAGATTGCTCCACCTATGTCCGTAGGTGTCTCCAGTGCCAGCTTCATGCTGACAAAATCCATGCTCCTGCTTCTTCTCTTCATCCTCTTTCTGCTCCTTGGCCGTTCTCCATGTGGGCCTTTGATATCATCGGACCCCTCGGTGACCCGAATTCCGCAGTCAAGCAGAAGTCCTTCATTTTGATGGCTACGGAGTACTTCACCAAATGGGCAGAAGCTGAAGCATATGCAGAGATCAAAGCCACCACAGTATGCCACTTTATTATGAAGAACATCATCTCGCGGTTTGGAGTTCCAGGCGACATCGTCACCGACAACGGCCCTTAATTCATATCACAAGAACTCCGCGACCTTTGTAAGAAATTCAATATAGCTTTGCATCATTCATCACCATACTACCCTCAAGGTAATGGCCAAGCTGAGGCCAAAAATAAAACCCTTCTCCAAATTATCAAGAAAACATGCGAATCGCATAAATTTGCTGATTGGGTCGACAAACTGATAGAAGCTCTATGGGCCTATCGCACCTCCGTCCGCACCCCTACAGGGCAGACTCCTTTTGCTCTCACTTATGGGATGGAGGCGGTGCTCTCGTATGAGATTTTGATCCCTTCCCTAAGAGTGTAGCTGGACAAAGAACTTAATCTCGACGAACGTCGAGAGGCGCTGCTAGTCCAACTTGAACTCTTAGACGAGAAGAGGCTTAACGCGGCCAATCATGTTTCGGTGTATCAAAAGCGTGTCTCGCGATATTTTCAAAAGAAGGTCATTGAAAGAAAATTTCAAGTGGGTAATATGGTGTTGAAACGTAAATTAATCAGATCGGCAGGTCCCAGGTCTAAGTTGCAACCCAACTGGGAAGGGCCATTCGTAATCAAGGAAGCTTACCCGGGTAATGCGTATCGTCTAATCAACGCAGAGGGTGAAGAATTGCCAAACCCATGGAATGGGCTATATTTAAAACGTTTCTATCCATAGAGTCAAATCCAGCAACGGCTCGATGGCGGGGTGCACCCCACCTGATCGCGAAAGGAGGACCTGGGTCCAGCATCTCATACACTACACAGCTGCCCGTGGTTCGATTTTCTCCTGTGCTGTCCGACACCGTTTCTCCTTTGGCCATGCCTGGGGAAAGTGAAGATCCTTGTATTTCCTCTCTCTCGGCTGAAAATAGGGGCAAGTGGTGAATAAATGGGGCGAGAACTGACCTGGACCCCCCCTCTAAAAGGGGTCTCAAATAGGGGCAGCCCGTTAAGACCGTATTCCGCAAAGAAAAGGAAAAGAAAAGCAAAAAAAAGGGGAAAGAAGAGGGGCAAAATCAAAAGTCAAGGCTGAGAGCACAAAGCTCGAGGCTCTCGAAATCCCAAAATAATACAGCTAGGCATGGCAAGAGTGGCAGTACAGTTTCCCCGCAGGACGTTATGAGCCCGGTCGTACGCGTGCCTAGAGCGGATGTAGGTTCGATAACGGACACAGAGCCCCGGCGCAACAGACCGGATTCTTTGAAAAGGGGAGTGTCTTGGGAAGAACTCAAGCCCTAAAACCTCTACACCTACCACCAACTTCACTACTCAATCTTTTTCAATTTTCCAAGGAACAAATCCCACCCCGGGTATGGCCTCCGCAGAAACACCGTTGAGCAAAGTTGACCCCGGCCACGGGCGGCCCCCTTTTTCGCACGTGCTGAGTCCGGGAAGTCCATAGCGAGATGAGAGGGTCCCTGTTATTTAAGCTTGAGCTGGTTCCAAAACTCCAAAAAATCAAATATTCCAAAACTCCAAAAAAATCAAATATTTCAAAACCCAAAAATCAATCATTTCAAAACTCCAAAAAAAAGAATTAAATCAATCATTTCAAAACCCTTTAAAATCAAATATTTCAAAACCCAAAAAAATCAATCATTTCAAAACCCAAAAAAAAATCAAATATTTCAAAACCCAAAAAATCAAACATTTCAAAATCCGAAAAAAAATCAAATATTTGAAAACCCAAAAATCAATCATTTCAAAATCCAAGAAAATCAAATATTTCAAAACCCAAAAAAATCAAATATTCCAAAACTCAAAGAAATCAAATATTTCAAAACTTTCAAAAAAAAGATTTTGGTTTCTCATATGCATCGCATGCATTACACTTTGTCATTGTGTTTTTTTGCCTATGTTGATAAGGCTTGCCCCCTTGACCAAAATCAAGGATTCGTCACTTTCTAAACTTGCCGCGGGCAAGGGGTCAAGCCTAAAATAGATTTAACATGTTTTCCTTTATTCATTTTGTGTAAGCACAGGGGCAAACAGAAGATCGAAGATACAACCAAGCCATGGACGCACGCAGTCACATCAGAGAATGTCCAAACTCAAAATCATCTCAACCATCAATCTTATTAATTCTCATATCAAACTCTAAACATCCATATCCATATCATCATGAAAAGATAAAACAATCACTCTGTCCCCCGCTGGGCATCCCCGCGGGGACGTATCTCTCTCAGCTCCCTAAGGTAAGCTTGTCGTGTCTCTGGAACCTCCTCAACCTCTGCTGGTAGGGTGCGCACCCTGCTCACCTCCCACATAATCAGTGCGCTCCTGACCGCCTGCTCGTCCTCCTCTTTCCCGATCCTCCTCGCCTGTAGCACGGGAAGGTAGGGTAGCGTCGGTAGCACGGTCCGGGGTAGTCCAACCTGTAGGTGGCACCTGTGTGGGCTGTACATCGCCAATGCAGTATCGCTCACGAGCCTCAAGTCCAAGCCCGCCCTCCGAGGTAGTCTGATAGTGGTGTCGTGGAGGAAGTCTGGGCGCATCACATATCTATCCAGGGGCAGTCTGTGGAGGTACGGGCGCCACTCGTCCCTGGTCTTCATCTCGGCCGTCCTGCACTCAACCTTTGGGGAGAACCTGAAGGCGCCTCCTATGAAGTAAAGGGGGTGGCTCCCGAAGATCCTGCTGACAGTAGTGATATCCTCTCTCGGGATGAACTTCATCCTAACTCCCATCCAGCACTCCAATAAAATCATAGAGCCAAAGAGAGGGCCTCCTAAGGCCGCTGAGCTGAGACCCTCATACAAGTAGGCTAAGATGGCCTGGGAGATGGAAAGCCCCTGCCATAGTCCACTAATGGTGCTAAGTAAGGGAATCTCTAACACATGGTCAGCCGAAGGGGAGAGGATAGCCCCGCACAGGCAGATAGATGCAGCTTTGGCTATGGCCTCGGTCCACCCACATTTATTCTTGCAATGCTCTACTACCCACTGACTAAGAGGAAGGAGGTAAATATGACGAGGACCTACAAAGGTACGAATGTCTCTGCTGTCTGGTATGAACCCTCCTAGGATGAATTTTGGGTCTATAGGGGCAACAGTATGGCATATCAAGTCTTCCTCCCCCACCTTGGACCTAGGGAACCCGAAGTAGGTCTCTACCTCCTCTAATAGGATCGTGGCCTCAGAGGATGGAAAGAAGAAGGTATGGGTCTGAGGATGCCATGTTTCTATCAAAGCTGAGATGCTGTGCCAATCCAATGAGAGCTTAGGGTAGTTCTGGCCTAAGACTAAAAGGGAATGTAGGTGCCAGGATTTGAGAAGACAAGTCACCCCGAGGGGCAAAGCACGGATCATGGGAGCCACCCATTTCAAACCAGAATAGCGCCTCGGGCCCGGAAGGAGCTGAAAGAAGTCGTAAGAGAGAGAGGACACATAAGTAAAGTTGACGTAAAAGAAGTTGAATGAACCATGATGAGCATACCTCTCTCATAGGAGTAGCACTGAGATGCCGAGGGATTGAGCTTAGCCGTTGGAGCACTTCCCGCTCCTTTCTGGCCGGTGTTGGCCCTTCAAAAGATGATCCTTCCATAGAACTTCCCTATAGAGCCCCCTTCATGAGGAATTGGTGATGAGAATCAAAGGTTTCAAGGTTTGGAAGGAAAGGGTTGTGTGAGCTGCGAATTTAGACTCCTCCCCCACTTATAGGGCTTGTTAGAAAGCCTAGGCCTCTAAGGATTAGGGTTTGATAGGTTCAGGATGGATTAGGATGAGGTGTGGATAGGTTCAAATCGCCTTACCCTCGGGTTGAGGACTCTCCAGAGAGTCCCCTTTAAGGCTCGCAGGGTATCCACTTGGACGGTCTTACGATAGACCGCCCATCCTATCGTGCGGTCCTCATCTGACCGTTCATCTCCTACTAAAGAACCCGGATCCAACCTCTAATGCGGCCTATTACAAACCGTTTGTCACTCAACACGGTTAGTATTAAACCGTTTAAATCGTATTGGAGCGGTCTATTGGGAACCGTTTGTCACTTTGAGCGGCCCTGTGAGAACCGCCCATCTAGTCCGCCCTTTCTATCCACCTACCCAACTGATAGGCACTCTCATCTCACTCAAGTCGGCGTGTACGTCACTCTCATCTCACTCGAGTCGGTGTGTACGTCACTCCTCTCACTCAAGTCAGCGTGTACGTCACTCATCTCACTCAAGTCGGCGTGTGCATCCCCTTCTCACTCAAATCGGGGTGTGCGTCCCTCTCTCAGGTCGGGCGCACCTCTCAATCTTGCATGTTTGCTTCACCCCCTCTAGTAGCTAAGTCACATTCATTCATGCATACATACAGTCACCCATAAAAATCAAAACAAAAACATGCATACCACTATCATATCATATCACATCATGTACAAAAGACGGGCCCAGTACACAGTCAAGCTTGTCCCTCTCCTTGGCCCCCGTCACTGTCTCCACCGCCCTCATGCCTCTTTGGGGGAGGCATCACTGAGGTCACCTCATCACGCCATCGCCGGCGCCGCTCCTCCTCCTCGTTCCTCCGATGGCCGGAGGAACCAGTGAAGTAACTCCTCACGGAGCCGTGGGTGCCGTGGCTGCCACTCGCAGTCGCCCTGCTGCGCTCCCGACTCGCCTCCTTCAGACCCTCCACCTTGCCCTCCAGCCTGGCAACCTATAGACGGGCCTGCTCTGCCTCACTCCGGTAACGCTCTGCCTCTGCCCGGTAACGATCCGCCTCGGTAGCATCGGCTCGTAGTCGCTCTAGCTCGGCCCAGAGGAGTGCCGTCTCCACTACGTCCGCCGGTCGACTCCGCGCGGCCTCCTCGCGCACCCGGGCCACCTCCTCCCTAGCCACTACCTGACTCTACTCCAGCTCTGTCTGGAGGCGGGTCAGCTCGGCCGTCTGCATATCATTATTAGGCAGTTGCATAAGCATTTCATTCATAAGCACAATAAGCAAGGGGAAGTTTAGAATTACGTACCCTCTCAGTGAGCGCCACCTCGGCCGCCTTGGCCCGCGCTACCATCCGAGTGAACTCCGCATCTCTCGTAGCCCGGTCGGCCGGAGTCTGGGTCGTAGAGGAGGAAGGGGCATCTGTGTTGTGCCTCTGTGGTTTTGATGATTGGTTTTGATGTGAGTCATACACTATGAGTCACCATGCATTGATGTTCTGTTTTGATGATTGATTTAGTTTTGATGATTGGTTGTTGATGTGAGTTAATCAAATGTTCAGTCATCTTGCTGCTCAGTTTAGTTTAATATATTTTGATGTTCAGTCATGTTAACTGATGCATAAAGCATTCATTGCTACACTCTGTCTGCACAGTTGTCACTGCAGTGCGTCAACTCAGTGTGCCGATGCGTCGACCCCTTGGTCATTTTTGTATCTGTCCATACAGTAGTGCGTCAACTCCTTGAGCTGATGCGTCGACGCTTCAGTTCAGTTTCTTCATTTGATGAAGTCTATACATCATCTGTTGATCATCAAGAATATACGTTGCAGCGTCAACTCATTGGGCTGCAGCGTCAACTCAGCAAGTATGCACATCAGTCTTCACATGCTAAGTCTGTACAGCCTACGTCTCATGCAGCGTCAACGCTGTGAGCATTCTCAAGACATTAGCGTCAACGCTATAAGTGTGTACATCACTTTCACGTCACCAAGTCCATACATTTGTCCTCCTTCAAAGTCTGTACAGCCGCTGGTATAGCTTCATGAAGTCTGTACATCAGACTGTTACAGGAAGTCTGTACATTGTCCGTCTTCCTTAGCGTCTTGATAGTTGATGTCTACACATTGGCCTTCATGCTCCTAAGTCTATGCATTATTGTTCATGCATCAGTCTTCATAAGTCTGTACATTGGACTGTCTCTCTCAGCGTCTCATGGCATGAGGTCTGTACACTCGAATTGCCCTTGATCTGGTCAAGTGTATACACTCTCTCACTGTAGCTTTCAGCTATTCAAGTCTATACACTGGACTGTTAGGTCATGTCTATACACTGGGTCTCAATGTACACACTTATTCATTGTGCTGCTTCACGCATAAAGTCTATACATTGGGCCTAACATTCCAACTCTACACTGAACCTTCATTCATCAAAGCCTCAAGTCTGTACAGCGTGAAGTCTACACTTTGGCTTCATGTTTTCAATGTCTGTACAGTGGCTTCGCATAGGCAAGTCTGTACATCGGGCTCTTTCTAACTAAGTCTATACACTCCCTCACACTGTACACACTTAGTCTATACAGCATGATCGTCTTTACAAGTCTACAAAGAGTTCTTCACTTAAACTGATGACTTATCCGATACTCTGTTGGTGAGGACACATGCCATACTTCACGACGGAGTACACGGATCTCGCCGGCATCCCTTTGGCTCGGCGATCACTTGGCGGACTAGCAGAGTTACTTTCACTTATTCTTTACTTTAGGCCATGTTGGGCCTTGGATTAGTCCCTGCGTGGACACTTTTTATCATTTGTGTGGACCTTTGTAGGCCAATTGGGGCCAATTAGGCTTTAGTTGGGTCTTTTTATGCTTATTAGGTAGGAGATAGGGCTATTGGGCCACTTTCTTGGTTCACGCCTTGGCCCATTTGGCATGGCTGCCCAACCAGGGCTTGGCCCACCTGGGGACTTGCGCCCCCCTCCCTAGGGTTAGGGATTTGGGCGCCCACCCCCCTTTCCTCTCCTCTTGGAAGGTGGCAGCCGACCCTCTCCTAGATTATAGGAAGAGGGGTGTGCCCCCCCCTTTCCCTTCCCCATCCGATCACCCCTCCCTCCTTTGGCCGCCCCCATCCCCCAATCTCCTCCTAGATTCTAGGAGTGGTGCGCACCCCCTTTCCCCCCTTGCACCTTGCGCACCCCCCCTTTTCCCCCTTGGCTAGGGTTTCAACCCTAGCATTCCCCCTCCCCATATAAAAGGTTTGTATTTTTCTTTTGAGCATAATTATGAAAAAAATTGCTGATTCTCCTTGAAGGTGGCTGCGCCCTCCTCCCTGTTCCTCCTTGCTCCTGCGACGGGAGCAAGCCCGGGGTGTGACTCCCCACCCCTCGGTGCGACGCCGAGGTTCCCCCTCTCTTCCTCTTTGATCCTGCGACGGGATCAACCCCGGGGTGCGACTCCCCATCCCCTTGGTGCGACGCCAAGGCATCCATCCTCCTTGTTCCTGTGATGGGATCAATCCGGGTGTGACTCCCCGTCCCCTTGGTGCGACGCCAAGCATCTATCCTCCGCGTTCATCCACGTCTCCATCGCCATCCTTCGTCGCCATCTCCATCATCAAGTGTGAAGAACAAGCAATCTGCACCCCTGCAGATCCGAGGCAGAATTGAAGCCCTAATTGCAGAGTCGACCCCGACGTCCACAGTGCGAATCAGGCCAAGAGTTCTTCTGTGAGTTTGTTCCTCTCTGAGTCCTCTTCGATCCAGAGGTGGTCTCGCCTCGTTTCGACTTCGGCACTGTTCGTGGCACCCGTTATCCCACGACTGCGCACAATCCATTCGAATCAACCCGTCCAGAGGGTGCAGTTGGGTGCTGTTCCTGTCACGATTTCTCCATCCGTTTTCTGCCCAAGTCTTCTTCTTCAACGTTGTAGCCCTCGGCGTCCCGGAACCAACCCAGGTGGTTTCGTCAGATTCCGACCTCGTTTCAGAAAATTTCACCACAGCCATCGTACCTCTGTCCGACTGCTCGCCCAGAGGACAGAAGCTTACCACTGTTGCGACTGCGCCCAGCCTGGTGACGTGATGAGGCTCATCTTCTGATGGTTCGAACAACTTTTCGTCCTCTTTCCAACGCCGCAAGTCTCGCCTCATTTCGACGATCGTGCTGTGCGTGCCGTTCATTCTCGTGGGACCGCGCAGACTGATCCTGTGCAGTCCGACCCCAGGATCAGCAACGACTTGCAGAGGTTCTCCCAGCCAACCTCAACCAGATCTGGCCAAGCCCTTTGGTCGGGACCTGCTGCCCTACGTCCCCGACGTCCTCCCTCAAGCGGCATCCCGTTCGCCCACCGGAACAATGAGTTCTCAATTTTCCCGCTCGAGTGCGCTGTTCTGTGTGCAGGAAACCAGTCACGACTTTCAGATGACCTCACGGCCACCTCGGTGCGAATCTGAGTGCCCCCTTTGGCCGAGGCTTCCTCCCGTGACCTAGCTACGCGCCCTCACTGACGGCGCCTCAATCGGACACCGGACCAGGCCGTGGGAGCGTTCACCGCCGAGTCGCGCATTGCTGCGAACCTGCCGACTGCCGCCCGGGTCCTCCTCGCGGCCACCCCTTCACCGAGTGCCGCCCGTCAGCCCGTGCATTGGCAGCCCCAAATCCATATGTTGTAGCCTGTTATCTCCCTGCGAGGAGTGGGCATTTTTTGGTTGGAGTTGCATTATTACTCACCTTGTGTATCGGGGTTGTTGATCTCGGCCGGGGTTTCTTCCCCACGCCTAGGCGTGGAGGTACGTGCGACGCTCCCCTTGTTGGCATTTGCTTTACTAGTATGCTTTCTAGTATGCCGCGTGAGTGTTTAGGATCCTAGCTAGTCTTTTAGTCACTGCACGACTGTGAGTTGAGAGCACCCATTCTGTGGCCCTAGTCGAGCGCCGATCTCGGACTAGATTCCCTTAGACGTACGGCGGTTCCTTAGCCGCAGAGATCCCCGCGCTTCCCTCATAGGGACGGTCGTTGGGCTTGGATTTCTTGTTGAGAGACGCCTCCACCCGGAGGAACGCTACGGAGGTCAGCCGCCCTGCTTGCCTTTGGCGTGCGAGTGCTGGCCGCACTTTGTTGCATTCCTAGGCCCTAGCCCTTTCGGTCCCGTCCCGCATCAAATTGGTATCAGAGCATATCATCCCGCATCAAATTGGTATCAGAGCATATCGTCCCGCATCAAATTGGTATCAGAGCTTAGGGAACCAGTTTGTTCTAACAAATTGGGGTCTAAGGTCATTTGAGTCTTTAGGTTGTCTAGGGTGCATTGAGTCTCTTAGTTCATCTAGGTAACCTACCATTGCATTGTCATTTTAGGTTTGTGTCTAGTTAGAGTTTTATCCTTGTCTCGTTGAGTCTTGCATGTCCAGCTCACCGCCAGCCCCATGGTGGTTCCTCGAGCCCACGTGTCAGATTGGTCATCCCTGGTGGCCCAATTCGAGGCTCTTATGGCACGACCCCTAGGTGTCGCCCCTACCACTCAGTCGTCGGGAGACCCGATCCCTATACCGATGACCGAGTCGTTCCAGCGCCCTGTCATGTCCGTGGCGGTCCTACCTAATGGGTTGCATACGGAGATCGACTTCATCAGTAGGGTTCCATCTAATTGGGTCTCACAGGACATTGTTGAGTCTCTCTCTAAGACTGGGGAGATTGTTCTCCACGGTGGCTTAGCTTTTATCGAGTTTCAACGGTGGTTCGGCCCCATTCTATATCACGATGGCGCATGGTGTAAGATCGACACACTTGCTGGTCCATGCATCATTTTAGGGTAAACTTGGTTGGAGGAGAGAAGAGCGACCATCGACCTGGACAGGAGGACCTGCACCTTACAACCATCTCACCTTCCAGGCGAGTTTGTCTTCCACGACGGCGCTGTGCCGACCACCTCCGTGTCGCTAGCCACCCACCCCCAGCGATCCACTCCGCCTCCGGGCTCATGTCCCCCACCTGGGCTTGTTCCGGTGACTTACGAGGCTGAACAGGAGTTGGCCAATGAGTACCTAACTGAGGTTGAGGAGTTAGGGAGTGATCCCATGGAGCACCCAGTCGTGCCTGAACCTTTGGAGGTTAGGGCCGACACTCTCGGCCCGAGACCCTCGACTGAGGGCCAGGGACCCCTCCACATCATAGAGGACTCCATTTCCACTCCCGAGAGAGATGCTTCCCCCTTAGACCCTCATATAGAGCCATTCTTACCTTCCGAGGGTGAACTGGTCATTGGAGAGTCTTTAGCTAGCTGGCTAAGGGAGGGTCCACTTCTAGATGTCTCCATTCCTTGCTATACACCCATGGGACCAGCCCTCCCAATAGTACCCCTTAACTCCTTTCACACCACTTTTCGGTCCTTCCACTTTCTTGAAAATGTGAAGGACTTCCTTAGGAGTTTAGATTGTCAATGGGAGTTGACATATATGTTGACCTTAGGGTCTGACCAACCCTATAGTAATAGCTTTACACTCCCTGCTATGGGGTCTATTACCTCGGTCTACACTATAGGACATATCACCTCCGAGGTCCTTTTATTCTTTCCCATACCCGTGGAGGTTGATTTTGTCCCCTCTTATGGTATCACGGTCTCGAGGGAGGAACTTAGCTTTCCTTACCTCCCTCATGAGCCCCTTGCCCCATACATCAGAGTGCCTGAAGGTGATCATCTGCACCTGGGCGAATATCGTACATGGGCAAGTATAGTGAAGGGACCTGTCGGGAGGGTTCATCATTTCTTTGACCCTTTCGATCCCCTCCCTAGTGAGCCTCTCGACTCGTATTCTTTTCCCCACCTTGTCGAGGAGGTCTATTATCACACCCCATCCAGACCTGCTATCGGGAGGGGTCATCATTTCTTTGACCCATTCGATCCCCTCCCTAGTGAGCCTCTCGACTCGTATTCTTTTCCCCACCTTGTCGAGAAGGTCCATTATCACACCCCATCCAGACCTGCTAGTCAACATCTCACCTCGCATACACCCAGGCGCCAGAGTTTAGGAGGCCGGGGACACATGTCTCTCTCTCATGTTTCTCCATGTCCCTCATCATATAGGGGTAATGTCATGAGTAAGTTTGGGGTTATTCGTCCTCCTGAGTCTACCATATTTAGTAGGACACATGTGCATGATAGATCATACTTTGGTTGTCCAGGTCCTCCCCATGTTGTCAAGTCTGGTAGATGTCGTATTAGATCCATATTTGGATGTCCAGGACCACCCCTGCATTCACGTAGGTATGAGTCTACCCATCTTATTCGGAGTCTGCATCATCACCACCTTGAGGCCAGCGACGCACGTTATAAGGAGTTAGCTGACGCGCATCGACACACCCGTGAGTTCCGTAAGGGAGAGTACGTCATGATCAGGGTCAGACCTGAACGGTTTCCTTCGGGGGCCGTGAAGAAACTCCAGGCCCGCGGTGCTGGACCCTTCCGAGTCTTGAAGCAAATTGGGTCGAATGCGTATGAGATTGAGCTGCCAGAAGGCTATGGGATCTGTTCGACGTTCAATGTCTCAGATTTAGTGGCATATCGGGACCCCGCGGTGATTCCCAGTGAGCCTTTTGAGCCCTCCCCTCCTCTTGAGAGTGTTACACCTTCTGAGCGTCCACCTCCTCCAACCCTATTACAGAAACGCGAGCATATAGATTGCATACTGGATGAGCAGGTGACCACTACCAGGAGCGGAGCCTACCAACGCTTCCTAGTGCGTTGGAGAGGGCGCCCTGCGACAGACAACACCTGGATCACACGAGGAGAGCTAGAGAGGATCGACCCCGACTTGCTGGAGCACCACTTGAGCTACCGTGACCCTTACTCGACAGGGTCGAGTTCTTCCCACCCGGGGAGAATTGGTGAGGACACGCGCCATACTTCACGACGGAGTACACAGATCTCGCCGGCATCCCTTTGGCTCGGCGATCACTTGGCGGACTAGCAGAGTTACCTTCACTTATTCTTTACTTTAGGCCATGTTGGGCCTTGGATTAGTCCCTGCGTGGACACTTTTTATCATTTGTGTGGACCTTTGTAGGCCAATTGGGGCCAATTAGGCTTTAGTTGGGTCTTTTTATGCTTATTAGGTAGGAGATAGGGCTATTGGGCCACTTTCTTGGTTCACGCCTTGGCCCATTTGGCATGGCTGCCCAACCAGGGCTTGGCCCACCTGGGGACTTGCGCCCCCCTCCCTAGGGTTAGGGATTTGGGCGCCCACCCCCCTTTCCTCTCCTCTTGGAAGGTGGCAGCCGACCCTCTCCTAGATTATAGGAAGAGGGGTGCGCCCCCCCCTTTCCCTTCCCCATCCGATCACCCCTCCCTCCTTTGGCCGCCCCCATCCCCCAATCTCCTCCTAGATTCTAGGAGTGGTGCGCACCCCCTTTCCCCCCTTGCACCTTGCGCACCCCCCCTTTTCCCCCTTGGCTAGGGTTTCAACCCTAGCATTCCCCCTCCCCATATAAAAGGTTTGTATTTTTCTTTTGAGCATAATTATGAAAAAAATTGCTGATTCTCCTTGAAGGTGGCTG
Organism: Amorphophallus konjac; assembly: GCA_022559845.1. Taxonomy (NCBI): domain Eukaryota; kingdom Viridiplantae; phylum Streptophyta; class Magnoliopsida; order Alismatales; family Araceae; genus Amorphophallus; species Amorphophallus konjac. The sequence continues at coordinate 230,396,681 of CM040127.1, forward strand.
CGCCCTCCTCCCTGTTCCTCCTTGCTCCTGTGACGGGAGCAAGCCCGGGGTGTGACTCCCCACCCCTCGGTGCGACGCCGAGGTTCCCCCTCTCTTCCTCTTTGATCCTGCGATGGGATCAACCTCGGGGTGCGACTCCCCATCCCCTTGGTGCGAAGCCAAGGCATCCATCCTCCTTGTTCCTGCGACGGGATCAATCCGGGTGTGACTCCCCGTCCCCTTGGTGCGACGCCAAGCATCTATCCTCCGCGTTCATCCACGTCTCCATCGCCGTCCTTCGTCGCCATCTCCATCATCAAGTGTGAAGAACAAGCAATCTGCAACCCTGCAGATCCGAGGCAGAATTGAAGCCCTAATTGCAGAGTCGACCCCGATGTCCACAGTGCGAATCAGGCCGAGAGTTCTTCTGTGAGTTTGTTCCTCTCTGAGTCCTCTTCGATCCAGAGGTGGTCTCGCCTCGTTTCGACTGCGGCACTGTTCGTGGCACCCGTTATCCCACGACTGCGCAGAATCCATTCGAATCAACCCGTCCAGAGGGTGCAGTTGGGTGCTGTTCCTGTCACGATTTCTCCATCCGTTTTCTGCCCAAGTCTTCTTCTTCAACGTTGTAGCCCTCGGCGTCCCGGAACCAACCCAGGTGGTTTCGTCGGATTCCGACCTCGTTTCAGAAATTTTTACAATGGCCATCGTACCTCTATCCGACAGCTCGCCCAGAGGACAGAAGCTTACCACTGTTGCGACTGCGCCCAGCCTGGTGACGTGATGAGGCTCATCTTCTGATGGTTCGAACAACTTTTCATCCTCTTTGCAATGCCGCAAGTCTCGCCTCAATTCGATGATCGTGCTGTGCGTGCCGTTCATTCTCGTGGGACCGCACAGACTGATCCTGTGCAGTCCGACCCCAGGATCAGCAACGACTTGCAGAGGTTCTCCCGGCCAACCTCGACCAGATCTGGCCGAGCCCTTTGGTCGGGACCTGCTGCCCTGCTTCCCCGACGTCCTCCCTCAAGCGGCATCCCGTTCGGCCACCGGAACAACGAGTTCTCAATTTTCCCGCTCGAGTGCGCTGTTCTATGTGCAGGAAACCAGTCACAACTTGCAGATGACCTCACCGCCACCTCGGTGCGAATGTGAGCCCCCCCTTTGGCCGAGGCTTCCTCCCATGACCTAGCTACGTGCCCTCGCTGACGGCGCCTCAATCGGACACCGGACCAGGCCGTGGGAGCGTTCACCGCCGAGTCGCGCATTGCTGCGAACCTGCCGACTGCCGCCCGGGTCCTCCTCGCGGCCACCCCTTCACCGAGTGCCGCCCGTCAGCCCGTGCATTGGCAGCCCCGAATCCATATGTTGTAGCCTGTTATCTCCCTGCGAGGAGTGGACATTTTTTGGTTGGAGTTGTATTATTATTCACCTTGTGTATCGGGGTTGTTGATCTCGACCGGGGTTTCTTCCCCACGCCTAGGCGTGGAGGTACGTGCGACACTCCCCTTGTTGGCATTAGCTTTACTAGTATGCTTTCTAGTATGCCGCGTGAGTGTTTAGGATCCTAGCTAGTCTTTTAGTCACCGCGTGACTGTGAGTTGAGAGCACCCATTCTGTGGCCCTAGTCGAGCGCCGATCTCGGACTAGATTCCCTTAGACGTACGGCGGTTCCTTAGCCGCAGAGATCCCCGCGCTTCCCTCATAGGGACGGTCGTTGGGCTTGGATTTCTTGTTGAGAGACGCCTCCACCCGGAGGAACGCTACGGAGGTCAGCCGCCCGGCTTGCCTTTGGCGTGCGAGTGCTGGCCGCACTTTGTTGCATTCGTAGGCCCTAGCCCTTTCGGTCCCGTCCCGCATCAAATTGGTATCAGAGCATATCGTCCCGCATCAAATTGGTATCAGAGCATATCGTCCCGCATCATCTGTCTGACAGGTGTTCTGATCGTGAAGCTTATGGAGGGCACGTGATTCGAGGCTGGAAGGGCAGACAGGATTGTGACACGTGTGCTGAAGCTGGCTGAGAGGCTGACACGTGGACACAGCAAATCAAGAAAGAAGCTCCTGGATTATTCTGGTGCGTCAACGCATTGAGCAAGTAGCGTCGACGCAGCAGTTACAAAAAGAGAACCAATGGGTTACTGGGTTACTCAGATGCGTCAACACCACCCACTGGCAGTGTGGACGCAGCAGTTCAAGTAACTCCTTGCAACCTCTGGAGTACCTTGGCAGCGTCGACGCTGCAGCTCGTTGGATCGACGCAGCAGGTTGATGGAACGACACCTTTTAGCTGCTAGTACACACCGATGTGTCAACGCAGCAGTGGAGCGGCGTCGACGCAGCACGCCCATCTGCTAAAGACTTGATCACTGGATCATCGATGCGTCAACGCCATGGGCTGATAGAGTCAACGCAACAGTCTTGAGTTTTACTGAACGAATGTCCTTGAATTGTAGGGCACGTGATCCAAGGTGCCTGGCTCGTGAACCAGGAAGCTGCCACGTGGTCCGAATTTCTAGGGCTGGAAACGTGGAAGCCACACGCGCCAGTGTGTTGCTGCTGCTACTATATATACTAGTCTTCTTCCACTAAAGAAGACTGATCGAAGCAGAAGCCTGAAGAGCAGAAAGCCCTTCGATCCAGAAAAAGAGAAAAAGAAGGAAAAGAGAGGAAGAAGAGATAGAAGAGAGAAGTCGAGAAATAGAAGAGCAGAGAGTGCCTCCACGATATAGAGAATAGAGTAGAAGAAGAAAAAGAAGAGTGGCAGAGTGAGAGAAGCAGCAGAAGTAAAAAGAGAAAGAGAGAGAGCTCGCGAGTGAGAGAAGGAAGCAGAGAAGAAAAGGAAGAGAAAGAAGAAGAGAGAACGAGAGATAGGAAGCTTCATCTGAAGATCTATCTTCACTGGACCGTGGATCAGATCCAGGCCAGTCAGCTCTGTTGAGAGCCATATTGTGCACTTCATCTTTCAGCTTTCTGTTTACTGAAGTTATTTTCATTTCGTGTTTTTGTTTCTCCATTTTCATTTGGTTATCTTGTTCTTCCGATTGCCCTGCTGGGGATCGGGTTCCTCCTGTGGATTCAGGAGAAGGGAGACTTATCTCCGGTTCTGGGCTTGTGGGTTGCAAGTCCAGGGGTCCCTCCGGTTGGGAGGAAGAGAGGTCTTCGACCTCTGGTTTGCTGGTGACTGGAAGTCACTGGTTGGTTCCCTCCTGGTCTGGAGGAAGAGAGACTTCGGTCTCTGGTTTCCAAGTGGCTGGGAGTCACTTGGGGTGTCCCTCCGGCTTGGAGGAAGAGGGGAGGCTGTTCCCCTGGTCAAGCTGTGTGGTAGCAACTGTTTGCAGACTGAGTCTGCTTGGTTCTAGCATTTGCTAGTGAAGCCTCACTCCGGTTGGGAGTGAGGGGTGGATGTAGGTCTGGAGGACCGAACCACCTTAAAATCTTTGAGCAGTGGTTTGCTTGTAGTGCGTTCTTCCATATCTCCTACCATCCTTCACAGATTGTCTTGAGATTTCTTATTCTCATTTGTGCTGCTTCCGCTAGTTGGTTATTTAGGGGCCAGTTACATATTTGCTCTTTTGTTTAAAAGGATTTTCAACTGGTTCATCAGATTGCTTGATTTGCTTCGGCTAGATGCTTGGATAGGCTCGCTCCACCTACTTGTTATTTTGTCTAATCGAATTAGCTTAACTCCGGAACTTGCTTAGCATCTGATTTTTTAAATTGGGCATTATTCGTAGCAGGATACATTCACCCCCCCCCCCTCTGTATCCGGGCCTAGCACCCTAACAGTTGGTATCAGAGCGGTGTCTGCATACAAGGTCCAGCGACCTGCAGATTCGATCTTACAGTCTTAGGTGCTAATTTGTTTTTAGTGCATCAATCTTCCTGTTGCATTAATCTGTTGTGTTCTCATGGCTCATCCACCGATTTTCAATGGTACGCATTTTAATGCATGGTTCACTAGTCTGAAGAATTATGTCAAATCGGTGAATCCAGACCTGTGGAAAGTAATTTCACATGGTCCTCATGAACTGCCAAAGAAAAGATCCAATGTATGAGGAGAATCAGACAGCTATAAATCTTATGAAAGCAGCCACTGACAAAGCTTTTCACTCATGTTTCCTTGATTGCAGATCTGCAAGGGATATGTTGGAGATGATGAAGAGAGCCGGGAAAGGAAATCAAACAAGCTGCATGATGGCCAACAGAAGCGATCAAGGCAGCAATCAAACTGAAGAAGATGATGATGATGAGGTAAATCTCTTCGAGAATTTCTCTCTAGAAGATTGGGAGAATGCATATGCTGAATTATTTGAATCTCTTGAACTGTTAAGAATACAGTATAAAAAATTGAAGAAGGGTACTGGTTTAGATAGTTCAAGCTCTCCTTGTAGAAATTGTGTTGAATTGAAAAATATTCATGATGCTTGTATGTCTGACTTTCAAATACTGAAGAAACAAGTTTCATTATTGAAAACTGAAAATCAAGATCATATAAATGTGATATCTGAACTCAAAGAAAAATTGAACTCAGATAATGATAATCAGACTGTTGTTAACTATCATGACCAGTATGAAAAATTGCTGAAAAACTTTGAAAGTGTAAACTCAGATTTAAACAAGCTGAAATCTGAAAATGATTCTCTGAGAATATCTACTAATAAAAATGATAAAAAATCTGAGAAACTTGAGCAGGAGAAGAACTTGTTTGCTGAAAAACTTGAAGCCATCAAATCTGTGAATGTGGAATTACAGAAAAACATTGAAAAGAAGGAAAAAGATTTGAAGGAATTCAAGGCTGGAAGAAAACTTGAAACTAACTCAGATGATCAGATCTTGATAAATGAGTTAATTCAAAATGACAAGGTTAAGGAAGAAAATGAGAAATTAAAAATGCTGAACTCCACTATGTCAGAGAGACTTCTAGTTTTGGAAAGAGGAAAAACTGTTTGTATTGAAGATTCTGATAAACTGAGCAATCTAGAAAATGAAATTGAGAAGTATAAAATTGCTAACAAAGTTTTGAATGAAGCTATGAACTACAGTGAGCAAGAGATTGCCAGTTATGAGTTACACATTTCCTCACTAGAAAATGAAATTCAAGACTTAAAAAACTCTTTGTCTAAATTTGTTTGTGGGCAAGATAATCTGAACAAATTGCTAGGAACAAAAGTAAATGTCAAAAAGGAAGGGTTAGGCAATAAAAAGGCTTTTGAAAACAAGCTGACGACATCCTTTATCAAAGCATCTGATATAGCCACAACCTCAGAAAATAAACAACCAAATGTTCAGAAGAATCAGAAACAAACTAAAAAGTTGAAAAAGGTTGATGGATCCAAACTGAAAAATGTTTTCATTAAATCTTCTGAATAGGAAAAGTCTTCCACTTCATCTCCAAGTCAGTACAAGGCTAAGAAATTAGGAAAAGAGGATAAAAATCAGAAAAGGACTATAAATCAGAAAATAAATGAAAAGGGTTCATCAGTGTTTGCTGATCACAGTCCTCACACACACTCACATGCATCTAAAAGGAAGATTATCTGTCATTACTGTCATAAAGTTGGACATCTGATACATGAGTGTAAGTTGATGGAGAAGGATGATAAGAATGCTAGGAGGTCTCATGATAAAAATCCCTCACCTCAGAAAAGGAGTGTCACATGTTCTAATTGTGGCAAATTAGGACACTCAATTGCTCATTGCTGGTTTGCTAGTGGTAAGAAAACCTTTTATTCATATCATGCTAAATTCCCTGCAAACCAACATTTTTTAATAAAAATAAATCTGTTTCAATGAACCAGCATATCATCTGTTTTAATTGCAACAAAAGGGGTCACAGGGCCTCTGAATGCTGGTCAGGCTTTTTTGAAAGAAATTCTATTTCATACTTTGAATGTGGAAAGGATGGCCACAGGGCCATTGATTGTTGGCATGCCCAAGGAGGCTATGGCAATAATGAACTCAATTTTAAAAAGAATGCCTCTTATTACTCTCACTGTAGAAAGCATGGCCATACAGTCAAGGACTGTTGGCATATTCAGGGTAGAAATGTGAATCTCAAACATGCTAAATTCCCTATAAGACAATTTGCAAAACTTTCATGTTATAACTATGGGAAGCCAGGTCACAGGGATGCAACCTGTTGGCTGGCAGGATATCAAAACCAAACTGGTTTTGGTAAACAGAATTCTTATTCTGTTAACAGAAAATCTCAAGCATGTACACATGGATTTCATGCTAACAAGAATGTGCATAGATTAAATCCGAAATCTGGTGCATCTTACTATCATTATAGTAAACAGAACTCTCTCTCTGCAAATGAACTTCATGACAACAGAAATGTGCATAAGAGGAATTTGAAATCTGCTAATTCATGCCATTGCTGTGGACAAATTGGTCACTCAATGTATAATTACAATTTGATGAAATCTGATGACCTTCATGCACGAAAATTGTTGAGAAAACCTGCTAGGAGTAATACTGTCATGTCAGGACCCAAGATTTCTTGGGCACTTGTTTGTGCAAAATAACATTGCTATGCAGGTGTGCCTTGGGACTGAAATAAAAAGGGGTAATGATCCAAGGCACTCAAGAAGAAAACCCCATACTGAACTTTTCAGGTAAACTTCCTGCTCTTCTTGTTTTTAGTTTTAATGCATAGCAAGTTAAATCTGTTTTTACATTTTCATTCATCATTTGCCATGTGCATTATTTTCTGATCATGCATTTGCAGAGAGTTCTGTGTAAATATCAGATTAAGAAGGGTTGTTTGTATCTGATGCATACATAGGCTAATTTCAATTGCTTGATAATTGTGTTATGCATAGACTCTGAAAACAAATTGCATTTCAAATTTTCTGAAAAATCTGAACTGCATATGAGTGTGACTTGAAACTTGTGTGTTGCAATAGCTCACTGAAATTCTGAATTGCATATAGGACTGCATGTTGAATAATTATGCATGACCTCAATGGTATATAAATGGTAAGGTACCAAAAGGCAGGGAAGTCTGTCTGGAGGTTCTTACTATGTGTGAGGTGGTCGTTTAGACCAAGTGCTCCGCCTAGTACCATGGGTCACTTTGCTGATAGGACAGTCTGATTGTGCACAAGTCACAATATCATTTGGAATCATATGTTCAGTTTTCAGTGCAAACATTGCATGTTTTCAGGGGGAGTTAGATGCATATCCTTGCATATCATTCAATGTTGAGTCTTTGCATGTCCCTGTATACATATAGTGCATTGCATTTCCTTATATTGAAAATGCCAAAGAGAGAGTTTGAATGCATATTGTGAGGGGGAGTCAATGCATTGCATATAGGTTGTCAAATGCATACATGTGTCAGAACTCATTGCATATCCTTTCTTATTGATTTTGTTGACAAACCTTAATCATATTTTGAAAACTTTGAGCTTCACAATCTCTCTTAACAATTGGTATTTCTCCTATCAATTGGTATCATTTGGCTTCAGAATTCTATCAGTCTGTCATGAAGATTTCAATGGGACTATCTCGATCATAAATCTGAAAATTCTTGAACTAGAAATCTTCTATTATACATTTTTATGAATGACTGAAATAACTCATGTGGTTTAAGTTTAATGTACTCAATGAGTTTGACTTTAAAATCTCTTTAAAATATCTGAAGCATGTTTAATAAACCTTAACCATCTGTTTCATGTTGTGTCTTGTGAAAACTTCTGAAATCTGCACTTTTGAATATATGACTTCAACTGATTAAGTACATGAAACTATTATTGATTTGAAGCAAATGAATTTTTCTGAAATGTCTAAAGGGTAATATCTGTCAGAGCAATGACATTGGTCACTGAGAAACACATGTCCAAAGGACTGTGTCATGAGGTGCCTTAGTTAACTCTGCATAAAATTTATTGAAAATCAGGCAGAGCAATGGCATGCACACTGAGAAATACAACTCACTCATTAAAAAATGAGTTGTAGTGTGTCATGATGTGTAAATGCTAACTCTGTTCACATAAAGCATGACAGTTAGTCACACTAAGGGCTTAGGGATATTGGCCTCTGATCAAGGTATATCCTCTAGTTACAATGTGTGCACTGAACTAGAGTGCTCGTAAAATTTGTAGCATGGAAAATTGTTGAACAAATTAAAATATCTGAATATTGATGCTAAAATCAAATTGCTACAACCCTAGACAAAATAATATGACTTCATAATTGCTTAATCTCAATACTAGTGCATGTAATTCTGAAAGAAGGCAATAAATTTGATTGTGTAAGATAAAGGGAGGACAATCAAGATAAATATGAGGGCTTGGTTCATTTTTATTAAAACATGGTTTTAGATATCAATATAGAATTTTATTGATAAACTCTGCATACATCATGTTTAAACCATGCTGTTCAAAAGGTTCATTCATAAGTCCCTATAATGGAAGACTTTGAAAAATTATATTTTGGATTTATGAGATTGATATCTCCTTGAAAATCTTGCTGAATTATTTCTGTTTGGAGCTTATTTGTAAATCTACTTATTTGAACCTTTTCTGCTTATTGTCCTTGGTTCATTGACCTGAACTTCTCCTTGTTTGCCCATGTGGTCTCCTTCTCATCCATCTCATAAGATTCCACTTATTGAGGGGGAGCTTCCATGTCTTATGCATCATGCTGCATAGAAACTCTTAAAGGGGGAGAATTATGTTCTTGCATTCTGGTATCTGCATCTGCATTCACCCCTTCCCATGGTTTATTTTGATTATACCAAAGGGGGAGATTGTTTGCCAAAGAGGGAGTATATCATTCAATAAGTGCATGCAGGTTCATTTTGAGTATCTCTAACTCATGCTTTTGCTGAAACTCCTAAAGGGAGAGAAATTGTCTGAATTTTTATACATGCTATAATTTCTCAAACTATTTTCTTTTTGATGAAGTCAAAGGGGGAGAATAGTTTGAGTCATCAGCATCAGATTGACTCACCATCAGATTGACTCACTGTGTAGAGTTGCCATCATCAAAAAGGGGAAGATTGTTGTGCCTCTGTGGTTTTGATGATTGGTTTTGATGTGAGTCATACACTGTGAGTCACCATGCATTGATGTTCTGTTTTGATGATTGATTTGGTTTTGATGATTGGTTGTTGATGTGAGTTAATCAAATGTTCAGTCATCTTGCTGCTCAGTTTAGTTTAATATATTTTGATGTTCAGTCATGTTAACTGATGCATAAAGCATTCATTGCTACACTCTGTCTGCACAGTTGTCACTGCAGTGCGTCAACTCAGTGTGCCGATGCGTCGACCCCTTGGTCATTTTTGTATCTGTCTATACAGTAGTGCGTCAACTCCTTGAGCTGATGCGTCGACGCTTCAGTTCAGTTTCTTCATTTGATGAAGTCTATACATCATCAGTTGATCATCAAGAATATACGTTGCAGCGTCAACTCATTGGGCTGCAGCGTAAACTCAGCAAGTATGCACATCAGTCTTCACATGCTAAGTCTGTACAGCCTACGTCTCATGCAGCGTCAACGCTGTGAGCATTCTCAAGACATTAGCGTCAACGCTATAAGTGTGTACATCGCTTTCACGTCACCAAGTCCATACATTTGTCCTCCTTCAAAGTCTGTACAGCCGCTGGTCTAGCTTCATGAAGTCTGTACATCAGACTGTTACAGGAAGTCTGTACATTGTTCGTCTTCCTTAGCGTCTTGATAGTTGATGTCTACACATTGGCCTTCATGCTCCTAAGTCTATGCATTACTGTTCATGCATCAGTCTTCATAAGTCTGTACATTGGACTGTCTCTCTCAGCGTCTCATGGCATGAGGTCTGTACACTCGAATTGCCCTTGATCTGGTCAAGTGTATACACTCTCTCACTGTAGCTTTCAGCTATTCAAGTCCATACACTGGACTGTTAGGTCATGTCTATACACTGGGTCTCAATGTACACACTTATTCATTGTGCTGCTTCACGCATATACATTGGGCCTAACATTCCAACTCTACACTGAACCTTCGTTCATCAAAGCCTCAAGTCTGTACAGCGTGAAGTCTACACTTTGGCTTCACGTTTTCAATGTCTGTACAGTGGCTTCGCATAGGCAAGTCTGTACATCGGGCTCCTTCTAACTAAGTCTATACACTCCCTCACACTGTACACACTTAGTCTATACAGCATGATCATCTTTACAAGTCTACATAGAGTTCTTCACTTAAACTGATGACTTATCCGATACTCTGTCTGATAGGTGTTCTGATCGTGAAGCTTATGGAGGGCACGTGATTCGAGGCTGGAAGGGCAGACAGGATTGTGACACGTGTGCTGAAGCTGGCTGAGAGGCTGACACGTGGACACAGCAAATCAAGAAAGAAGCTCCTAGATTATTCTGGTGCGTCAACGCATTGAGCAAGTAGCGTCGACGCAGCAGTTACAAAAAGAGAACCAATGGGTTACTGGGTTACTCAGATGCGTCAACACCACCCACTGGCAGTGTGGACGCAGCAGTTCAAGTAACTCCTTGCAACCTCTGGAGTACCTTGGCAGCGTCGACGCTGCAGCTCGTTGGGTCGACGCAGCAGGTTGATGGAACGACACCTTTTAGCTGCTAGCACACACCGATGCGTCAACGCAGCAGTGGAGCGGTGTCGACGCAGCACGCCCATCTGCTAAAGACTTGATCACTGGATCATCGATGCGTCAACGCCATGGGCTGATAGAGTCAACGCAACAGTCTTGAGTTTTACTGAACGAATGTCCTTGAATTGTAGGGCACGTGATCCAAGGTGCCTGGCTCGTGAACCAGGAAGCTGCCACGTGGTCCGAATTTCTAGGGCTGGAAACGTGGAAGCCACACGCGCCAGTGTGTTGCTGCTGCTACTATATATACTAGTCTTCTTCCACTAAAGAAGACTGATCGAAGCAGAAGCCTGAAGAGCAGAAAGCCCTTCGATCCAGAAAAAGAGAAAAAGAAGGAAAAGAGAGGAAGAAGAGATAGAAGAGAGAAGCTGAGAAATAGAAGAGCAGAGAGTGCCTCCACGATATAGAGAATAGAGTAGAAGAAGAAAAAGAAGAGTGGCAGAGTGAGAGAAGCAGCAGAAGTAAAAAGAGAAAGAGAGAGAGCTCGCGAGTGAGAGAAGGAAGCAGAGAAGAAAAGGAAGAGAAAGAAGAAGAGAGAACGAGAGATAGGAAGCTTCATCTGAAGATTTATCTTCACTGGACCGTGGATCAGATCCAGGCCAGTCAGCTCTGTTGAGAGCCATATTGTGCACTTCATCTTTCAGCTTTCTGTTTACTGAAGTTATTTTCATTTCGTGTTTTTGTTTCTCCATTTTCATTTGGTTATCTTGTTCTTCCGATTGCCCTACTGGGGATCGGGTTCCTCCTGTGGATTCAGGAGAAGGGAGACTTGTCTCCGGTTCTGGGCTTGTGGGTTGCAAGTCCAGGGGTCCCTCCGGTTGGGAGGAAGAGAGGTCTTCGACCTCTGGTTTGCTGGTGACTGGAAGTCACTGGTTGGTTCCCTCCTGGTCTGGAGGAAGAGAGACTTCGGTCTCTGGTTTCCAAGTGGCTGGGAGTCACTTGGGGTGTCCCTCCGGCTTGGAGGAAGAGGGGAGGCTGTTCCCCTGGTCAAGCTGTGTGGCAGCAACTGTTTGCAGACTGAGTCTGCTTGGTTCTAGCATTTGCTAGTGAAGCCTCACTCCGGTTGGGAGTGAGGGGTGGATGTAGGTCTGGAGGACCGAACCACCTTAAAATCTTTGAGCAGTGGTTTGCTTGTAGTGTGTTCTTTCATATCTCCTACCATCCTTCACAGATTGTCTTGAGATTTCTTATTCTCATTTGTGCTGCTTCCGCTAGTTGGTTATTTGGGGGCCAGTTACATATTTGCTCTTTTGTTTAAAAGGATTTTCAACTGGTTCTTCAGATTGCTTGATTTGCTTCCGCTAGATGCTTGGATAGGCTCGCTCCACCTGCTTGTTATTTTGTCTAATCGAATTAGCTTAACTCCGGAACTTGCCTAGCATCTGATTTTTTAAATTGGGCATTATTCGTAGCAGGATACATTCACCCCCCCCCCTCTGCATCTGGGCCTAGCACCCTAACAATCTGGTCTCACCCTCTGAGCACCCTCGGCACGCTGCATCCAAATACTCCAGGTCAGTCACATGCATGATCATAATCATATAGAATTGAATAATTTAAAGTGTGTAAGGTGTAGAAGACTCACCAGTAAGGCCAGGGCCTACCGGGCCTCATCCCGCTCCTTGATGGTAGAGTGCAGAAGTCCCTGCAACTCCGCCACTCATCCCGCAGGGTCCAGCTGCATTTAGAAGCCCATGTGTCAGTGCATCATCATATAGGAATCATAAGCATAATTGAAAGAATTCAAGTTTAGAAGTCGTACCGGTCGGTGACCACCCCGGAACACCTGGTCCCGGTAGTGGCGTGCGTACGCGGTGTAGTACGCGCTGTCGCTCTCAGCCCGGGCGGTCACCACTCGCCCTCGTGCGGTCCATCGGCGATCTGGGTGGCGTTCCTCGCGGTCCAGTCGTACGCGTCACCGAGCCCCCGTGTCATCCTGGTCACCCGCTCCCCCACCTTCTTAGGCGTAGGGAACTCCACCGCTGGCTGATGGACCCCGGTTGTGACGACCCGAGGATCCGAGTACCAGAAAGGAACCTGCGCGTCTCGAATCTCGGCGCACCAACCCACGAGCCCGAAGACTCGGAAGGGTAGAAAGGAGTGGTGTGGGGTATAAGAGAAGCTGCAACGTCCACAGAGATAGCATAATAATCAAAAGGAAATGCACATAATAATAAATAAATCAAACTGCTACAAGGTCCACAGTGTCTCATGTCCAAAGAAAGTACAGTCAACAGGAAAGAAAGTACAACTACACGGGGCATCCCCCGGCGTACAACAACACGGGGCATCCCCCGGAGTACAACTACGCGGGGCATCCCCCGGCTCTGGCAGACTGGCAACTAACCCTGGCTGGAAGACCCACGCTGAAACTCGATCGCGCCTCCCGCCGACCCCGCCTCACCTGAAGAGCAGGGGTGAGCCTCATCTCATTGGCCCAGTAGGGATCCCGCGAATCCCCACCTCGCACGGAAAACGAGGAAGAAGAAGACAACCCTACCAACCGAGAGTACGGTAGAACCGACAAGCTAAAGTAAATAAACGGAAAAGTCATCTACTCTAACGGTACCGTAGTACGGAACCTCGGTCCAACAAAACACGAGTCCACGCCTGCCAGTGAACAGGAGCACCATCCACAAGAAGAACGACCGGATGCGTCCCCTGACGTCTTACACCGCGTCACAAGTGTCTAGCTACGACGCCCCGGGCGTGAGACTCAGACACGCAACAAGTACCACAACAAGGACTAGCTGGGGTCGCACTCGTCAGCGCGCGCCCTAAGCCCCCAACTACGTGTGCACACACAGACCATCTGCTCTAGGTCGGGTCCCCTAGCTGGTTTTCCCCCCCACCGGACTCTGGTGGCAAAGGCAAGGGGCCCTACTGTAACCAGCCTAAAAACCGCGTCACACTGGGTCTCGCTCTCCACCACTCCCAGGTGCATCCGCCCACACGTGCGCAGAAAGCTACGACTAGTGGACATGTCACTGGAAGTAAGGACTAATCCACGGAAACCACCGATCCAACCCTAGCACAAACTCGCGATGATCCTACGGTAGGTACGGAAGCCGGGGACACGCATGAGGTCCAACCGTCCCTCAAGTCACGCGGCACTCCTACCTAGGTAACTGATTCTCCGAGGAACCCCGGGCACCCCTGTGGCTCTCACTGGGTGCCCACGGCATCCCTAGGGCCACGCCACAACCGGGTCCAAAACTCATCCAACCGGAGGTCACGCTACCCGCAAAACGCGGTTCGGGGAAGGGAAAAGGTCGCGCTAGGTATCCCTAGCGTGACACCGAAGAACGCGCTAGCTTTGGCTAGCGCGATCTTCCATGTCGCGCTGCCCAAGGCTAGCGCGTTCAATCTGAACGCGCTAGTCTTGGATAGCGCGATCTGGAGATCGCGCTACCCGAACCAGGCGCGTTCCCCCACCGCCTTACTGTTCGTCTTCTCCGACGGACACGCTCGGACGACACAGCGCGTTCATCAAGAACGCGCTACTGAACTATAGCGCGACATCGGGCCGAGCCCGGTTCGCAAACTACGGCCGGAAATCACAAAACCACGCCCATTCACCCCCTTTGGTGAAGGGAAAACAATGGGGAATCACCCCACAACGACCTAACATGCATCTAGAGCCCCCAAATCGATCAAAAACCCCACGAATCGACGGATCCGGCGCTCAAACCCCAATCATGGAAATAACCCTCCCGGCATGAATCTAGCCCCTCTCGGCCTCTCCACGGCCTAGAAATCACGGGGAATGCTAGAAAGAGGGTAAGGATTCGTCCCCCTACCTCAAGGAAGCTCGAAATCCACCGAATCACCGTCGAAATCGAAGATGAAGCTTTTACTCCCACGAACGCCCCGCCTCCCGTTGCGAAAAGCACGCCACCGGGACCGCCTTGCCGCCGCCGTCGCTGCCACGCCGTTGCCGGAGTGAGAGGGGCCGCGTCTCGGTCGCCCGGGGAGAAGAAGATCGGCCGCGGGGGAAGGGGGAGCTCTCACGGTTGAAGGAAGGAGGGAGAAGAAGAAAAGAAAAAGGTAAAAGGAAAAGAAAAAGAATTGATATATATAGAAAATCCAAAAAAATGCCATAAATACCGAAAAATAGAAAAGTGCACCTCCTCGACCGTCTCGACGCGCTGATCGCAACGGTACCACTCGCGGGCTGGTGAACGACCCGGTTCACCCGCTACAGGGTTCCGAAGGATTCGCCGAAACCCGTACGCGGAAATCAGAAAACGCACACGGAAAAGCCACGGACACACTCCGGGCCTCCGAAACGACTCCGGATCGCGCCGATCCGAACATGAAAGATGTCCGAAATGAAATTTCGGACACAACAGGGTCAGACACTCCGACAAACCAGATCAGGGACCCATAACGAATGGTGAGGACACGCGCCGCTTCACTCGACGGAGCACACGGAGCACGCCGGCATCCCTTTGGCTCGGTGATCATTTAGCAGACTAGCAGAGTTATCCCCATTTATTTCATGCCTTAGGCCATGTTGGGCCTTGGATTAGTCCCTGCGTGGACACTTCTATCTAGTTGTAGGCCTTTGTAGGCCAATTAGACATCTTTTGTGCTTTGTAGGCTTATTTAGAGGGCAAAGGGGTTAGTGGGCCATCTTGTGCTCCACTTCTCTTGGCCCATTTGGGGTTTGCGCACCCAACCCCTAGGGTTAGGGTTTTGGGCGCACCTCTCACCTCCTCCAAGTGGAAGAGGTGGCAGCCGCCTTCCCCTTTCTCCACTCCCTCCTTTGGCCGCCCCTTCCTTTGATCCCTCCTTGATTGGAGGAACCTCCTTGATTGAAGGAGAGATTCCCTCCTTGATGGGAGGAGAGCTGGCCGCCCCTACCCCCTCCCATTTGCGCCCCCATCTCCCCATTTGGTGGTAGAAACCCTAGCTCCCCTCCCCAACTATATAGTCTTAGCATTTTCTTTGGAGGAAATTAATGAATGAATGAAATATTTTGATTGAGCAGCCATTTGCGCAGCCACCCCTTGGAGAGGGCGACCCTCTCTTCCTCCTCTGCTCCTGCGACGGGAGCAACCCCGGGGTGCGACTCCCCATCCCCTCGGTGCGACGCCGAGGTTCTTCCTCCCTTCTACTTCGTCTCCGGTTCGAGTTCGCGTGTTCCAGATTCGGCCCCGAGTTGCAGCGGCGTCCCCATCCAGTGCGGGTCGAATCCGAGCCCCTCCCTTTTTTGGTGGATACTTCAACGAGTCGGCAGCGCGTGGGCTTTGGTTTCGCCTCGATCCGAGGTCGGCACCACCCGTGGCGAGTTTTCTCGTGAGCTAGCGCAGGAGCCTCCCTCTCTGCGCGCCCAGATCCACCCTCCTTCTTGAGAAAATCCCACAGGACGGAAAACTCCGAGTTTGGAGCTGATTTCTTCAGGGTTTGTACCTCTCGTTGTCCTCTTTCCAACGCCGCCAACCTCGTCTCGTTCTGACGTCCGAGCTGTTCATGGCGTCCGTTCCCGTGAGGTCGCGCGGGTCTGCCCAGTCCACCCGGTGCCAGGACAACCAGCTATTTCCAAAGTTCACAGCGTCCAACCAGGACCAGATCTGATCGAGCTCTTTGGTCCGGACCTGCTGCTCTGCGTCCCCGACGTCCTCCCACAAGCGGGGCCTCGTTCGCCTACCGGAGCAGCGAGTTACCATTTTCCCCGCTCGACAGCGCAGTTCTGGGAGCAGATTCCTTGTCCCCACTTGCAGGTGCGGCCACGGCTTCCACGGATGGAATCTGAGTACGCCTTTTGGCCGAGGCTTCCTCCTGCGACCTAACTACGCGCCCTCGCTGACGGCGCCCCAATCGGACTCCGGATCCATTCGTGGGAACGTTTACCACCGAGTCGCGCGTTGCTACGATTCTGCCGATCGTCATCCGGACCCTCCTCGTGGCTAACCCTTCACCGAGTGCCGCCCGTCAGCCCGTGTATCGGCCGCCCCGAATGGAATTGTTGTAGCCTGTTATCTCCCTGCGAGGAGTGGGCACCATTGCTGGCTTGTACCTATTCTTTCATTGTGTGTATCGGGGTTGTCGGTCTCGGCCGGGGTTCCTTCCCCACGCCTAGGCGTGGAGGTACGTGCGACGCTTCCCCCCTTGGCATTTTGCTTTACTAGTATGTGATCTTGTATGCCGCGTGAGAGTGTAGGGATCCTAGCTAGCATTCAACACCGCGAGATCGTGAGTGAGAGTATCCCATTCCGTGGCCCTAGTCGAGCACCGAGCTCGGACTAGACTCCTATAGTTGCGCGTCGGCTCCTTTGCCGCTTTGATCCACTCGCTTCCCTCATAGGGACGACTGTGGACTTGGGTTTCTTGTTGAGAGACGCCTCTCTTCGGAGGAATAGTACGGAGGTCGATCTCTCGGCTTGCCTTGTCACGTGTGAGTGCTGGCCGCACTTGGTCTTCATCATAGGTTTAGTCCATTTGTCAGTTCCGTCCCGCATCAAATTTGGTATCAGAGCTTAGGGAACCAGTTTGTTCTAACAAATTGGGGTCTTAGGTCATTCGAGTCTTTAGGTTGTCTAGGGTGCAATTGAGGCCTTAGAGTTATCTAGGTTGCATTAAGTCCCTTAGTTCATCTAGGTAACCCACCATTGCATTGTAATGTTAGGTTTGTGTCTAGTTAGAGTTTTGTCCTTGTCTCGTTGAGTCTTGCATGTCCAGCTCCGCGCCAACCCCATGGTGGTTCCTCGAGCCCACATGTCAGATTAGTCATCCCTATTGGCCCGATTCGATGCTCTTATGGTACGACCCCTAAGTGTCGCCCCTACCACTCAGTCGTCGGGAGACCTGATCCCTATACCGATGACCGAGTCATTCCAGCGCCCTGTCATGTCCACTGCCATCCTACCTAATGGGAAGCATACGGAGATCGACTTCATCAGTAGGGTGTCGTCTAACTGTGTCTCACAAGACATTATTGAGTCACTCTCTAAGACTGGGGAGATTGTTCTCCGTGATGGTTTAGCTTTTATCGAGTTTCAACGGTGGTTTGGCCCCGTTAAATATTCCGATGGCGCTTGGTGCAAGATCAGCACACTTGCTGGTCCATGCATCATTTTAGGGCGAACTTGGTTGGAGGAAAGAAGTGCGACCATCGACCTGGATAGGAGGACCTGCACCTTACACCCATCTCACCTTCCCGGTGAGTTTGTCTTCCATGACGGCGTTACGCCGACCACCTCCATGTCATCACCTGGGTTTGTTCCAGTGAGTTACGAGGCTGAACAGGAGTTGATTGAGGAGTACCTAACTGAGGTTGAGGAGTTAGGGAGTGATCCCCTCCACATCATAGAGGACTCCGTTTCCCCTCCCGAGAGAGAGGCTTCACCCTTAGACCCTCATATAGAGACATTCTTACCTTCCGAGGGTGAACTGGTCATTGGTGAGTCTTTAGCTAGCTGGCTAAGGAGGGTCCACTTCTAGATGTCTCCATTCCTTGCTATACACCCATGGGACCAGCCCTCCCAATAATACCCCTTAACTCCTTTCACACCACTTTTCGGTCCTTCTGCTTTCTTGAAAATGTGAAGGACTTCCTTAGGAGTTTAGATTATCAATGGGAGTTGACTTATATGTTGATCTTAGGGTCTGACCAACCCTATAGTCATAGCTTTACACTCCCTGCCTTGGGGTCTATTACCTCGGTCTACACCATAGGACATATCACATCCGAGGTCCTTTTATTATTTCCCATACCCGTGGAGGTTGATTTTGTCCCCGCTTATGGTTTCACGGTCCCGAGGGAGGAACCTTGCCTTCCTTGCCTTCCTCATGAGCCTCTTGCCCCATACATGAGAGTGCCTGAAGGTGATTATCTGCACCTGGGCGAATGTCGCACATGGGCAAGTATAGTGAAGGGACCTGTCGGGAGGGGTCATCATTTCTTTGACCCTTTCGATCCCCTCCCTAGTGAGCCTCTCGACCCATATTCTTTTCCCCACCTTGTCGAGGAGGTCCACTATCATACACCACCTAGGCCTTCTAGTCAACACCTCACCTTACCGGCATCCAGATGCCCGAGCTTAGGAGGCCAGGGACACATGTCTCTTCCCCATGTTTCTTCATGTCCACCATCATATAGGGGTTTGTCTCATATAGGGAATGTCATGAGTGAGTTTGGGCAATTTAGTCCCCATGAGTCTACCACATTCCGTAGGACACCCATGCATGATAGATACAACTTTGGTTGTCCTGGTCCTCCCCGTGTTGTCCAGTCATGTAGGCGTCATAGACATGCTGGGTCTATGTTTGGATGCCCTGGGCCACCCATGCATTCATATCGGTATGAGTCCACGCCACTAGTTTGGAGTCTACATCATCATCACCCCCTCGAGGCCAGCAACGCACGTTATAAGGATCTAGCTGATGCGCATCGACGCACCCGTGAGTTCCAAGTGGGAGAGTACGTCATGATCAGGGTTAGACCTGAACGGTTCCCTTCGGGGGCCGTGAAGAAACTCCAGGACCGCGGTGCCGGACCCTTCGAGTCTTGAAGCGAATTGGGTCGAATGCGTATGAGATTGAGCTGCCAGACGACTATGGGATCTGTTCGACGTTCAATGTTTCAGATCTGGTGGCATATCGGGATCCCGCGGTGATTCCCAGTGAGCTTTTTGGGCCTACCCCTCCTGTTGAGAGCATTACACCTTCTGAGCGTCCACCTCCTCCAGCCCCATTATAGACACGCGAGCATATAGATTGCATACTGGATGAGCAGGTGACCACGACCAGGAGCGGAGCCTACCAGCGCTTCCTAGTGCGCTGGAGAGGGCGCCCTGCGACAGACGACACCTGGATCACACGTGGAGAGCTGGAGCTGATCGACCCGGACCTGCTGGAGCGTTACTTGAGCGACCGTGACCCTTACTCGACGGGGTCGAGTTCTTCCCACCCGGGGAGAATTGGTGAGGACACGCGCCACTTCACTCGACGGAGCACACGGAGCACGCCGGCATCCCTTTGGCTCGGCGATCATTTAGCAGACTAGCAGAGTTATCCCCATTTATTTCATGCTTTAGGCCATGTTGGGCCTTGGATTAGTCCCTGCGTGGACACTTCTATCTAGTTGTAGGCCTTTGTAGGCCAATTAGACATCTTTTGTGCTTTGTAGGCTTATTTAGAGGGCAAAGGGGTTAGTGGGCCATCTTGTGCTCCACTTCTCTTGGCCCATTTGGGGTTTGCGCACCCAACCCCTAGGGTTAGGGTTTTGGGCGCACCTCTCACCTCCTCCAAGTGGAAGAGGTGGCAGCCGCCTTCCCCTTTCTCCACTCCCTCCTTTGGCCGCCCCTTCCTTTGATCCCTCCTTGATTGGAGGAACCTCCTTGATTGAAGGAGAGATTCCCTCCTTGATGGGAGGAGAGCTGGCCGCCCCTACCCCCTCCCATTTGCGCCCCCATCTCCCCATTTGGTGGTAGAAACCCTAGCTCCCCTCCCCAACTATATAGTCTTAGCATTTTCTTTGGAGGAAATTAATGAATGAATGAAATATTTTGATTGAGCAGCCATTTGCGCAGCCACCCCTTGGAGAGGGCGACCCTCTCTTCCTCCTCTGCTCCTACGACGGGAGCAACCCCGGGGTGCGACTCCCCATCCCCTCAGTGCGACGCCGAGGTTCTTCCTCCCTTCTACTTCATCTCCGGTTCGAGTTCGCGTGTTCCAGATTCGGCCCCGAGTTGCAGCGGCGTCCCCATCCAGTGAGGGTCGAATCCGAGCCCCTCCTTTTTTTGGTGGATACTTCTACGAGTCGGCAGCGCGTGGGCTTTGGTTTCGCCTCGATCCGAGGTCGGCACCACCCGTGGCGAGTTTTCTCGTGAGCTAGCGCAGGAGCCTCCCTCTCTGCGCGCCCAGATCCACCCTCCTTCTTGCGAAAATCCCACAGGACGGAAAACTCCGAGTTTGGAGCTGATTTCTTCAGGGTTTGTACCTCTCGTTGTCCTCTTTCCAACGCCGCCAACCTCGTCTCGTTCCGACGTCCGAGCTGTTCGTGGCGTCCGTTCCCGTGAGGTCGCGCGGGTCTGCCCAGTCCACCCGGTGCCAGGACAACCGGCGACTTCCAACGTTCACAGCGTCCAACCACGACCAGATCTGATCGAGCTCTTTGGTCCGGACCTGCTGCTCTGCGTCCCTGACGTCCTCCCACAAGCGGGGCCTCGTTCGCCTACCGGAGCAGTGAGTTACCATTTTCCCCGCTCGACAGCGCAGTTCTGGGAGCAGATTCCTTGTCCCCACTTGCAGGTGCGGCCACGGCTTCCACGGACGGAATCTGAGCACGCCTTTTGGCCGAGGCTTCCTCCTGCGACCTAACTACGCGCCCTCGCTGACGGCGCACCAATCGGACTCCGGATCCATTCGTGGGAACGTTTACCACTGAGTCGCGCGTTGCTGCGATTCTGCCGATCGTCATCCGGACCCTCCTCGTGGCCAACCCTTCACCGAGTGCCGCCCGTCAGCCCGTGTATCGGCCGCCCCGAATGGAATTGTTGTAGCCTATTATCTCCCTGCGAGGAGTGGGCACCATTGCTGGCTTGTACCTATTCTTTCATTGTGTGTATCGGGGTTGTCGGTCTCGGCCGGGGTTCCTTCCCCACGCCTAGGCGTGGAGGTACGTGCGACGCTTCCCCCCTTGGCATTTTGCTTTACTAGTATGTGATCTTGTATGCCGCGTGAGAGTGTAGGGATCCTAGCTAGCATTCAACACCGCGAGATCGTGAGTGAGAGTATCCCATTCCGTGGCCCTAGTCGAGCACCGAGCTCGGACTAGACTCCTATAGTTGCGCGTCGGCTCCTTTGCCACTTTGATCCACTCGCTTCCCTCATAGGGACGACTGTGGACTTGGGTTTCTTGTTGAGAGACGCGTCTCTTCGGAGGAATAGTACGGAGGTCGATCTCTCGGCTTGCCTTGTCACGTGTGAGTGCTGGCCGCACTTGGTCTTCATCATAGGTTTAGTCCATTTGTCAGTTCCGTCCCGCATCAACGAAGGATCCGAAAGATCCGGGACATTACAGCCCTCCCCCCTTAAAAACGAATTTCATCCTCGAAATTCAAGGACAAGGCACAAGGACGGGGGAAAGACTCACACAAACAAATAAGGATACGACTCCCGCATCTCATCCTCGCGCTCCCAAGATGCCTCGCCGCCAGAATGACGCTGCCAGACCACCTTAACCAGAGGAATAACATTGTTCCGCAGGCGCTGCTCTCGCCGATCCTCAATGCGAACAGGAAACTCCGGAAGGGACAGATCTGGGGTCACATCAGGCCAAACGGCATCCTCGAGAACATGAGAGTCATCGGGCATATACTTCCGAAGCATCGATACATGGAACACATCATGCACCGTGGAAAGCTCCGAAGGTAACTGCAACCGATAAGCAACTTCCCCAACACGCTCAACGATGGGAAAGGGACCAATGTAGCGGGGACTCAGCTTCCCACGCCTACCGAAGCGCATCATGCCCTTCATGGGAGACACTCTCAGAAAAACTCGATCTCCCACAACAAAGCTGAGGGGTCGCCTCCTCCGATCGGCATAACTCTTCTGCCGGCTCTGAGCTGCCAACATCTTCTGCCGAACGAGATGCACCACCTCAACGCACTGCTGCACCAAATCTGGTCCGATCAAGGCACGCTCGCCTACCTCGAACCAATCAAGCGGAGTCCGACAAGGTCGTCCATACAACGCCTCATAGGGAGCCATACCGATGCTCGAATGGTAGCTGTTGTTGTAGGCAAACTCCACTAATGGCAGATGGTGGGTCCAACTCCCCTGCCACTCCAAGCAACATGCTCGCAACATGTCCTCCAAAGTCTGGATGGTCCGCTCAGACTGACCGTCCGACTGAGGATGATAGGCCGAGCTGAATGCCAACTCGGTGCCTAGAGCCTTCTGGAAGCTCCTCCAGAATCCAGAAGTGAAACGGGGGTCACGATCCGATACAATGGAGATAGGGACTCCATGCAATGGGACTATCCGCTCCACGTACAGACGAGCCAAACGCTGCACACTCCAACTGACCTTGACCGGCAACAATCGCGCCGTCTTCGTCAGTCTATCCACTAGCAACCAGATACTATCCTCCCCACTGGACGTCCTCGGTAATCCAACCACAAAATCCGTGGTCACGTGGTCCCACTTCCACGCAGGAATGTCCAAGGGCTGAAGAGTACCTCCCGGTCGCTGGTGCTCAGCCTTCACCTGCTGACAGGTCAAACACCTGGCCATAAATTCCGCAACATCTCTCTTCATGCCAGGCCACCAAAACTGCCTCTTCAGGTTCTGGTACATCTTAGCCGATCCAGGGTGCACGGCATACCGACTCCCATGAGCCTCACGCAAAACCGTACGCCGTACCTGCCCCTCGGCTGGCACATACAATCTACCTCTGAACCTCACAGCTCCATCCTCGCCAAACTCCACCTCGGCCATCGACAAAACACGAGGTAGCTCGGGGTCCGCTCGCTGGGCCTTAGTCACCTGTCGACGCACCGCGGGCGTGACAGTCAGACTCGCAAGGACAGCCGAACCCTGGTCCTAAGGGACCTTGAGCCTGAAAGTCATGGCCGGGACCTGCTCCCAAAGCTTCCACTTCCTCAACAACATCTGACTGACCGTTACCCTCCTGCTCAGAGCATCAGCCACGACGTTCATCCTGCCAGACTGATAAGACAGAGTAACGTCATAATCCTTCATGTACTCCATCCATCTCCTCTGTCTGAGGTTAAGGTCCTTCTGCGTGAACACATACCTCAAACTTTGGTGATCAATGAAGAGCTCAAACCGCTCGCCGTACAAATAATGCCTCCAAATCTTCAGAGCGAAGATCACTGCTGCCAACTCAAGATCATGAGTAGGGTAGTTCGCCTCATGTGGCTTCAACTGCCACGACGCATACGCCACAACTCTCCCATGCTACATCAACACAGCACCGAGACCTACCCCGGAAGCATCTGTACACACCACGAAACCACCCGAGCCAGACGGCAACACCAAAACCGGAGCAGTGGAAAGCAATCTCTTCAGCTCCATGAAGCTCCGTTCACACTCCTCCGTCCAGACAAACTGCACCTCTTTCCGCGTAAGCCTGGTCATCGGGGCCGCAATACGAGAGAAATACTGAATAAACCGCCGATAATAACCTGCAAGCCCCAAGAAACTCCGAATCTCCGTGACAGAACTCGGCCTCGGCCACTGCACCACCGCCTCGACCTTGGCCGGGTCCACGGAAACACCATCACCAGAAATAACATGCCCCAGAAAGTGCACCTCTCGGAGCCAGAACTCGCACTTGCTGTACTTGGCATACAACTGGTGATCGCGCAGGGTCTGCAATACCGCCCTCAAGTGATGCACATGCTCCTCAGCAGACCGCGAATACACAAGGATATCGTCCACAAACACGACCACAAACTGGTCCAAGTACGGATGAAACACCCTATGCATCAAGTCCATGAATGCTGCGGGGGCATTGGTGAGCCCGAACGGCATCACCAAGAACTCATAATGCCCATACCTTGATCGGAACGCCGTCTTCTCCACGTCTGACTCTCGGATCCGCAGCTGGTAATAACCCGATCTCAAATCGATCCTCGAAAACACCTGGGCCGACTGAAGCTGATCAAACAAGTCATCAATCCGTGGCAACGGATACCTGTTCTTGACAGTCACCTGGTTTAACTGACGGTAGTCGATGCACAGTCTCAAACTACCATCCTTCTTCTTCACAAACAATACCGGCGCACCCCACGGGGAATAACTGGGACGAATATACCCCTTGGCCAGCAACTCTTGCAACTGCGCCTTCAGCTCTCGCAACTCAGCAGGCGCCATCCGATAAGGGGCCTTTCGACATAGGCGCCGTACCCGGCACCACCTCAATCACGAAATCAATCTCTCGCTGCGGTGGCATCCCTGGTAGCTCCTCGGGGAAAACATCAGGAAACTCGCACATGACAGGAATGTCCTCTACCTCAGGGCCCTGCCGCTCGACCAAAGCCACGGATGCGAGAAAACCTTGACAACCTGCATCAAGCAAACGATGAGCACGGAAAGCCGAAATAAGCAAGCCGGAAGAGGAAGACCAAATACCTTGAAAATAGAAGTTGGGTCCACGGGGCTGTCGGAAGTAGACCTTCTTCGAGCCACAATCCACCAAGGCATGATGGGCCTCGAGCCAATCCATGCCTAAAATCACATCGAAGTCCTGAAGCGGTAACGCGTAGAGTCTAACCGGCAAGTTCCGCCCTTCCACTCACACAGGTACCTTCTCAAAGCAGTATGGGGTGATCATGAAGTCACCGGTAGGCAACTCTACCGCCAAGTCATAGGACACCTCGGTCACCGGGTCCTCCACGCTCTGAGCGAAAACCTCCGAGATGAACGAATGAGAAGCACCTGAATCGAACAAAACACGAGCCGCACAACCCAAAATCGAAAGAGTACCTTCCACCAAATGCGATGCCTCAGCTTCCGCCCTGGTCAGATGAGTCACTCTGCCTCAGGGTCTCTGCCCACCCATAGTAGCTGACCGTGCCAACTGAGGGAACTGTCCCTGCTGCTGGTACTGCTGTGGCTGTGCTGACGACTGCTGGGGCCGAAACTGCTACTGCTGCTGAAACTCGTGCGGCTGGCGCGGTCTCTACGGACAGTCACGTGCCATGTGCCCTTGTTGGTCGCACCTGAAGCAAATCATGGGCGCCGAACACGGTCTGCCTGGATGAGAACCACCGCACCTGGGACAGCCATCCCGCAAACCAGTCATCAAACCCTGACGCTGAAAAGCCATCGGCTGCTGAACACTGCCCAACGACTCCTGCCCCGACTCCTTACGATCCTGACGCCTCTTGCTAAAACCAGCTTCCTTAAGCAACTTCTTAAGCTTCGACTTGAAGGATGAACCTGGCACCGGAGCCGCAGTCTGTGTCGCCACTGATCCACCTGCTGAGAGCTGGGCGGTACTCTGCTGCTGCATCCCTGTCGGCTGGCTGAAATCTGCCTGCACCTGACTAGCACTGCTCGGCCCTCGAACCTTCTGCAAATCTCTCTCCAGCGCCCCTGCTGCCTTACATGCCGCATCCAAACTGGTCAAACCCGAGGCAAGAAGATGATGCCTCAACTCTAGCCTCAGACCACTAACAAACTGATCGGTCTTCACCTCCTCGTCCGCCATGATATGAGGAGCATAACGGCCCAACTCGATAAACCTGGCACGGTACTCCATCACCGTCATGTCACCCTGAGTCAGCTCCATAAACTCTCGCAACCTCTGCGACCTGACAAAGGACGGACAGAAGGCTCGCTCGAAAGCCGTGACGAACTCCTGCCACGCAATCTGCCGAAGAGGACGAGATCGGAACACTGAACCCCACTCCGACGTCCACCAAGTACGGGCCGATCCCTGAAGACGATGAGTGGCCAGCGCCACCTGCTCCTCCCCGGGACACTCCATCGCACTGAAAATCTGCTGCACATCATCCAGCCACTCTCTGGCCACCTCAGGATCCGACTGCCCACCAAAAGAAGGAGGCTGATACAGTAAAAACTCCTTCAGCACACGACCGCGACCACCTCGAGCCTGGTCCTCACCAGCCTCACCACCCTGCTGCTGATGACCTCCCTGCTGCTGACCTCCCTGCCGCTGCTGAAACACATACTCAAACATGCCTCGGAAGAAATCGTCCATCCCTGGAGCTCTCACATCTCTAGATACACCCTCAGAAATTGAAGCCCTGCTCTGCTCCTCTGGACCACCACTAGACTCTCCCTGCCGGGCACGAGTCCTCCTCCGCAGCGCCATAACACACCTGGCATCAAAAAAGCACCGGAAATCAATAAAACACATGACCCTAAGCCAGTCGCCGACTGTACAGGACATTCATGGACCTCCTGGACCACTGCAATTCGTTCCAAGTTTCGATATACCTCCACAACCTCGCTCTGATACCAGCTGTGACGACCCGAGGATCCGAGTACCGAAAAGGAACCGGCGCGTCTCGAATCTCGGCCCGCCAACCCACGAGCCCGAAGACTCGGAAGGGTAGAAAGGAGTGGTGTGGGGTATAAGAGAAGCTACAACGTCCACAGAGATAGCACAATAATCAAAAGGAAATGCACATAATAATAAATAAATCAAACTGCTACAAGGTCCACAGTGTCTCATGTCCAAAGAAAGTATAGTCAACAGGAAAGAAAGTACAACTACACGGGGCATCCCCCGGCGTACAACAACACGGAGCATCCCCCGGAGTACAACTACGCGGGGCATCCCCCGGCTCTGGCAGACTGGCAACTAACCCTGGCTGGAAGACCCACGCTGAAACTCGACCGCGCCTCCCGCCGACCCCGCCTCACCTGAAGAGCAGGGGTGAGCCTCATCTCATTGGCCCAGTAGGGATCCCGCGAATCCCCACCTCGCACGAAAAATGAGGAAGAAGAAGACAACCCTACCAACCGAGAGTACGGTAGAACCGACAAGCTAAAGTAAATAAACGGAAAAGTCATCTACTCTAACGGTACCGTAGTACGGAACCTCGGTCCAACAAAACACGAGTCCACGCCTGCCAGTGAACAGGAGCAACATCCACAAGAAGAACGATCGGATGCGTCCCCTGACGTCTTACACCGCGTCACAAGTGTCTAGCTACAACGCCCCGGGCGTGAGACTCAGACACGCAACAAGTACCACAACAAGGACTAGCTGGGGTCGCACTCGTCAGTGCGCGCCCTAAGCCCCCAACTACGTGTGCACACACAGACCATCTGCTCTAGGTCGGGTCCCCTAGCTGGTTTCCCCCCCCACCGGACTCTGGTGGCAAAGGCAAGGGGCCCTACGGTAACCAGCCTAAAAACCGCGTCACACTGGGTCTCGCTCTCCACCACTCCCAGGTGGGTCCGCACACGCGTGCGCAGAAAGCTACGACTAGTGGACAGGTCACTGGAAGTAAGGACTAATCCACGGAAACCACCGATCCAACCCTAGCACAAACTCGCGATGATCCTACGGTAGGTACGGAAGCCGGGGACACGCATGAGGTCCGACCGTCCCTCAAGTCACGCGGCACTCCTACCTAGGTAACTGATTCTCCGAGGAACCCCGGGCGCCCCTGTGGCTCTCACTGGGTGCCCACGGCATCCCTAGGGCCACGCCACAACCGAGTCCAAAACTCATCCAACCGGAGGTCACGCTACCCGCAAAACGCGGTTCGGGGAAGGGAAAAGGTCGCGCTAGGTATCCCTAGCGCGACACCGAAGAACGTGCTAGCTTTGGCTAGCGCGACCTTCCATGTCGCGCTGCCCAAGGCTAGTGTCACGCCCCGAGCGCGGAAGATACCCGGAGATGCGCGACGTGTCTATATCAATCATGTCAATCAGAGTGGTCGTATATTCGACACAAAGACAGAGATGCGCAAAATAGCAAGATAACCCAATCCTTTATTTCATAATGGATAGACTACTCTGTTAAATAAAAAGGAAAAGAATACATAGTTGACTCAAGAAACTATGGAAAAGACTAGATGACACTTGTAGAAGCTCTATCACTTTCACTCTTGACCATTCCCATCCGATTGACTTCCATCGTCGTCGGACTTACCTGAAAAGTAAAAAGGGGCAAACGGAATGAGCGAACGCTCAGTAGGAAATTATATCTCAAGTACTAGCAAGTGGTTTAAGTAATTACATTTTCATGGATGCAATAAAGCTATGCATGCTCGCATAAAACGACAAGATAGAGAGAATGTAATATCAAGAAAATAAGATGAACTTTCATGAACAAGATACAAGTTATTCAAGATATTCAAGCAAGTACCATTATCGAGTCATGTCAAGAACTTTGGCTATCATGTATCAAGCAAGTAAATTACCCTTTTTCGGGCCACGCATTTCATTTCATGTCAAGTACGAGTCAAGTACAAGATGTGTGTGGAATGTCCAATCAAGCAAGTCAAGTACTCGGTATAATGCCAGATACCTTATCATTTTAACTCCCATGGGCACAAGTACTTTCGGGTGCTCCTCCCAGGACCAGATCGGGCCCTATATGCGCAGGCATTTATCATGTGTTTTGACATCCACTCTTGTTTATATAGCCAATATAGAATTTCAATAATCAAGCTTGTAGACACGTATGACAACTTTGATAGAATAGAGTCCAAAATATGACAAAGGACATAGAATGGCGATAATAACGGTATAATCGCGATGTCGATAAAACTAGGTAGATTATGGTTCCCTTAACTTAGGTACCATGACAAATCAATATGGACATTCTTTATATAGAATTGAGGTCCACATGAACAGTATATCAAAGGTAAGATACCCTCATTCTTATCATAGAATTGAGGTTTACAAGAACGACATGATATGGCATGATATCATCATCCCATTAAGAATTTCTTATGATATACTCTTTGTATAATCATAAGGGCCGGTATACCATGTTTCTTTAGATTGACATGGCAAAAATTGTGTAATGGGTTTTTAGGGTACAACCAGCTCAGTCGGCCTTGAGGGAATCCAAGGCTACGAGGAGTCTTACGGAGGTCTCTATGACTAACTCGCTAGTCCAAAGGAACGGAATGTCCAATGGAGAGCTTGTATGTCAATGAGAGTTGAGTGTGATCGATAAATCAACATGAAACGTGGGACTATACTCACGGAGTGGAGAATAGTGCCGATATATATATATATGTATAATATGAAACCATCGGTAATAGAATCAGGATAAAATCAGTTTACAGTAAAATAACGACTTAGGTCAAGTCGTGTCTCAAGTAATTAACGCCTAACAGAAGGGCGTTTACATATATTGCCAATTTGCAGAATTTCCATTATTTCATTAATTTATCAAAAACACGCCTTTCCTGGGGGCGTTTCTTCAAAGTTGACGACTGCAGAGGCAGGCGTCTCATCATTTACATATTCGACAGGATATAATTATTCTCAGAAATTTATCAAAAACGCGCCCTTGGAAGGGGCGTTACTTTCTAATTCCATTTTACAGAATATGTGAATTTCAGGTTTTTAACAGATACACGCCCTAGGAAGGGGCGTTACTTATCAGATTCACGCCTTGTACTGGGGCGTTAGAATATGAAAAACGACTTTGTCCAAGTCGTGAATTTCAAGGGATTTACGATATTTTAATAAATAATATTTCGAGAGACAGGAGACATGTCATGGCAGTAAAATTTAACAGGAATTCACAGAGTCATGCAAGATATTAAAAATCAATATTTCATATGTATTGTAATTTTTAAACAGGATCAATTATTAATCACATGCGATTCTTATGAAATTAACGCCTGCGTAGAGGGCGTCAAATATTAAATTGACGACCACTAGCATGGTCGTTTCTTTTAAATTAGCGCCCTAATCAAGGGCGTTTCTTTAAAAATTTTGCAGAAAACGTAATAAAACCTTATAAACAGTATGCATGCCATGCTCATATACGTATGTATAGATATCTTGCATTAATTCTTATTTGGGCTACAATAACTTGAGAAAATCCTACCTTTTGATGAAACGTGAAGGATCTGGTGAAGAGACGATTATGATGAAGAACCTTACGTCCTTCAACAATATGAGAGCTCCTTCTCGACGTAGACAACCTACAGAATCATGAGATGAAGAATATCAATATTCTTCATGACTATCTCATAGACAGGGGAAGAAGAACATCACCTGTTCTTCACGTATGATAGGAACACTTCGGGATGAAGAACCCTCGTTCTTTAATGGAAGACAGAAGCTCCTCAACCTGTGATAGAAGAATAAGATGGAGAAGAATTATTCCTCCTAATACCTAATCAACAGAGGAGAAACAATAGGAAGAACCAACCTCTCTTTCACGGATGACTGCAGCAGAACCTTCTTCGGCCAAATATCTTTAGGGTTTGTTTGAACAAGGTTATTTATAGGATTTTGGAGTCCTAACAAGAGTAGGGTTTGATTGAGGGTAGTATATCCCTAATAGAGTCCTTACTCTAATAGACACTTACTAGATTAGGTTAATCTTTCCTTGGATAAGTTCTGGGTTCGAACGATTCACGAACTGAATTAACGCCTTAGGTCAGGGCGTGTATTCGTTAATTGACGCCTTACTTTAGGGCGTTTCTTAAAAAGCGCCTTGAAAAAGGGCGTTTCGTGTTTTAAAACACGCCCAAGATAGGGGCGTTTCTTTTACTTACTTATTTAGTCGCATGAGAACTGACGACCGCATGTGTGGGCGTCCTTTCTTTAGTAACGCCATGGATGGAGGCGTTTCTTTATAAATTAACGCCTTAATAAGAGGCGTTATTTTTAATTTTGTTTTATTTCATCCAATTAACCCTATTCCTTTTATATATTACTTCTGTAATATATATGTTTTAATTCATTTCAATTATTCATTTATTAGGGTTGCTACACCCTCCCCCACTTAAAAGAATTTGGTCCCCAAATTCAATATATATATAATTATACATGCGGAGAGTGTAGGACATATACCTCTTAGAATAACTCGGGAAATCGTTTCTTCATAGATTCCTCGGTCTCCCATGTCGCTTCGCGTTCAGGATTCTTATTCCATTGCACCTTGATCATGGGAATAACCTTATTCCTTAGAGCTCGTATTTCTCGATCTAATATCTTCAAGGGCCTCTGTTCATATGTGAGATCTTTCTGGATCACCAGATCTCCATGCTCAATAATATGTGACGGATCGTGCACATACTTCTTCAACATAGATATGTGAAATACATTGTGTACCTCAGACAACTGAGGAGGCAACGCGATGCGATAAGCAACCTCGCCAACTCTTTCGAGTACCTCAAATGGTCCGATGAATCTTGGCGTAAGCTTGCCCTTAACACCAAATCTTCGTATGCCACGTCCAGGGGATATTTTAAGAAATACATGATCTCCGATTTGGAATTCAAGATCTCTTCTTCTTGTATCTGCATAAGTCTTTTGTCTGGTCTGAGCAACTTGTAATCTTTCTCTGATTACCTGTATCTTCTCAGTTGTATCCCTTACCATGTCTGGACCTAATAGTTGTTTCTCTCCAACTTCGTTCCAACATATGGGAGATCGGCAACTCCTTCCGTATAAGGCTTCGAAAGGTGCCATTTGGATACTAGCTTGGTAGCTATTATTATATGCAAATTCAACTAAAGGTAAGTGGTCATGCCAGCTTCCTCCAAAGTCAATAATGCATGCTCTCAGCATATCTTCAACAACTTGATTAGTTCGCTCGGTCTGACCATCCGTTTGTGGGTGAAAAGCAGTACTAAAGTTGAGCCTTGTCCCCAACGAATGTTGTAATCCCTTCCAAAAATGAGAAGTAAAACGGGGATCTCTATCAGACACGATTGAGACAGGAATTCCATGTATCCTGACTATTTCTTTAATGTATAGTGCAGCTAGCACATCAATCGACCATCGGCTTTTGATTGGCAAGAAATGTGCCGATTTAGTCAATCGGTCAATGATAACCCAGATTCCATCATGTCCTCCTTTAGATTTAGACAAACCCATGATGAAGTCCATACCAATATCCTCCCATTTCCACTTAGGAATATCTAGAGGATGTAGTTTTCCCGCAGGCTTTTGGTGTTCCGCCTTGACCTGTTGGCATGTGAGACAGCGTGATACATAGTCCGCTATTTCTCTTTTCATATTGGGCCACCAAAAGTTCCTCTTTACATCTTGGTACATTTTAGTTGATCCAGGATGAATAGTGTATCTTGATCTGTGAGCTTCATCTAAGATCTTCTTCTTTAATTCCGGACAATCGGGTATACAAGTTCTATCTTTGAACGATAATCTTCCATCAGAAGTTAGTTGAAAATCAGATTGTCCTTCTAATCTGCCTTTGATTTCTATTAACATAGGATCATCATCCTGAAGTGTTTGTATCTCAGATAACAAATCTGACTGTATGCTTACATGAGATAATGTGATAAATTTGGCTTCCGTGTCCAAGCTTATATTGAGCTCGGAGAATCGTTCAAGCAACCTCCATTCTTGCATCATACAATTTGCTATCATTGCTCTCGGCTTTCGACTAAGGGCGTCAGCAACATAATTACCCTTTCCGGGATGGTATTGTATACTGAAGTCGAAGTCCTTGAGATATTCTAGCCAACGTCTTTGTCTCATGTTCAGCTCCTTTTGTGAAAATAGATATTTGAGACTTTTGTGATCGGAGTATACAGTGAACTGTACCCCATAGAGATAGTGTCTCCATATCTTTAGGGCAAATACTACCGCGGCCAATTCCAAGTCATGGACGGGGTAATTCTCCTCATGCTTCTTCAGTTGACGAGAAGAGTATGCTATGACCTTCCCATGTTGCATTAGAACACATCCGAGGCCAATGCCAGAAGCATCAGTGTAGACCTCGAATTTCTCTCCTTCAATTGGTAGGGCTAAGACCGGAGCTGTGGTGAGATGATCCTTGAGAGTTTGGAAACTGCTTTCACATTCCTCACTCCATTCATATCGGATCTCCTTACGAGTTAATCTTGTAAGTGGTACGGCGA
Organism: Amorphophallus konjac; assembly: GCA_022559845.1. Taxonomy (NCBI): domain Eukaryota; kingdom Viridiplantae; phylum Streptophyta; class Magnoliopsida; order Alismatales; family Araceae; genus Amorphophallus; species Amorphophallus konjac. Next base: position 230,429,822 of record CM040127.1, read on the forward strand.
TCTTAGAGAAATCTTTGATAAATCGCCGATAATAGCCTGCAAGACCTAAGAAACTTCTGATCTCGCTTGCATTAGTGGGTCTCTCCCAGTTTCTCACAGCTTCAACTTTTGACGGATCCACAGATAAACCGTCCTTGGATATGACATGTCCGAGAAAAGCCACTTCTTCAAGCCAGAACTCGCATTTGCTGAGTTTAGCATATAATTGATTTGTCCTCAAGACTTGCAATGCAATCCTCAAATGCTCTTCATGTTCTTCCTTAGTCTTAGAATATATCAATATATCATCGATGAAGACTACTATGAATTGATCCAAGTAAGGCCTGAATATGCTATTCATTAACTGCATAAAGGCAGCAGGGGCATTTGTTAGTCCAAAAGGCATAACAACAAATTCGTAATGGCCATACCTGCTTCTGAATGCGGTCTTGTGAATGTCATCATCCTTGATCCTTAATTGATGATATCCCGACCGGAGATCAATCTTGGAGAAATATTTGGATCCTGAAATCTGATCAAACAATTCATCGATTCTCGGCAGTGGATACTTGTTCTTGATAGTAAGATGATTCAACTGTCGATAGTCAATACACAATCTCATGGATCCATCCTTCTTCTTTACAAATAAGACTGGTGCTCCCCACGGGGAAGTACTTGGTCTAATAAACCCTTTTCGGATTAGTTCCATCAACTGCTCCTTCAACTCCTTGAGTTCAGCAGGGGACATTCTATATGGTGCCTTTGAAACCGGACCAGCACCAGGGACTAAGTCGATGGTAAAGGCCACATCTCTTTGCGGGGGTAATCCCGGCAATTCTTCCGGAAATACGTCTGGGAATTCTCGTACTACTTGAACGTCTTCTATCTTGGTTTCCTTAGCTTCTTTATTAGTGACAAAAGCAAGGAAGGATACACATCCTTTCCTGACGAGCTTGCTTGCTCGAAGAGCCGAAATAAGAGGGGATTTGCTTCGACTCTTAGGACTAGTATAAGTCAGTTCCGGAAATTCCTTGAAAACAATCTTGCTATCACGGCAATCAACCGTTGCCTGGTATTTGGATAACCAATCTGCTCCTAGTATAACATCATATTCTTTTAGATCTAAGCAGATAAGATCAATAGGAAAATTCTTTCCTCGAACCAACACCTCACAGTTTTGGTAATGATGCGTGATATCCGTCTCGTTTCCGAGAGGAGTAGACAACACTATTTTCATCCATTCTGGTTCTAGAGGTAATGGGTCAGCAAACTTCTTGGAAATAATGGAATGCGATGCACCCGTATCAAATAAGACATGTGCATATTTGGAACAAATTTTTAATGTACCTTCCACCAATCCGCCTTCTTCTTCTGGTTCGGTCTCTTGGATTGCATGAAGACGCGCGTTCCTTGTCACTGGGCGTTTACCCTCACCGTCTTGGTCATTCATTAATGGACAATCGGGAATCCGATGTTCACGACTCCCACAACGGAGACATGCTCCTAGTTTCCTCCAGCATTCTTCTGTTTTGTGACCAGCCTTGTCACAATGCTTGCATACTACGTTTGAAGGGGTAGTGGTGATAGAGAAAGGCTTGGATTTCTTGTACTTCTGATCTTGAGAGGAAGAACCTCCATTATTGGGCCTCTTCTTAAAGTTGGGTTTAAAAGAACCCGAACTTGTGACTTGCTCCTTTTTGTCTTTCCCACGGATCCTATCAGATAGTTCCGTGGCATCTTCAAGCAACTGAGCTCGGCGCACTATTTCAGTATAAACTTGAATATCCATAGGCGCCAGTTGAGTAATGTAGTGGGGCCTAAGCCCATTAAGAAATCTACGGGCTTTCATCTTTTCCGTGCCAATTAAATGCTTAGCATATCTAGACAGTCTAGAGAACTGTGCTTCATAATCAGCCACCGATAAAGATCTTTGCTTTAATGCGGCAAATTCGGCGGCCTTCTTTTCCTGGACCCTATCAGAGAAATATTTGGCGTTGAAATATTCAACGAATTCACCCCATGTAACTTGAGTTGGGTCAATAGTAGCTTCAATCGACTCCCACCAGCATCTAGCATCCTTTTCTAACTGGAAAGTAGCTAATAAGACTTTGTCCTGATCCGTGCATTGCATGACACGGAATATACGTTCAATCTCCCGAACCCAATGCTCGGCATCGTCTGGATCGGTCGATCCCATGAACTTCGGGGGATTCATATTCTTGAAAGCTTGGTGTAAGCTTCCAGCTCGTGGAGCACCACCTTGTGCTACCTGTTGTAGCACTTGGGTCATCCCTTGAAGGGTACGCTGCATGTTGCGCCATTGAGCACGTTCGGCAGCCATTATCCTACAATTACAATAGCTATGTTAGTATTATATCACTATGATCTTATAAAGGACTCATTGATCATTTAACCCTTGGTTCTACCCACTCTCACTTGGTTAAAGGTTTTGAAACCTATCCTTGGACTTGGGTTTCCTAGGAATTGAATACCTTAGGCTCTGATACCACAAAGACTGTCACGCCCCGAGCGCGGAAGATACCCGGAGATGCGCGACGTGTCTATATCAATCATGTCAATCAGAGTGGTCGTGTATTCGACACAAAGACAGAGATGCGCAAAATAGCAAGATAACCCAATCCTTTATTTCATAATGGATAGACTATTACAAATCCAATACTCTGTTAAATAAAAAGGAAAAGAATACATAGTTGACTCAAGAAACTATGGAAAAGACTAGACGACACTTGTAGAAGCTCTATCACTTTCACTCTTGACCATTCCCATCCGATTGACTTCCATCGTCGTCGGACTTACCTGAAAAGTAAAAAGGGACAAACGGAATGAGCGAACGCTCAGTAGGAAATTATATCTCAAGTACTAGCAAGTGGTTTAAGTAATTACATTTTCATGGATGCAATAAAGCTATGCATGCTCGCATAAACGACAAGATAGAGAGAATGTAATATCAAGAAATAAGATGAACTTTCATGAACAAGATACAAGTTATTCAAGATATTCAAGCAAGTACCATTATCGAGTCATGTCAAGAACTTTGGCTATCATGTATCAAGCAAGTAAATTACCCTTTTTCGGGCCACGCATTTCATTTCATGTCAAGTACGAGTCAAGTACAAGATGTGTGTGGAATGTCCAATCAAGCAAGTCAAGTACTCGGTATAATGCCAGATACCTTATCATTTTAACTCCCATGGGCACAAGTACTTTCGGGTGCTCCTCCCAGGACCAGATCGGGCCCTATATGCGCAGGCATTTATCATGTGTTTTGACATCCACTCTTGTTTATATAGCCAATATAGAATTTCAATAATCAAGCTTGTAGACACGTATGACAACTTTGATAGAATAGAGTCCAAAATATGACAAAGGACATAGAATGGCGATAATAACGGTATAATCACGATGTCGATAAAACTAGGTAGATTATGGTTCCCTTAACTTAGGTACCATGACAAATCAATATGGACATTCTTTATATAGAATTGAGGTCCACATGAACAGTATATCAAAGGTAAGATACCCTCATTCTTATCATAGAATTGAGGTTTACAAGAACGACATGATATGGCATGATATCATCATCCCATTAAGAATTTCTTATGATATACTCTTTGTATAATCATAAGGGCCGGTATACCATGTTTCTTTAGATTGACATGGCAAAAACTGTGTAATGGGTTTTTAGGGTACAACCAGCTCAGTCGGCCTTGAGGGAATCCAAGGCTACGAGGAGTCTTACGGAGGTCTCTATGACTAACTCGCTAGTCCAAAGGAACGGAATGTCCAATGGAGAGCTTGTATGTCAATGAGAGTTGAGTGTGATCGATAAATCAACATGAAACGTGGGACTATACTCACGGAGTGGAGAATAGTGCCGATATATATATATATGTATAATATGAAACCATCGGTAATAGAATCAGGATAAAATCAGTTTACAGTAAAATAACGACTTAGGTCAAGTCGTGTCTCAAGTAATTAACGCCTAACAGAAGGGCGTTTACATATATTGCCAATTTGCAGAATTTCCATTATTTCATTAATTTATCAAAAACACGCCTTTCCTGGGGGCGTTTCTTCAAAGTTGACGACTGCAGAGGCAGGCGTCTCATCATTTACATATTCGACAGGATATAATTATTCTCAGAAATTTATCAAAAACGCGCCCTTGGAAGGGGCGTTACTTTCTAATTCCATTTTACAGAATATGTGAATTTCAGGTTTTTAACAGATACACGCCCTAGGAAGGGGCGTTACTTATCAGATTCACGCCTTGTACTGGGGCGTTAGAATATGAAAAACGACTTTGTCCAAGTCGTGAATTTCAAGGGATTTACGATATTTTAATAAATAATATTTCGAGAGACAGGAGACATGTCATGGCAGTAAAATTTAACAGGAATTCACAGAGTCATGCAAGATATTAAAAATCAATATTTCATATGTATTGTAATTTTTAAACAGGATCAATTATTAATCACATGCGATTCTTATGAAATTAACGCCTGCGTAGAGGGCGTCAAATATTAAATTGACGACCACTAGCATGGTCGTTTCTTTTAAATTAGCGCCCTAATCAAGGGCGTTTCTTTAAAAATTTTGCAGAAAACGTAATAAAACCTTATAAACAGTATGCATGCCATGCTCATATACGTATGTATAGATATCTTGCATTAATTCTTATTTGGGCTACAATAACTTGAGAAAATCCTACCTTTTGATGAAACGTGAAGGATCTGGTGAAGAGACGATTATGATGAAGAACCTTACGTCCTTCAACAATATGAGAGCTCCTTCTCGACGTAGACAACCTACAGAATCATGAGATGAAGAATATCAATATTCTTCATGACTATCTCATAGACAGGGGAAGAAGAACATCACCTGTTCTTCACGTATGATAGGAACACTTCGGGATGAAGAACCCTCGTTCTTTAATGGAAGACAGAAGCTCCTCAACCTGTGATAGAAGAATAAGATGGAGAAGAATTATTCCTCCTAATACCTAATCAACAGAGGAGAAACAATAGGAAGAACCAACCTCTCTTTCACGGATGACTGCAGCAGAACCTTCTTCGGCCAAATATCTTTAGGGTTTGTTTGAACAAGGTTATTTATAGGATTTTGGAGTCCTAACAAGAGTAGGGTTTGATTGAGGGTAGTATATCCCTAATAGAGTCCTTACTCTAATAGACACTTACTAGATTAGGTTAATCTTTCCTTGGATAAGTTCTGGGTTCGAACGATTCACGAACTGAATTAACGCCTTAGGTCAGGGCGTGTATTCGTTAATTGACGCCTTACTTTAGGGCGTTTCTTAAAAAGCGCCTTGAAAAAGGGCGTTTCGTGTTTTAAAACACGCCCAAGATAGGGGCGTTTCTTTTACTTACTTATTTAGTCGCATGAGAACTGACGACCGCATGTGTGGGCGTCCTTTCTTTAGTAACGCCATGGATGGAGGCGTTTCTTTATAAATTAACGCCTTAATAAGAGGCGTTATTTTTAATTTTGTTTTATTTCATCCAATTAACCCTATTCCTTTTATATATTACTTCTGTAATATATATGTTTTAATTCATTTCAATTATTCATTTATTAGGGTTGCTACAGCTAGCGCGTTCAATCTGAACGCGCTAGTCTTGGATAGCGCGATCTGGAGATCGCGCTACCCGAACCAGGCACGTTCCCCCACCGCCTTACTGTTCGTCTTCTCCGACGGACACGCTCGGACGACACAGCGCGTTCATCAAGAACGCGCTACTGAACTATAGCGCGACATCGGGCCGAGCCCGGTTCGCGAACTACGGCCGAAAATCACAAAACCACGCCCATTCACCCCCTTTGGTGAAGGGAAAACAATGGGGAATCACCCCACAAGGACCTAGCATGCATCTAGAGCCCCCAAATCGATCAAAAACCCCACGAATCGATGGATCCGGCGCTCAAACCCTAATCATGGAAATAACCCTCCCAGCATGAATCTAGCCCCTCTCGGCCTCTCCACGGCCTAGAAATCACGGGGAATGCTAGAAAGAGGGTAAGTATTCATCCCCCTACCTCAAGGAAGCTCGAAATCCACCGAATCACCGTCGAAATCAAAGATGAAGCTTTTACTCCCACGAACGCCCCGCCTCCCGCCGCGAAAAGCACGCCACCGGGACCGCCTTGCCGCCGCCGCTGCTGCCACGCCGTTGCCGGAGTGAGAGGGGCCGCGTCTCGATCGCCCGGGGAGAAGAAGATCGGCCGCGGGGGAAGGGGGAGCTCTCACGGTTGAAGGAAGGAGGGAGAAGAAGAAAAGAAAAAGGTAAAAGGAAAAGAAAAAGAATTGATATATATAGAAAATCCGAAAAAAATGCCATAAATATCAAAAAATAGAAAAGTGCACCTCCTCGACCGTCTCGACGCGCTGATCGTAACGGTACCACTCGCGGGCTGGTGAACGACCCGGTTCACCCGCTACGGGGTTCCAAAGGATTCGTCGAAACCCGTACGCGGAAATCAGAAAACGCGCACGGAAAAGCCACGGACACACTCCGGGCCTCCGAAACGACTCCGGATCGCGCCGATCCGAACACGAAAGATGTCCGAAACGAAATTTCAGACACAACAGGGTCAGACACTCTAACAAACCAGATTCGGGACCCATAACGAAGGATCCGAAAGATCCGGGACATTACACCGGTGGTCCTCATCACCAATCTGAAGTGTAGTGGCTCCACCACATTCATGCAGTGAAGCCACACGTCTCGTCCGGAGAAGGCGAGGGCCTCAGTCACCCACGGCTGGCCCTCCTGGCTCTCCCCCGTGTAGGGTGTCCACCGTACCTACATAGAATAAAAAGTCTCATCAGCATCATAAACCATATAAGAATTGCATTTAACTAGAGTATCTGAGTCTAGAAGCATACCAAGGTATACGGTAGAGCGTCCAAGTCATCCTGCAACTCCCGGACCTGTCGTCTCAGGGCTGCCATCTCCCGAGGTGCTGTCCACCTCCGTGCGATTGGCAGGAGCCCACGACGGGTCTCCTCGCCTCTGCCCAACCCACGCAGGTACACGTAGGCCCACACCTGCATCATAGCACTGTGTCAGCATGTAGGAAACACACAGAGTCGCATAATTAAGTCTAGGGTAAGAGTCGTACCTGGCGTAAGGGGGAGAAGCCCCCAAGCATCGTCCGACGCGCCATCGAACTCAGAGTGTCGAAGAGGAAGGCAAGGGCTGTCGCTCCCCAAGCGTAGTCACCCACGTGCTCCAGCTCCTGGAGGAAGGGAAGGAACTGGCAACTCATCACGTCCGCTCGCGTGGAGAAGAGGAGTCGCCCAAACATCAGCATCAGAAACCGCCTCAGCACTCGGTCAGCCTCCACTCCTGGTCCGGCAGCAACTCTCGGCCATGCCAGCCGTATTAGCCGCTCCAGGTGCTCCTCCAGCTGCTCGCCAAGCGCAACGCCCGCTCGTCGTAAACCCAGGCTGTCCTGGAGAGCAGCTCGGGGTAGGAGGGTCGACTGTCGCTCGGGGCGCCGCAGCTGTAAGCCTAGCAACTCCCGAGCCAACCCCCGGTTGTGGGGAAAGGTAGTCCCGCTAACCGGTGACCCGTGCATGCGTAGGCCCGTGAGCCTGGCCACATCCTCTAGCGTGGGGACCATATGCCCCCATGGGAAAAGGAACGTCCGACTCACTGGGTCCCAGCGGTCGTGCAGGGCATAGAGCAGAGCTGCGTCGAAGCGACACACCTCAATACTCAGGAAGGGGGCGAACCCCATGGCAGCCAACCGCTCCCTCTGGAAGTCCGGCAGTGCCAAGTACACTGCACGGACCTGCAGCCACGAGGTGCGGGTCCTACGCTTCCCCTGCATTCATTTCATTTATTTTTAGATGCATTTTAGTAATTTAGTTTTGCATTTTGTGTCATTCAAATAAGATCCTCAAGAATTCAACTCACAGCTTAAAGAACGGTCTTCCTTCCACCATTCTTATCATGGACGGTCCTATGGGAACTGTTTAGTTTTGCATTGTTTGGTTGCTGAATGGACCAATGTGGCCCGTTCATTGTTTGTGCGGTGACCCCTTCACCGTCCTGGCTTGGTTCGGTTCGTTTGCTGTGTGATTATGAACGGTCCTTCCAAGGCCGTATTGATTTGACCGGTCCTATGTGGGCCGCGTGTCTTGGTTTGTGCGGTTTCTGTTGAACCGCCCCACCATCGTCTTCCCCGACGACGGTGGGCGTCCCCCGGCCGGCAAAGAGGCTGCCATAGCCCCCAAACCAGCCCCCTAAGTCCTCTAAAACCTCCTAAACTAACATGCATGGCTTAAAAATGGAATAAAAATGGAAATGGGGAGGGTTTTTAGGGCTCCTACCTCAGGGTCCCGTGGTTTTTTGGCCGGTCTCTCTGCCGGCGTTTCTTCCCCGACGACGGCGAGTTCTTCCTCTGCCGCCTCTGTTCCCGGTTCCTCCTCGACGGTGGACGGTGGCGGGGGCGCGTCCTCCTCGGCCATGGACGACGACGGCTCCGCCACGGGCGGTGCTTCTTCGGTGCTCACCGCCGCGGCGGTCGTCGACAACGGTGGTACGGAGGTCCCCTCTTCGGCCATCCCTGGACGCCTCGCTTGGTGCTTTTGGCACATTGAGAGGGCGAGAGGGAGGATGAGAGGTGGAAGGAGGTTGAGAGAGGGTGAGAATGAGGGTTTGCCTTCGTTCTCCCTCCCACCGTCGGTTACGGTGGAGGGAGACGAAGGGTTTTTGGCTTTTCGAGGTTGCAGAGGTTGTACGGTCTAGCGATAGACCGTATTTTGTTTGTACGGTCGGTCTCTAGCCGTTTATCCTTAACGATAAGTTTCTTAAGCCGGTTCAAATTCCCTGGTATATACGGTTGCAACATGACCGTTCTTAGTTGGACGGTTGATAATCAGCCGTTCATGATTGAATATTGGTTGCATTTCAGTTGATGAATTTTGATATTATTGCAAATCTTGCTAACAATTTCGTGTGCAGTAGTCCAAACTTTCGCTTGTCGTTTCACCTACATAGGTAAGTCAGGTATGGCTTTCTATCCCTATCACTTTTATTGCATTACTATATGGTATTATATTATATTATCTCGAGAACCAGTCGGTTACTTACGTGTTCCAGGATCTGATGTTCCCATTCAACAAAAATGATGATGATCCAGTTTCACATATTTGATCTTTGGATAGGCCGTTAAGTTGAGATGTCACGGGGAGGATGGTTCTATCCTGCACGCTATGGTTGCAGATGGTATCTTGACTCTGATTTTCCCAACTTAGCAATATTATTCTCGAGTATTTTATATTTTAATCTTTCTTCGCATTTGTTTTTACAATTTCTTTTATTTTAGCCCAGCATGCATCATACGCATCGTTTGAGCTTTCATGCCCCATGGTTTGCTTGAAGAATGTCCAATCAGTGATGGTCAGCTATATGTTCGAATGCTCGAGTGAGAAGCTTGGATAATGCATCATTTAACTATTGATTGTACCACCTACTTGTTTAGAGTTAGACGAAATGATTTCTTTCTTAAGTGCTACATCGTCAAACTTTTCACTTGGATGATGCATCATCTAACTTTTATTCATTCATCCACTTAGGTGATTGTGCGACACAGGCGGGAACTAATAGGAAGATGTATGTAGGAATGCAATTAAGAGGGGGGTGAATTGATTGTAGCCCTTTATGGCGGATTTAAAACTAAAAACAAACAACCACTCACAACTTCCCAGCGCAGATGATAAACACTCAGATAAAAATAACGATTCGGACAAATAATGAACCTCACAGCTCACCGATTCACACTCGTTACACGAACGGATAAAGTAAAATAGCAATCACACACAAAGCAACCCACGGCACAAGTAGTTTTTAGGTGGTTCGGATGCACCCGAGTGCCGTCCTACGTCCACCCCTCTCAACCCGAGAGGATTCCACTATAAACATTGCACGACGGCAGCAAACCACCACACACACGGGCGCGACGGCCCACACACGTGGGTTCTCGCACGACGACGAGAAACCGCACACACACGGAGCAAGCTCCAAAATCATCTAAGACAAATAAGTATAGGAAAATACAAAGCCCAGTCTGAGATTAACAATCTAAGCTCAAAATGAAATAAACAATATAGATCTTCCCCTTCAATCTTCAAACAAACTCGAAGAAACTAATGAAGGGTGCTTTGAAAGGATAGAACCAAGAGGGATGAAGCCGCCCCTTTGATGAAACTCGCCCAAGCAAACCACGGTGGAGAGCAGCTGCAGCACACCTCCAACCTTGAGCTCGGAGACGTGGAACACGATCCTGGGACGGGGTTCTCCTTCTTCAACAGACGCCACACCTTCCTCTCCTCCTTCCTGTAAAGATAGAAAGACTTAGCCCTCAAGAATTGAATCTCCCGATCGGACAAATGCGGCCATACATACTCAAGAGAAATTAAGCTAATAAGAGCAAAGAGCCCCTACGAAAACCAATTCATACCATTCACAATAGATGGTGGATGCCTTAAGGCCAATATGGTAAACAATCAAAGCAATCGGATCTTAACCAAATGGGTTCACAACCAGATCCGAAATTCACGATCGGGACACTCAGAACAAGTGTCGACTCTTAGAGTCGACTCTTGCTTCACGAGTGTTCTGCCAGAACACAAAAATCGACACACATAGGAAAAGTATCGACTTCCTAGGTCGACACTTTTTCAAGCCCGTTCTGTTTTGAAAAAAATTAGCATGCTAACAGTAAGTGTCGACTTCCCAGGTCGACACGTTTTCAAGAAGCTTCTGACTTCACAAAACTAATAGAACCCTGGTGAAAGTGTCGACTCTAGGAGTCGACACTTTCTTCCAACGTTAACAAAATCAACGCACGATAGCGAAGTGCAAACAAAGTGTCAACTTCTAGAGTCTACACTTTACCTGACATGCTTGAAAACTTAGTAAATTCGATTGAAACAACACATGTTTTCAAACAACCATGAAGATCAATAAAATATACACTTGTAAAAGAGATTGCCAAGGAGTAAACAAGATTTGAGCCATGAACATTCCATCCATTTTGGAATTTAATTAAACATTTGTTCTTACCTTGACTTTCAAGATTTGGGAGAAAACTCCACAAAGAACTTGCACTTATACAATTGACATTCATTTCAAACTTCAGGTTAGCAAATGAAATCTAGGTCATTCATTTCAAGCTCAAGATATAGCAAATGAAATCCTCAAGTCAATACACTTTAAGAAAGTCACTTAGTCTATCCTTTCAAAGACAAGCCATTCGTAACCTGCATTTTAAGAGGTTGAGTCAGTGCAAGGCTTGAGCAGGTCAGTGCAGTATGGAATGAGGTCGGTGCAATGAAGTGTAAAACCCATTATTAGGGTCGGTGCAACTTGAACTTAAGTTAGTGCAATGATTTAACATTCAACACAGTTCAATTAACATTCAACACAACATTTACAATATCTTTTTTAACATGTCTCAAATTCATCAAACATTCATTTTAACCAAGAAAAATCTGAACTTAACTCAAACAGTCATCGTGCCATTCAAAGCCCACATTCATCAAACATATATCAATGCAAATCATATAATCTGAACTCATGACCTTTTCACACAAGATCTTCGTCAAAACAGTCCGGGGCACAACAATCTCCCCCCTTTTGATGAAGATAAAACTCATTGAAAAATCACAAAGATTTGCATGAAAGATAAAACCCCTTTTGTGTCAAAAAAAGTATTTTCTAACTTTCAGCTCTCATGAATTCCATTCAACTGTTCAGCTATCAAAATAGCAGAAGCATCAAACATCATGCAAAGCTAAAACTAACTTTATTTCTCCCCCTTTTTGTCATAGTCAAATAGGGGATTATGAAAAATAGGGAAGCAAAATCGGATATGCACAATTAACTCAATGAGATGCACATGTAAAGCAAGGAATGAGCATTCAAGCACATATGCATTCATTATTCTATATAATAGCAAGCATGTTCTATATGAACATGTTAAGAAATATGCTATAGATCGAGAACATGAGTTTCATGAGCAATAGTAAAAGGGTAGTGCTTACAAGAAGTGGTACTGTAAGACTCATGAAATATGACTGATTCAAGATGTACATTCGCACAATCACTCTCTAGATGTATATGTGAAAGATGAGCAATGAAATATAGACAGTATGGATTTTTAGATTTTCTAAAGAACACAAGTAGGAACTTTTCCTCCCTACACTTTCATACACCGTGCTCGACTTTTGGTAGCTTCGCACAACCCCAAAATTATTTTTATTTTTAAATAACAAGATGACTAATCTTTTAACATGAGTCATGCCATTTATTTTAGGGGCATTTCCCGATTACTCAGTATCGTCACTTATGATACTGTAGATAAGACACTTTTCAATGCGAGGTTCCTCCTTTATTTCAGGGGGGATTCCCGATTTACTCGATGTCAAATCACACTTATTCACATTTTTGGTGGGGCTGATAGCTTTTTCCTCACGAGGCACATGATTTCTATGTAGGGGATCAAGAGCCCTAAAATGTGCTGAGTGGAATAAGTGAAATCCTTATGAATTAGAATCATTTAACTCAACAGTGCAAGTGGTGTGAGAGATTGCATAGAATGTAAAAGATGAATTAACCTACTCATTGTGATGTCTCCCCCTGAGTGTATGCACTGTTATAACAAAAACCTCCCCCTTAATATGTGCCATGTAACAACATGTCTACGACAAAGCAATTTTATTTAGCAAGGGAGTATGGTCATAGGAGATATCAAAACTGAAAGGTGTGTATTCTATATACACTCAAGCAATTGTCAAAATGGTATTTTCAAGCAAGTTGATTACCAGTACATGGCAGAGAACGTAGGTCTGAAGACCATACTCACGCATAATGAAAGCTTCCAGGTGGATGTAATCCACCTTTCCACTGACGTCATTGTATATACCGGTGAATCATGGCATTCATGCACACCAGTATGAAGTATATGCACTTATGTACATGCGGATGTGAAAAGATAAAAGCATGTATGGAAAGCAATTGTTATTCAGTGTCATATGCACAAAAAGTAAGGTTTGAAATGCAAATGCCATGGAAAAACTTCTTATGTGCAAAAGACAAAGCAGTATGAACAAATTCATTATGAGAAAGTGTAAGATGAGTATGTAGAAAGCAAGGATTCTCTCGGGCGTCCCCCAACCTCCGTGCCCCCTCTCTCTCCTCTTCTTCCTTCTCCACCTCCTCCGTTTTGTCTCTCGCTTTCCTGCGATCGCGGGGGAGGGGGAGGAGGATGGCTGGGGCGGCGGCGAACATAGGGATGATGGATAGGGCTTACTTCGTCGGGAGGAACGAGATCCTGTCGTGGATCAACGCCGCCCTCCAGCTCAACCTCTCCAGGATCGAAGAGGCTGCTTCTGGTGCCGTGCAGTGTCAATTGATGGATGCGACCCACCCAGGTGTTGTTCCCATGCACAAGGTTAATTTTGACGTGAAAATAGAATATGATATGATTCAAAACTACAAACTTCTCCAAGAGGTATTCACCAAGTTAAAAATAGGGAAGCATATTGATGTCAACAAACTAGTTAAAGGGCGACCATTAGACAACTTAGAGTTTCTACAATGGTTAAAATGCTACTGTGATTCTGTGAATGGTGGAATTATGAACGAGAATTATAATCCTGTGGAAAGAAGGTGCAAGACTGGGAAAGAGAGAACTTCAAAATGTTCCAACAAATCATCAAAAACTTTGCAAGCAAATAATATGCGTATGCATACTTCAGTTGACGGTCTCAAGCAAGTAAAAGAGTGTTCCTGTCCTAAGGGAGAAAATCTTGAAGAAGAGATAAAAGTTCTCAATGACAATATTGTGGATCTCAAGCTTTCAGTGGACACTGTGAAGAAGGAAAGGGATTTCTACTTCTCAAAGCTATGTGAGATTGAAATGCTTTGCCAAAGGCCAGAATTGGAACATCTTCCTATGACAAAGGCAATCTGTAAGATTCTGTATGCTGCTGATGCAAAAGGATCTCCCATTTCTGAAGCTCAAGGACTTGTTAATAGGTCGTTGGATCCTGGTGTAGGAACCGATCAGCACGAAGATAGGCAAACTGTGTCTAATGAAGCTGACCGCCCAGTCATCATCTGACTTGGAGAACATCTTGTTCCGTGATTTTTGGCCATTATCTCTTTAACTAGACGACATCTGCTTTGGCCTCAACCATGGAATTATCTTTGTGAATACCTAGACAGAGAACATTTTGCTTTTCTTGACTGATGAATTGTTGCTGCTAGCTTCCAAGCAGTTGGAACTGCTAGAAACATCAAATGCTCTCTCTGATAATTTGCCACTGGCAATGCCCCCATTTGACGAAGAGGCGAAGTAAAAAAAAAAAGTATGTACAAAGCAACTCAAGAGTATTTAACTATCTAACCTGTACACTCCTAATTCTCTTCGAAGAAAATAAAACTGATCAGAGTTTAGAGGTTTTGTAAAAAATATCTGCAAGTTGGTGTTTTGTGTCAACAAAAACTATCTCAAAATCACCTTCATTTATATGATCTCTTATAAAGTGATGTCTAACCTCAATGTTGTTAGTTCACACGATGGGTGAGCTAGAAGGGGGGATGAATAGATCACCCCCAAATTCAATCTAATTCGAAGATCGACAAAATAATTCAGAAACACAGTAAGGATCCTTCTCAAGATTAGCCATGAAACAACAAGAGAGACAAAAGCTCAATGGAACTAAGACATAAGTAGAGAAGAGATCAAACACCTGGCCAGCTGAAAATAGTATAGCAGACAAGATCAAACCACACCAAGGGACAAAATATTTTTAAGGTGGTTCGATTGCAGTCAGCAATCTACGTCCACCCCTTACTCCACTGGAGTAAGGCTTCCTTGCACTAAGCAATAAAAGCACCGCAGACTCAGTCTGCTGACATCCGCTACCTCATAGCTTGCCACAAGGGAACAAATCCCTCAACACTGATCCTGCGACCTACAGGATCTGAACCTGAGCTTCCCCAGCAAGATCAGAACCGGAGGACCAACCTCCCTTCCTCTAAACCAGAGGAAACACACGAGTGAATTCCCTACACTCGCAACCAGAGATCGAATGTCCCTTCCTCTAAGAACACTTAGAGGGTAACAGGACAATATAGAAGAAATGGATGAAACAACTCGAAAATGAAAGGAAAAAAAAAAGAAAACAATCACTCAAAACACATCAAAAATGTAGCTTCCAATGAAGCAGTCTTTCAAGCTCAAACAAGGAAACGATCACTCAGACTCTCCCATTTCTAGACAGGCTCTTCTCTCGAATAGGGAGGTTTCAGCACTCGCAGTGGCTTCAGATGCTCTCATTTTTTTTTCTTTCAATCTTCAGCTACAGCCTCTTGCAGACTTCAACCACTTTTTATAGTCAGATGATAGCGTGTGGCTAACACGATTCCCGCCCATTTCTTCTCACAGATCTGATCCCTTTTTGGTTCCACGTGTCAGGATCATCCTATCTGTTCCTTGCCTCAGATCACGAGCCCTTAAACCTGGTACATTGACTTCCACGTGGAGTAACTTCACTAGTTTTGGGTTCGTCGAACACATCCTCGATTAGGTGACAAACCTGCCAAGCCAGAGAGGATTTTAGTGGAGGCAACATTGACCAAGGTCATGCACAGACTTTAACTGACATGCACTGACCCTGTTTAGCACAAAGAAGGATGTGCACTGACTTTTACTTATCTTCTAACACATGTGCACTGACCATGGTGCGGCTAGGACAGAACATGCACTGACTCTAACACGACTGAGATAGATATGCACCAACCTTTATAGGGATATGCACAGACTTGGATCAAGCGATGCACAACATGCACGGACTTAGAATGTGCTCGATGTTGAATATGCACGAACCTTATATGACCAGACCTAACATGCACGGACTCGTGCGTGCCAAAACTTGCACCGAGGTTTGACCTATAACCTCTTATGCATGGACTTAGCAAAGAAGTATGCATAGACTTAGCTTTACTCCCAGACATCAATGCACAGACCTGGTTCGCTGGAGATGTGGCATATGCACAGACCTGTAATGTGGTCTAGTGGACATATGCACCGACTTGATGAATTGCCAGGAGATAAACTGCACAGACTCAATATGCGTATACAGATATTGCAATGACTTAGTCGCGTGCAGCAACTAAGGTTGCATCGACTTGTTGCTTGCATGCACAGACCCTATTCAGTTAATATGCAACAACAGCATGGACTCAATGTAAAAAATTAACTATGTATGCACAGACTTTCTGAGTAGAACTAGAGAGTGCAGTATGTAAGAGTGTGTAAAAGAAATGTGTTAAGATGAACCATCATGATTGACTTATAGTGTATGACATCATCAAAACCGTAGGAGTGCAACAGTCTCTCCCTTTTTGATGATGGCAACACTATGAGTCAACACTATGAAACAATTTATGTCAATGGAATCAAAATAGAGTGAACAGGCAGCAATGAAGCAAGCATGCCTGAGGCAGTAAAAAGTTGTCAATGCAAAACACTATTCCCATCAATTGACTCTCCTCCCCTTGACTCTCCTTGACTCTCCTCCCCCTCAATAGACTCTCCCCCTTAAACTCTCCCCCTTTGACATCATCAAAAGGAGATGAAAGAGACATGCAGCTGTTGGATAAGTGAGAGTAAAATGCCGTATTTTCACCGAGAGAATGACCTATGGGCATATCTTAAAAGATTAAGTAAGGCACTAAAACAAGTGTTGATTCATCAAAGCAAGTAATCTAGAAAGACCTAGAAGAGGAAGTGAAGTTTATCTGCGTACAAAGAATATGATGAGGAAACAAGGGTGAACATATATGTCAAGAGAGAGCTGATCAAAACTATACTAGTTAGACTGCAAGAGACTGTTTCTCAGAACAAGGTTCTTGAAGTATTGAGGACAAACAACCCATGAACAAGTAACAAGAACCATGGATTTGACTGAAATATATTTTTCTTTAATGAGCAGAATAGAGATCAATAGGTAACTTGGTAGATTACATCTTTGACATTAAGGAGACGCCTTGAGCAGAGGCCAGACTCCCCAGTTACTCAATGTGAGAACTGTATTACCTCTCTTTTTAGAGAACAGAGTTAGTAACTGTGACTTTTTACGTGACGAGACACCTTGATCAGAGGCCAGACTCCCCAGTTACTCACCACTTAATTACCATTGCTCTGTCATGATAGAAAATTTTGCACTTCTTAATAGAGATAATCTGACACCTCATGACTGAGGAAAATTTTCATTTCTTTTTGATGAAACACTCAATTTCTCAATAATCAGACCATTGCTCTGAGCATGTAAATTTTTGTTTTTTTCCCCTTATTTTTTAATATGAGTGTTTGAAAACAATACCTACCAGAAGCATTGATTCTTAAAGAATGTGTTTCTTGAAGTCTAGGTTTCAAGTTTTTAGCAGATATCATGACATATAAGTTTAGCTTGTTCCATGATCATGAAATGTGTAAGGAGACATACTTCGAGCACCTTATCCAAGTCTTTGCTAAATTACTATATAAAAGATTCTAGCTGAGCTTTAGTTGTTCAGACTTAAGGATTTAAGCCAAGTATGGGATTCTACTTGTTGTGAATGAACTGTATTAAATCTTTCATAAGAAATAACAACAACATACATCTCTCAAATGCTTCTGAATCAGTCAATGTTCACAAACTAACCAGCTCCCCCCTCACATAATGCAAGAATTTTTTAAAGCAAACACTCCTTCTCAGAGACAACTCCCTCTCACTCAATGACCTGTTATTCATATATGACTCACGCAGTATATGCAAATGCACAGACCCCTCAGCTTAACAGCTGGCATATAGACATAGACAAAAAATCCCCTTCACACTATGAAGACATACTCATGCTGAGTGGTTAAGGACACAAAGGAAAAACATGTTATTCATGGAAGTAGAAAATTTTATTCAAGAAGGTGTAAATGTAAATACTGAAAACAAAATCATGAATGCATTTTATTCATGGAGCTAAGATTTAAAAATACCTAACTCTCTCCTCAAGGATGTGAATTTTTCATTATCCAGTGGCTTAGTGAAGATGTCAGCTATTTGGTTTGTAGTGCCTACATGGATTAATTCAAATGTTCCTTGGGAAACCTCATCTCTAATAAAATGATGTCTTATTTCTATGTGTTTGGTTCGAGAATGCAAAATAGGATTCTTGGCTAGATTGATGGCACTAGTATTGTCACAATATATAGGTGTGCACCCCAGGTCTACTTGATAGTCTTGAAGTTGGTGTTTGATCCAAATGACTTGTGTACCACAACTCCCTGCAGCTACATACTCAGCCTCTGCAGTAGAGAGTGCCATAGAGTGTTGCTTCTTGGAACCCCAAGAGACTAAACACCCACCTAGAAATTCACAATGTCCACTAGTGCTTTTTCTATCTAGCTTACACCCAGCATAATCAGCCTCCGTATATGCAACAAGATCTAATGTGTGTGATGCAGGAAACCATAAACCTAGGGTGTGTGTAGCAGATAGGTATCTGAAAATTCTTTTTACAGCTGCTAAGTGTAATTCAGTGGGTCTAGATTGGTACCTAGCACACATTCCTACACTGAACTGTATATCAGGTCTTGAGACAGTTAAGTAGAGCAAAGATCCAATCATACCTCGGTATAACTTTACATCAACTTCTTTACCTAATTCATCTACATCCAAAGATGTGTTGGTGCCCATTAGTGTTGTGATGTGCTTCAGATTAATCATGCCAAACCTCTTGAGGATGTCCAATGTGTATTTGGTCTGGTTGATGAAGCATCCATTCTCCAGCTGATGTACATATAAGCCAAGGAAATACTTTAATTCACCTACCAAACTCATCTCAAACTTAGCAGACATCAATCGAGAAAACTCATTGCATAGTTCAATATTTGTTGAACCGAAGACAATGTCATCTACATATACCTGAACTATGATGAGGTCTTTATTCAAACTCTTGGTAAATAAGGTTTGATCCACCTTAATTACCTCTGTGGTAGCCCTTGCTGATCAGAAATTCTGTCAGCCTTTCATACCAGGCTCGAGGAGCCTGCTTCAGACCATACATGGCTTTATTCAGCCTGAAAACTTGGTTAGGTTGAGGAGAAAATTAAAATCCGGGAGGTTGTTCAACAAAAACTTCTTCTTTAATAACTCCATTTAAAAATACACTTTTAACATCCATTTGTTGAAGTTTTATGTTTTTAGAACAAGCGAAATCTAATAAAATCCTAATTGCTTCCATCCTAGCAACAGGTGCATAGGACTCATCAAAATCAACTCCAAATTCCTGACAGTAGCCCTTGGCTACTAGTCTGGCTTTATTTCTCGAAATGATTCCATCCTCATTCATTTTATTCTTAAAGACCCATTTAGTTCCTATGACATTTGTATTTTCTGGTCTTGGAACTAGCTCCTAGACATTACTTCTTTAAAATTGACCTAACTCCTCACACATAGCATTAACCCATGATTGATCATTTAAAGCTTCTTCTACATATTTGGGTTCAATCTGTGAGACCAAACCAACTAGGTCCTGATTATGAACATTTCTAAAGTGAGACCTTGTTCTAAGTGGATCTTCAAGGTTGCCTATGATGTTGTCTACTGGGTGATCTTTCAAAAATTTCAGATTTGTTGAAGACTCACCTGCTTCAGCTGAGCTTACTTGGTTGGAGGTACTTGATACTTCAGGTGGTTTAGCTTCTTCATTCTCTTTGTCCTCTAAGAATTCTCCATCTTCTTTTGAGCACCTATCATCATTATCTAAGTTAGTGAGATTGTTTGTTTCATCAAATATGACGCGAGGTGTTTCTTCTACAGTCTTATCTATGCAATTGAAAACCCTATATGCCCTAGTTGTTTCAGAGTATCCTAGAAAGATTCCTGGAGTACTCCTTGCATCAAATTTGTCTAGGTCTCTTTTATTGTTGTTGTGTATGAAACATTTTGAACCAAAGATTTTGAAGTACGAAACATCAGGCTTCTTACCTTTCAGAAGTTCATAAGGTGTTTTCTTATGGATGGGTCTTACCAAGGCTCTATTAATGGTGTAGAAAGCGGTGTTGGCTGCCTCTGCCCAAAATCTTCTAGGTAGCTGACTCTCCTTCAGCATGGTTCTGGCCATCTCAATGATTATGCAGTTTCTTCTATCCACTATACCGTTCTGATCTGGAGTCCTAGGAGAAGAAAATCTGTGAGTCAGTCCCTCTTTATTACAAAATTCAGAGAATGTAGCATTTTCAAATTCTCCTCCATGGTCAGACTGAATCATGGAAATTCTGTGAATTCCTTCTTGTCTGACTTTATTGAAAAGATGTTCAAACTTCTGAAAAGCATCATTTTTATTTGCCAAGAAAAATAACCAAGAATATCTAGTAAAATCATCTACAATAACAAATCCGAATCTTTTACCATTCAGGCTCTGAGTCCTGGTTGGACCAAAGAGGTCCATATGCCAAAGCTCCATTGGTCTGGATGACAGAGACTCAGATCTGAGTTTGAATGACTTTCGGGTCTGTTTGCCTAGAGCACAGGCATCACATGGTTTTGAAATAGAACAAAATTTGATTTTTGGCAATCCTCTAACTAAATCATGTTTAACTAATTTATTCAAAGAGGAGAAGCTAGCATGACCTAAACGTCTGTGCCACATGAAAGCATTATTCTCAAGATCAGCAGATAGACAACGATTAGTTTCAGGTTTTTCATTTAGATCAATAATGTATACATTATTGACTCTATGAGCTTCAAACATGACTTTGTCAGAATTTATTTCATGAATTTTACATGCATTGTTATCAAACAAAATTCTGTGACCCTTGTCACATAGCTGACTAATGCTGAGCTAGTTGTGTTGAAGACCTTCCATAAGAAGAACCTTTTCAATGGAGTTTGTGGAGGACTTACCAACTGTTCCAATCTCAACAATTTTACCTCTGTTCTTTTCTCCAAATTTGACCAGACCCCCTAACTTCATTTCTAGCTTGCTGAATTTGGATCGGTCACCTGTCATGTGCTTGGAGCATCCGCTATCTAGATACCACTTATTGTTATCGGCTGCTAGGCTAACCTGCATAGAGTAAATTAAGCAAAGTGGTTTGGAACCCAAGATAGATTGGGTCCAAAAACATTATTAAACTCTCTAAGCAAACACTTTGGAATCCAGACCTATCTCAAGGTATTTTTCATTTGCACTCTATTTGCAGTTTTGTTGAAGTTATGACTCAAGTTTTGTCCACTTGATTTATTTATATTGAACCTGTTCCTGTTGGTGGACTGTTCATTCCTCGGGTATCTACTATACCCAGACTGTCTAGGAAAAGTATACTCATTAAAGAATCCCTGAGGATGAGCATGATTTCTCCAGTATCTCATGTACTGACACATGTTCTTATTAAAGTCTGAATTTCTGTTGTGGGTCATTTGCTTGGTTCTGTTAACACTCTTGTTCTGGTTGATGGACATGAAAGTTTGTCTGGTTGATTTCTTAACAGTTTTGGAGTGTTGTTGGGCATGGTTTGTGGAATTATTTTTAGTTTGTTGGAAATTCTGATCATGACTGGAACTTGATGGTGTGTCCATTTTCTCTTTTCCCTTTTCTAGACAGAATGTGGTAGTTTTGAGTTCAAAGGGTCTTTTGTGTGTTGGATAGAAACCCAAACCCTCTCTGTTAAAATTAACCCTTGTACCTAACATGGTGTCTAAGTTCATCTTTCCTTGAACAAATTTTTCAAGAGTTCTCTGTTTATCTTCCAGCTCCTTTTGTAATGTTTCATAGTTTTTCATGAGTTCAGAATTCACCTTTTTAACAGCTTCATTTTTCTCAATCATTAAGTTTTTTTCACTCTGACTCTCTTGAAGTTTTGACTTAAGTTCATCAAGTTGTTTTTGTATTTCCTGACTTTCAGACTTAAGGTCTTCATTTTCTTTTCTAAGAGAGTTCATCTCTTCTAATTCTTCCTTAAACTTCAGATTCTCTTTGTTAGTTTGGACCTGCTCTTTAGTAGCAATATTCAATTTTCTCTTTACCATCCTATGCTCTTTGCTCAAAGCATTAAATTTATCTAGCAGTTCAGCATATGAATCTTCCCAATCATCAATTGTAAAATTCTCAAAAATGTTTGTTACCTCTTCGTCGCTTGTGGCCATGAGGCATATTCCTTCTTCATCTTCCTCGGAAGAGCTAGCCTCTGGGTCTTCCTCCTCGTCACTCCACGTGCAGACCATAGCTTGAGGTTTCTTCTTCTGCACCTTGGAGGCCTTCTTCTGGAGATCAGGACATTCACCTTTTATATGTCTTGTCTTCCTGCAGTGATAACATGTAATCTTCTTAGTGCTCCTATTTTTATCATTGTTAAAATCAAACTTCAAACTTCTTACCAGAGGGATACGACCCTTTCCTTCTAAAAGTTTTTCCCTTCGTTCTCAGAAACATCCAAAACTGACGAGTGAGCATTGCTTGATCCTCTTGATCATGGTCTGACAAACCATCAGACTCCCCACTGCTACTACCGCTGCTGCTGCTACCTTTACTGCTTGACACCTTGAGGGTGATGTTCTTGCCCTTCTTCTCACTTCCTTCACCATTCCTTTTGAAGTTCATTTCGTAGGTCATTAGGAATCCTATCAGTTTAGTGACTGTCATTTTCGACAGATCCCTAGACTCTTCTATCATTATGGCCTTAGTGTGCCAAGCGGGGGATAGCGACCTAAGAATTTTCCTGACAATGTCCCCTTCTGAAACTTGTTTCCCAAGCCCATTCAGACTGTTAGTAACTAATGACAACCTGGCATACATTTCAGTGATCGTCTCCTCAGATTTCATTTTGAACAATTCATATTCAGAGGTCAGCATATTTACCTTAGTGGCCTTCACATGGGATGTACCTTCCTAGATTAGCACCAATTCATCCCACATCTTCTTGGCAGTTTTGTAGGCTGAGATCCGGGTGTATTCATCAGGGTGAACCGCACACTGAATGATGTTCAGGGCCGACCAGTTGATGGTTGAATGTTTGACGTGATCCTCCGTCCATGCATCTTCATTCGGTAGAAGATCATAAGGCCCTACGGTGATCACTCTCCACAGCTTGTGGCTCTGTGCTCTCATAAACACCTCCATCCTATTTTTCCAGTAGAAATAGTTATTACCATCAAAGAAAGGAGGGCGGCTTATAGACTGTCCGTCAGCCATGAAGCTTCGAGGACCACTAGATCCAGAATTACCCTGGCCGTTGGACCACATGATGGGTAACCTGCTCTGATACCAAATGTTAGTTCACACGATGGGTGAGCTAGAAGGGGGGGGATGAATAGATCACCCCCAAATTCAATCTAATTCGAAGATCGACAAAATAATTCAAAAACACAGTAAGGATCCTTCTCAAGATTAGCCACGAAACAACAAGAGAGACAAAAGCTTAATGGAACTAAGACATAAGTAGAGAAGAGATCAAACACCTGGCGAGCTGAAAACAGTATAGCAGACAAGATCAAACCACACCAAGGGATAGAAGATTTTTAAGGTGGTTCGATTGCGGTCAGCAATCTACGGGGTTTACTCCACTAGAGTAAGGCTTCCTTGCACTAAGCAATAAAAGCACCGCAGACTCAGTCTGCTGACATCCGCTGCCTCACAGCTTGCCATAAGGGAACAAATCCCTCAACACTGATCCTGCGACCTACAGCATCTGAACCTGAGCTTGCCCCAGTAAGATCAGAATCGGAGGACCAACCTCCCTTCCTCTAAACCAGAGGAAACACATGTGTGAATTCCCTACACTTGCAACCGGAGAACCAATCTCCCTTCCTCTAAGAACACTTAGAGGGTAATAGGACAATATAGAAGAAATGGATGAAACAACTCGAAAATGAAAGAAAGAAAAAAAAGGAAACAATCACTCAAAACACAGCGAAAATGTAGCTTCCAGTGAAGCAATCTTTCAAGCTCAAACAAATAAATGATCACTCAGACTCTCCCATTTCTAGACAGGCTCTTCTCTCGAATAGGGAGGTTTTATCACTCGCAGTGGCTTCAGATGCTATCATTTTTTTTTCTTTCAATCTTCAGCAGGAGCCTCTTGCAGACTTCAACATCTTTTTATAGTCAGATGATAGAGTGTGGCTAACGCGATTCCCACCCATTTCTTCTCACGGATCTGATCCCTTTTTGGTTCCACGTGTCACGATCATCTATCTGTTCCTTGTCTCGGATCACGAGCCCTTAAACCTGGTACATTGACTTCCATGTGGAGTGACTTCACTGGTTTTGGGTTCGCCGAACACATCCTCGATCAGGTGACAAACCTGCCAAGCCAGAGAGGATTTTAGTGGAGGCAGCATTGACCAAGGTCATGCACAGACTTTACGTATCATATAGCAAGTCTAGCACATACTTTAACTGACATGCATTGACCTTGTTTAGCACAAAGAAGGATGTGCACTGACTTTTACTTATCTTCTAACACATGTGCACTGACCATGGTGCGGCTAGGATAGAACATGCACTGACTCTAACACGGCTGAGATAGATATGCACCGACCTTTACAGGGATATGCACAGACTTGGATCAAGCGATGCACAACATGCACAGACTTAGAATGTGCTCGATGCTGAATATGCATGAACCTTATATGACCAGACCTAACATGCACGGACTCGTGCGTGCCAAAACTTGCACCGAGGTTTGACCTATAACCTCTTATGCACGGACTTAGCAAAGAAGTATGCACAGACTTAGCTTTACTCCCAGACATCAATGCACAGACCTGGTTCACTGGAGATGCGGCATATACATAGACCTGCAATGTGGTCTAGTGGACATATGCACCGACTTGATAAATGGCCAGGAGATAAACTGCACGGACTCAATATGCGTATACAGATATTGCAATGACTTAGTCACGTGCAGCAACTAAGGTTGCACCGACTTGTTGCTTGCATGCATAGACCCTATTCAGTTAATATGTAACAACAACATGGACTCAATGTAAAAAATTAACTATGTATGCACAGACTTTCTGAGTAGAACTAGAGAGTGCAGTATGTAAGAGTGTGTAAAAGAAATGTGTTAAGATGAACCATCATGATTGACTTATAGTGTATGACATCATCAAAACCGTAGGAGTGCAACAAATGTGTTTAGTGCGAGAATGTTGGACAAGATTTTTGGGCTGATTTATTGCAGACGTGTTATACACACATGATGGGAGTGTTTTTGAAACAAAAACCAAAATCAAGCAATTGATGTTGGATCCATAGAACTTGAGCCGCACAACTGCCTGCAGCCACGTACTCGGCCTCGACAGTTGATAAGGCCCCACAATGTTGTTTCTTTGAGGCCCATGAAACCATGCAGCCCCCTAGAAACTGACAGTGAGGGCTTGTGCTCTTACGATCCATTTTACATCCAGCATAATCAGAGTTAGTGAAAGCATGTAAGTCAAAATAATTATTCTTAGGATACCACAAACCAAGGTCAAGTGTTCCATTTAAATACCTAACGATTCTTTTCACGACTGACAAATGAGAATCCCTAGGACAAGATTGATATCTTGCACAGAGACAGACACTAAAATGTATGTCAGGCCCACTAGCAATCAGATATAACATTGAACCTATCATACCCCTAAAAAGTTTTTGATCAATTTTATTACCTTTCTCTTCTTCCAATTTCAGTGAGGTGGACATGTGTGTAGCAAATGGTTTGGCAGTTTCCAGTTGAAATTTCTTCTCGATTTCTTGTGTGTACTTCTTCTGGTTAATGAAGATGCCATCTTCCAATTGTTTTATTTAAAGTCCCAAGAAGAAGTTCAGCTCGCCCATCAAGCTCATCCCGAACTCTCCCTGCATGAGTTCAGCAAATTCATCATTCATTTTCAAATCTGAGACTCCAAATATTATGTCATCTACATAAACTTGAACAATTAAAGCATGTTCATCACAAGTCTTTGTAAACAACGTCTGATCTATGTTACCTCGTTTGAAGTCATTATCAATAAGAAATGAACTTAAGCGATCATACCATGCCCGGGGAGCCTATTTTAATCCATACAGTGCCTTGTCCAATTTGTAGATGTGGTCCGGAAATCTTTCATCTTCAAAGCCCGGCGGTTGTTCTACATATACTTCTTCCTTGATTACTCTGTTGAGGAAGGCACTCTTCACGTCCATTTGAAACAGCTTGATGTTCCTGTGACAAGCATAAGCAAGTAAAATTCGTACAGCTTCTAATCTAGCCACAGGAGTGAAATATTCATCAAAATCAATGCCAAATTCTTGGGAGTAGCCCTTGGCTACCAACATTGCCTTATTCCTTACAACCACCTCATCTTCACTAAGTTTGTTTCAAAAAATCCACTTAGTTCCAATTATAGGATGGTTATCAGGCCGGGGCATGAGGAACCACACCCGAATCCTTTGGAATTGGTGTAATTCTTCTTGCATGGAGAGAACCCAAGAATTATCATTTAAAGCATCATCTAAAGATTTGGGTTCAATGCTGAAAAATAAAGCTAAGTTATCATGAATTTCAACTTCCCTCAATGAAGCCCGCGTTCTCACTCCATCATCCACATCACCGATCACATTCTCCAATGGATGATCCTTGTGCGTGGTCCATTGGTGTGGAAGAGGCGGATGTACTTGTTCCTCTTGTTGTTCTTGCTCTTTTTCTTGATCTTGATCTCCTGCCTCACCTTGTTTGCTTGATTCTCTTTTCTCAATTTCACTCTCACCTGTAATCAGAAAATGATCATTATCATTTGATTTTCTCATAGTGTACTCATCAACAACAACATGTGGACTCTCCTCAACAACAAGTGGTCTAGTGTTATAAACACGGTAAGCTCTAGATGATAGAGAATACCCGAGGAAAATCCCTATATCACTCTTCGTATCAAAATTTTCAAGATTATCTTTACCATTGTTTAAAATGTAACAAATAGACCCAAATGGCTTAAAATGTGATATGTTGGGTTTCTTACCTTTGTATAGCTCGTAAGGAGTTTTCTTAAGAATTGGTCTTACCATTGCTCGATTTGTAATGTAGCAGGCGGTGTTCATTGCCTCTGCCCATAGATACCGTAGAAGACCATTTTCAGCTAGCATGGTTCGTGCCATCTTCACGAGCATCCTGTTCTTCCTTTCGACCACTCCGTTCTGTTGCGGGGTCCTAGGTGATGAGAATTGATGTCCGTACCCCTGCTTCCTGCAAAATTCATCAAACTCATGATTTTTAAATTCTTTTCCGTGGTCACTTTGAATTTTCTGAATTGAATAACCTTTTTCATTTTAAACTCTAGCACAGAAATCAATGAATTCATTGCATGCATCACTCTTATTAGCTAGAAACAAAACCCATGCATATCGTGAAAAATCGTCGAAAATCACAAATCCATAAAGCTTCCCTCCAAGACTGCGAGTCCTAGTGGGACCAAACAAATCCAGATGCAATAGTTGAAGGGGTTTTTCAGTTGAAACAATGTTTTTGCATTTAAATGATGTTGTGGTTTATTTTTCTTTATTACATGCTTCACAAACTTTTGAAGTTTCAAAGTTTAAACTAGGAAGACCTCTAACTAAGCCATAACGATTCAGCTTCCTAATGACATTAAAACTGGCATGCCCAAGACGGCGATGCCACAACCAAACATCTTCATTCTTGTTAGCAACTAAGCACAAGTTTTCAGATGCAATTTCATTAAAGTCAACCTGATATGTGTTGTTACTCCTCACTCCTATGAATTTGATTTCGTGTGAGTTAGCATCAATAATTGTACAGTGAGAAGACTCAAATATAACCTTGTGACCCTTGTCACAAAGTTGACTTATACTTAACAAGTTATGGTGAAGACCTCTAACAAGTAGAACATCTTTAATGCAATAGTTGAGATCCTTACCAATTCTCCCAATTCTTATTATCTTATCTCTATCCTGTCCCCCAAAAATTACCGTATCACCATTTTTCTCTGCAAGGTCTGTAAAAAGTTGTTTATTTCCTATCATGTGCCTGGAGCATCCGCTGTCCAGGTACCGTTTATTCTCTGACGCCTTCATGCAGACCTGCACCAATAAGCAACCATGCTCATTTTGATTTGGGTACCCAAGCAAGCTTGGGTCCCTTGATATTAGCATTCCCAAAAGACTGACTATACTTGCTAAAAAATAGGTTATCATCCTATTTCATTAATTGGCATATGTACATGTCATGCCCAACTCTCCCACAATAAAAACAAGTGGGTCTCTTTCTACCAAAATTTTTCTTGTTATTTACATGTGTAGAAGTATAGGGGAAACGAGAATTAACAGTTGATGGATTGTTGTGTGTGTGTGAACACTCTCCATGATATGGTGAACTCTTAATAGCATAATGAAAATCATTTCTGTTGCCATGCATGAAATTTGAATTTTTCACTACTTATTTTTCCTTTCCTTTCAACGTCTTTTCATTGGCATTTTTCACCTTTTAAATTTCAATGATAAGACTTCCATTTTGCTGTTCAATTCTTCTTTGATTTTCTCACATTAAATTAATTTACCATTCAATTCTTCCAGCTATTTTTTTAACAAGTCATGCTTTTCTTAGATTTCATCTTTGATTTTAAAAGCATTTTTCTTTTCTACTTCTAAGCATGCAATTTCATCTTCAAACAAAATCAACTTTGATTCCAAAGTGTCATTGGCATTTTTGAAGTTTTTAACTTGCATTTCAAACAAACTGCATTTCTCACATGAATTAGATGAATTCATTATTTCATGGATCTTCTTCTTCAATGTTCTATTCTCATTTTTCATTCTTTTGTATTTTTCATCTAATTCCTCATATGCAAGTTCCCATTTGTTGTGCCCCGAACTGTTTTGACGAAGATTCTGAATGAAATGTCATGATTTTGGGTTCAATGAATTTGCATGTATATAGGTTTGATGAATGATTGCCTTGAATGAAAACTTGCATGATTGATCTTCATTGATATACATACTTGATGAAAGGTGAGGTTGATGGATTTCAGTCTGTGTTTGATTGAATTGGCTATACCAAGTAAAATGCTCAATATCGCTAAAGTCTGACTAGGACTAATTTATTTGAATGAGTTGCTTTGGTTAAAGATTGAATGGATGGTTTGATTAATCTATATCATCTGGATTGATATGAGAATTTGATTGCTTGGGTTGAGATTGAGTTTAATGGCAATCTGTGCTGTGCAGGTTCGATATGGATTCGTCTTGCAAATAATGGTAAGAACATTTTTGAAGGTTGGTCACAAGGTAGATGAAAGAGCAATGGTTAGATCTGGAGAATACATGTTTATTTGGTTTATTGTGAGACTACACTCACAATTTGAAGGCCAATGGTGAGAATGTTTGTACAAATTGGATCTGAGTTTGAATGGAATGATCCGAGTAAAAACTCATGCTTAATCATGTTTATCTGTGTTGTATGAACTCCCTTGATCAACATTGATATATGTATTTGATTCATGAAGGTTGCAATTTCATTTACTGAAGTTTTACTGCTGTGAGTAAATGTGTCGACCTCAGGGGTCGACACTTATTTGTGGAGTCTCTGCCTTCGTTGAAATATTGGACGATGGCAGATTGTGTCGACCCCAGGGGTCGACACTTTCACCAGGTGTCTGCTATTTTGCTAAGGCAAAACTCTTGTGAAAAAGTGTCGACCCTGAAGGTCAACACTTTCAGGTAAGTATGTTCAATTATGTGAAAACAGAATGTTCGTGAAAAAGTGTCGACCTCGTGTGTCGACACTTTTCATCACGAATGCTTTGTTCTTTTAACTGGCCAGAACACTTCGTAAGAAGTGTCGACCCCATGGGTCGACACTCGTGTCATGATTTTGTTCTTATATATGTTTTGACAGAACATTTACGAAAAAGGGTCGACCTCATGGGTCGACACTTTTTCTGAACGTTCGAACATGGTTTTCCGGATCTGTTTCGAACCCTAATAAGGAGGATCCAAATGGCATGGCTTTTGACCCTAATGGCCTTAGTGCGACCTTTGCATCTTGTATTTGTTATGAAAGGGGTTTGGGAAGGGCTTTTATGTCCCTTGGGGCTTCAATCCCCTTGGTTTATATAGCCGCCCCTCTCTTCCGATCGAACCAATCCTTTTGAGCTCTAACGTGTTCATCTTACAAGAAGAAGGAGAGGAACGTTGTGTGGTCTGCTGGAGGAGAAGGGAAGGAACGCCAGAGACGTCCCCTCACAAGCCCGAGCTGAGAGATCTAGAGGCAGCGGCTGCGTCCTCTCCATCCTTGCCTCGGGCGCCTGAAGCTTCAAATATCGACTCCCTCTTCTCTCGGTTTCATCATTCTAAGCCACACTTCATATATTTCTGACTTTCGTTAAAGGATATAGGGGAAGATTTATATTGTTTCATAATCTTCTTAGACATCTTGTGCTTAGAACGTTCATCTCATATTTGGGCTTGTATTTCGTTTAATACTATTTCTCTATCTAGATATTTTCGGAGCTTGCTCCGAGTGTGTGTGGGTTGTCTCGTCGTCGTACGAGAACCCACGTGTGTGGGCCGTCGAGCCCGTGTGTGTGTGCTTGCTGCCGTCGAGCAGCGTTTATAGTGAAATCCTCTCGAGGTGAGAGGGGTGGACGTAGGATGCACTTGGTGTGTCCGAACCACCTAAAAATACTGTGTTGTGGTTTGCTTGATTGGTATTGGTCATTATCTAATTTTCCATTCACTATATGAGTGTGAGACGGTGAGACGCGAGTGTACTCAACTGTCCGTGCAAATATAGTTGTCCGAGTGAGCATATATGTGCGCTGGGAAGTTGGGAGAGCTTGCTTGATTTAAGTTCATTCGTCTTAATCAAGTCTCTGCTTTACTTTTATTCTACATATCTGCGGTTTGTTTGGGTTGCTTTATAATTTGTTAAAAAGGGTGGGCAATCAATTCACCCCCTCTCAATTGCCTCCTAACCGGGCCATCAATTGGTATCAGAGCCTCGGCTCTGCTTTTTAGAAAACCTAGCGGTTTTAGAGTGATCTGTTAGGTATGGCCAACAACCTCAACAAGGGGATGATGCCCGAAGGGCATTCTATTCAACGGCCACCCTTCTTCTATGGGAGTAATTACCCATACTGGAAGAATAGGATGACCGTATTTCTTCGAGCGCAAAGTCATGAAATATGGACCGTTATTAGGAATGATCTGTATGCTGTAAACCCTGATGAGGATATGTGGGATGATGATGCTATAAAGAAAGCCACTATGAATTTTAATGCTTTGAATATACTTCAGTGTTCTATTCACCCTAACGAGTATGCTCGTGTCTCCATGTGCAGTAGCGCCAAGGAAATGTGGGATAAGCTCAAGCTCATCTACGAAGGCACCACAGAAGTCAAGGAGACAAAGGTGAATATGCTAACCCGTGACTACGAGCTCTTAAAAATGAAGGATGAAGAAGATATCTCCCAGATGTTCGCACGCCTTATGGAGATCACCAACGGACTGAAGTCACTCGGAAGAGAGTTCACCGACAAGGAGTTGGTGCGGAAGGTGTTGAGGTCACTGTCACCGAGTTGGGACACCAAGGTGAGAGTGATAGAAGACTCCAAGAATTTGACAACACTCACCGTGGATGCACTCATAGGGTCATTAATGACCTATGAGATTAATGTGATCAAAAGGACGGAAAAGGATCCGAAGAAGAAAAGGCCAATCGCCTTGAAAGCACTCCCGGAGAGTGTCTCGAGCCAAGAGGAATCGTTGGGAACCACCGACGATGAAGAGGTTGCTATGCTAACAAGAAAGGTAAGACAGTTCTTGCACCAAAGAAGAAGATTTGGCGGAAAGTTCAGGAAATGGAAGAGGCAGCCATGACAAAGAAATGAACCATCCAAGGCCGCCGAAATCATTTGTTATGAATGCAAGAAAGTGGGGCACATGCGAGGAGAATGCCCCGAGCTCCAAAAGAAGAAAGGAAAGGTTGGCAAGGGTAAGAAGCCAAAAGCCATGAAGGGGACATGGGGCGACGAGGATGAGGATGATCCCACGATCGATGATGAGGAGCAGGACATTGAAGAACTCGTGAAGATGATGTGTCTGATGGCCAATAGCGACAATGAACAAGTAAATTCTGACACTGAGGCCATTTCAAATGAACAGTGGGAACTTGCTTATGAAGAGTTAGATGTGAAATATAAAAGAATGAAAAATGAAAACATGACTTTAAAGAAAAAGATCCATGAAATTGTTCATTCATCTAATTCTTGTGGAAAGTGCAATTTGCTTGAAATGCAAATTAAAAATCTGAAAAATGTTAATGATGCTTTGGAAACCAAGTTGTCTTTGTTTGAAGAGGAGATAGCATGCTTAGATATAGAGAAGAAAAATGCATTTAAGCTGAAAGATGAAATCCAAGAAAAGCATGATCTCTTGAACAAAGAGTTTGAAAAATTGCATGTTCAACTAAGTGAATATGAAAAAGAGAAAGAAAACTTGAAAGAGAAGAATGAGAATTTTGTTATTGAAATTGAGAAATTGAAAAGTGGGAATGGAAAGGAAGTGAGAGAGAAAGGAAAACAAATTGAAAAGAATCAAAGTGTAATGCATAGCAACAAAAATCATGCTCATTATGCTGTGAAGAATTCATTTTATCAAGGAGAATGTTCACACACACTTTGGAAAACACACTGTTAATTCTAAATTCTCCTCAACCTTTAAAAATGTGAATAAAAGAAGAAATTTTGGTAGGAGAAGACCCACGTGTTTTTATTGTGGGAAAATAGGGCATGACATGTACATATGCCAACTCATGCAATATGATGATGAATTATTTTTCAGTAGATACTATGAGCCACTTGGGAACGCTAACGTGAAGGGACCCAAGCTTGCTTGGGTACCCAAATCAAAATGAGCATGGTTGGTAATTGGTGCAGGTCTGCATGAAGGCGGGAGACAATAAATGGTACCTGGATAACGGATGCTCCAGGCACATGACTGGAAACAAACTCCTTTTTACAGACCTTGCTGAGAAGAATGGTGGAACGGTAATCTTCGGAGGACAGGACAAGGGTAAGATCATAGGAATTGGGAGAATTGGTAAGGACCCTAACCACTGCATCGAAGATGTTTCATTAGTTAGAGGTCTTCATCATAATTTGCTTAGTGTTAGTCAACTTTGTGACAAGGATCACAAGGTGATTTTTGAATCTTCACACTGCACGATCATTGATGCTAACACACAAAAAATTAAGTTCATAGGTGTGAGGTGTAACAATACTTACCAAGTTGACTTTGATGAACTTGCACCAAAGAAACTGTGTTTAGTTGCTAACAAAAGTGAAGATGTTTGGTTGTGGCATCACCGTCATGGGCATGCCAGTTTTAATGTGATTAGAAAGTTGAATCGTCATGATTTAGTCAGAGGTCTTCCTAAACTGAATTTAATTTGAAACTTCAAAAATTTATGAAGCATGTAATAAAGGAAAACAAACCACCGCATACTTTAAATGCAAAAATATTGTGTCTATAGAAAAACCCCTTCAATTGTTGCATTTGGACTTATTTGGTCCCACCAGGACTCGCAGTCTTGGCGGGAAGCTTTATGGCTTTGTGATTGTCGATGATTTCTCTCGATATGCATGGGTTTTATATCTTGCTAATAAAAGTGATGCTTGCAACAAGTTTATTTATTTTTGCACAAAAGTCTAGAACGAAAAGGGATATTCAATTCAAAAAATTCAAAGTGACCACGGAAAGGAGTTTGAGAATCATAAGTTTGATGCTTTTTGTAGGAAGCAGGGGTACGAGCATCAGTTCTCCTCACCAAGAACCCCTCAACAAAATGGCGTGGTCGAAAGGAAAAACAGGACGCTCGTGGAGATGACACGTACCATGCTTGCCGAGAATGGTCTTCCACGGTACTTATGGGCAGAGGTGGTGAACACCGCTTGCTACATCACAAATAGAGCAATGGTAAGACCAATCCTTAAGAAAACTCCATACGAGCTTTACAAAGGTAAGAAACCCAACATATCTCATTTCAAGTCATTTGGTTCAATTTGTTATATCTTGAACAATGGAAAAGATAATCTAGAGAAATTTGAAGCAAAAAGTGATAAAGGGATCTTCCTCGGGTATGCTCTAACATCTAGAGCTTACCGTGTGTATAACACTAGAACACTTGTTGTCGAGGAAAGTCCACATGTAGCCGTTGATGAATTCACAATGAGGAAATCGAATGATGATCATTTTCTTATTACAGGTGAGGGCGAAGTTGAAAAGGGAGGGTCAAGCAAACAAGGTGAGGTAGCAAATCAAGAAGAAGAAAAAGAACAAGAAGAAGAAGAAGCGGAACAAGAGTAACATCCAAATCTTCCACACCAATGGACCATGCACAGGGACCATCCATTGGAGAACGTGATCGGCGGTGTGGATGAAGGAATTCAAACTCGGCCTTCAATGAGGGAAGTAGAAATACACGATAATCTAGCTTTACTTTCCAGCATTGAGCCTAAATCATTAGATGCTGCTTTAAATGACAATTCTTGGGTTCTCGCCATGCAAGAAGAGCTACACCAATTCCAAAGGAATCGGGTGTGGTTCCTCGTGCCCCGGCCTGATGACCATCATATCATTAGAACTAAGTGAGTTTTCCAAAATAAACTTAGTGAAGATGGGGTGGTTGTGAGGAATAAGGCAAGATTAGTAGCCAAGGGCTACTCTCAAGAATTTGGCATTGATTTTGATGAATCATTTGCACCTGTGGCTAGATTGGAAGCAGTTAGAATTTTACTTGCTTATGCTTGTCACAGGAACATTAAACCGTTTCAAATGGACGTGAAGAGTGCCTTCCTCAATGGAGTAATCAAGGAAGAAGTGTACGTGGAGCAACCACTGGGCTTTGAAGATGAAAGATTTTCCGACCACGTATTCAAATTGAACAAGGCACTATACGATTTGAAACAAGCTCCCCGGGCATGGTATGATAGATTAAGTTCAGTTCTTATTGTAAATGGCTTCAAACGAGGAAACATAGACCAAACTTTGTTTACAACTTGTGATGATCATTCATTAATTGTTCAAGTTTATGTAGACGATATTATTTTTGGAGCCTCCAATTCAAAAATGAATGATGAATTTGCCCAACTTATGTAGGGGTAGTTCGAGATGAGCTTGATGGGAGAGCTCAACTTCTTCTTGGGATTACAGATAAAGCAAATGGATGATGGCATATTCATCAACCAGAAGAAGTATACACAAGAAATCAAGAAGAAATTTCAACTTGAGACTGCCAAGCCCTTTGCAACACCAATGTCCACCTCACAGAAAATGGAGGAAGAAAAAGGTAACAAAATTGATCAAAAACTTTTTAGGGGTATGATAGGATCCTTGCTTTATTTGATTGCTAGTAGGCCAGATATACACTTCAGTGTTTGTCTCTGTGCAAGATACCAATCTTGTCCAAGGGACTCTCATTTAGCGGCCGTGAAAAGGATCTTTAGGTATTTGAATGGAACACTTGACCTTGGTTTGTGGTATCCAAGGAATAACTCATTTGATTTACATGCTTTCACTGATTCTGATTATGCTGGTTGCAAAATGGATCGAAAAAGTACAAGCGGTCACTATCAGTTTCTTGGGGGCTACATGGTTTCATGGGCCTCAAGGAAACAGCATTGTGTGGCTCTATCAACTGCTGAAGCCGAGTATGTGGCTGCCGACAGTTGTGCGGCTCAAGTGCTTTGGATCCAACATCAGTTGCTGGATTTTGATTTTTCTTTAAAGAAAACTCCCATAATGTGTGATAACACTTCTGCAATAAACTTGTCCAAAAATCATGTCCAACATTCCCGCACTAAGCATATAGAAGTTAGACACCACTTTATAAGAGATCATATCAATAAAGGTGATTTTGAACTTATTTTTGTTGATACAAAACACCAACTTGTTGATATATTTACAAAACCTTTGAATTCTGAACTATTTTACTTTCTAAGAAGAGAATTAGGAGTGTGCAGATTAGACACTTAGATATTTTGAGCTGAATTGTACATACACTCTTTTCATCTTTTTCATAAAGAAACTGTTCATATTGCCTTTTGATTTGCTTATAAAAGTTTTCATTGTCTTTACTCTTCAAACTTTGTCTTTTATCCATATCACAGTGAATAACAACTTTGGTTATTATACATGCTTTCATACTTTTGCATCCGCATGTACATAACTGCATATACTTCATCAATGTGTGCATGAATGCCATGGTTTATCGGTATATCAAATAGTGTTAGTGGAAAGGTGGATCAAGTCCACCTGGAAGCTTTCATCATGTGTGAGTGTGGTCTTCGGACCTAAGTACTCCGCCACGTACCGGTAATCAAACTGCTTGAAAACATCATTTTGAAATACTTGAGTGTAGATATACTACACACCTTTCAGTTGAAATCTTCTAAGACCTTACGCCCTTGCTAAATAAAATGCTTTGACTAGGACATGTTTTAACATGTCACATATTAAGGGGGAGATTTTTGCTATAACGGTGCATACACTTAGGTGGAGACATCACCATGAATAGGCTAATTCATCTCTTACATTCTACGCAATCTCTCACACAAGTTGCACATGTGAGTTAATGAATCTAACTAATAAGGATTTCAATTATTCCACTTAACACATTTTAGGACTCTGGAACCCCTACATAGAAATCACATGACTTGTGAGGAAAAAGCTTTCAGCCCTGTCAAAAATGATCAATAAGTGTGATTTGACATGAAGTAAATCGGGAATCCCCCCTGAGATAAAGGAGGAAACTCGTATTGAAAAGTGTCCTATCCACATAATCATAAGTGACGATGCCGAGTAACCGGGAAGTGCCCCTGAAATAAAGGGCATGACCGTGTCAAAAGGAAAATTGACGTTACTGTGAGTACATCTCATATTACCTTGTAATACCCCAATTTGACCCTCAAATTAGCTGTGTTTGAGTGGTTTTTCCTACTTTTCTTGGATTTCTCACTTTTTTCTTCTCTTTTCCTATTTTTCCTATTTTTCTGGAATTTTCTGGAATTTTCTGGATTTTCTGAGTATTTTTCTCTATTTTTATGAATTTTCTGGAATTAATGACTTGGCGTGGGGCGTCTTTTAAATAACGACTTGACAAGGGGCATTTTTAAAAAAATTAACGACTATATCCCAGGGCGTCATTTCTATCAAATTTCCATTTTTTTGGAATTTTCTGAGAATTTTTCGGAATTATTTTGGAATTAACGCCTTAGGGGAAGACGTGACTTTGAATTGAAAAAGAATAAAAAAATCGAAAAATCAAGTCACGCCCCATGTAAGGGCGTGTCTTTCAAATTGATTATTTTAATATTATTTTTCAGCCATTTCCATAGGTGATTTGGAGGCCTTCCGGGTGTCAGAAAAATACGCAAAAATAGTCGTTGGAATCAGGGCGACGAGATGCACCTTCACCTAAAAAATGGGAAAATAATATTGAGAAATAAAAAATGGCCCTATTTTGAATATTTTTTAATTAACGCCCTCATCCAGGGCGTGTTTCAAATAAGTAAAGCCTTCACCCAAGGCGTTTTTTAAGTAAAGCCTTGTCCTAAGGCGTGTTTTAAAATTTTCAAATAAAATAATATTTTAATTCCAAAAATTGATTTTTTAAGAAACGCCTTGCTCCAAGGCGTGTTTTTAAAGAAACGCCCCTAGGGTAGGTCGTCAATTATTTAATTGACGCCCTTGTTCAAGTCGTGTTTCAACTTCCGTGTTCTAAACGAACGCAGCCTTTCCCCAGGGAGTCCCTGCTTCGTTTGGTCACTTTCCTCATTCTAATCCTTCCCTCTTTGGGCTCTTACCCGTTCTTATCCCTCTATCTCTTGATTTGAACCCTATTTAAAGAGCCCAGTCGGTTCTGTGATGAGGTTCCGGGGGTTCCGGAAGTTTTCTATTTTCTTCTCCTGTGTTCTGCTTCTTCTTCTGTTTTCTTCCTCCGTATCCTCCTGTCTTCTTCTTCTTCTTTCTTCTTCTTTCTTCTTCTCTGCGTTTTTGTTTGTTCTTCTTTTTACAGGGAACCGAAGGCTGTTGGCTTCTTGGCTAAGGGGGGGCCCCTGCACATATTCGAGTCTTCATCCTTTTAGGAACTTCTCCCCATTGAAAATCAAAGCCAGGGAGCAACCCACAATCAGATTTTTATTCTACCTCCCCCTTATCTTTATATTTTTATTATTAGTTCATATTCATGCATGCATTATCATCATTATTATTGATTTTTCTCAATCACATTGAGGTCTCCTCATAGTGCATCTCTTGCACACCTCCCCTTTTTTTATTATTATTTGCATTCATCATACATCTCCCACACCCTTTTTGCATAGGGGTTTAAGGGCTAATACCCTTAAGGTGTGTTCTTAATCAATTTTCATGCTCATCTTTATTAAGAATTGATGCTACACACACATTATTTCTAATCCAATTCTTTTGTGTTGTGTGTTTTTTTTTTTTGCAAGGGTAACCAAGTTGAAGAACTCTCTTCGTCGGCCGGCCGATTTGAAGAGAAAAGGAGTACTCACAATCAACCGCACGTTTGAGGTATTTGCGATCACTTTCCCCTTATCATCTCCACTTGAGACCCCCGCGTCTCTGGCGATCACAACCTCCTATTAGCACCTCGTGCTATTTTATTGCTATGTGTGCTTATTTTTATTGTTTATTCATATATTATTTTCTAAGTGGATTTTAGATAGATCTACAAATTGGCGATCACGGTGGGACACTTTTTGTTTTTCATTTGATTACCCCTTTCCCTTTGGCACCCAAGTGTGCCCTTTCCCATTGGTACCCTCGGTACCCTTTCCTTTGTGCCCCTCGGGCACCCTCCATTGTGCTTTGCACTTTCCCCTAAGTGATTTGTCAATTGAATAGATTTGTTTTAAAATCTCCACTTAGTTAAAATTTTGATGAGCATGTTTTTATCTTGATAATCATATGTGATGATTGCCTCTGTGACTGTGAGTGTTTCCACTCTGCTGGCCGTGGGAGTTTGAAAGAATTCACGCCCTCCCACAGGGCGTTTCTTTATTTAGTAGCGCCTCTCATCAGGGCGCGTTTTCATGATTTGACGCCCCCACCCCTGGGCGTCTCTTTATTTGGTTGAGTATCGTTGATAATTAACGCCCTGCCCCAGGGCGTCTCTTTTATTGGTAGCGCCTCTCATCAAGGCGTGTTTTACCTTGCCTGTAGGCCTCCCACAGTGATTCACGCCCTGCCAAAGGGCGTCTTTTGATTGGGAGCGCCCTGCCCCAGGGCGTCTTATTCCTGTGTTTTCACCGAACCCCTTTGTTTATCACTGTATCATATTTTTGCTTATATCTTGCATTCATTCATTCATTCATTTTGCATTGGTTTGGGAGACTTCCTCTCTCCACATACTAGGAGCCACACACCCCCTTGGTGAAGGAACGACCCTCCATTGAGCATTCCGTCTCTTTGGATTGGAAATTCCTAAACCAAGCCTCCATAAGTCCCCGCACCCGTGGATTCCCTCACGGACGCCGGGCAGGTTGTACCCTTTTTGGAGTCCCGAGTTTAGTTGGCCTACACGTGGTGAGAGAGTGTTCCTAGTTGGCATTGGAGTTAAATCATATTGAAACTAGGTTCCCCTTGTGTGAATCATATCAATTTGCATAAAATTCATTAATTCACCAAGGTTTAAACAATCAAAATCACGGTAACCATTCCAACTTGTGTGCTTCTTTGCATATTATTGTGAAATTTTGATTATATAATGGCTTACCATGATAAGAAAAACATGTTCAATTCAATTCATGAGGATGCACAACCTAGCACTTCTTATCCTCAATTTCAACATGTTAATCATCACAATTCTCACCACTCTTTCAAGGGACCACGTCCTTATTCTCATGGTCATGCCCGACCCATGGGCAGTGTCCATTCTTATGGTCCCCCTCCTCAATTGCGAACCACTATTCCTCCGGGACCGTCTCCTCCCAACGATGAGAGGGTCTCTCAAATCTTGCATGCATTAGATCATCTTACCCCTCAACAGATCCAAGCCCTTAAGGCCGCCGTTGAGGGTGCATCTCCTGCATCTCCTCCTCCTTCTATTCCTACACGGGTGGCCCATCACCCACCCCCTCTTCTATTCATAATCCTGTTCGGGTAGCCCATTACCCATCTCCTCCTACTCATACTCCTCCTCGGGTGGTCCAACACCCGCCTCCTTCTATTCCTCCTCCAACACGGCCCCGAGGCCCTTTTATTCCTTGCAATCCGGCCCATCCGGGTTCTTCTAAGGGTTATCCCGTCAATTCCCCTCCACGGCCTTCTTATGCGGCTCCTCCTTCAATGCCCTGCCAACCCTCTATTGTTCATGTTACTCCCCTCCAGCAGGATATCCTTGATAAGATTACTTCCATGGAGGAACAATTAAAGAGGGTTACAAGTTCACGGCCAGTTCCTCCTACTCCGATTAATCCTCTCCATGCGGCTTTGGATGATATTACAAGAATGGAGAGAGAATGGAAGGATAGGATGGACGACTACAGTGTTGATATTCCAAATGAGCATGAGCCGGCAATTGAAGAATCTGAGCCGGTCTATGATGATGATGAAGCTGTGCAGGCACCCCTCCCGAGTTTCCTTCGTTTCCCGCTCCCTCCACTTTCATTTGACGAACCCCCTGCTCAGGACGAAGCCATCGTCCCTAATCCAACCCCTATTCTCGAGACCTCTTGGTGTTACGACGATGGGTCAATACTTCAATCACCCACGCCGGCGCATCTTGAGTCTCACCCCACTCCAAACACCGCTCGCCCCGTTCGGCGCTTTCTCTGCAATAAACCTCCACCAATTGCACCTCCCCCCATTATGCCATTAGCCTCCACCGAGCTTACCATCGAACCTTCCCCAATTAACCTACCATTACCACCACTTCAAACCTCCATCATCCCTTTAACCCCAAAACCCATTTTGCCTATTCCTCCACCATATGGCCTTTCGCCTTTACCCCTGGCTAATCCTGAGCAGGATCCACCACTTTTTGCACTCGAGCCCATCCCAACTGTTTCCGAACAAAGGGAGAAGCTCGACGTGTTTGAACCTCCACCTCCACTTATTCATTTGCCAACACCTCCCGTTATACCTCCACCATCCACGGAGCCTTCCGCCTCCGCCTCACCTCCCGTTACTACTCGGAAGGGGCGTGCTTCTACAGCTACTTGCGCCGAGGACGATCAAGAGCCGGGCAAGAAGACTTTGGCCACGACTGTGCCATTCAAAGTTCAAGAATTTGTTTACCGGATGCCAATCCGAGTTATTGTGCCATGCACGGTTGAAGAGGCCAAGACGCCGCCATTGCTCAGCAGATGCCAAGAATTAATGCCGATTAAGGGCCAGGCAGGGCACCCCTTGTTCAAATCTTCAAATCCCGAATTGATTATTCCGTACAAGGGGCGAATGCCCATTTTATTCAACATTCCGTATATGTCAATGGGCATGGCAATGCTTCATTTTCTAACTCTCCAACTCCCTCACATTGTTGATTGCTTTCCAAGGGGGTTGTCATTTATCGAAGCTTCTTTTATTGGGCCAATTGGTCGTACTTTTTCACTGCCATGGAGGGGCAGTGATCTTGGTGCTAAGGGGACTTCCCATGTTTGCTCCACTTTCTATTCATCTATTTCTATCACTTTTTCTTCATGGGCCACTCCAAGGGATAAGAAAAGGATCTCGCCCTCTCACCCTTCATATTCTTCATCTTCTTTGAATTTCATGCATTTTTCATTCATTCATTCATTCCATCCATTGCATACATTGCATCCATCCTTTTACATGCATTTGCATCTCCTGATTCCCGGGTTTCCAAACCCGTATCTCCACCGTCTT
Source organism: Amorphophallus konjac (assembly GCA_022559845.1). Lineage (NCBI taxonomy): Eukaryota > Viridiplantae > Streptophyta > Magnoliopsida > Alismatales > Araceae > Amorphophallus > Amorphophallus konjac. The sequence goes on from CM040127.1 coordinate 230,471,791, forward strand.
CCGGCACCGCCGGACATTCCGCAATTCTCATCTTGTTCATCTTCATCCGCTTTAATCGGGCATGACGCCCTTTTCCATCTCATTCCTCCGGAACCTCCGGATTCTCCACTTAATTTTCTCCACTTTTTCCCGGGGCATCACGCCCCTTTCCACTTTATTCTTTCTATTCCTCCGGACCTTTTCCTCGGGCACGGCGCCCCTTTACATTCTCTTATTCCTCCGGAACCTCCGGATTCTCATGCCTTTTCTGATTCTATTCCTCCGGAACCTCCGGACTTTCCCCTCGGGCATCGCGCCCCTTTCTATATTCTCCCTCCGGAACCTCCGGATTCTCCACCTAATTGTCTCCGTCTTTTCCTAGGGCATGACGCCCCTTTCCATCTCATTCCTCCGGAGCCTCCGGATTCTTCCCTTGTCCTTTCAGGGCATCGCGCCCCTTTCCCGGTTATTCCTCCGGAACCTCCGGACATTCCCCTCGGGCATCGCGCCCCTTTCTATATTCTCCCTCCGGAACCTCCGGATTCTCCACCTAATTGTCTCCGGACTTTCCCCTCGGGCATCACACCCCTTTTCCATCTCATTCCTCCAGAACCTCCGGACTATCCATCTTTCTTCCGATTCATCTTTCTGCTCCTCCGGGATATCGTCTCCTTCATTTTCTTCTTCCTTTTTCATCATCTTTTTCCATATTTCTTCCGAGGGCATCGCGTCCCTTCTTTCGTTATCCCACCGGAGCCTCCGGATGGGTCTTCCCATGATTCTCCTCTGCCTCCGGACCCTCCGGATCCGCCTCTTTCCATATATCAATTTCTTCTTCTAATTCCTCCTAATCATGGGTCCGACCCAACTTCTTCCACATCCACTGCCTTGGGCATCTGCCCTTTCTCCCACTGCTTCCGAGGCTTTAGTCCTCACTCCACCTTCTAATTCTCCGCTTCTTCTGTAGACTGTTCCATGTGATCAGGGTCTCCGCACCTTAGTGAGGGAGTTCTAGCCCTCGCCTCTTTTCCTTTTCTCCTTATTCGTCTGAGTCTGGTTTGAGCACCACTCATTCTTGTTAAGCCACTCCCAAAATCCTTTGCTTCCAATCCTTTTGACTGCCAAAGAGGACAAATCCCATGATGATCAACCTCTCGCGGCAGCTGCTTCAACGAAGGTTGCAAGGTAATATTTTGGCGTAAGTACGCATTTTCACGATATCATTTCATCATTGCATAAGGCGTGTTTTTAAGATAAGGTGTTTCTTAACAAGATTAAGAATGGTGTTTTAAACCTTTATCTTAGGCTTTTGTTTAATGAAATCATTCTCAAAAGAGTCTTTAGACTTGCTTTCGCAGCACTTTGGGTAATAAGAACCCCGCGCTGGGAATTCAACATTCTCTCCCCGCTTGTTAAGAGCAATCCTTAGCTGGGCATTCCACACACTTCACGGCGTCCTTAGCCGGCTTCGTTGATAAAACATCGTCCCTACTTTGGCCATGCCATGAGTGTATCTGAAAGTCTTTTTCTCTTCTTCACTCGGCCGCATGCAGGGGCAAGAGGTTGACGGATGAGATGCCCAACCTAGGTAATCCCCAATACGAGAGGAGTCTCAAATAGGGGCAGTCTTGACCCAAAATTAATATGAGTTTTCATATGAGTTTTATGATATATATCTAGCCAAAAGGGCTATTATGAAAATCAAGTCGGAATTCCGATAAAAGTAAAAGTATGAATTATGGCATGTCAAGAGTGGCAAAGTCCCCGCAGGGAAAACCCTGGTCGTATGCATGTCATGGGTCTAAAAATCAAAGGCATAAAGCTCCGGCGCAACAGACTACCTCTTTGAGGGTTAAAACCTTGGAAGGAAATCAAATCCTGATATCTCCCATCCTGCTTTAAGCTTATCTCCAAGTATTCTTCTCTTCTCCCTCCGAGACCGAATGTTTCTCGGGTATGGCCTTGGTAGGGGCATCGTTAATCAAGGGCAGTCGGTCGTAGGGTGCCACCCTTCAATGCACGCCTGGCCTTGAGCAATTTTAGCGAAAGGGGAAGGAACAAGGACCCCTAGCCTGTGGTTCAAAAAAAAACGCCCTTTGATGCTGCATTAACAAAGTCTAAATCAAAATCCAAAAAAAATTGAATATTTTCTGATCAAAACAAACAAAAAATTTTTTTCCTAAGCAAAAATCCAACAAAAATTGAATATTTTCAAAAATCATAAAAATTCAAATATCTTCAAAAAAAAATCCACAAAAAATTTTTTTATATCTTTTACAAAACCCACAAAAATTTGCATACTACAAAAATCCACATAAAAATTTTAATATTTTCCCCAAAACTTATAAAAATTTGCATATTCCAAAAAAAAAAAAAAAAAACTCCAAAAATTTTGCATTGTATTCTGATGGTGTTTTGCAGGAACGATTTTGCAAGGACCAGGAGCACGGGATGAGTCCCCTTTCCACTTATTGTTATCAATCCATTGATTCTTCCCGATTTTCATGATTTGCCGCTAGGCATTTCGATTATATCTCCTGATTATTCATCTCCAAATCATTCAATCAACTCCTGCTGATTTTACCTGATCATTCTTGCCGCTGGGCATTTTGATTATATTATTCTGATTATTCATCTCCAAATCTTTCAATCAAATCCTGCTGATTTCAGTTCATCATTTTACTGCTGGGCATTCCTCAATCTTTCAACTCCAAATTTTGATTGCCCAGATTGTCATCCTCATAACATAACGACAAACAATGATGTTTTGCAATGATGCTTTGCCATTTTCATTCATGCTATTCATACTTTGATTGCTATGCTATGCTTTAAATGCCTTATTCATTGTTTGTTATCATTATATCTTGGCTGATGAAATCTTTGAGCGCAGGATAAGAAGTTCTTGGTCCCACCGGCTGGGCATCATCATTCAAGACCCACGGTGCTTGCACCTCACATCTCAGTCCCCCCTTGCTTATTGCTCCACCATCTCCCTGTATGCATTTTACTATATGTTACATACGCTATTAGATTATATCAAGGACCTTCTGGCTTTGGTAAATCTGGAATTTGAGTTCCCCTTCATCAAAAACAATGATGATTCCAGAGAAGTCTTAGTCACACGGATAGGCCGTTGAGCCGTCCAAGACTGGGGACGATGGTTCCCTTTTTGCGAGTTGGTGCGCGGATAAACGGGCTTCGGCTTAGTATCAGCTCGCAGAATCGGTTTCTTGACCCAGTCTGGGCAGTTTAACAATATTATCCTTGATTATATGATATTTTCATTTGTTTTCATTTTCCCTTTAAACCCAGCATGCATTCATGTAGGAATTTGAATCAACTGTTGAAAAAAAATCGTTCTGATAAGCTGGCTTTGAGAGTTGAATTGATCTGAATTTTTCTCAATATGAGATATTCCATGCCGAATTGAGTCCTCAGTTCGTTTTGTCGCTGTTTTGGGTCATTTTCTCGAAAGCTCCTTGTTTGGATTTTTATCATCTTATTTTCAAACTTTTCCCTTTGATCCACCTTGGCTGCAGCACGTCCACATTAGCTGGTAACCGCTCCCCAATAGTGAAACCTACAGGTTTGTGACCTGAGGTACTTCCACCGCGCTGGAAGTTGATCATTCTCCTTCGTGCCCTCGTGCACATCTCCCCCTTTTATCCAAACATTGTTGACTTCGTTGGATTTCCCGAGATTTGCTTCATATCGACCTTTTGATTTCATTCTCATCAAGGGATGTTGATTGCGTGTCTCATCACACCTTGGCATCTACTTTTCAGTTTGCTCTGCTCCCTTGCAGAGCAGACGCCAAGGCGGGGCAGCTGTAGACACGCCAAAATTGACGTTACTGTGAGTACATCTCATATTACCTTGTAATACCCCAATTTGACCCTCAAATTAGCTGTGTTTGAGTGGTTTTTCCTACTTTTCTTGGATTTCTCACTTTTTTCTTCTCTTTTCCTATTTTTCCTATTTTTCTGGAATTTTCTGGAATTTTCTGGATTTTCTGGGTATTTTTCTCTATTTTTATGAATTTTCCGGAATTAATGACTTGGCGTGGGGCGTCTTTTAAATAACGACTTGACAAGGGGCATTTTTAAAAAAATTAACGACTATATCCCAGGGCGTCATTTCTATCAAATTTCCATTTTTTTGGAATTTTCTGAGAATTTTTCGGAATTATTTTGGAATTAACGCCTTAGGGGAAGACGTGACTTTGAATTGAAAAAGAATAAAAAAATCGAAAAATCAAGTCACGCCCCAGGTAAGGGCGTGTCTTTCAAATTGATTATTTTAATATTATTTTTCAGCCCTTTCCATAGGTGATTTGGTGGCCTTCCGGGTGTCAGAAAAATTCGCAAAAATAGTCGTTGGAATCAGGGCGACGAGATGCACCTTCACCTAAAAAATGGGAAAATAATATTGAGAAATAAAAAATGGCCCTATTTTGAATATTTTTTAATTAACGCCCTCATCCAGGGCGTGTTTCAAATAAGTAAAGCCTTCACCCAAGGCGTTTTTTAAGTAAAGCCTTGTCCTAAGGCGTGTTTTAAAATTTTCAAATAAAATAATATTTTAATTCCAAAAATTGATTTTTTAAGAAACGCCTTGCTCCAAGGCGTGTTTTTAAAGAAACGCCCCTAGGGTAGGTCGTCAATTATTTAATTGACGCCCTTGTTCAAGTCGTGTTTCAACTTCCGTGTTCTAAACGAACGCAGCCTTTCCCCAGGGAGTCCCTGCTTCGTTTGGTCACTTTCCTCATTCTAATCCTTCCCTCTTTGGGCTCTTACCCGTTCTTATCCCTCTATCTCTTGATTTGAACCCTATTTAAAGAGCCCAGTCGGTTCTGTGATGAGGTTCCGGGGGTTCCGGAAGTTTTCTATTTTCTTCTCCTGTGTTCTGCTTCTTCTTCTGTTTTCTTCCTCCGTATCCTCCTGTCTTCTTCTTCTTCTTTCTTCTTCTTTCTTCTTCTCTGCGTTTTTGTTTGTTCTTCTTTTTACAGGGAACCGAAGGCTGTTGGCTTCTTGGCTAAGGGGGGGCCCCTGCACATATTCGAGTCTTCATCCTTTTAGGAACTTCTCCCCATTGAAAATCAAAGCCAGGGAGCAACCCACAATCAGATTTTTATTCTACCTCCCCCTTATCTTTATATTTTTATTATTAGTTCATATTCATGCATGCATTATCATCATTATTATTGATTTTTCTCAATCACATTGAGGTCTCCTCATAGTGCATCTCTTGCACACCTCCCCTTTTTTTATTATTATTTGCATTCATCATACATCTCCCACACCCTTTTTGCATAGGGGTTTAAGGGCTAATACCCTTAAGGTGTGTTCTTAATCAATTTTCATGCTCATCTTTATTAAGAATTGATGCTACACACACATTATTTCTAATCCAATTCTTTTGTGTTGTGTGTTTTTTTTTTTTGCAAGGGTAACCAAGTTGAAGAACTCTCTTCGTCGGCCGGCCGATTTGAAGAGAAAAGGAGTACTCACAATCAACCGCACGTTTGAGGTATTTGCGATCACTTTCCCCTTATCATCTCCACTTGAGACCCCCGCGTCTCTGGCGATCACAACCTCCTATTAGCACCTCGTGCTATTTTATTGCTATGTGTGCTTATTTTTATTGTTTATTCATATATTATTTTCTAAGTGGATTTTAGATAGATCTACAGGTTAGTCATCTTGTCTTTAAAAAATCAAAATAATCTTGAGGTTGTGCAAAGCTACCAAAAGTCGAGCACGTTGTATGAAAGTGTAGGGAAGAAAAGTTCCTATTTGTGTTCTTTAGAAAATCTGAAAATCCATGCTATCAAGATTTCATTGCTCATATTTCACATATTCATCTAGGGAGTGATTGTATGGATGTACACCTTGAATCAGCCATATTTCATGAGTCTTGTAGTACCACTTCTTGTAAGCACTACCCTTTTACTATTGCACATGAAATTCATGTTCTTGGTCTGTAGCATATTTCCTAACCCGTTCATAAAAAACATGTTTGCTATTCTATGGTATGACGAGTGCATATATGCTTGACTGGTCATTACTTGTGTTTCATATGCATCTCATTGAGTTAATTGTGCATATTGAGGCTTAACTTTCATCATTTACCGTTTTAATAATCCCCTATTTGACTCTGACAAAAAGGGGGAGAAATAACTTTGCATTGATTGAATGAAGATTCATGACTTGCTTAGTCTTTGATTGATTATGCTTTTGACAAAAAGGGTGAGTTGATCTGGTTGTTTTGTCTTCCATCATGCAAATATTATAGATCTATAAATGGTTTTATTTTTGTTAAAAAGGGGGAGATTGTTGTGCCCCGGACTGTTTTGACGAAGATTCTGAATGAAATGTCATGATTTCGGGTTCAATGAATTTGCATGTATACAGGTTTGATGAATGATTGCTTTGAATGAAAACTTGCATGATTGATCTTCATTGATATACATACTTGATGAAAGGTGAGGTTGATGGATTTCAGTCTGTGTTTGATTGAATTGGCTATACCAAGCAAAATGCTCAATATCGCTAAAGTCTGACTAGGACTAATTTATTTGAATGAGTTGCTTTGGTCAAAGATTGAATGGATGGTTTAATTAATCTATATCATCTAGATTGGTATGAGAATTTCATTGCTTGGGTTGAGATTGAGTTTAATGGCAATCTGTGCTGTGCAGGTTCGATATGGATTCGTCTTGCAAATAATGGTAAGAACATTTTTGAAGGTTGGTCACAAGGTAGATGAAAGAGCAATGGTTAGATCTGGAGAATACATGTTTATTTGGTTTATTGTGAGACTACACTCACAATTTGAAGGCCAATGGTGAGAATGTTTGTACAAATTGGATCTGAGTTTGAATGGAATGATCCGGGTAAAAACTCATGCTTAATCATGTTTATCTGTGTTGTATGAACTCCCTTAATCAACATTGATATATGTATTTGATTCATGAAGTTTTCGATTTCATTTACTGAAGTTTTGCTGCTGTCAGTAAAAGTGTCAACCTCAGGGGTCGACACTTATTTGTGGAGTCTCTGCCTTCGTTGAAATGTTGGATGCTGGCAGATTGTGTCGACCCCAGGGGTCGACACTTTCACCAGGTGTCTGCTGTTTTGCTAAGGCAGAACTCTCGTGAATAAGTGTCGACCCTGAAGGTCGACACTTTCAGGTAAGTATGTTCAATTATGTGAAAACAGAATGTTCGTGAAAAAGTGTCGACCTCGTGTGTCGACACTTTTCATCACGAATGTTTTGTTCTTTTAACCGGCCAAAACACTTCGTAAGAAGTGTCGACCCCATGGGTCGACACTCGTGTCGCGATTTTGTTCTTATATATGTTCTGGCAGAACATTCACGAAAAAGGGTCGACCTCATGGGTCGACACTTTTTCTGAATGTTCGAACACGGTTTTCTGGATCTGTTTCGAACCTTAATAAGGAGGATCCAAATGGCATGGCTTTTGACCCTAATGGCCTTAGGGCGACCTTTGCATCTTGTATTTGTTATGAAAGGGGTTTGGGAAGGGTTTTTTGTTGAGTTATGGTTTTGATGATTATTGCGATTGTTAAGTTATGGTTTTGATGATAACTAAACTTAATGTGTGATTACGTGATGATAACTAAATTTATGGTTGATAGCACATGTTCTTGTTGACTGTGTACATTCATGTTGTTGTTTAAATATGATTGAGTTGACAAATGACTTTTGAGGCTACAACATGATTATTTGAATCCATGGTCATATGGTCTTGTTCCATGGGTGATCTTGTTGTTTTTACAAGAGGGAAAAGATTTCATATTTACAAGAGGCAAGAGGTTTCATAACCTCTTTATTGTAGTGCCCATGTGGTCATTGGAGTCATCCTGTGGTTACTTGGGTCTTTCGACATCATCCTGTTAATGACTAAACACTATTAGTCATTGATGTTTTTCCACTCTTATATGACTAAACTACTTGATGCTCTTATATGACTAAACTACTTGATGTGCTTTCATGACAGATATGCCGAGAATTGGAGTGGAGATGGCAAAAGTGAAAGCTTGTTGATAGCACCCAAGCAAGGATGCAAATCTCTTTTACAAGTAAAATTCGACACTTCATATTCGGCTCGTCACATTTCCAAGGTCAATGCACCAAGAAGCATAGCCAAGAGAGCCCAAGGTCAAAGACTCAGTTGACACCTTCTAAACTGTCAAGGGTGATGCCACAGAAATGAACGGGCTGCTAAAGGACTTAAGCGACGGAGCTGAAGAGGTTAACGGACAGACCCGGGAAAACCCAGGGTCTGCCCAGCTGGCGGTCGACCGCCAGCACAGGGGCGGTCTGTAAGGTTTCGATCAGAGGAGCAGCGAAAACAACGAAACCCTAAGAGTCGTATCATTGCTGGCGATCAAAATCAAGAAATGATCCACCGAGAACCCACCAAGGAAGAACAGTTCCATACCTTTGCGGGATTAATCAATTCCCAGATGCCCGAAGACGATTGTGTAGAGGCTCGTCGGGCTGCTAGCCGTCCAAGTGTCCGGCCTCTAGATGTATCCACACGAGCAGCAGGAACGGACGGAGTCTCCTTCTCGATCTCCACAAGTCGGCCACTCCTCAACACCACCATCCACCACCTACGGAGGAGGAGAGAGAGAGGGGCGCGCCCAGGTCAGGGAGGAGAGAGAGAGAGAAGGGGGCGGCCAGGGGAGAAACCCTAGTGCTTCGCCAGGGTTTCTCTGCTAAACGTGTATTTATAGACTTTGGCATTTTTCACAAAAACCCAGAAACTGTCTATAATTACCGTCCTTATCCGTCTTATCCACTACTCTATTGTGTGTGACCCTCTAGGCCCAATAGTCTGTTTGGTTTTTAGGCCCATTAAGCTAAGAACTCTTCTTAACTTAATTAATCATAATCCATTAACTCTCAATGGATTTAACATGCTTTCTGACCACGAACGGCACCAAGCAACACCTCGTGATCCCAAATGACTTTGGGAGGGATGCAACCCATATTGAACCTTTCCGTCATCAGATTCCACACAGTTATAGATCCTCATTCATACAATGCTCCAATCAGAATTAGGGTACGGTCAAACTGTCAAACCCTAAAGCATCCTGATCTTATGGACCCTTGTACTCTTAAGTACAGTTCACTAGAAAACTCTTTTTCTCAGTGAACCCCCATACCCTGGCCAGGGATTTCTAAGTACATGTCCATAGAGCATTCTCTCTCTCTTAATCCATGCAGAGAGTGAATGATCCCTTGTTATCCACCAAAGTTTTTTCACATGAATCCCATTGAGTCCGAATAGCTAACTATTAAGAACCACAAGATTAAAGTTCATAAGTCAGCAATCAAACGCTCAGTGGAGTCCACGCAAAACCTCTTTAGTGACTCAGGTCAGAGATCCAACTATGCTACTGTGGCACTAGAATCTCCTGATTGACAGTCAGCATGATTACCATTCAAGAATTCTAGATCGGGTCAGTTCAGTGAACTCATTCCACTAACGAGCACCTGCACGTGTACCTTGATGTCACAACACCGGTGATTATGAGATCGACCACCCTCATCACATGAGTGAGTACCACGTGCACCGGTCTATCCGGATCTTCAATGTCCCTTCTTGAAGATCCTACGACCAGGAACATTTAGAATATAAACATCTAGATGACTGTTCTCATTATCACAATCTCATTATGATCCAATCATCATAGCTCATATTCAAGGACTTCATCATATTACAACAAACATACTATAACGTGCTAAGAATATAATGAAGAAAATGCCATTAGTATATTGAATGAAATTGTACAAGAAATGTCACCATCACAACACTTGTGATTGGCTTGAAGGGCATACATCTCTAACAATCTCCCACTTGTACTAAAGCCAATCACCCACATGCTTGATCCCCATCAGCCCAAGGTGACGCTCAAACACACTTTGAGATAAAGGCTTAGTCAATGGATCTGTAATATTATCAGCAGAAGATACTCTGTCTACTATCACATCTCCTGTAGCTATAATCTCTCTAATCAAGTGATAACGCCGCAGAATATGCTTGGACTTCTAATGAGACCTCGGCTCCTTTGCTTGCGCAATTGCCCCATTGTTGTCACAAAATATGGGGACAGGATCAGAGATGCTTGGGACAACTCCCAATCCATCGATGAACTTCTTCATCCAGACCGCCTCCTTTGACGCCTCGGCAGCAGCTATGTACTCGGCCTCGGTTGTTGAATCAGCAATGGTTTCTTGTTTGGAACTCTTCCAACTCACTGCCCCACCATTGAGAGTAAAAATGAACCTAGAGGTTGTCTTGCTGTCATCTTTGTCAGACTGGAAACTAGAGTCAGTGTATCCTCTCAGTTTCAAGTCCTCTCCTCCATAAACCAGAAATAGATCCTTAGTCCTTCTCAAGTACTTAAGGATACATTTCACAGCTATCCAGTGTTGTTCACCTGGATCCGTTTGATACCTTCTCGTAACACTTAGAGCATAAGCTATATCAGGCCTAGTACATAACATCGCGTACATGATGGACCCTATTGTAGAGGCATAGGGAACCCTACTCATGTACTCCCTCTCTTCTGGAGTTTTAGGGGACATCTCCTTAGAGAGGTAAACTCCATGTCTAATCGGTATTAGACCTCTTTTGGAGTCTTCCATGCCAAACCTTTTGACAATGGTGTCTATGTACATCGATTGGGACAAGCCTAGCATCCTCTTTGATCTATCTCTATAGATCCTAATCCCCAACACATAGGATGCTTCTCCCAAATCCTTCATGGAGAAATACTTTGATAGCCAGACTTTGACTGACGATAACATACCTACATCATTCCCAATGAATAGTATGTCATCCACATACAGTACCAAAAAGGTGATTGCACTGCCATTTGTCTTCTTGTATACACATGGCTTATCTTCGTTCTTAACGAAGTCATAAGATTTGATTGCATCATCCAACCTTATGTTCCAACTGCGGGATGCTTGCTTTAGTCCGTAAATGGACCTCTAAAGCCTGCACACTCTATCTGGATACTCTTTGGATGTGAATCCCTCAGGCTGTGTCATGTACACTTCTTCCTCAAGGTTTCCATTGAGGAATGCCGTCTTCACATCCATCTGCCAAATTTCACAATCATAGTGTGCAGCAATGGCAAGTAAAATTCTAATGGATTTTAGCATGGCTACAGGAGAGAAGGTTTCGTCATAGTCAACCCCTTGCCTTTGATAATATCCCTTCGCTACAAGCCTTGCCTTATAGGTATCAACCTTTCCATCTACTCCAATCTTTCTTTTAAAGATCCACTTGCATCCAATAGGTACAATACCCTCAGGTGGATCCACCAAGTTCCAAACTTGGTTGGAGTACATGGAATCCATTTCAGATATCATGGCCTCTTGCCATTTCCTGGAGTCAATGATACTCATTACCTCCTCGTAGGTCTTAGGATCATCATCCTCATTATGTGATACCTTACCAGAAATATGTCCTACATATCTATCTGGTTGAACAGGTATCCGGCCTGACCTACGCATAGTTTGTGGGTCAGTTTGTACTGGATCTTGAGAAGGTACAATGACAGGTTGTGGTTCTAGAACTTCTTCTAGTTCTACCAAGCTCCCACTGTTTCCTTCAAGGATATACTCTTCCTAAAGGAATACAGCATGTTTAGCTACAAACACTCTTTGATCGCTAGGCTGGTAGAAATAATATCCATAAGTTTCCTTAGGATATCCCACAAACCTACACTTCTCAGTCTTAGATCCCAGTTTATCAGAGTCATGTTTCTTTACATGGGCAGGGCAACCCCAAACCTTAAAGTACTTAAGATTTGGCTTCTTTCCTTTCCATGTCTCATATGGAGTGGAGTCGACAGACTTCGATGGGACTTTGTTCAATAAGTGTGCAGCAGTCTCCAAGGCATAACCTCAGAGGGACAAGGGTAAAACAGTAAAACACATCATGGACCGTACCATATCTAATAGGGTACGTTCCTCCTTTCTGCTACACCATTCAGTTGAGGTGTATAAGGAGGAGTCCATTGAGACAATATTCCATTATCCCTTAAAAACTGTGTGAACTCCGTACTCAAGTATTCACCCCCTCGATCTGATCGAAGAGTTTTAATACTTTTCCCGGTTTGTTTCTCTACTTCATTCTTAAACTCGACAAATTTCTCAAAAGCTTCAGATTTGTACTTCATTAAGTACACGTATCCAAATATTGAGAAATCATTAGTGAATGTAATGAAGTATGAATAACCTCCTTTGGCATATATGGACATAGGTCCACACACATCAGAGTGTATGAGTTCTAACAACTCATTTGCTCTTTCTCCATGTCCAGAAAATGGAGACTTGGTCATCTTACCCATGAGGCAAGATTCACAAGTCGTGAATGATTCATAATCAAATGGATCAAGGTATCCATTCTTACACAACTTTTTCAATCTTTCCTCATTGATATGACCAAGCTTACAATGCCAAAGATAAGCTTGATTCACATTGCCTCTTTTTCTCTTAAGAGGTCTGTCCACACACATCACATGAGATGCCACATCTAAAATATACAAACCATTCATTAAGCTCCCACTGGCAAACAATTCACCATTTAATAATAAAGAACAACCATTGTTTCCAAAACTTACAACAAATCCATATTTATTTAAGCAAGAAATGGAAATAATGTTCTTTATTATAGAAGGAACATAATAACAGTCTATAAGCTCTAGTGTAACTCCTGTAGGCATCTGGAGGTTCACCTTCCCGACCGCGAGCGCAGCAACCTTTGCTCCATTTCCCAGTCGCAAGTCAACCTCGCCTTTGTTCAATTGCCTACTGCTTGTCAGCACCTGCAAGTCATTGCAGATATGAGATGCACATCCAGTATCTAATACCCACAATGTGGATCTATAAGACAAGTTTAGGTCAACAATCATGAACATACCTGAAGCTTCTCCAAGCTTCTGTTTTGCCTTTTCTGCAAGATACAACTTACAGTTCCTCTTCCAATGACCATCCTTATGACAGTGGAAACATTGGCCCTTGTCCTTCTTAGCCTCATCCTTCTTGGTAGTCTTTCCCTGCTTATCCTGCCTTTTCTTCTTGTTTTTCTTAAAAACAGATTGATTCTTTCTCTTCTTGTTGGTCTTACCAACAAGTAGCACAGAAGATTTCCCATTGTTCATTGTCCCCTCAGCTGTCTTCAACATATTAAGAAGCTCTGCTAGAGAGCACTCTATTATATTCATGTTGAAATTTACTATGAACTGGGAGAATGAACATGGGAGAGACTGCAAGATTAGGTCAATGCACAAATCCTTGTTCATTTCAAAACCTAATTCTTTCAGCCTCTCAATCCACTCTATCATTTTGAGAACATGTGTCTGCACAGATGTTCCCTCAGACATTTTGGCCCCGAACAGATTCTTAGATATCTCATATCTCTCTGTTCTACTCTGAGCTCCAAAGAGCTCCTCCAGATGGAATAGGATGGATCTAACATCCATCTTTTCATGCTGCCTTTGTAACTCATTAGTTATGGAGGCTAGCATATAACATTGGGCCAGAGTGGCATCTTCCTTATGCTTCTCATAAAGAATCACCTCAGCCTCATCGGCATCATCAGCAGGAACAGGAGGAACAGGCTGCTCAAGGACATAGGCTATTTTCTCAGCCGTGAGAACAATTCTCAGATTCTTGAGCCAATCGACATAATTCGGACCAGTCAGCCTGTTGGCATCCAATATGCCTCTCAATGGGTGGTTCGTCATTGCGATCTATAAGAGGAAATAATAGAATTTAGAACAACATTACAGATATTCATGATATTAAATTAAGACACGGACTTTTATGCTAACTTAATACTCCCACTAATTTTCGACGATTTTGCATAACCCCTAATATGCAAAGACGGGACACAACGACTGTGTCCTAGTAGGTACTAAGATCCCATTAACATTATGGAAGTAGTCTTGTGGTAGCACAATAAACTACCCCATACTTAATGGGTAGGCAACTCTTGCCAATTACAACTCCTTGTAACTCCCAGTAATTTAGCCTCCAAACGCTTCGTGATCTTGTGGTAGCACAACAAACCACGAGCGTTGGTTAGGTCTAACCCGTTGTTACCTTATGAGAGTGGGTTTATGACTTAACTCTTGTGGTAGCACAACAAAGCCATGCCAGCCCCCATCCCAAGGTTCGGCCCAAGCCCTAGCCTAAGTCTCCGTCCCCTTGCTGTGACAGTCTTGTGGTAGCACAACAAACTCCCACAGTCTAAGGACGGCTCACTTTGACTATAACAACGGAAGGCTACGTGGAACATTCTTAATGTCTCACGCTTATCGACCTAATATTTGATTGAAGGGGATTTGAATATTTGGGTCTCATCAATATAGGTGCTATATATATAATAATAATTAGGAGTATCGAATATACTCTAAAATTATGTATATATATATAATTAGTAGCACTACCACATATATCAAATATATGCTATAACACCGATGGATGATCATGGACTTTAAACTTAGCAACATTACCAGAGCCAGTTGGTAATGTACACACAACATGGTAAATTCTCAAAGACTTGGAGCATCCAATGCTCCCACTGGATGTGAAGAATCTCCCGAGCCACCGTAGTCGGCCTCCTTCTTAGTCTCCATCCGCTTCTTATAATTACAAGTAAATTTGAAATTTGGGCACGCAGGCCCATAAATATACATCAGATAATAATAAGAAACCTTGAACTAGTCAAGGGGAGTACAACACAGGTGGGAGATAGAATGTACAACCCGGATTAATAAGAGAGAGAGAGAAGGAGGCACGCAGGCCCCAAAATAATCACATCATGATCCATTCACCACAAACCATATCATCACATGATATCTAAGTCCATGACTATCCATCCACACACATGACACATCACATGCATCATTAAGTAATTATCATATAATTACAGCGAGATATAACGTTGATTTCAAAATAATAATAATTAGTTTTGAAATTACGCAACATTAATTAACTAAACAATTTAGTTAAAACAATCAAGTCTAAACAACTTTAGACAATAGTCATACACATTCACTACATGGGCTCAACAATAATATACTGTTAATTAACCTCATAAGAATCACATCCTTATAGTAATTAACATTAATTAATTAGATAATAGGAAATACTTAAAACCATTTTAAAATTCCCATTAACTAATTAACCAAGGGACAATAATGAAAAATAAGTTAATAGATCGCTAAAACAATTTTAGAATCACATTAAAATATTTTTCAGAATTTTCTCGGAATTTTTCTGACATTAAATGCATTTTAAACATTTTAAAATGAATAAAATTCAAAAAAAATAAGGGGGGGGCTTATCGGGCGCGGATCTTGGCGCGGGCCGGATCCTCCCGCGGGAGACCCACGAGGGGGTCGTCTCCCCCGCCCGATCGCGAAGGGGAGGGGGCTGGGGTAAAACCCTAGCCCCCAGGTGCTCGCCGCAGGGGGCCCGTCTGCCGCCCCCGACCACCGCGGACGACCCCTGGGGTCCCGCCGGCACGTCTGCCGCCCGCGATCATCACGGGGCCGTTCCGCCCTGTTCGCCGCGAACCTCGCCGGAGCCGCCCCATCCGGCCGCCGCACGCACCCGGACGTCGTCGGACGCCATGGGGAATCGTCCAGCAACTCTTGCCAGCCCCATGGACATCCACAATCGGAGATTAACGGCCTGAATCGGCCTCCTTCTCCCTGTGCGAACGGCGACCGCGGCCCCGAAGACATGTTCGATTCGCCCTCACCATAGGGTCAATCAACGCACCAAAACGTGCGTTTTGATCCTCTTAATACCAGGAACAATTCCATGGGATCAATTGACCAAAAACTCATCCGTGAGAGACTCAATCGAACATCCTAAATTGAGCCCTAAGCATGAACGTGAAGGATGAAAAATAATATAATAATTCTGATTTTGATCAGACCAGCAACCTGGCTCTGATACCACTGTAAGGTTTCGATCAGAGGAGCAGCAGAAACAATGAAACCCTAAGAGTCGTATCGTTGCTGGCGATCAAAATCAAGAAACGATCCACCGAGAACCCGCCAAGGAAGAACAGTTCCATACCTTTGCAGGATTAATCAATTCCCAGATGCCCGAAGACGATCGAGTAGAGGCTCGTCGGGCTGCTAGCCATCCAAGTGTCCGGCCTCTAGATGTATCGACACGAGCAGCAGGAACGAACGGAGTCTCCTTCTCGATCTCCACAAGTCGGCCACTCCTCAGCACCACCATCCACCGCCTACGGAGGAGGAGAGAGAGAGGGGCGCACCCAGGTCAGGGAGGAGAGAGAGAGAGAAGGGGGCGGCCAGGGGAGAAACCCTAGTGCTTGGCTAGGGTTTCTCTCCTCAACGTGTTTTTATAGACTCTGGCATTTTTCACAAAAACCCAGAAACTGTCTATAATTACCATCCTTATCCATCTTATCCACTACTCTATTGTGTGTGACCCTCTAGGCCCAATAGTCTATTTGGCTTTCAGGCCCATTAAGCTAAGAACTCTTCTTAACTTAATCAATCATAATCCATTAACTCTCAATGGATTTAACAGGCTTTCCGACCACGAACGGCACCAAGCAACACCTCGTGATCCCAAATGACTTTGGGAGGGATGCAACCCATATTGAACCTTTCCGTCATCAGATTCCACACAGTTATAGATCCTCATTCATACAATGCTCCAATCAGAATTAGGGTACGGTCAAACTGTCAAACCCTAAAGCATCCTGATCTTATGGACCCTTGTACTCTTAAGTACAGTTCACTAGAAAACTCCTTTTCTCAGTGAACCCCCATACCCTGGCCAGGGATTTCTAAGTACATGTCCATAGAGCATTCTCTCTCTCTTAATCCATGCAGAGAGTGAATGATCCCTTGTTGTCCACCAAAGTGTTTTCACATGAATCCCACTGAGTCCGAATAGCTAACTATTAAGAACCACAAGATTAAAGTTCATAAGTCAGCAATCAAACGCTCAGTGGAGTCCACACAAAACCTCTTTAGTGACTTAGGTCAAAGATCCAACTATGCTACTGTGGCACTAGAATCTCCTGATTGACAGTCAGCATGATTACAATTCAGGAATTCTAGATCGGGTCAGTTCAGTGAACTCATTCCACTAACGAGCACCTGCACGTGTACCTTGATGTCACCACACCGGTGATTATGAGATCGACCACCCTCATCACATGAGTGAGTACCACGTGCACCGGTCTATCCGGATCTTCAATGTCCCTTCTTGAAGATCATACGACCAGGAACATTTAGAATATAAACATCTAGATGACTGTTCTCATTATCACAATCTCATTATGATCCAATCATCATAGTTCATATTCAAGGACTTCATCATTTTACAACAAACATACTATAACGTGCTAAGAATATAATGAAGAAAATGCCATTAGTATATTGAATGAAATTGTACAAGAAATGTCACCATCACAACACTTGTGATTGGCTTGAAGGACATACATCTCTAACACGGTCAACCGCCCCTACCAGGAACCATCCGTCTGCAGGTTTCTCAGTAGCGGTCGACCGCCAGCCCCTGCAGGTCGACCGCCAACCCCGATAAGCCAAAAATATTGACTTTTGTCCATCTCGAAAGAAGCATCTCCTCTTGCTATTGTTTAATCCCAAAGCCACCAAACCCTCCAGAATTTGTGGATCTGGTCTAAGGCTTGTCCATAGACCTTCCAAGGGTTATAAATTATCCTATTAGAGTCATAACCCTAATGATCAAAGAGATCCAAAGGGGAGGCTGTCCAAGGAGGAAGAAGAGGTATCGTAGCTCCGTGAATAGTACCTCCTGCAGCAAGCTCTTCATCTATCTCCAACCCATTCAAGGTATTTCTGAAGCCATCTACCTCTAAGAAGGTGTAGAAGCAATCAAGGTTCAAAGCTACATCCATACACCTCTTCATCAACTCAAGGTGATCCAAGGGAAGAAGAAGAAGGATGCTACAAGGAAGAAGGAGCCATTCAAGCATCATCTGAAGGTACTCTAGCTCTATTTGAAGTCAGCAGTCTCAAAGGAAGAGAACAAGCTCACAAGCATCAAGAAGATACATGGATTTCTCCAAGGAAGAAGGAAGGGTACTGTAGCCGTGAACAGTACTCCGTGCAAGAAAATCTACATCAAATACAAGGTAATTCAAGTTGAGTGTCAAGCTATTCAAGTGAAGAAGGAATCAACGTGAACATCCAGAGCACACACTCAGGGGGAGCCTAAATGAGGAGCTTTCTAAACCGTGGTTTATTCATGTTTGTGTTTTATGCTTTATAGTTTCATATTTGTGTTTCTTATAAACTGCAAACTCATGTGTGTGTGGATCATTGTTGCATCCGTGGTCGTGTGTGTGTGTGTCGTACTTGATTCGTGTGTACGTAGGTCTTCTTAGATCTACGTGTGTGTGTGGATTTATCCAGATCTTAGTGTTTGTGTGTGTGGAGTGCTGCACTTGTCGCAGCATGTGTGTGTCTTGTTGATCCGCTTGTTGGATCGTGTTGGAGACTTCGTCTCCGTGTGTGTGTGTGTTTTGGGGCGCGTCCCCGTGTGTGTGGGTAGGCGTCGTCCTGCGTGTGTCGTTGGAGCGTCATCTCCTTTTGGGGATGTATCCCCGAGTGAAGCCTCATCGGGTTTGGTGAGGGGTGGACGTAGGATTGCCGTCGTTGCATCCGAACCACCTTAAAAACCGCTGTGCATTGTGTGTTATTTGTGTGGTTTGATTATTTTCGTTGTATGGTCGTGTATGAACGAAAAGTTTGAGAGAATTGGTTAATTAGTTTTCATTTGCTAATTATTATTTATCACATATTTTGTAAAAAGGGTACAAGTTTTCGTAAAATTTGTTATCACCCAATTCACCCCCCTCTTGGGTGTCATTGATCGCGGGACTTCAATTGGTATCAGAGCCAAGGCTCTAATTTCATAGATCTAACGATCTAGAGTGATCCAGATCAATGACTACCATTATGTACACTTTGAATTCTCCACCGGTGTTTGATGGTTGCAATTTTAATTTGTGGTTAGGAAGGATGTGCAGTCTAGTCAACTCATATGATCCTAAGCTATCGAAGCTTATCTCACATGGTCCTTATGAGTTGCCTAAAGATAAATCTGTCTGGACCGCATATTCCAAGCTTAAACATGATCAAAATTGTTTGGTTCTAAAATTGCTCATTGCTGTAGTTGATTCTAATCATTTCCCTTTTGTCTCCCATTACAGATCCGCGTAGGATATCTTGGTTGGCTTAACCAAAGTCCAGGAAGGGCATGAAGATCAATGTCTTGTGGCAGGCACGAGTGATCAAGGGAGTGATTAGCAAGTTGACTCAAGCTCAAAGGTAAATTCTGATTCAGATAATGAAGATGAATTTAGCTATGAAAAGTTATTGATTGCATATGATGAGGTTGCTGATAAATATGAGAAGGTTAAGTCTGAAAACAAAAATATGAAAAAGAATGTTGGACAAAATAAAAGTGATTCTCCATGTAAAGAATGCTCGCACTTGATGGAATTAATTGATGGTCATGTGTTTGACATTGAAATTCATAAAGATCAAATTTCTTCTTTGAGAAATGAAAATAAAGAGCTGAGAGAGAGAGTAAGTCTTATGAACAATGGTCAAAATGAGTTTGCTCATGATAAAAATCTTGAAATAGAAAATGAGAAACTGAAGGAATTGAATAGAACCATTTTTGAAAGATTGCTTGCTTTTCAAAAAGGAAAATATATGAATATTGATCAATCTGAAAATGTACATGCTTTGTTGCAAGAATTTGAAAGTCATAAAACCATCAATGCTATTTTACATGAACAAGTCAACTCCTGTTAAAAAAAACTTCCTTCCTATGAATTGCACATTGCATCTCTTGAGAAAGATATTATTGACTTGAATGCTTCATTGTCTAGATTTGTGAATGGTCAAAAAAAATTGGACAAATTATTGGGGACGAAAGTGAATTTTTAAAGGGAAGGGCTGGGTTTTAATCCTGTGAACAAAAAGAAGTTTGAAAATAAAGTTTATACATCTTTTGTGCACAGTTTAAACATATCTAGTACATCAAATGGGTCCCCAAATCAATCTTCTTCACAGACAATAAAAAGATCAAATGAAAATCTGAAAAAGAAAAATCATGTTGCACACACACATGCATCCATAAAGAAAATCAATTTGCATCAAAAAACTAAAAATGCCGCTAGCACCTCCATGCATGTTGAACATACCTCTTCCACACACACACAACCAATTAGAAAGAAACTCACATGTTTTTATTGTGAAAAATATGGGCATGCTATGCATAATTGTTTCATTATGAATAATGATGATTTGAGAGCATGTAGAAACCAAACTGTTTTAAAAAAATGCAAAGAGAGCCTTCACCACAAAATCTTCCATGCATTACAATCACTGTGGTAAAAGGAGTCATACAACTTCACACTGCTGGTTATTATTGAAGAGAAAGAACTCCTACTCAACACATCATGCTCACACACACAAATCAGTAGAACCGATGAGAAGAAAGAAGATGATGCCACGTGCCGTCTACCATCACTTTGGCAAATCTGGAAATCTTAAGCATGATTATTTTCTTGTGAAAGATGATGATTTGAATGTTGTTAAGGTGTGGAAGCCACGTGCCAAGAATGCTGCTAACCCACAAGGACCCAAGATGATTTGGGTACCTAAGAATGCAAATTGAGAAATCTATTTTGCAGGAGTGCCATGGAATTGGAAAGTATGACATCTATTTTCATCAAGAAGGTAAGGCATACGAGTCAAGTGACTCAAGCAAGGTTGGAAGAAAAATCAAAAGCTGAATTTGATTTCTCAGGTGATATCCCTCTCACTCTCTCCACTAAAAGTGTTATGTCGTGTTTTACCATGTGCTGTATAGTTATGTGATCATGCATGAGTCTGTACATGCATTCCATCCATAGATAGTTGTATACCCTTGTGCATATCATCCTCATATAGCATCTTGTTGAAGTGGAGTTTTGAAACCGTCAATAAATCACATTGCATATACTGAGTTTGCATAAGCCTTCACGTACTATCATGCATAAATTGAATATTGTGAATTCATGTCATAATGCATAGCAATCCTCCTACCTTCACCACCCTTGACTACATAGTATATCAAATGGTGACATGTGGAAGGGCATGTTACGCGTATCTGAAAGCTATCACTATGCGTGAGGTGATCTTCAGATCTAAGTTCTCCGCCCGGTACTATGAGTCAATCAGTCACAGGCTACACATGGCATTAGATTTTTACTGAGCATATCACAGTCATGCACACATTGAGGGGGAGTCATCAGATTCGTCATATGGGCTTAACA
Organism: Amorphophallus konjac; assembly: GCA_022559845.1. NCBI lineage: Eukaryota > Viridiplantae > Streptophyta > Magnoliopsida > Alismatales > Araceae > Amorphophallus > Amorphophallus konjac. The sequence continues at coordinate 230,493,194 of CM040127.1, forward strand.
TTTAGGTTCACACATGAGTCATGCATTGCATCTAGAACTATCTAGGGGTGTTGGTTGTTAAAAATATTTGTCATGTCATTATTAATAAATTTGAATCGAAATTGACAAATCAAACCTTTCTATCTTTGGATACAGATTATACTCCCAAAATTCAAATGATGATGGGCTAAGTTTGAATCAACTGGAAGAATACCTTGCAAGGATGAAAATGATGAGAACCCTCTCAAGTTGCTACAAGAAGATGGACTACTTTGTGTAGAACAACTTCCAAGATCGACTCAAGTATAAGGTGGTGAAAGTCTTGTACGTGTTGAAGTAAGTACCCAAGGCAAATCATGTGAAAGGCTTGGAAGAAAATAGATTCTCAAGATAAAGGTAAGAAAGTAAAAGCTGAAATATCAACCCTCGTGAGGTTGGTGATTCTAGTGACATGAAGGCTTTCGATCTTGTCATCTAAACTAAGGTGATTCAACCTCGTCAATTCATGCAATGGTCTTTTGTCACTTGTTGACACTTTAGGATGACAGGTATTGTTTAAAAACTTGAATTGTCATTCACTAGTCTGCTGTGATGAACTTGTCTAACTGGCTTGAGAAGTGTGTATTGAATATTTCTCATTTTAAATTACACAACCACACTTGAATTTAACTGCATATCTGGTATATCAAATGGCGTTTGTGGAAGAGTGTATTATGTCCACTTGGAAGCATTCCCTATGCTTTGAGCTAGGTCTTCGGACTAAAATCTCCGTCTCGTACTAGATTTTAAAAATCGTGACTGGCTTGTGATTGGTGGAGTTATGAATGAATCCTTGAGCTGAGTTCCTTAAATTGAAAATATGTTTCTGATCAAATGATTCAAACATGTAGCTTCTGGATGATTTCTAATTTCACAACTTGTGAAATGCTCTTGAATATCTGATTTTGAACAATTCTGAAAATTGGGTTACATTGCTTAATTTTGATCATTTATGCACCCTTATTCATAAAGGCCATGTCATGAAAAATGTTGTTGACACATTAATATAATGTGAATGCTCCAATGTCAAATTTGTCTCAAGGTTTGAAGATCAAGTCCTCCTATACTACATTTGCATCTTGCATCACTTGCTCATCTAGGCATAGGTTGCACGCATTAGAATGAATTCATGCATTAGCTGAAGTTAGTTCATTCATTTGGTATCAGAAGTTTTGCACCACATTGCATTCTATCTTGGCATGTTGTATTTCATTACTATATGATCAAGTTGCATTGCATCAGTACTCATGCATTAGTTGCATTCACTTCAGTCAATTGCTATCCATTTGTTTGGCATCAGTTGCATATTTACATTGCATGCTGCATATATTCCCTCTGTATGCTTGCTTGATATTATATGCTATTCACCCCATCCCTTGGCATTTCGATGGCCTTATGTCTTCTTGATAAATAATGTTACATTTGAGTCATTATTGGAGTGTTTCATGTCGTACACTCTGGGGGAGTTCTTATTTCATAAGTGCATCTATTTAAGGGGAGCTGCCCTGTTATGAGTTCATGATATTTTCGGTATACATGCTGAATCAAATTCGCACACTTCATGCACAAAATATGAAAATGAGTGTTAAAGATAAGGATATATGAATTTCTTTTCAACACTCTCGAGATGTTAAACTTGTTGCATGTATGTTGAAGAGACAGTTGAGGAAAAAGCTGCCTACCTATCCTGTTTAAAAATTTGGGATGAAAATGAAAGATAGAGCAATGCTCAGTCTCACTGAGTAAACTCGGCACATGTCACCTGAGACGTGATGTGGTTTATATCTGAAAAGTGTTGACTAGTATCTCTGTTTAAAATGAGGTGAAATGGTTCAGTATTCTGAGTAACTAGGGATTCTGGCAAGAGCTCCATGCGTCTACTCGTGTAAAAAGGAATTATTTGAACCTGATCACTCTTAAAAAATTCTGACTATCATGTGATATTGGTTGAGTTGAAAAATATTGGTGAAAACTTATTGTGGTAGTGCGTAGCCTCCAATACGTTGTTCCCAAAATTAAAGTGCAGTTTGTAAAATGTCTCCTTGTGTTGACTGAAAATCTGAATATCCATATTGTAACTATCATTTTTCATGTTACTCACTTACACATCTAGAAATTTGATTTAATATGTATTCAGAAAGTTGATTGACTTCTTTAGCAATTGCATGAATCTCCTATATGATTGCACAATCTTCCATGTGCTACACATGTGCATTCCGGTTAGCATGACTCTCTTGCATCTTTCTTATACCCATTACCCTCTTCCATATGTACGGGGGAGATTGCCTGTATGTTTATATGTAACTGTTTGGTTGCATTGTGTGCATTTCATGAGTCACCATTTGTATGTGTTGCATTTCATGCATTTCAAACCAAAATATAAAAATCAGAAAATTTGATAATCAAAGAAAATCCTTTTGATATGCCCTCCTGCTCTTGTTTATTGTGAAAATCTGACATGGGATTTAGATTCTGAATGCTATCATGCTGAAGACCTCATCCTGTGCACATCTTCCTCCTCTGGTTCATATCTTTGAGGCCAATCACCACCTTCAATTGGTATCAATACATGCTTGACTGTATTTGCTTTGGATGGTATCATATTGATTTGTGAGAACAATCACTAATTGGTTTCCTCTGATTAGAATCATGTTGCTTTATTCATCCATGTTTTGTCCTTGCTTCTTCTGATTTGATATGATGGGCTATTGCTGTTTCACATGGAGTTAAGCCTGTTCTTCCTTATTTGGATTCTTCCAGCTCGCTTGATACTGTTGTTATGGGAGATAGATTTGCATTATCCCGCTTTTTGATTATGTCAAAGGGGGAGAAAAATTGATGATTGTGTGTGACAATGTGTGACAGGGGGAGAAGAATATTTGTGCCATTCTGTTGTATCCATTCTGTTGTATCATCATTAATTAGTCTATGATTAAGTTTGTCATCACCAATAAGTTTGTCATCATCAGAAAGGGGGAGATTGTTGAGTTATGGTTTTGATGATTGTTGCGATTGTTAAGTTATGGTTTTGATGATAACTAAACTTAATGTGTAATTACGTGATGATAACTAAATTTATGGTTGTTTGCACATGTTCTTGTTGACTGTGTACATTCATGTTGTTGTTTAAATATGATTGAGTTGACAAATGACTTTTGAGGCTACAACATGATTGTTTGAATGCATGGTCATATGGTCTTGTTCCATGGGTGATCTTGTTGTCTTTACAAGAGGGAAAAGGTTTCATATTTACAAGAGGCAAGAGGTTTCATAACCTCTTTATTGTAGTGCCCATGTGGTCATTGGAGTAATCCTGTGGTTACTTGGGTCTTTCGACATCTTCCTGTTAATGACTAAACACTATTAGTCATTGATATTTTTCCACTCTTATATGACTAAACTACTTGATGCTCTTATATGACTAAACTACTTGATGTGCTTTCATGACAGATATGCCAAGAATTGGAGTGGAGATGGCAAAAGTGAAAGCTTGTTGATAGCACCCAAGCAAGGATGCAAATCTCTTTTACAAGTAAAATTCGACACTTCATATTCGGCTCGTCACATATCCAAGGTCAATGCACCAAGAAGCATAGCCAAGTGAGACCAAGGTCAAAGACTTAGTTGACACCTTCTAAACTATCAAGGGTGATGCCACAGATATGAACGGGCTGCTAAAGGACTTAAGCGATGGAGCTGAAGAGGTTAACGGACTGACCCGGGTTTTGCCCAGCTGGCGGTCGACCGCCAGCACAGGGGCGGTCGACCGCCCCTGCTAGGAACCATCAGTTTGCAGGTTTCTCAGTAGCGGTCGACCGCCAGCCCCTGCAGGTCGACCGCCAGCCCCGATAAGCCAAAAATATTGACTTTTGTCCATCTCGAAAGAAGAATCTCCTCTTGCTATTGTTTAATCCCAAAGCCACCAAACCCTCCAAAATTTGTGGATCTGGTCTAAGGCTTGTCCATAGACCTTCCAAGTGTTATAAAACATCCTATTAGAGTCATAACCTTAATCATCAAAGAGATCCAAAGGGGAGGCTGTCCAAGGAGGAAGAAGAGGTACTGTAGCTCCGTGAATAGTACCTCGTGCAGCAAGCTCTTCATCTATCTCCAACCCATTCAAGATATTTCTGAAGCCATCTACCTCCAATAAGGTGTAGAAGCAATCAAGGTTCAAAGCTACATCCATACACCTCTTCATCAACTCAAGGTGATCCAAGGGAAGAAGAAGAAGGATGCTACAAGGAAGAAGGAGCCATTTAAGCATCATCTGAAGGTACTCTAGCTCCATTTGAAGTCAGCAGTCTCAAAGGAAGAGAACAAGCTCACAAGCATCAAGAAGGTACATGGATTTGTCCAAGGAAGAAGGAAGGGTACTGTAGCCGTGAACACAAGAAGATCTACATCAAATACAAGGCCATTTAAGCTGACTCTCAAGCTATTCAAGTGAAGAAGGATCAATGCGAACATCCAGAGCACACACTCAGGGGGAGCCTAAATCAGGAGCTTTCTAAACTGTGGTTTATTCATGTTTGTATTTTATACTTTATAGTTTCAGATTTGTGTTTCTTATAAACTGCAAACTCGTGTGTGTGTGGATCGTTGTTGGATCCGTGGTCGTGTGTGTGTGTGTGTCGTACTTGATTCGTGTGTGCGTAGGTCTTCTTAGATATGCGTGTGTGTGTGGATTTATCCAGATCTTAGTGTTTGTGTGTGTGGAGTGCTGCACTTGTCGTAGCGTGTGTGTGTCTTGTTGATCCGCTTGTTGGATCGTGTTGGAGACTTCATCTCCGTGTATGTGTGTGTTTTGGGGCACGTCCCCGTGTGTGTGGGTAGGCGTTGTCCTGCGTGTGTCGTTGGAGCGTCATCTCCGTTTGGGGATATATCCCTGAGTGAAGCCTCACCGGGTTTGGAGAGGGGTGGACGTAGGATTGCCGTCGTTGCATCCGAACCACCTTAAAAACTGTTGTGCATTGTGTGTTATTTGTGTGGTTTGATTATTTTCATTGTATGGTCGTATATGAACGGAAAGTTTGAGAGAATTGGTTAATTAGTTTTCATTTTCTAATTATTATTTATCACATATTTCGTAAAAAGGGTAAAAGTTTTCACAAAATTTGTTATCACCCAATTCACCCCCCTCTTGGGTGTCATTGATCGCGGGACTTCACTTTTATGTCCCTTGGGGCTTCAATCCCCTTGGTTTATATAGCCGCCCCTCTCTTCCGATCGAACCAATCCTTTTGAGCTCTAACGTGTTCATCTTGCAGGAAGAAGGAGAGGAACATTGTGTGGTCTGCTGGAGGAGAAGGGAAGGAACGCCAGAGACGTCCCCTCACGAGCCCGAGCTGAGAGATCTAGAGGCAGTGGCTGTGTCCTCTCCATCCTTGCCTCGGGTGCCTGAAGCTTCAAATATCGGCTCCCTCTTCTCTCGGTTTCATCATTCTAAGCCACACTTCATATATTTTTGACTTTAGTTAAAGGATATAGGGGAAGATTTATATTCTTTCATAATCTTCTTAGACATCTTGTGCTTAGAACGTTCATCTCATATTTGGGCTTGTATTTCGTTTAATACTATTTCTCTATCTGGATATTTTCGGAGCTTGCTCCGAGTGTGTGTGGGTTGTCTCGTCGTCGTACGAGAACCCACGTGTGTGGGCCGTCGAGCCCGTGTGTGTGTGGTTGCTGCCGTCGAGCATCGTTTATAGTGAAATCCTCTCGAGGTGAGAGGGGTGGACGTAGGACGCACTTGGTGCGTCCGAACCACCTAAAAATACTGTGTTGTGATTTGCTTGATTGGTATTGGTCGTTATCTAATTTTCTGTTCACTATACGAGTGTGAGACGGTGAGACATGAGTGTACTCAACCGTCCGTCCAAATATAGTTGTCTGAGTGAGCATATATGTGCGCTGGGAAGTTGTGAGAGCTTGCTTGGTTTAAGCTCATTGGTCTTAATCAAGTCTCTGCTTTACTTTTATTCTACATATCTGCGGTTTGTTTGGGTTGCTTTATAATTTGTCAAAAAGGGTGGGCAATCAATTCACCCCCCTCTCAATTGCCTCCTAACCGGGCCATCACCATTATTCATTTGTGATAAACTCTGAGTCAGAGATTAACTGTTCCTAATCGCTCCTGTCCATGAGACACATGTTCTTTACCAGCTCTTCAATATCTTCTTCTTCATCGGATGTAGACTCATCCTCATCCTCATCGCTTCACGTTGCCTTCATTGCTTTCGGCTTCTTGCCCTTTACCATCTTGCCTTTCTTTTTCTGCAATTCGGGACATTCACATCTCATGTGCCCCATCTTCTTACACTCATAGCACATAACTTCAGCCACTTTGAGTGGTTCGTTCCTTTGCTTCGGCTGCTTCTTTCCTTTCTTGATTTTTTCACCAAATCTTCTCCTTTGGCGCAGAAATTGTCTAACTCTTCTTGTCAACATGGCAACTTCTTCATCGTCTGTGGTTCCCATTGAATCCTCTTGGCTTGAGATGGACTCCGGGTATGCTTTCAAAGCGATTGGCTTTTTCTTCTTTGTGTCCTCTTCCATCCTCTTTATATTAATCTCATAGGCCATCAAGGACCCTATGAGCACATCCACGGTGAGGGTAGACAAATCTTTAGAATCCTCTATCACGGTCGCCTTGGTGTGCCTACTTGGGGATAGGGACCTCAGCACTTTCCTTACCAAATCGGTGTCCTTAAACTCTCTTCCGAGTGATTTCAACCCATTGGTGATCTCCATGAGACGTGCGAACATCTCGGAGATATTTTCTTCCTCTTTCATATGAAATAGCTCGTAATCTCGGATCAACATGTTCGCTTTTGTCTCTTTCACTTCTGTGGTGCCTTCATAAATTAGCTTGAGCTTGTCCCCACATTTCTTTCACACTGCTGCACATAGAGACACGAGCATATTCATTCAGGTGAATAGCACACTGAATAATATTTAAAGCATTAAAATTCACAGTTGCCTTCTTAATACTATCATCATCCCGCATATCTTCATATGGGTGTAAATCATATGGACCATTCCTAATGACAATCCATATTTCATGACTTTGAGCACGTAGAAAGACAGTCATCCTATTCTTCCAATAGGGGTAGTTGCTACCATCAAAGAAAGGTGGCTATGAATAGAATGCCCTTCAGGCATTAACCCCTTGTTAAGATTGTTAGCCATTCCTAACAGATCTCTCTAAACCGCTAGGTTTCTTGTTGAAAATAGAGCCGAGGCTTGTGGACACGGGGATTTTTCTATGTTAAATATTTATTGATTTATTGATTTATTGGTTTGGTTAATTGGCGTGCCAGTCACATGTGTGACGATTTCATTGTGCGCTCGATCTGACTTGGTCAGTCGATTGTGAAGTCCGAGTCGGGACCAAAAGTCCGTCATACCATAAAGGCTATGACGTTAATTACGCCCTTCCTAAGAAGGACAACCCTTGATTAAACGCCGAAATAGGAGGCCTCATAAGGCAAACAGATATTCATATGCACCATTTTAAACTTCATACCAGGGCCAGGAAGGCGGGTAAGATAATAACATCAACCACAGAAACAGACGACCAGTGGCTTGAAAACTGGGTGTAGGGGAAAGGGGAGAAAGCGGATTTAAATCACAGGCAGACTGAGCTGTAACCACGATGGGGTTTTAAAGCATCGATCAACATTTCGACAGCATCTCCCCATAATCTGGGTTATGCCCAGGGGAGAATAGGCTATCACCCACGGAGTGCCGGGATGAAAGCCGAGAGATAGAGAGGCCGAACCTCTCGCATTATACATGTATGCCTTGGGGCGATATTTGACTCTTCCCTTATAAGAGCTGGTGGCACTCATGCATTGGCAGAGCTCACCGGAGCTAAAAGGGGGTAGGTTGTCGTAATCCCGACACGAACTGATGGAACATAAGGGAGTCTGACTCCCTTTAATTTTATCCCCGGGACATATCTGGTGATCCATGGATATCCCTGTGTGGGTTTGCTCTGGGTGTTGGGGTTCGTTGGGTGGCAGATTAGGCTCTCGGCGCACTCTAAATGGGCACGAGCTCTCAGCATGACCCAAAAATGGGAAGGCCAGGGCTCCCGATGCCAATGGCAAGGAGGCAAGGGGTTCCCGGCGCCAAGGTGAGAGGGCCGGGGTTCCCGGCGCGATGAAGAGGAGGACAGGGGGGCTCTCGATGCCAATGGCAAGAAGGCCAGGGTTCCCGGCGCCAAGGTTAGAGGGCCGGGGTTCCCGGCGCGATGAAGAGGAGCCAAAGAGGAGCCCCCGGTGCGAGCTTCTCGGCGCGAAGACAAAAGGGCTGGGGAGCTTATCGGCGCAAGAAGGCTTTCGGCGCGGGCAAGAAGAAATGGTGAAGGGCCTTTTCGGCCTGGGCAGTGGGGGTTCTCGGCGCGAGAAGGCTCACGCCGAGGGCTGTTCACCTGTTCCACTGTTCTTGGAGCCGAGATAGATGAGGGCGCCGAGATGTGTTTCAGGGTTCTACGGCACTCTGTTTTTGAGATTTCTTTCTGGGATTCAGGTAATGGCTGGGAATTTGGGATGCAAATGAGGGGGGAAGCCAAGGGCTTTGCTGGGCAGTGCCAGGGGATCACTGGAAGGTGAGGTTTATGGAGGGCTCGAGATCATCATCCATTTAAAACCCATGGGGATGTGTTTTTCTGTCACCGGCCGTCCAGGGAAATCAAGGGATAACTGTCCCTGATTCCTAGGGCGACCTTAATGGCTTAAGAAAAGGAAACAATCGGAATGAAAGATGGGGAGACAACCCAGTGTAGGCGTCACTGAAGGGGTGAGAGGATAGAGTCCAATAATCCATGGGTGTGAAGATTGGGACTCTTCCTTCGACGCTCCTCCAGGAAGAACAATCGGAGCAGAGAAACCTGAAGCATCAGAACGATCACTCAAGATACTGAGCAGCACTCATTCGAGAGAAACCAGAGATGGGAAGGTTTCATCATTTCACGGTCAGTTGAACCAGAAACATAGATACATGTAAGGAAGAAGAAAGAAAATGGGGAAACGCCTCAAACCGGCCATCAAAGCATTTCATTCCATTGCATCATCCCAAACTCACACCAATCAAAAAGGGGGATTGAGGGAAAGGGAAATAGAACGAAGGCCAGGATATCCCGGTTACATTTGATAAATCGAGGTAAAACTCGTAAGACTACATGGAGAAGAAAATAAAACATGGGGGGGGGGGGGGGGCGGAGCATTGACTCCTCTCCCTCCCCTGCTGCCCACCTGGAGCTTCTTCTTCTTCTTTTTCTCTCGGGATTGGTCTCTTCTCTCTTTCTTTCAGTGGAGGAGGCTCTCTTTTTTCTCTTCTGGCGGTGGTGATGGTGAGGATCTTCTGAGCTTCTCTCCTTTCTTGCTCGAGGGGAAGGGGGTTTTATAGCTGTATCTTGTATCTTCTCGGTAGGTGGAAGTCGGCGTGCCACTCCACTCCATCTTCACGGCGCGCCTGAGATGACAGTAGCTCCCGACGCGGCGTGCGATTTGAGTGAGGGGGCCTGGATGCCACACCCCTAAGCCCATTTCATAGGCCCATTTAGGGCTTTTAAGCTCCACTTAGAACTGTTAGCTCCATAAACATATCAGAACTGTATCAGGAATTTGTTGTTGGACTCAAGTGGACCAAAGGAACCTTCATCAGTCATTGGACTGGGGTTTCATCAGCATTGTCACCTGAACGATGACAAGACCGGACATCAGCTTCAGTATGAGAAGACTTCAGCCGGGTGTATAGTTTGTGGAGATGATTCTTCTTTTGTTCTGACTTAGTAAAAGCCTTTACAATCTTCATTTGCCAGTTCCGGCTTCTTGTTAGAATGTGCTAGGAGGTCTTATCAGTCGGATGACTGCTGCTTCATCAGTGCCGCCGTCTGACTGACAATGGCACCGGACATCAGCTTGGCCGGCGAAAGGCTTCAGCCGGGTAGATGGTTGACGAACTTCGTCATTGATCTTTCACTGTTGGTCTAATCTTCTTTTCAATTCTGCTTCTGCCCTTGCTCATTTTCAAGGTGTCAACAAATGCCCCCCACCTACGGGCGGCGTAAGCGCAGAATAAGCGGCACGGGGTCTGCAGGTGCCCTTCATCATTCGAGGGTATCTTCCTCAATTTCTTTCTGTCATTGTTATTCAGCTTGTTCATGTTACTGTAACAATATTGTGCATATATCTTTCATTTTCATGTTTTTCATCTCCATATTTTCCAACCGCCTTTTGACTTCTCGGCGCTAGAATTGGGTTACTTCTCGGCGTGACCCTCTCGGCGCGACTGTTGTCGGCGCGGGCGTCTTCGGCATGGGCTTCTCGGTGCGGGGGGTCTTCAGCGGTTGCTTCTCGGCGCGCATTGCCATCCGGGTGAAGGAGGGCTGTCGGCGGGCATTGCTTCGCGCCGAGAAGCCCCTCCCCTTATCTTTTTTTAACCCTCCGAGAGGGCTTTTACCCTCATTTACACATCCCTCTTCTCTCTCTTCATCTCGGCGGCGGTGGTGATCTTCCCCGCTCCGAGAGCTTTATTTCGTCCCCCCCCCTTTTGACCGATTTAGTCTCGGGTAGGTTCATTATACGGGATTGAATCCCATTTTATGTTCGGGATCACTCCCTCTTGGTGGGTGACTCCCTATTTTCTTGGGCAGACCCCGGACAAGAGGAAATGCTGCCGAAATTTCATTAGAGATATTTATTTAATCATCACATGCTCATTCATCTTTCCGATGCTTATTTTCATCTTTTCTTGATTACAGTCACTGACATGGCTTCCGACTCTTCTGCTGCGGCTTCCATGACTGTGGGAGCGAGTTCATCGGCTCAGCCGGACATATCTCGAGCTTCAGTTAACTGGCTGAATGTGAATAGTCTGAGCTTCGGCTATAACCAGATTGCCACTGTTGACGAGTCCTCTGATTCCGAGACCGACACAGTGCCGTCTTCCGGAGTCTATTCTTCCACAGAAGGGATTGATTTCAGAAGGGCTGCCGACTACCGTCCAGACCTGCCGAAGGATCGTCATCTGCTGCCATTTATCCGGACCTTCACCATAGGCGGAATGAGGGATTTCCTACTTGCTCGGTATGTGGAAGCGGCAATACTGGCTGACAGAGACAGCATGAAGGGTTCTGTTTATCGAGCCCGAGCTATATATCTCCTCGGCGAGCAGAGGGACTGGAATGCCGTGCTGGGCATTTCCGAATTAGAGTCGGAGAAGAAGATGCTGACCCGGGCTCCAGAGTTTACCCCGGCAAGGTGGGACCATGCAGCCGGTCGCGTCCATCGGGAGAAGCCCAACTTTGGACTTTTTCTAGCTCTTGTGAAGTGGGGTTACAGGGACAAGCCATTTATTCTGAACTGTCTGGCCGTTCAATTTAAATATCAGCTAGCTGTCGGCTGGTTTGGAGATGCTAAAGTGACAGACGCCCATCTCTTCAGGGTAGGAGCAGTGGAGTTTACAGAATTTGTCTTGAAGGAATACGCCCCTTTACTGATTAGAGCTGGGGTATATCATAGTGTATTTGCCTCCAGGTTCCGCTATCCCATCTCTCGGGGATTATGTTGCGGCATGCTTGAAGTGTTCTGCCCACAGTTTAATACGTTCTATACAGCAGAAGGCGAGACTTCTCTCGATCTTTGGAGTCTTGCGCAGCTTTCAGGCCTGCCTATAGATGGGGAGCCATATGAAGAGGTCTGTCTAGACGACTCTGTAAAGGACGCCTCTGATGGAGAGGGAAGATATTCCTTTGGCTACGCATACCGGTACTTGATGAAGGCTTATCGGACCATCTGTCTGGCCTATAGCAGGGGATCTTCCAAAGGATATCAACCCCGGGAAAAGAGCAGCAGGTTGAGAGTCCGTGTAGGACAGTGGATACAGTACTTCTTCGGGGGTCCCTTGAAGTATACAGACTTCCCTTCCGTGGGACCGACTCCTAGTAAGCAGATCAGGGCCCCTCATTATAAATCAGCATTGCCGGCTTCACTGCGCCGAGCAGGTGTAGATGGCCCGAACCCAGCAGGGGTTGACCCCATTACTCATTGTGCAGCTTATCTGACCTTCTGGCTGTGCACTTTCGCTCTCCCCCAAGGGGACGAGAAGACTATCAGACCGGAGTCTATATATCCGGCCTGTCAGATGGCCTGGGGGATGAGACTGTCTCTGTGCCCGGCGGCTTTGTGTTTAATTTACAAATCGCTGGGAGATTTGCATAGACATCGGGTTTCCCGTTCCTTACGGACTGTAGGTCCATTTCATTTCTTCAATGCTTGGGTTTGCAGCATTTTCCCCGAGCTGGCCCCGAGAACTTTGCAGTCAGACACACTGCTCCCTCGGATGATTGAGTTTGCTAGCGCCGAACCTGGTCTTTTCTCAGAGCAGCTGTTTAAGATCAGGGGCCGGTTGACAAAAGTGCCTGTAGATGCTCCTGGTAGCATTCATTTCTAGAGCTTGGCAGCAGGTTCGGCTCCTTTAGTAGACCCTCAGAGGGAATGCAGAATGGAGAAGGTAGAAGTTTATGTCCATCATGTTTCGGGGGCCAATGCCACCCGGCCCATATTAGAACCAGAACTGGTAAGGTGGGCCATGGCTATCCGACCCAGTGTATTGGTCTTCAGGAAGGGAGGCTTGCTCATCTTGGAGCCCTATTACCCATTCCGTTTCAGCAGAAACTTCGCTACGATCAGCATATTCCTTCATCAGCTGCTCAGTTCCCTTTGGACAGCCGTGCCAAGCATGGGTCCTCCATTGCTAGTGACGGTCGGATATGGTGGGATTTCTTTCATCGCCGAGAGGGCGTAACTTTCAGGGTCCCGACCATTTCTAATCGTATTCCCCGGGTCACATCAGAATACATCAAGTGGTGGAATACCCGCACCAATTTTTATAAGGATGGCAGAGGCGCCTTCTGGGATGTGGCCGAGCGCTCTTTCTTAAAGCGGCAATCAGGGCCTGTATTTGAAATTGATGAGGTCCATCTGAAAAGGCTCTACTCACAGCATCCGAGGGAGGCGGACACATACGTTGCCAGGCGTCTGTCCTTAAAAGAGGAAGGCTCTGAAATACCCACTCCTGTATTTTTTGAGATCAATGAAGATGCTTTTACAAAGGACCTGAGGCAGCTGGGCCACATAGGGAGTATTCATGTGGAGGTGTAGTATCCATTTCCCCCGGAGGAGCCTCTCCCGACAGCAGCCCCCTGGAGGGGCCCGGTAGACAGATTTCACCCTTATCGGACATTTGTGCGGAGGGAAGACCGCACCAACACATATTATCAGCACACTTCTTGGCTTTTTGTGCTGCTGAATGTTCACGGGCTGTCAGTAGAGAACCCGATAGCTGGCATTCTGAATAAGCCGCTTTTTATTTCTTTTCATTATGTCGACGGCTGGTGCATGGATTACCTCGGCCTGTTTCATTGCCTTGACTTCCACGGACACAAAGATTTAGCTGCCTTGACGGAGAAATGCCAGACCATAGGTGACGTATGCTGGCTCGTGAAGGAGGCTGCTTCCCGCTCGAAGGAGGTGGCTTATCTGTATTGGCCGCTTTCCACCTTCTATGACGGCCCAGCAGGTATGACCTTTCTTGTGTGCTCATGGCGTCTTTCTTTTATTGTTGTGTTCTGCAGCTGTCGACTATGACTGTCCTTCTTGTGTTTTGCACAGATAGACCTGACATAAAACGGCAGGGACTTTACAGGAAGATTATCGCTCAAGCTGAGAAGCCTGCTTACTTTGAAATCCCTGCAGTGGCACCTACGACCACTCCCCTGCCTCCGGGCAAGAAGAGGAAGCCTTCTGTGGTGAAAGCTGCAGTTGTCAAGGCCAAGAGGGCCAAAGTTGTTCGGGTCCAGCAGTCAGCTCCAGTTGCGACGGACGCCGGGACCCCTCTTCCAGACATCCCCTCTTTTGACGAGTTCAGGTCTCAGAGGGAGGCTGCTCAGGAACCTGCTGAGAGTAGCGGTAAATATCTTGCAGATGCAATCTTCATTGTTTTCTTGACTGTTCTTTTAAGGCGTCCTTCGAGACTGAGCTTCTCTTTATCTGATACAGCCTCGGAGCAGGTAGCAGTGCCCGCGGAGAGGGACACGAGGCTGCCTTCTCCTACCCCAGCTGGCGAGGAGGAGGGTAAATGTGCTCTCTCATCTTTTCTCTTTATACTTTGTTGTTATTCTTTTTCATTATATCCCTCAGAGTTCCCCTTTTGTTGAGGTGATAGTCAGGGAGCCGACTGGGGCTACGGTAGCAGCGGAAGAGTCGTCTCAGCCGCAGGAAAGTGAAGGACTCAAATAAAACAGAGCCCTATTCCGGCCAGACGCATAATCACCCGGTCTGCATCGTGACATGCTCTAGAGGTGACCTCGCATCACATAGCTAGAGTGGAGATATCCTCGGGCAGCTCCGAGACCGTGCCTGATAATGAGGAGGAAGTGACCTTCAGTGGCAGCGAGGAGGAAATCCAAACATCAGAAGCCCTGCCTGTGTTTGTAAAAGGCCTCCCGTCCTTTCAGCCTCCTAAACTGTTGATGCTATCTTCTGAGGAGGAATTGCAAGAGGAGTTTGCCGGGCTCGACACTGAGGTCGACATAACCCCTCCATTTGTTGCTTCAACTACGGAGCTTTCTCCTCTTTTGTCTCATCTTGAGGATATAGACCCCACTTTAAAGGTAAGCTTCCCTTTTTTTTTTTGCTGTTCTATTTATTTTCTTCCATCCATTGATGAGGATCATTCTGCTTTGTCCTCAGGACCCTGACACTACCAGCTCAGATGCGGCTGCAGTCTCCATGAATGTCTCATCTGCAGATTTGATCATCATCCCTGCTTTACCTTCAACTTGCATGGAAATTTCTGAGGTTATTCGCCCCGTGCCATTGAGAATACAATCCTCAACTGACTTAACATCACTGGACTTGGGATCATCAGGAGAGATTTCCATCCCTGTCAGGGCCTCAGAGTTCAGAGCCGAAGTAGACCCAGCCAGAAGCTCCGCTTTTATACCGGCCGCCGTAATGTCGATTGCGCCTGAATCAGCAGTCCCTGCCACAGTGGCTATAGAGACTGGACTTCTGCCTCTACAGGCTAGGGACCCTTCGTCCCCATTATCAGAAAAAGCAGCTGAAGATGAAGCCCTTATTCAGAAGACTCATGAAGAGATAGCTCCATCATTCATTGGTCCTCCCTCCACGGATGTTCAAGCCATAGCACCCGAGACAGCGGTGGAGGAGGAATCTTTAGCTCAGCCAGAGAGCACAGAGAGGGACCGGCCAATTCTTCCAGCGGATTTGCCGTCTTCGTCCTCTCAGCCGGATGTTGCACTGTGGGCAGACATTGATGGCGAGGTGACTTTCGAAGTAGCTCCAGCCCCTTCTCCTGGATTCGCTTCATCCGAGAGTTTCGTCTGGCAAAATCTGGACATGCTGCGCCAGCTGGTGGAGTCCCAGCCCGGACTGACTTATCTGCGGCTGAAGGAGATAGCCGAGCGTTTCACCGCTGGTCTGCAGGCGATGGGTTGTCCCATGGAAATATGGGCCCAGCGGGTTCTATTGTTGTTAAAGTTCATACATCGCCGGGACTTCTTGGCACATATTATGTCTGACAGACTGGCAGCTTTGAAGTTGCAAAGGAAGGAGTGCAAATCTGAGCTGGAGAAGACAGACTCTGTTCTTCAGGAGCGCCAATGCCAACTGCAGTCTCTGGCGCAGCGGGAGCAGTTCGTGCGCAATCGGATAACCATCCTGGAGGCTGAACTGTTTGACCTCCGGGCTGAACCGCCGCAGATAACAACTTCTCGACCGCAGCTTGCGGAGGAAGTAGCTCTGTTGGAGGGGCAGATGGCATCCTTTCGGGACGAGTCTGCTCGGCTACAGGAGGAGGAGGCTCGACTTCATGAGCTGGGGGATGCCCCGCATGTAGGGCTTCTGGCCTTTGAAGACATATTCCGGCGCCCGTGAATATCTGTTTCCCCTTTTTTTATAATACAATTTCCCCTCAGGGGCCCTTCTTGTATTCCCTTTTTATTCAATGGAAAGGACTATTTAAACCAGTCTCATATGTGGTTTGTTCTTGTCTTATCGCACCGTCAATATTTCACGGTGATTTGGCAGCGGTTTCAGCGGTCCCTATGGGAATAGCCCGTACCTAGCAGGAGAGCATCCACCCCTTCAGAGAAAGGATGGGGAACTCGCTCCACTGCGTGACGGCCTCCGGGGGGGGTGCTTTAAACCGAATTCTATTGGTGGCAGCAAACGTCCTTCTTGGCCATACGTGCCGCAAGGGAAACGGTTTGCAGGAATGTGAACGAAGAGGCTCAGATCACTATCTGGAACGGGTGAATGGTCCATTCCGGGCAGGTTTCAAAGCTAGTCAGGGCAATGTGCCAATCGACCAGTACATGGTTTCATCATCGATATTGGGTTTATATCGATGCAAAGGAGTTTTACAAGTTTCATCAGAGTAGACGTAAGGTCTAGACTGGGTAGAGGCTATTACAGGTGGGACATTGAAGGGTGCGTGGTTTTTATCAGGACAGACGTAGGGTCCGAACTGGATAGGATTTCATCATTGATCGGGCGAGGTGCCGGTCGATCAATGGCTAGTTTCATCATCGACATTGGATTTATATCGATGTAAAGAAAGAGTTATAAGTTTCATCAGAATAGACGAAAGGTCTACACTGGCAGTGTTGCATCACTGATCGGGCGAGATGCCGGTCAATCAACAGTTGGTTTCATCATCGATATCGGGTTTATATCGATGCAAAGAAAGTGTTATAAGTTTCATCAGAATAGATGAAAGGTCTACACTGACAGGGTTTCATCGTTGATCGGGCGAGGTGCCAGTCGATTAACAGTTGGTTTCATCATCGATATTGGGTTTATATCGACACAAAGAGTCTCATAGGTTTCATCAGTATAGACGTAAGGTCTAAACCGGACAGAGGATTTCATCATTGATCGGGCGAGGTGCCGGTCGATCAACGGTGGGGCGTACGTAAAGGTGTAGGTCTCGTCAGGACAGACGTAAGGTCTATTCCAGCAGGTTTTATGGTGGGTGGGACTCTGCCAAGAAATACGTAGGTTTCATCAGGCTAGGCGTAGGGTCTATCCTGGTAGGGTTTCATCGTTGACCGGGCAAGGAGCCGATCGGTCAAGGGAAGGTTTAGGAGTTTGATCAGGACAGACGTAAGGTCTGAACTGGCCAGGCTTTATCGGAATGATGACCGGTTTTATTGTTGGTGGGATATGTGAAAAGAGGGTATGTAGAATTCATCAGGGTAGACGTAGGATCTACCGCGGAAAGGCTTTATCATTGGTGGGGCATAGAGCCAGATGACCGACGGAAGGCCTCGTCAGTGAAGGGTAGGTTGATGTGACACAATCTTGGACTTAAGCAAGCACATTCGCATTCTAAATGGGCCAATTTGGGCCGCCGCTCTCTCGTCGCTCACCCAAGCCCGGGGTAACTTGGCAATGCCAAGGTGAAGATGTGGGGTTGGGCCCTTGCTGGTAGAGGGCCAGCAAGGCCAAGGCTTGATTCCCAAAAGGATGTGGAACCCAATTCAATGGGGCCGACAAAGTGCCAAGGGCACCGGTTTCACTCTTCCCACGGTGATCACTCAAGGCAACGGGGCTTGAGGATCGGGCTCTCTCTCGCACAACCAGCGGAGCTAAGAAACAAACATTGAAAGACAAGCACAATGAGCAAGGGTTTAGAGCACTTACTCGACCGGTTTGAAGAAACCGGTCCCGCTCGGAGACGAGGGCGAGCGGGGAGGCGGTGGATCCCCACACGCCGCGGCGGTGTAGCTTGACCTGAAATTACAAATGGTACAGCACTACTCCTCACGCAGGAGGGGTGATCTTGGGGTGGGGGTTATGCTTAATACATTCAAAACTACCTCCACACAGGGAGGGGCCTTCAGCCGGCCAAGCGGGGTGGGGAGAGATGCAAAGGAAACCGAGTTTCCGAGCTTCGCCGATTCTATCTAGCTTCTGTAATTCTGGACAGGGAGTCGATGTTGATGCAGCCAATAAATCCACCGAGCTCAGAATCTGATGAGACTTGCGCCAAAAGATTGCTAACCGGAGAGGGGTGCAGCCTGAATTTTTGGACGATGTTCTGATCTGGGGGCTGACTGCTCCGGCGACTGGAAGATGGATGCAGCTCTGGTCTCTGGCCGAGCTCAGTCTGAAACAGCAGGTTACAGAAGCGGTCACGGTTGCTCCTGAGCTCCAAATCTGGCACTACCAGACTCGTTGGAATTGTTGACGAGTCTACTTTGCATAAAAACAAACGGGGAAGTCTTCTGATGTCGGAGATGAGCTGGGTGTCCAGAGAAGTGGACGGTGGTCGGGGCAGACTGTGAGGAGGCAGACCGGCGTGGTTGTGGTAGAAAATTAATATCTCTGATTGTCGGATGCCGAACGGAGCTCCGCCTTCTGTTCCTGGACGCTGACAGGGGGAGGAAGATCTTTGTAGAAGACCCTGAAGGCTGATTCCTTCAAGGTTCGTCGTGGGAGAGTCTTCTCTGCCGCTCTGGCTTTTGGTCTGAGAGGTTCTGCGCAGTCGGGGAAGAACAGCCTTCACGGACGGCCACGAACTCAGAATGGAGTGATTCCACCTCGCCTGCGAAGAGCACAGGGAGGCCTTTCCATAAAGTTAGGCCACGCCACCAGCAGAACCAGGATGCAGTCGTGGATATCGCTGCAACAGAGTGCTAATCTGCAGGTCGGCCTGCATACAAAGCTGGAGTGGAGAAGAGAGGAGGGGGGTGAACTTGGCTTGAGGGGAGAGGAGGGGTGCGACCTAGGGAGCAAGGAGGGATGGGGAGATTCGAATTTGGGCTTTGGAATGAGTTAATTCAGCCTTGGGAAGGTGGAGATATGCTTAGGGAAGTGAAAGGGGTAGGTGGTGGTTGGAGGGTGGGGTTTTGAGTGGTGGAACTTCCTTGGGACTAGGTGAGGATTAAAGAGGGGTTGTGGGAAGTTGTGGGGAGTTAATGGAGGTAGGTGGGGGTTGGAAGTGGTTGAGAGGGGGAGGAGAGAGAAGAAAATTCGAATTTGGGTGTTGAGGAGAGAGAAAGTGGAGTGAAAAAGAGAGATTAAGAGAGGGAAGGGTGGGGAATCTCTCCCCTAGGGTTTCTCACCTAAAAAATGGAATCTCTCCACTAGATAAGGAGTGTAAACTCTCAAAATGGCAAGTTTTTTCATTCATTGATTCATTACCTCCAAATGAAGGAAATGGGGCCCTATATATAGGAAACCCACATTTTACAATAAGTCCCTTACAAAAGACTCAATAACAAATAACCGAAGGGGTAGGGGGGGCTCATGGGCCAAGCCCGAAGAATTGGGCCCAATAGCACATTACACAATTTAATGACACTCAAACTTAGGAAAATAAATGCAAGACCTAGGAACATGACTCAAATAAAAGGGAAAATACATCAAATGACTCAAATAAAATTACATAGGACTTAAAATTAAATGACTAAACCATGCCGGATGCAACCGGGGCGAGGAGACGAGCTGTGAACGTGGGCATGGGAGGTGATGTCCCCATCATACTCCCGGGGTGCGGAGAACTCGACTCCGTCGAGTAAGTGTCATTCCCTCCTTGGAGGGTGTAGAAGTGGTACTGCCCTCAAGTCTTCCGAACGAGTCCGATCCATCCACCTTTCGAGATAGCGCTCGTATACCTTGCTCCGAGTGGTAGTGACTTGTTCATCCAATATTTGTTCAATTTGTTCACGCTGGGCTCTCTTGGCTGGTGATCTCTCTTCACGGGTGGGTGCTCTCTCAAGGGAAGAAGTGGGCTCAATCTCCTCACTAGGTACCACCGTGGGTCCCTTATATGACACTAGGTCAGCCACATTGAATGTGGGACTTATTGCATACTCCTCAGGGAGATCTAACTCGTAGGCATTTGCACCGATGCGCCTCAAGACCTGGAAGGGACCAGCCCCACGTGGCCTCAGTTTAGAGTTGGCTCCCGGGGAGAGCCTCTCCGTCCTTACCATCACAAAGTCACCCTCATGGAAGTCTCGGTGACGCCGATGAGAGTCGGCCCGCCTCTTATAAGCCTCATTCTTTTTGCTTATGTGCTTGCAAAGGCTTTCATGCAATTTCGTGAATGTTGACATTCTAGGGGTGATGGGTGGACCTGGGCAACCGAAAGTAGACCGATCATGCTTTGATGCCAAGAAGCCTTTGATGGATTTTGGAGGGCCGGGGCAACCATATGTGGACTTATCATGCAATGTTGTCATGTAGACTTTGGTGGGCCTAGGTGGGCCGGGGCACTCGTAGGTGAACCTATCATGCAAAGTGGTGATGAATGTGGGGGGACCCGGACATCCGTAGATACTTTTGACATGCTTAAGATCCATGATGAATGAAGGAGGACCATGACATCCGAATGTGGACCACTCATACTTTCTACTTGATATGTGGGTGATATGAATGAATGGACCCAACATAGTGTTCATGCCAAGGGGTATGGTAAGCCTAGACACATGCATGCTTTTCCCAAAGGTGACTTCCATGTGTATAGGTGTGGGACAACCTTTGAACTCCCATTGGAAAGGATCGAATGGATCTAAGAAGGTAGTCATCATGGGGTGGGGTACAACCTGATTACCTAGGGATATATGGCCCAAGGTCATGGCTCCCAAGGTATAACCCGAGTCATGGATGAGGTGGGTTTGGCCCAATATGGTGGGTGAGGGTAGGAAAGGGTGGGTGGTTGGTAAGATGGTTGGGTCATATGAGTCCCTTGACTCCCATTGGAATGGATCATATGGATCATAAAATGGGTCATCTAGGGGGAGGAACTCCATGTCCTCAAGATCCTTAAAAGGTGCTAAGTCATCCTTCTCCATGATAGTTGGGCCAATGTTCTTGACAAGTGGGTCGGCCATGAGTGGAGGGCTTGGCTTTCTACCCGAGATAAGAAGCTCTAAATCGAGGAGAAGGTTGGGCTCATCGGGTGTAGGGAGGAATAGAAGGAGGTCGCTAGTGTAGCAACCAATGGTGCAAACTGAGATGATAGACCCTATGCATAGGTGTAGGAGGCTAAGGCTCCTAGGTTGTTCTACCATAGGGGTCAACATGCTAGTCATCTCTAATTGCCATGCTATGCCCTTGAGAAGGTCTTCTAAGGTCTCCACTTGATAGGATGCTTGGATTGTGGTGTGATAGGAGAAGAAGGGCACTAAGGGAAGGTCTTGTTCTATGGGAGGGAAAATATGGGCCCGGGTCTCTCCAATTGGGCTCTCCTTTAGCCAACTAACAATGGGTTCTCCTAAGATGAGCTTGGTCCCAACTAGAGAGGGTGATGTAAGGTGAAGACCCTCATGTGTTGTTTCTTCTTCAATTTGGGCTTGGGTTTCCTCCAAGGTGGAGAATGGGTTTGGAGTGTTCACCACTATGGGGTGGGGTATGGGTTCTTCTTCCAAGGAGGTGAGAGGGGCTTTTGAGGGTGTGGTGATGATTGGGGCATGGTGTATCCGGGGTGGTAGGTAGTGGGAAACTTAGGTTAGGATAGGTGAGGGTAGTAGTGGAGGCTTTGGTGGGAGTTGGATTGGGGTAGGGAGAGGAAGATGGGTGGGTTGAAGGGGTTTGGGTTGATTTGTTTTGGGAGGAGTGTCTCTTTTTGGGGGTGATGGAGAGGTAGTGGTGGGGGTTACCATGGGCCTAGGTGGAGAGTTGGCCATGGGGCCCAATTGGGTATGGGGGCCTATGGTTGTGGTGTGGACTTGGAGGTGGGGTGTAAATGTAGTGGTTGGGGTGGGAGAGATGGGAAGTGGTAGGGAATGGGTGATTGGGGTCTTGGATTGACCGGGTGGGGATGAAGGAGTTGAAGTACTCCTTGGGCTTTTGTGATTTGAGTAGGAGGGAGAGGGTTGGAGAGTGTAGGTTTTCCTAAGCTCGACCTTCATCTCATCCCAAGTGCTAATGGGGGCCTCCCTGCGGATCCTTCTTAAACCTTCCACAACTAACCAATGAGTTTTAGCTTGTTTGGAGAGGTGTGCCTTGGCTAGCCTCATTCTCCTTTCATCGTTCAAGGGGCAACTTTTAAAGAATTGGTCTAGGGAAATCTCCCAATCTATGTAAAGGCTTGAGCTGTTGGATCCATCAAAGGCGGGGGTTTTGATTTTCAAGTGTTCTAAAAATATGGTTTCTAGATTTCCCCAAAGGTCACTCTCATTTACTCTTGGTGCACGGCTATTTCCTTCAAGTCGGTCGAGTCGAGACATGATATCTTCAAGCCGATTAAGGACATTAGGTAGGGCTTCTATGATAGAGGTGTTGCTACCCACTTTGTTGGCAATGGAGCTTCCACGAGGATTTGGGCTTCTTGGGAAAGTTGATGGGGATAAATATGACGGGTATGAAGTGGCCATTCTAGTGGACATGGGAGATGCAACCGAGGACTCTAAATGCATAAACATGCCCTAGGACCAACTTGTGGAGAGACAAGTTGTGAACTTGCTCTGATACCACTTGATGTGACACAATCTTGGACTTAAGCAAGCAAGCACATTCGCATTCTAAATGGGCCAATTTGGGCCGCCGCTCTCTCGTCGCTCACCCAAGCCCGGGGTAACTTGGCAATGCCAAGGTGAAGATGTGGGGTTGGGCCCTTGCTGGTAGAGGGCCAGCAAGGCCAAGGCTTGATTCCCAAAAGGATGTGGAACCCAATTCAATGGGGCCGACAAAGTGCCAAGGGCACCGGTTTCACTCTTCCCACGGTGATCACTCAAGGCAACGGGGCTTGAGGATCGGGCTCTCTCTCGCACAACCAGCGGAGCTAAGAAACAAACATTGAAAGACAAGCACAATGAGCAAGGGTTTAGAGCACTTACTCGACCGGTTTGAAGAACCCGGTCCCGCTCGGAGACGAGGGCGAGCGGGGAGGCGGTGGATCCCCACACGCCGCGGCGGTGTAGCTTGACCTGAAATTACAAACGGTACAGCACTACTCCTCACGCAGGAGGGGTGATCTTGGGGTGGGGGTTATGCTTAATACATTCAAAACTACCTCCACACAGGGAGGGGCCTTCAGCCGGCCAAGCGGGGTGGGGAGAGATGCAAAGGAAACCGAGTTTCCGAGCTTCGCCGATTCTGTCTAGCTTCTGTAATTCTGGACAGGGAGTCGATGTTGATGCAGCCAATAAATCCACCGAGCTCAGAATCTGATGAGACTTGCGCCAAAAGATTGCTAACCGGAGAGGGGTGTAGCCTGAATTTTTGGACGACGTTCTGATCTGGGGGCTGACTGCTCCGGCGACTGGAAAATGGATGCAGCTCTGGTCTCTGGCCAAGCTCAGTCTGAAACAGCAGGTTGCAGAAGCGGTCACGGTTGCTCCTGAGCTCCAAATCTGGCACTGCTGGACTCGTTGGAATTGCTGACGAGTCTACTTTGTAGAAAAATAAACGGGGAAGTGTTATGATGTCGGAGATGAGCTGGGTGTCCATAGAAGTGGACGGTGGTCGGGGCAGACTGTGAGGAGGCAGACCGGCGTGGTTGTGGTAGAAAATTAATATCTCTGATTGTCGGATGCCGAACGGAGCTCCGCCTTCTGTTCCTGGACGCTGACAGGGGGAGGAAGATCTTTGTAGAAGACCCTGAAGGCTGATTCCTTCAAGGTTCGTCGTGGGAGAGTCTTCTCTGCCGCTCTGCCTTTTGGTCTGAGAGGTTCTGCGCAGTCGGGGAAGAACAGCCTTCACGGACGGCCACGAACTCAGAATGGAGTGATTCCACCTCGCCTACGAAGAGCACAGGGAGGCCTTTCCAGAAAGTTAGGCCACGCCACCAGAAGAACCAGGATGCAGTCGTGGACGTCGCTGCAACAGAGTGCTAATCTGCAGGTCGGCCTGCATACAAAGCTGGAGTGGAGAAGAGAGGAGGGGGGTGAACTTGGCTTGAGGGGAGAGGAGGGGTGCGACCTAGGGAGCAAGGAGGGATGGGGAGATTTGAATTTGGGCTTTGGAATGAGTTAATTCAGCCTTGGGAAGGTGGAGATATGCTTAGGGAAGTGAAAGGGGTAGGTGGTGGTTGGAGGGTGGGGTTTTGAGTGGTGGAACTTCCTTGGGACTAGGTGAGGATTAAAGAGGGGTTGTGGGAAGTTGTGGGGAGTTAATGGAGGTAGGTGGGGGTTGGAAGTGGTTGAGAGGGGGAGGAGAGAGAAGAAAATTTGAATTTGGGTGTTGAGGAGAGAGAAAGTGGAGTGAAAAAGAGAGATTAAGAGAGGGAAGGGTGGGGAATCTCTCCACTAGGGTTTCTCACCTAAAAAATGGAATCTCTCCACTAGATAAGGAGTGTAAACTCTCAAAATGGCAAGTTTTTTCATTCATTGATTCATTACCTCCAAATGAAGGAAATGGGGCCCTATATATAGGAAACCCACATTTTACAATAAGTCCCTTACAAAAGACTCAATAACAAATAACCGAAGGGGTAGGGGGGGCTCATGGGCCAAGCCCGAAGAATTGGGCCCAATAGCACATTACACAATTTAATGACACTCAAACTTAGGAAAATAAATGCAAGACCTAGGAACATGACTCAAATAAAAGGGAAAATACATCAAATGACTCAAATAAAATTACATATGACTTAAAATTAAATGACTAAACCATGCCGGATGCAACCGGGGCGAGGAGACGAGCTGTGAACGTGGGCATGGGAGGTGATGTCCCCATCATAGGTGAAGGCAACGTGTCGGTTGACATGGAACTTCTGACTTACCACATTACCGACCCAAGCGCCCTTTCGGGTTTTCGCCGGAGCCGGCCCCCTCTTGCTTTTGCCCACGCGTCCTTTCGGATTTTCACGTGGCGGGGTACCCGATTTTGCCTGCAGTGCCCTTTCGGGTTTTCACCACAGCTGGGTTTCAGCCATTTTTGCCCTTGTCCAGAATGCCTGAACAAGTCTGGCGAGGTATCTCTATTCTCAACCCCATTTTTTTATATATATATACTTTTTATCATTTTCTTTCTCTTTTCTTTTTCATTGTCTTTTCTGGGACCAGAACTTTCATCCTATGGACCATGGCGCCATATGTTTATTGTGGACACACGATCATTGATGTGGGTGTCAAAATCAATGCAAAGGGAAGTAGGGTTTCATGATCTATCCAGACGAAAGGTCCGAATTGATTTAGAGGATATAAATAGCAACTCGGGCACGAGGCCGTTTGCTGAGAATATGAGTTTCATCGTTAATGTGGGGTTTAACACTAACGCAAAGGAATAGAGTTTCATGATCTATCCAGACGGAGGGTCTGAATAGATTCAAAGAGCAGTGTTGTGCTATGTCAGAGCGGACGGAAGGTCTACCCTAGATGGGTTTTAGCGTCGATCAGGCGGTGTGCCAACCGATCGATAGCAAGTTTCATCATTGGTATTGGCTCATACCAACGCAAAGATTTCATATGTTTCATCAGGATAGACGTAGGGTCCAAACTAGATAGGGTTTTCATCATTGATATTAGGCGAGGTGCCAATCGATCAATGGCGGGTTTCATCATCGGTATTGGATTTATACCAATGCAAGGAGTTTACGGATTTCATCAGGATAGACGGAAAGTCTAAACTGGATAGGTTTCCTCATAGATCGGGCAGTGTGCCAATCGATCAACAGCAGGTTTCATCACGGCCGGACGTAAAGAGACCTGTAGATCTAGTCGGAATAGACGCAAGGTCTAAACCGAACAAGGTTTTATTGCTGATCGGGCAATGTGCCGGTCGATCAGTATCAGGTTTCAGTATTGGGTTTATACCAATGCAAGGATTTCATAGGTTTCACCGGGATAGACGTAAGGTCTAAACCGGACAGGGTTTCATTGTTGTGGGTCTTAGACAGAAACAAGTGGAAGTGTTTTATCAGAATAGACGGAAGGTCTATCCCGTGGTGGGCTTATTATCGAGGGAATTTTTCTTGAGCAATGCATGAAGGCTTCAACAGAATAGACGTAAGGTCCATTCTGGCTGGGTTTAATCGTTGATCTGGCGAAGCGCCGGTCGATCGACGAGGAGCTTTATGGTGGGAGGTAAGGCTTTCTTTAGAATCACCACATTACCGACCCAAGCGCCCTTTCGGGTTTTTGCCGGAGCCAGCCCCCTCTTGCTTTTGCCCACGTGCCCTTTCGGGTTTTCACGTGGCGGGGTGCCCGATTTTGCCTGCAGTGCCCTTTCGGATTTTCACCACAGCTGGGTTTTGGGCCATTTTTGCACTTGTCCCTAATATAGGAGCAAGTCTGGCGGGGTATCTCTATTTTTAACCCCATTTTTTTTATTCTTTCTTCTTCCTTCCTTTTTAGAGGGTGACAGGTCGGAATGCCACCAGCTCAAGATGAGGACAGCTTGGTTAGGGCGGAGTGCCGCTATACCAAGAAATGGGTAGCTCGGCTAGGGCGGAGTGCCGCTAGACGAAGAAAGGGTAGCTTGGCTAGGGCGGAATGCCGCTATACCAAGAAATGGGTAGCTCGGCTAGGGCGGAGCGCCGCTAGACCGGGAAAATGGTAGCTTGGCTAGGGCGGAGTGCCGCTAGACCGGGAAAAGGGTGTAGCTCGGCTAGGGCGGAGTGCCGCTAAACCGGGAAAAGGGTGCAGCTTGGCTAGGGCGGAGTGCCGCTAGACCAAGAAATGGGTAGCTCGACTAGGGTGGAGTGCCGCTAGATGAAGAAAGGGTAGCTTGGCTAGGGCGGAGTGCTGCTAGACCAAGGAAAGGGTAGCTCGGCTAGGGAGGAGTGCCGCTAGATGAAGAAAGGGTAGCTCGGCTAGGGCGGAGTGCCGCTAAACCGGGAAAAGGGTGCATCTTGGCTAGGGCGGAGTGCCGCTAGACCAAGAAATGGGTAGCTCGACTCGGGCGGAGTGCCGCTATACCAAGAAATGGGTAGCTCAGCTAGGGCGGAGTGCTGCTAGATGAAGAAAGGGTAGCTTGGCTAGGGCGGAGTGCCGCTAGACCAAGGAAGGGTAGCTCGGCTAGGGCGGAGTGCCACTAGACCGAGGAAAGGGGTAGCTCGGCTAGGGCGGAGTGCCGCTATACCAAGAAATGGGTAGCTCGGTTAGGGCGGAGTGCCACTAGACCGGGAAAGGGGGAGCTTTGCCTGATCACTCGGGGAATGCCGGTTGTGCCGCATGATACAGCTTTAGATGTCTTTCGTTGAGTGGTGAGAATTGGATTTCCCCTCGATGGTTAACAACCACGTAGGCCCCTCATTCATAGACCCTCTGTATCACATAAGGACCTTCCCAGTTAGCATTCAACTTTCCTTTTGGGTTGGACGCCATGACTTCTTTTTTCATGACCATGACGAGGTCACCTTTCTTGAATTCTCATCCTCTTACGAGTTTGTTGAATGCAGTGGCCATGCGGGCCTGATACATTTGGATACTCTTCTGGGCTCGGAGGCGCTTCCCTTCCAATTCAGCCAGTTCTTCTAGTCTTCTTTCTGCATTGGTCTGTTCGCCACGGGCCAGGCCGTATTGGACTGCCGCTCTGAGTGACGGGACTTCTAGCTCTAGCGGAACCACTGCCTCTGAGCCGTATACCAGAAAGTATGGTGAGCACCCTGTAGGTGTCTTGAAGACGGTGCGGTATGCCCACAGAGCTTCATACATTTTCTCTTCCCAGTCCTTCTTATTGGAACCGACGACCTTGGCCAGCAAGGTGCAGAGAGTCTTGTTAAAAGCTTCTGCCAATCCGTTTGCCTGTGGATTGTAAGGAGTGGAGGTTCTCCATTCGATCTTATACTTCTCAGCAAGCCAATAGACCTTCTGATTTCTAAAATGACCTCCAATTTCAGATATTATTCGGCTGGGGATCCCGAACCGGAAGATAATGTTCTGCTTGATGAATCTGGCGACCAGTTCACCAGTCACTTATCTTAATGCTATAGCCTTCGCCCATCTGGAGAAGTAATCTGTTATGGCCAGTATGTACTTATGTCCGGCTGAGGAAGTCGGCAGTGGCCCGACTACATCAGTTCCCCATTGTGCAAATGGCCAACTGGGAACTGTAGGGTGCAGAGTCGTAGGAGGCCTTCTAGGCACAGTAGCATGCTCCTGGCATTTCTGGTATGATTTTGCAAATTTACAGCAGTCTTCGAACATGGTGGGCCAATAGTAGCCTAGCTTCTTGATTTCTATCTTCATCTTGGGACCAGCCTGGTGGGCACCTGCTGTCCCAGCATGTGTTTCTTTCATCGCTTGCCAGGCTTCCTCAGTGGACAGACAGCGGAGTAGAATCTTCTTGCGTGCATCTGCCATTATTCGGAACAAAATTCCATTCCTGAGTTCATAAGAATCTTTGATCCTTAGGAGTTTCATCTTTTCTTCTCTTATCTGCGGCAGTTGTTGGTGTAGAAACCACTGTAGCAGGTGCTGTCTCCAATCAGATGCTTGTTCTGTGCTGATGGTGGCAACTTCATCTTCTTCGGGGCACCCTTCTAGCATACCGGGGACTTGCCACCGGTTCATGACGACAATGTTCAGTGTCTGATTTGGCGGAACTACGAGTGAGCTGGCCAGTTTCGCCAGTGCATCAGCCTGGGCATTGTGTCCACGGCCCACATGCTTGAGCTCAATATGGTAGAATTTCGCCACGAGGCGCACAGCTTTTTGGTGGTAGGGACTCAGTTCTGGCTTCCGCACTTCAAACTCCCCTTGGATCTGTTTTATTATCAGCATCGAATCCCCGAATACTTGAAGCATTTGGATACCCATGTTGAGGCTGACATATAGCCTGATTATCAGAGCTTCATACTCGGCCTCATTATTGGTGCAGGGCTTGTTTATAGAACATGAAGTATGCACGACCTCCCCTTCTGGTGATTTCAGCACAATATCGGCCCCGGCCCGTATTCTGGTCTTTCCATCGGAGTCTGTCTCTGCTCTAGATGCTCCATCAAAGAATAGTTGCCACATAACTGGCTGAGCCTGGTAGGCCTCGAGTGTCTCATCATCGGTTAACTCGGTCCCTAGCATATCATTTTCCGACACAGGATGCTCTGCGAAGAAATCAGCCACGGCCTGTCCTTTTATCGCCCTCTGGGGTGTATAGGTAATATCGAATTCCATCAGGATCACTGCCCATTTGCCCAACCGGCCCTTCAGTACTGGCTGAGTCAATATGTATTTGAGCGGGTCTGCTGCAGATATCAATCTGACTTCATGTGACAACATATAGTGTCGGAGCTTTTTGACAGCAAAGACTAGTGCCAAGCAGGTCTTCTCTATGTAGCTGTAGCTTTCTTCAGTTCTAATCAGCCTCCTACTTAGGTAGTACAAGGCTTGTTCTTTGCCTTCTTCATTTATCTGTGCCAGCATTGCCCCCAGGGAACAGTATGTGGCTGCGATATACAGTATCAAGGGCCTGCCCTTAATTGGTGCCCCCAGCACCGGAGGGGTCTTGAGGTATTCTTTCAGCTTCTCAAAGGCTTCCTGACAGCCATCGTCCCAGAGGAACGGCACATCTTTCATCATGAGCTTGTGAAAGGGGTAGCATCTTCCCGACAGATTTGATATAAATCGTCGGATAGAGGCCAGACGCCCTTGCAGAGATCTCAGCTCGGACAGATTCCCTGGTGGAGGGAGCTCCTGGATAGCCTTAATCTTGGATGGATCAATTTCAATGCCCCTATGATGGATAATAAACCCGAGGAATTTTCCACTGGACACGCCGAAGGCGCATTTCATGGGATTCATCTTGAGTTCATATTTGCGCAGCCTCTGGAATACTACCCTCAGGTCTTGCAAATGGTCTTCTCTTATTTTAGTTTTTACTACCAAATCATCAATGTAGCACTCTACTTTCTTGAAGAGCAAATCATCAAAGATCTTGGTCATAGCTCTTTGGTAGGTAGCACCGGCATTCTTGAGGCCAAACGACATCCTTTTGTAGTGGAATATCCCCTTCGGGATACGGAATGCAGTGTGCACTCTGTCTTCCTCAACAATCCAGATCTGGTTGTATTCGGATGACCCATCCATAAATGATAAAGCCTCATGACCAGTAGTCGCATCGATCATCACTTCAGTGATTGGCACTGGAAAGTCATCTTTCGGGCAAGCTTTATTAAGGTCCCGGAAATCAACACATATTCTAATCTGCCCATTCTTCTTCTTTACGGGCACTATGTTGGCTAACCATGTGGTATACTGATTTTCTTCAACAAAGCCTACATCAATCAGCTTGTCAACCTCTTTGTTAATCTGATTTATTAATTCAGGGCGCATTCTCCTGGAAGGCTGCTTTACAAGGCTAGCCTCTGGGTTTATGGCCAACCAGTGCTGTGCCACATCAGAACTCAGTCCTGGCATTTCATCATATGTCCATGCAAAGTAGTCTCAGAATTCTTTCAAGAACTGTACATACCGTTCCCTGGCAGCTGGCTCCAGTAGTGCACTGAGGAATGTCGGCCTTGGCTCATCTGTGGTCCCCAGATTTATTTCCACAAGCTCATCGACGATGGCCTGACCTCCATCTTTGACCTCGGGCGGGGCTTCTTGCAAGTCAATGAAGCCTCCTGGGATATAATCTTCTTCAGTTTCATGATTTTCTGTTTCATCATACTGGTTATCAGCGGGTGCTGGCTCATCATATACGGCCAATATTGTTGTATTCTGTTCAGTCTGCCCCGAGGACGTAACTGGATCAGTAGGAAACTCAAAGATGGAGTCTTCCGCCCTTAGAGGCTCTTCTGGTGCAGACTCCTTTGAGAGATCATCGTTCTGTAGAGCCCGGACTTCTTCCAGGATGTGCTCAAACTCAAGGCTTTCCCTCAGCTCTTTGGCTACTTGGTCTTCATCCGGGGTTCCCGTGTCAAACTTTGCTTCAGCATGGAACAGATCCTCTTTGCAAGGTAGGTCTTCCCAGCACCAATCTTTCTTTGCTTCATCAGACGTCCCCGTCTCCAGCTGACTGTCTGGGGCTTCATTGTTCATTATGGATTGATAAATGATTTCTTTATCTTCCGAGGGGTACTTGTCATATCCTACCTCCGGAGGGTCTTCATGCTGGTAGGAGACATATATGACGTCCACCTCAGCTTCATAGTATTCTTGAAGGGTATAACCCAATCCTGGGTGCTGAGTGATCTTCCTCAGTTCTTTATTATCCCAAGGTGGATCCCATAGCTCGTTGAACGCCTTCTTCTGGGTAGCAGGCTGTAATGACGGCATTTGCATCTTAGAGAACATCTGCGAAACCCGTCGGGTAGTATAATCCAAGCCTGTAATTGGCACCATCTGGTTTACGGCCTCTTCAGGGACCATGCAGTCTTGATCATCTTCCTCGACTGACTCCCCAGTGTAGAATATGGTAGGAGGCTCGCAGAAGCAAGGGACTTCCATAGTCTTCAGTGGTAGCACCGTCTGGTACTCGAGGCTGACGATGGGTTTAAATAAACCCTGCGGCACCTCCACTTGTGTGTACTTTTCTTTCATTTCTTCATTGATATCATCCGGGTGAACGCTAGGAGGGGTGATCCGAGCAAAGTCACCGGCATAAGAGATGTGAGATACCTCATGCTTTTTAATATAGCCCTTTGGTGGCGGTGGAGACCAATTTCTTGCCTTCGTCGCCGGCTTTTTCTGGCTGACCACAGCCTCTTTCTCTTCACCGTTTCGCGACACCTCCGTGTAGTAGGATGCATCGAGCATATGGCACTCGAATACTTCGAAGGGATGCAGATCCGCAAACACCCTCTCTTCTTTTCCTTCATGGCAGTATTTAATGCACTGATGCAGCGTGGACGGCACTATCTGATATTCATGCAGCCACGGTCTCCCCAGCAGAGCCTTATATGTGGTGTTGGAGTCGATTACATAGAATAGTACCACGATAGTGAGATCCCCCAATGTGAGGTTA
Organism: Amorphophallus konjac; assembly: GCA_022559845.1. Classification (NCBI taxonomy): domain Eukaryota; kingdom Viridiplantae; phylum Streptophyta; class Magnoliopsida; order Alismatales; family Araceae; genus Amorphophallus; species Amorphophallus konjac. The sequence goes on from CM040127.1 coordinate 230,525,104, forward strand.
AAATCAGCCACCCCAAGGGGCGTCTCACATTTCTGGTTGAATCCTGTAATTTTCATGTCTCTGACCTTGGTAAGCTGCAGATCAAAGTAATAATTTTGGTAGATGCGGTATGGGAGAATGTTCACGGCAGCCCCGGGATCTATCAGTATCCTGTTCAATGGCTGACAGTTCAGGGAGCCCCTCATATATAGCGGTCTGTTATGGCCGGAATTCGGAATCAGCATGTCATCCTCTGAGAATGTAACTGACGGCCCAGAATTCACTTCTGTCAAGAGTGCTTCATATTGTGCCGGCGACTGCAAGGCATCAACAATTGCCTGGCGAGCCTCTTCACTCAGAGAGAGAATCTCCCAGATGGAGAATCTGGTAGGGAGCTTCTTTAGCATTTTCATGATCCGGCTGCCCACCCTGACATTAGACAGTCTCATTTCTTCCGCCCATCAGGGTTTTGGAGGTTCATGTGGTGCCCTTGGCCTCTGCTGCCCAGTGCTGGTTTCATCCCCGGGACTGATTTCTTGGGGGGCTTCTTCTATAGCAACGGCCCCTGGTGCCGTCAAAGGGTTATCCCCTTCTTTCTCATTCTGCTCGTAGGCTACAGACGCCGATTGCTGAGGTCCCTTGCCTTTATCTGGCCCAGCCTGTATCGACTGCCCATTTTCTAGACTAGACAGAAATTCCAGAAATGTTGGAGTTTGACCTCCTTTCTTCTTTTCTTGGTACAAGCCGGTAGGGGGAGGAACCTGGACACCTCGTACCTCCGGTTCGGGAATCTGGTAGGGCTGTTCCCCTCTGAACATAAAGTTATGATTAGCTGGTGGTGGGCGCCCCCACCTTCTTCCGGAGTGTGTTGCATGTGCCGAGGTTGAGGCCTCGGCATGGTTGGCTTCTAGCGGGGCATTTGATGTTTCACCCTCATCATCCTCCCCGGGCGAGGTAAAGAGTGCTGATAGGGTGTTGCATTGTACTGTCACGACCCTCTTTCCATTCTTGGACTTGGGCCGTCTCTTCTTTTTCTAGGAATTTGGCTTTATTGGCCCCTGCCCCCAGAAGGGTTCAGTCTCAGCCTTTCCTTGTTCTGCCTCTGACTGCTCTTTAATTTTCAATTCTTCGAGCTGTTCCCAGAGTATACAGTCTTTCACCAGCAGGTTCCCGGGCTTTTTCTGCTCATATTCATCGAGCCCATCAATATACTGCTGTAAACGCCTGGCTGCAGGACTTACTTCCTTATGTGCAGGTAGGGGGACTTGTCTTCTCCGGTTATGAGTGGGGATCCGGATGACTGGTCCTGTCTCAGCTGTGTGCCATACTAGCTTTACTGGAGGTGGTTCGGGCCTTGGTGTGACACCGCGGATAATCGCTCCATTGGTTTTGGCTGTGGAAGTCTTCTTTCTGTTCTTTATGGGTTTCATCTGCCATCCTTCCTGATCCTTCAGTGGGGTGAGGAAGCAAGCTTCATAAGTATGCCTGGTACATTCTTCAACGGCCTCCTTAGGCAGCTGCTGGTAGATTGTAATCATATTGGCGGCCATTTTTAATGCCGGAGGCTCGTGTGGACGAGGTGGCTCTACCTGGTAATCTCCCAGCTGTAGCTCGCCCTTTTTGACCATGCCTTCCATAATATCTTTGAAGACGTAGCAATCTTCAATTACGTGCCCTAGCGCGCGGTGATATGGACAGAACAGTGGATCACCTTTCTTCGCCGCGTCATCGGGTCTCTTTGGTTCAGGCAATGTCACCTTGTTGAACTTGTATGCCCAGTTGAATAGTGCGGCTGTCTTATCTTTCGGGAAAGAGTACGGCTTTCTTATTTTGTTTCTCAGAGAGACCTTATCTTTTCTTTCTGCTGTGTCTGCTGGTGGGGGAGCTTCATCTGCCCCCTTCTTCCCTTTCTGTTGCTCGAAGGTTCTGAAATCGACGGTGTTGGCCTCAGAGTGCGTTGGTCGTCGATCATTAGATTTCCCTTTCGGCACAGTTGGAGCATTGGTGGTCGGATGCTTAGACAGGAACGTCTCGACCTCCGCCACTATATTGTTCAATTGGTCAAATGTTCTGACATTTGCACTGCATCTTCTTGATGAGGAGGTCTTCTGCATCTCATAGCTAAGTTCCTCCACCTTTTGATGTAGTCTAGTGCTGTTTCATCTTGCTTTTGCCTGGTCGCATATAGTTCTGCTATTGTAATTTCTCTTTTCGTGACGTGAAATCTGTCACGGAACTTTCTTTGCATGTTAGGCCAATCGGTCACTGACCCAGCCGACAGGCTTGAATACCATTCAAAGGCTATCCCGGTGAGGGATGAGCCGAAGAACTTAAGCAGATAAGCTTCATCAGCTGCCAAGTCACCCATGATTGTGGTGTAGTAAGCTATGTGCTCCCTGGGAGAGCCCTGGCCATTAAACTTTTCAAACTTCGACGGCTTACTAACGCCTGGAGGTAGTCTCTTAGCAGCATACTGGGGAGGATATGGTACCCTGTACACATCGTAGGTACTAGCATCATCACCAGTCTTTTCAGACAGCTTCATCTCCACAATCTTTTCAATCATCAGCTTCTGGGCTATGGCTGGATCTATGCTTTCCGGGAAGAAGTGAGCTTGTTGCTGACCATAAGGAGTTGTCATCACAGTTGCGCGCAAGGCTGGCGCGGTAGGCTACGTCTGAGATGCAAAGGCCTGAGCTACCGTCTGCTGCAGAACGGGTTGGCTCGGTGCTTTGCCCTTATCAGCCGGAAGAGGATTAGCTGGAATAGCCATTTCTGTTGAACTGGCAGTCTGCCCTACAGGCTCGGCTTGCTTGGAGACCGGTGTAGCTTCATGCCTCTCATTTAACTGTCTTCTGAGAGCATTGATCTCTTGTTGATATCTTCTAAACATCATCTGGATCATGGGATCCAAGGTTGACGAGATCTGTAGATCTTCTGAAGTCCCTTCAGTATCATCAACGAAGGGATTGTCTTCCTCTTCCGTTGTCACCGCATTAACTGTCATAGTGGTGATCTTGCAGGCTTCTTCATTAGTCTTCATCTTATCTTTTGCCGCCTGGCCTCTCCTTGTGACGGGGCCTGGTCTGGTTGCTAGTCTGAGCAGTTCCTCTGGCTGTGTCGGTAACATATCCTGCCCTTTGACAAGCCCGGCCATATTGCAGGCAAAGATCTGCATCTTTTCCCTCTGCCTGTAGACTTTACTTCTCATCTGATCGGGGTATTTGAGCCAGTCAAAGACTGATATTCTTTCTCTGGCTTCTTCCCTATGCAGGTCTTCTTTCCCATACCAGGCTCTATGGCCTTCTTCATAATCATTGGAATCGGAGGAGGAGACTCCGAGCATCACTTCTTGAAGGGTTTCTTCTTCTTCTTCATCCATGGTGCCCAAGGCACGGGATAATCTTTGCTGCCCGAGGGCGGAGTTCCCCAGGTAGTAAAAGTAGTCTTGAGCCACTTGTTTCATCTCCTCTTGGTTGTGCCTTCGTGGCTTTGGTTGGAGCATCAATCTTTCCTGGTTCTTCTGCTGATAAGCCAGTCTCCCCACCTGAGCAGTCAGATGCTCGGCTTTGTAGTATTTGAGTATATCGGCCTGTCTGGCGTAGGCTCTTGGTCTTCTTAGAGTGGCAGCAGCGACTGGTTCGCTTATTCTTATTTCCTCTTCCTCCCTGAACCTTCTACTCCCATCCTGGCAGCAGTTGGCAACATCAGCATAATTCTTTCTTTCCCATCTTTTACCCCCAGCCATGTGGTGGGTGACCGTTAGGTCTTCCTTCTGCTCATATCTTCTACCCCTTATCCTGGGGCGAATAGTAGTCAGATTTCTTCCTTCATTCTCTTTCTCATCTCTCCTACCCCGAGCCCCGGGGTGAACAGCAGCAGCATTTCTTATGTCTCTTCCTTTTCCTCTTCTGCTTCCTGCCCTGAAGCGGGCAACAGTGGTGTTAGCAATGTTTTCTTCATCCTGAGCTGGGGCCCAGCTCTGGGTCTTCTTCTGCCGCCAGATCTGCCTGAACTTGGGCGGCTTTGGTGCCAACGGCCTTCGGTGCTCTTTCTCGACGTCGGCCCTCCTAGTAGCCAGAGTTTGGAATCTGTTGGTGGTGGGTACTCTCAGGACGACCACATCTGGGTTGACCTCCCTCGGGCGGCCGTTGAGGTTCGTCCGGATCCCTCCGATCAACATTGTCTTTCCTGAGTTGGATATCCGACGACCCGCAGCAGTAGATCGGGCTCTCCTGTCGGATCTCCTCCTTCTTCCAGCAGCAAAGGGTGCGCCCCTTTTCGCCTCGTGATGGACGAAGCAGGCCATGACCTCAGGAGTATCCTACATCCCCCTGCTCATTTTGGGGATGGTAGCTTGTGGCAATGTCTCGACAACAGTCTTTTGTTCCTGGTTGTCGATCTCAAGCAAGTCAGTGAAGATGAGGCCCAAGCAGTTGGGCATCCCGACAGCAGGCGGCATCGATCCGAACGCAAGAGGTATCGCCAGGTAGCCCTCTCGAACATGTACATCGACCACTTGCTGATCAAAGTGTACAGAGATGATTCCAGCCGTCATTGTAGTTTCCTGGAAATAAAGAAAGCACGGAATCAGAAGTTTGAGGGGGGCCCACTAGGCCTTCTATTTCGGCGTAGAGATGAAGGGAGACTAAGTCCCACCGGGCGTGCCAGACTTGTGGACGCGGGGATTTTTCTATGTTAAATATTTATTGATTTATTGATTTATTGGTTTGGTTAATTGGCGTGCCAGTCACATGTGTGACGATTTCATTGTGCGCTCGATCTGACTTGGTCAGTCGATTGTGAAGTCCAAGTCGGGACCAAAAGTCCGTCATACCATAAAGGCTATGATGTTAATTACGCCCTTCCTAAGAAGGATAACCCTTGATTAAACGCCGAAATAGGAGGCCTCATAAGGCAAACAGATATTCATATGCACCATTTTAAACTTCATACCAGGGCTAGGAAGGCGGGTAAGATAATAACATCAACCACAGAAACAGACGACCAGTGGCTCGAAAACTGGGTGTAGGGGAAAGGGGAGAAAGCAGATTTAAATCACAGGCAGACTGAGCTGTAACCACGATGGGGTTTTAAAGCATCGATCAACATTTCGACAGCATCTCCCCATAATCTGGGTTATGCCCAGGGGAGAATAGGCTATCACCCACGGAGTGCCGGGATGAAAGTCGAGAGATAGAGAGGCCGAACCTCTCGCATTATACATGTATGCCTTGGGGCGATATTTGACTCTTCTCTTATAAGAGCTGGTGGCACTCATGCATTGGCAGAGCTCACCGGAGCTAAAAGGGGGTAGGTTGTCGTAATCCCGACATGAACTGATGGAACATAAGGGAGTCTGACTCCATTTAATTTTATCCCCGGGACATATCTGGTGATCCACGGATATGCCTGTGTGGGTTTGCTCTAGGTGTTGGGGTTCGTTGGGTGGCAGATTAGGCTCTCGGCGCACTCTGAATGGGCACGTGCTCTCGGCATGACCCAAAAATGGGAAGGCCAGGGCTCCCGACGCCAATGGCAAGGAGGCCAGGGGTTCCCGGCGCCAAGGTGAGAGGGCCGGGGTTCCCGGCGCGATGAAGAGGAGGACAGGGGGGCTCCCGGCGCCAATGGCAAGAAGGCCAGGGTTCCCGGCGCCAAGGTGAGAGGGCCGGGGTTCCCGGCGCGATGAAGAGGAGCCAAAGAGGAGCCCCCGGCGCGAGCTTCTCGGCGCGAAGACAAAAGGGCTGGGGAGCTTATCGGCGCAAGAAGGCTTTCGGCGCGGGCAAGAAGAAATGGTGAAGGGCCTTTTCGGCCTGGGCAGTGGGGGTTCTCGGCGCGAGAAGGCTCACGCCGAGGGCTATTCACCTGTTCCACTATTCTTGGAGCCGAGATAGATGAGGGCGCCGAGATGTGTTTCAGGGTTCTACGGCACTCTGTTTTTGAGATTTCTTTCTGGGATTCAGGTAATGGCTGGGAATTTGGGATGCAAATGAGGGGGGAAGCCAAGGGCTTTGCTGGGCAGTGCCAGGGGATCACTGGAAGGTGAGGTTTATGGAGGGCTCGAGATCATCATCCATTTAAAACCCATGGGGATGTGTTTTTCTGTCGCCGGCCATCCATGGAAATCAAGGGATAACTGTCCCTGATTCCTGGGGTGACCTTAATGGCTTAAGAAAAGGAAACAGTCGGAATGAAAGATGGGGAGACAACCCAGTGTAGGCATCACTGAAGGGGTGAGAGGATAGAGTCCAATAATCCATGGGTGTGAAGATTGGGACTCTTCCTTCGACGCTCCTCCAGGAAGAACAATCGGAGCAGAGAAACCTGAAGCATCAGAACGATCACTCAAGATACTGAGCAGCACTCATTCGAGAGAAACCAGAGATGGGAAGGCTTCATCATTTCACGGTCAGTTGAACCAGAAACATAGATACATGTAAGGAAGAAGAAAGAAAACGGGGAAACGCCTCAAACGGGCCATCAAAGCATTTCATTCCATTGCATCGTCCCAAACTCACACCAATCAAAAAGGGGGAATGAGGGAAAGGGAAATAGAACGAAGGCCAGGATATCCCGGTTACATTTGATAAATCGAGGTAAAACTCGTAAGACTACATGGAGAAGAAAATAAAACATGGGGGGGGGGGAGGGCGGAGCATTGACTCCTCTCCCTCCCCTGCTGCCCACCTGGAGCTTCTTCTTCTTTTTTCTCTCTCGGGATTGGTCTCTTCTCTCTTTCTTTCAGTGGAGGAGGCTCTCTTTTTTCTCTTCTGGCGGTGGTGATGGTGAGGATCTTCTGAGCTTCTCTCCTTTCTTGCTCGAGGGGAAGGGGGTTTTATAGCTGTATCTTGTATCTTCTCGGCAGGTGGAAGTCGGCGTGCCACTCCACTCCATCTTCACGGCGCGCCTGAGATGACAGTAGCTCCCGGCGCGGCGTGCGATTTAAGTGAGGGGGCCTGGATGCCACACCCCTAAGCCCATTTCATAGGCCCATTTAGGGCTTTTAAGCTCCACTTAGAACTGTTAGCTCTATAAACATATCGGAACTGTATCAGGAATTTGTTGTTGGACTCAAGTGGACCAAAGGAACCTTCATCAGTCATTGGACTGCGGTTTCATCAGCATTGTCACCTGAACGATGACAAGACCGGACATCAGCTTCAGTATGAGAAGACTTTAGCCGGGTGTATAGTTTGTGGAGATGATTCTTCTTTTGTTCTGACTTTGTAAAAGCCTTTACAATCTTCATTTGCCGGTTCCGGCTTCTTGTTAGAATGTGCTAGGAGGTCTCATCAGTCGGATGACTGCTGCTTCATCAGTGCCGCCGTCTGACTGACAATGGCACCGGACATCAGCTTGGCCGGTGAAAGGCTTCAGCCGGGTAGATGGTTGACGAACTTCGTCATTGATCTTTCACTGTTGGTCTAATCTTCTTTTCAATTCTGCTTCTGCCCTTGCTCATTTTCAAGGTGTCAACAAGGCTCTAATACCAATTGTTGGCCTGGTTAGGAATGCAATTAAGAGGGGGGTGAATTGATTGCGGCCCTTTATGGCGGATTTAAAACTAAAAAACAAACAACCACTCAAAACTTCCTAGCGCAGATGATAAACACTCGGAGAAAAATAACGATTCTGACAAATAATGAACCTCACAGCTCACCGATTCACACTCGTAACACGAACGGATAAAGTAAAATAGCAATCACACACAAAGCAACCCACATCACAGGCAATTTTTAGGTGGTTCAGACGCACCCGAGTGCCGTCCTACGTCCACCCCTCTCAACCCGAGAGGATTCCACTATAAATGCTGCATGACTGCAGCAAACCACCACACGCACGGGCGCGACGGCCCACACACGTGGGTTCTCACACAACGACGAGAAGCCGCACACACACGGAGCAAGCTCCAAAATTGTCTAAGACAAATAAGTATAGGAAAATACAAATCCCAGTCTGAGATTAACAATCTAAGCTCAAAATGAAATAAACAATATAGATCTTCTCCTTAAATCTTTAAACAAACTCGGAGAAACTAATGAAGGGTGCTTTGGAATGATAGAACCAAGAGGGATGAAGCCGGCCCTTTGATGAAACTCGCCCAAGCAAACCACGGTGGAGAGCAGCTACAGCACGCCTCCAACCTTGAGCTCGGAGACGTGGAACGTGATCCTGGGATGGGGTTCTCCTTCTTTAACGGATGCCACACCTTCTTCTCCTCCTTCCTGCAAAGATAGAAAGACTTAGCCCTCAAGAATTGATTCTCCCAATCGGACAAATGCGGCCATATATACTCACAAGAAATTAAGCTAATAAGAGCAAAGAGCCCCTGCAAAAACCAATTCATACCATTCACAATAGATGGTGGATGCCCTAATGCCAATATGGTAAACAATCAAAGCAATCGGATCTTAACCAAATGGGTTCGCTACCAGATCCAGAATTCACGACCGGGACGCTCAGAACAAGTGTCGACTCTTAGAGTCGACTCTTGCTTCACGAGTGTTCTACCAGAACACAAAAATCGACACACATGGGAAAAGTGTCAACTTCCCAGGTCGACACTTTTTCAAGCCCGTTCTGTTTCGAAAACAAAATAGCATGGTAACAGTAAGTGTTGACTTCCCAGGTCGACACTTTTTCAAGAAGCTTCTGACTTCACAAAACTAACAGAACCCTGGTGAAAGTGTCGACTCTAGGAGTCGACACTTTCTGCCAGCATTAACAAAATCAACGCACAACAGCGAAGTGCAAACAAAGTGTCGACTTCTAGAGTCGACACTTTACCTGACATGCTTGAAAACTTAGAAAATTCGATTGAAACACCATATGTTTTCAAAAAACCATGAAGATCAATCAAATATGCACTTGTAAAAGAGATTTCCAAGGATTAAACAAGTTTTGAGCCATGAACATTCCATCCATTTTGGAATTTAATTAAACATTTGTTCTTACCTTGACTTTCAAGATTTGGGAGAAAACTCCACAAAGAACCTGCACTTATACAATTGACATTCATTTCAAACTTTAGGTTAGCAAATGAAATCTAGGTCATTCATTTCAAGCTCAAGATATAGCAAATGAAATCCTCAAGTCAATACGCATTAAGAAAGTCACTTAGTCCATCCTTTCAAAGACAAGCCATTCATAACCTGCATTTTAAGAGGTTGAGTCGGTGCAAGGCATGAGCAGGTCAGTGCAATATTGAATGAGGTCGGTGCAATGAAGTGTAAAACCCATTGTTAGGGTCGGTGCAACTTGAACTTAAGTCAGTGCAATGATTTAACATTCAACACAGTTCAATTAACATTCAACACAACATTTACAATATCCTTTTTAACATGTCTCAAATTCATCAAACATTCATTTTAACCAAGAATAATCTGAACTTAACTCAAACATTCATCGTGCCATTCAAAGCCCACATTCATCAAACATATATCAATCCAAATCATATAATCTGAACTCATAACTTTTTCACACATGATCTTCGTCAAAACAGTCTGGGGCACAACAGATACATATGTGCATATGGGCGTTTGGGCTACCTTCGGAACGTAAATCACATATAGTTGATGTGTGATGCAGGCATGCCAGTCGAATTTTGACAATAGCCCATGAAATAGAATTTCAACGGGGATGTGCCTCCAGGCTACGACACATATGCGTAGATAAATGGGCAACACGTGGATAGAGATATGTATGCGAGTGGTAGCTATTTAGGAAGCTTGAGCAAGTTAAGTTCCGTGGGTGTGGGTGTATCAGATGATTGTAGAGTTTGTGTGTAGGATGTCTCCCCATCAACTGCAAGTAGTCGATGTTTATTTACATCGGAAGTAATCTGAACACCTTTGTTTTTGCTGCTGAAAGATGATAGAGGACCCTAGAGGATGTGGATGTGACGTCGAGAGGGCTTACTCGAGCTACCAGGATGAAGCACTAGTCACACAATAGAGATATGAGTAAGTAGAGAGGTCGGTCTTAGTTTTGGGTATTGGAGATGATGCAGACTCTCGGTTTGTAAATGCGAGGCATGGGCTCGGAATGGTGGGGCAGTAGACACTAGCTCAAAAAGGAGTAGGCAGGTGTGGACACCTGAAATTTGCCGTCAAGAGCGTCAAGCTGCTCCGAGCCGAACAAGGAAAACGGAGGAAAGAAGTAGCATGTCAGCGTGCCTCACGAGCTGCATCAACACAACCCATGGCTGCGGCGATGTACACATTCTGACGCGAGCGAGAACAAAAGAACATGAAGAAAACAACAAAGAAGAAAAAGAAAATGAAAACCATTGAACTGGAGGCAGAATAAACAAAACGGGAAAGAAAATGAGGAAATGAAAAAAGAAAAAAGGGGGAGTGGAGAATGAATCAGCGGCCAAGGCCTCTCCGTTTTGAACCGGCGGCAACCAAAAGCACAACAAAAAATAAAGAACAAGTGAATCGGCGGCCCCCAGCACTACACCCCCTATGATCTGACGGCAAGGCCCATTTCCCTTTAGAATCGGCGCGACGCTCTGCCCTCATCCTATGTCAAACAAAAAAAAGGGAAAAGCATGATCTGGCGGGAAGCCCAGCTCCCCATCCGGTGGCAGAAGACGACAAGAATTGAGAAGTGTCACTTCGTCCCACTATTCATCCCATCGGGCCGGATCACCTTCTCACGCCAGATCAACAAACAAAAAAGGGCAAGGCATTCAATGCCAGCTCGGTGGTTAACAGAAAACCCCTACCTAAAGGAGATTATCTCCCTCATCAACCAACAGGAAAAGCCCTGGCTTCGCTAGTAGACCGGCAAGAGGACTCTTCTCCGTCGCCTCAAACCCCCAAGAACAGCAAGCGCTACGAAGCTACAAGCCCATGTCAACAGCAACAATGTTGCACCGGTCGGCCTCAGCCAATCCCAGGAAAGCACCCCACCTACCTCCTGCCCCCCTACATGCGGGCTCTCAACGGCTTCGATCAAGGAGAAGAGAGAAGAAGAAGAAAAAGGAAGGGTGGGGGCTTCAAGGCTCTCCACATACATCCTTATAAAAGGGATGCCAGGCCCATGAAAGAAGGTGATGGCCGTTAGAGAGAGGGGTTGGCTGAAAGAGAAATGAGAAAAGCTTAGAGTTGTTTATGTCTGTGCCTGCTGAGTGAAGAAAAGTGAGGGAGAATAGAAGAAGAGAGGCGAGGTCAGGGAGGAGAGGAGTAGTGCTCCGTTCTCCCCCCCCATTGTATTTTTTTTCTTTTCTCTTGGTGGTCTGTGTATTTTCTTTATTACTAAGATGTACACCCCCCCTTGTACTCTGTCATTCTTACAGAGAATGAAAAGAATCTCCGTGATTTCAAGTGAGGTGGCCTCCATTTTACCCTTTCTTCTATCCTAAGCATGCCTCCCCATCCCCTTTGCTGCCTAGTTCTGGGCGTTTCTTTCTATTTCTATTTCTTTTTATGGATCTGCCGCTTTTCTATCTTGTTGTGCTTGGTACACCTGGGCCCTCCACGCTTCATGCGCATATGCTCCCGGTGTCTCCAGCATAAAACCATGGAGGGGCCTCTCCAGGTGAAGGTTCAAGGCTTACCCAGTGTCAAGGGTATGGCTCTTGACCCAAATCCTCGGAGGTCATTTCACCTCCACAATTTTCTTAAACCCACCGGTTCTGACCTGTTGTCCCTCCAGCTCGAACGTTCTCGCTCTTGCACACATCCATGCAAATCTGGGGCCGTGTTAGACTTCTGTGGATGGGCACCTGTTTAACCCCCCAACGCTCCGGATCTAGGGGAGGTGCTACCGGAATTCTACTAGAACCGCAGCAAATAAGCCAAAAATCAATAATGAAACAAGCCTAAACTCTGGAAAAGAAATAAGAACATAGTAATAATAACACTAAGATTGATGATAGGCAAAGCATCAAAAAGAATGGCATAGCTGAACTCTGATCAAGACCGTAAAAAAAATGTTAATGGGCTGATGAATATGAACAAATTCATGAACAAAGAAGGACAAATGAAGAGCAAACAAAAGGCAAAAAGAACTGAGCATACATGCATCTGCATAGACATTTCTGCTACTGAACCCTCATGATCTAAGAGCAAAGTTTCTCTACATTTATGAATTTAAGTGCACATTGAGCATCCCTTTTTCATACACATTAAGTAATGGCATCATCCCATGCGTAAGTCTGTACAAAAATATCTGCGAACCTCATGCATACATCAAACTGCATATGCATTCCTTGCTGCCTCTTCGTGAACATGTGTTAAAAGAATTGGGAGCTTTATGGGTTCATCACAAAAAAAAAACAAGAATCATATCATATATCCCCTTGTGCATTGGGTCACATGCATCATAAATGCATAATAAACCCTCCACACATTGCATAGCACCCTTAAAGAACAGCCCAAGCTCTGTGCATGTGAGGGGTCGACCCCATGGGTCGACCCATCCCTTGCCGGACGTTGTCCAGCGTTCACATGCCACCCCTACGTCAACGCAGGGGATGGGCCAGGTCGACACAGCCCCAGCACCCGTCTGTGGGGGGGGGGGGGGTAGCAGTGCGTGGACTCCCCTGTGCCCTGGCGTCGACACAGCCATGTTCAAACAACCAAAAAAAAGAGAAAAGAGAAAATAGGAAGAGGGAGGTGATCCGGCGGAATTAGCATTTCTCGCACCGAATCACCCCCCTCACATACTGATGCGGAACGAAAAACCCGGGTAGTATGATTTTATTCATTTCTCACATTGTTATTATTTCTTCCCCTTTTCTCAAACTATTTGTATCACTTTCTTTTCTCATTTCACAAAAATATTTTCTTCACCATTTTTTTTCGTCATCATTTTTTTGAACTTTTCTCCTTCTCTTTATTTCACTCTTTTTTTTTCTTTTCACAAAATATATCTCACCATTCTTTTTTTCTTTATTTTATTTTGCCTTTTCTTTATTTTGTTATCTATTTCATTTTCTTCCCTTAACCTCTCATTTTTTTTCTTTAAGAAAGATTCATCACCCTCTTTTTCTTTTATATAGTATCATACAAAATGAGAGAGAAGGACATAGAGCAAATAGAATAGGGATAAGAGAGAGGCTACGTGAGAGATGTATACAGAGAAAATTAAAGAGAGAGAATAGAGAGAGGGAGAGAGAGGGAGAGAGAGAAGTGGGATGGTCGGCCCCTCTCTCCTCGTTGCACACTTTTCTTTTGTTTGTTTCTTAATTCCAAGACATACATGATTACACCTGCATGATCACTTTCTTTTTTTTTGTAGGTAGGGTCTACATCTCCACCATGCAAAATATAACTTAGCACAAAATATAACTGGCCTTCAACCAAGCTACCGAACCACCATTATTGCTTATTACAACGAGATCTCCCCACCAAAGGCAACTCCACCTACAGATGTTTGGCACCTCTTTTAATGCTGGACGACCTCGGGTGTTGGCGCCACAACAGCAACAAGAAGAGAGGCCAGGTCTCGCGGGCCAAGCGGAAAGGAACCAGCGAGCTCAGGGGCTCGGCATGGCCACCAAGCCATGATGACAGCCACCCGACGGCTGACGTTGGGGCGGGCCTCGGACACCGCCTTGGCCGGGGTGCTCCACTGTGTTCGTGATTCTCAGAGTGAACAATAAAAATGGGATGCGGGGAGGAGGATGAATAGTACCCTGGGAAAAAATCTATAGTGGATGTTAGAAGAACGTATAAGCCAGTGATCTTTAATGATAAGAAAAAAAAACAACTCAATCAAGGGGAATGGTGTGGCTTGTGATGACAATTTAGGGAGAAGTGTGATTACGATGGAGGGCGGAGAAGCGCAGTGAGAGAGGGTGGCAGAAAGTTATTGGGGTAGATGGTATGGGCAGTAAGAAGGGGAGGAATACAGAAGGTGGGGTTTGTGGTTTGTGGTGGGGAATAGAAGAGAAGGGTGCTGGGAAAGAGGGGCCAGCCTTCCGAAGGGAGTAGAGAGGGGGACCGTTCACGGGCTTGGGCTGTAGTGTTGTGCCCCTTGTGCTTTGATGAATGTGGTGTTTTAATGATAGCAACATGAATGAGTCACCACATTGAATGATAGCAACATGAATGTTTATAACTGATATACTCTGTGGAAACTGCATATGACTGTGACTGGTATATTCTCTGGAGAATGCTTGAGTATGTTATATCTGATCTATTCTATGGAGAATGCATGAGTGTGCTAAATCATGCAGTGTTCCATACTAAGTGCATAATGTGTTTTGTGCTTGTATTAAGATCGATGCATTGCTTCTTCTGTGCATATACTGCATCAGTGCACTTAGATGGGTCGACCCCCCTTCCTTGATGGGTCGACTCCCTTAGAACACAAGTCTATACAACTGTCCATCTTATTTAGTGTCTCATGCAGCGTCAACGCAGTAAGTGTGTACACTGCATTCTCAAGTCTGCAGCGTCAACGCTGTAAGTCTATACAGCCTCTGTGTGTTCTATGCATTTCACAAGTCTACACACTCAGCATAGTCTATACATCATGTTGTGTCTGTGTTGTGTTTGGGCATCGTTGAGATCACAAGTCTATACACTAGTCTCATGTAGGGTAAAGCCCAAAGTCTAGACATTGCTGCATTGCCTGCATTTCAGAGTCTATACATCCTTCATGCATGTGCACAGTTCGTGGACAAAGTCTGTACATCACCCTAGATTGCATTAGCAAGTCTATACATTGTCAGGGCTTCATGCACTAAGTCTATACAGGCTTAGTTTGTACATCGGCTTGTTCACGCTTCATCATGTCTGTACATTGTCAGTGCATCATGTAAGTCTGTATAGAGTCTTGTTGAAAGTCTGTATAGAGTCTTGTTGAAAGTCTGTACATCGTCTTCTTATTCATGCATAGCATGCATTGTTCATGAACTCTGTACAGCCCAAGTCTGTACATCGCATCATATTGTTCATGCAGTGTCTTGGTGAAGTCTATACATCGTTTCACTGTACAAGTCCATACGATGCATGCACTTTCATTCAAGTCCACACATTGATGCACTATAGATAGCTCGAGGTGAAGTCTGTACAGCCATTGCCTTCATATAGGAAGTCTATACATCCTACTGCACTATAGCTTTCACGGAACCAAGTCTATACACTGCTGCACGTTGTGTTTTGTCGAAGTCTGCGCATTGCTGAATGATCTGCAAGTCTATACACTGGTCGAGCATTCAAGTCTGAACATTGGCCAAGTCTACACATCGGCACTGTAGCTTGCTTAGCTCAAGTCTATACATCCGTTTGCACAGTACATGAACTCTATACATTGCACTGTTCATGCACGGCACAGCAAGTCTACACAACGTCCATCTCATTTAGTGTCTAAGGCAAGTCTATACACTAGAAATTGAAGTGTGTACATTGAGCGTCTCATTGAGCGTCTCATGTAAGTCTATACATCACATTGGGCTTTAGGCTTTACAAGTCTGTACAGAGCTTTCGTCTCATGCATTGTCTAAGCTAAGTCCATACATTGGACTGTAGCATCTTTACCCACGTTCTATGCTTCAAGTCTGTACATCCTTCAAGGGGCCAAGTCTATACATTGTGTCGTTTACATCTTCAAGTCTGGACATTGCCCAGCCTGCTTCGCAAAGTCTATGCATCCATTGGTTCTTAGTTGGGCCAAGTCTATACATTGCCCATGCAGCATAACGTCAAGTCTTTACATTGAACTCTATACATTGCATGCAGTTGCGCTTCACAAGTCTACACATTGCTGTTCTTCACAGCAAGTCTATACACTACTCACTCATATAGGAAGTATGTACATCGCATAGCTTCACATATATGAAGTCTATACTTTGAGGAGAGTCTATACATTGCATTGGCTTTGAGCTGATGGGTCGACCCCCCCTCCAGATGGGTCGACCCCCAGATCAGCAAGTATGTACAGAGCTCTGCCTTATTCAGCATCATAAAGTCTATATATAATGCATTGTTTCCTTAAAGTCTGTACAGAGTTTATACTTAACCTGATAAGTGTTCTCGTCTGTCTGACAGGTGGTCTGCTCGTGGAGGCTAATGAAGGGCACGTGATCCGAGGGCTGACAGGATGCTGACACGTGGCCAAATATCTGGGCGGGAACTGTGGAAACCACACACGCCCAGTGCTATCTCCTGCTGTGACTGCCTATAAAAGGAAGCCTTCGTCCAACAGAAGAATGATGATCGAAGCTGAGAGATCAAAGGGAAAAGTCTATACAGTGAGACAGAAGTAGCAGAGAGCTTTCGATCCACGGAGAAGAAGAAGAAAAGAAAAAGAAGAAGAGCAGAAGGAAAGGAAGAGAAAGAGAGAGCTAGAGAGCTCGAGCAGAGTGTGCAGAGAAGAAGAAAAGAAAGAAGTTGAGAAGAAATAGTGAGATCGAGAGAAGAGGAGAGTAGCTGTCTGAAGATCAGTCTTCACTGGACCGTGGATCAAATCCAGGCCAGTCAGCTCATTCTGAGCCACATTGTGCTTCATCACTTTTCAACTTTCAGTTGCTGTTGTTATTTGCTTTTGTTTTTCCCTTTAAACCTTTCTTCAAGCTGTTAGTCAGCGATTGCTGTGGTGGACTCCACTGGACGGCTAAGCTGTATTGCCCAGCGGTTTGCAGAGGTGTTGCCTCTGGTCGGGTAAGCTGTAATCCCCAGCGTTGTAGTGGTGGATTCCACTGGACGGTAAGCTGTGTTGCCCAGCGGTTGTATGGCAAGCTGTGATGCCCAGCTGTTCAAGCTGTGAGTCAGCGGAATCCACACTCGGTTTGTGTGTGGGGTGGATGTAGGTCTGCAGGACCGAACCACCTAAAAACCTCTTGTGCAATGTGGTTTGATCTCTTTGTGTGTTTGGCGCTAGATGCTTGCATAGGGGTGATATGGCTTGATTGCATACCATGTGCTTGACTGTGGTATTGAGTGTTCTTTGATTTGTTATTCCGCTGTTGCTCTTTGTCCTTCTGAAGAAGGTAGATTTAATTCCGCAGTTCTTAGTATTAGATTTAATTAGCCTTCAGATTGTCTAATCTGCATTCTAGTTTTTAATTGGGTGAAATTTTTATAAGGGCTATATTCATTCACCCCCCCCTCTGAATACTGCACCGAACCCAACACTTGGTATCAGAGCGGGTTGCTGTGCATAGGATCTAACAATCCGCAGCAGATCCTGCTAGCTGTTGGTGTATTTCAGAGTGGGTCTTTTAAGATCGTGTTTTGTTTCACTGAATTAGTGCTTTACTTTGCTCATCTGTTTTAGTGCATTTCTTGTCAAGTGTCCTGTGCTTTGAATCTGGTTGTTATCTGCTTCGATGGCTAATCCTCCGATATTTAGAGGTAATAATTTTGAGTCTTGGTTTGAAAAGTTTCATTAGTATGTGAAATCAACTGATCCTAATCTCTGGAAGGTAATGACTCACGGTCCTTACAACCTATCAAAAGATAAATCTAGATGGACTGAAAAGGATAAATTGAAAGATTCTGTCAATACTAGAGCATTAGTTTTAATGAAAGAATCAATAGACAGAGGTTTAATCTCATGTACTTCTTTTTGCAGGTCTGCCAAAGAAATTCTGGAAAAACTAAAGCTCACCAGGAATCACAACAAATGCTTGATGGCTGATCGGAGAAATGACGATGATGAAACCTCATCTCAGGTAAGCTCCGAATCAGATGAATACTCTTTTGATGAATTGATAATGATGTATGAAAATTTGTTAGAAGTATCCAAGAAATTAAAATCTGAAAACAAAAAGTTGAAAAAGAAATGTGATAAAATAAAATTGAAAGATTCCTGTGAAAACTGTCCAAATCTGAAACAATCTTATGATGCATGTATGCTAGACGTTCAGAACCTTAAGAAACAAAATGATTCTCTAGAAATTGAAAAACAAATATACTTGGACAAAATGTCAGAAATTGAGAATCAGCTGAATGATAAGAAAAATGAGCATCTAAAAAGCATGCAAGAACTTACTGAAGTCAATTCTGAATTGGACAAACTGAAACTTGAGAATAAAGAATTTCATAAGAAAAATGAAAACCTTATGGCTAGAATAAATGAAATCAATGGGGAAGGTTCACATTCCTCTTCTGCTGAATCAAATTACAATATGTGCTCAGCTCTAAGAGAACGTAATGAAGATCTTTATAGTGAGAATGAATGGCTGAGTAAACAAATTATCTCACTTAAAGAGGATCACAAAAATTTGGTGGCTGAGAAAATTAGAGTGGAGGAAAGAGAAGAGGAGCTAGTTAAAAAGCTGGAGCTGATGTCTGGAAGTGGAAAATGCAATGAAACAGTCATGAAGCTATCTGAAGAGAACAAAGAACTCAGGGAACAAAATAAGAAACTGATGGTTTTAAATACTGTTTTCTCACATAGGTTTCTGACTATCGAAAAAGGAAAATATGTTATTAAGGAAGCTCAATCACAAAGACTTGAGGAAGAAAACACTGAACTGAAAGGTGAAGTTAAAAATTTAAAGTTGTTAAATACTGGCTTATCTGAAACACTTCTCACCTTAAAGAAGGGAAAGCTCACTTGTGATGAAGAATCACAAATGTTGAACAGTCTAGAACAAGAAATTGAGAAGTATAAAACTGCAAATAAAGTCTTAAGTGAATGTTTCAACTGCAGTGAATAGGAGATAGTCAGTTATGAGCTTCACATAACATCTTTGGAAAATAAGATTCAGGATCTAGAAAAATTAGCATCCAATTCTGCTAAGAATGAAAGAAAAATAAAGACTGTTGTGAAAAGGAAGGATGATAGTTCAAAAGGGGGAACAAATTGTAATTCTGATGTAGCTGGTACTTCAAAGTAATCCCCAAAATAAAATGAAAATCAGAAATCACCTTCATCAACTGTATTTCAGTTCAAAGAACAGAAAAATGAAAAACAAACAAAAACTGTTAAGAATAGTCAGAAATTGAAGAAGAAGGGTCAAATAAAGAAGGTAAAGACTATTCCTAATCATGGCCTAAAATCTACTAGCTCAGTTGAATCTGATGGTGTACACACTGCTCACAATTCATCCACTCACTCGCATGCATCTGAGAAGGAATTCTCATGTTATTATTGTGGCAAGGTAGGGCATATCATGGATGATTGTAGAATATTGAAAGAAGATAAGCATGCAAATAAAACAATGCATTCAAGGAAATTATCTGATAGAAACCATGCCACTAAGAAATCTAATGCATCGTGTTATTACTGTGGTAGCCGTGGTCATCTAATGAATGCATGTTTTAAACTGAAGGAAGACAACAATGTGAATCCTAGATCTTTCACACATGCTCATGACCCACATAGATATAGATCTACTTCAGGCCAGCATATCATTTGTTTCACTTGCACAAGCCTTGGCATAAGGCTAATGAGTGCTGGTCAAGAAATCATTGGGGTAAAAATGAATCAAGAATTAAGCATTTTAAATGCTTTGAATGTGGTAGGTATGGGCATGCAGGCAAAGACTGCTGGCATGCTCAAGGAAATAGATTGAACTCTAAATCTAGAAAATTCCCTGCTTTCTATGATTCTGCTAGAAATAACTTGAGTGATAAAAGGAAAAACTCTGCATATTTTGAATGTGGTAAGCTAGGCCACAAAGCTGTCAACTGTCGGCTGGCTGAGTATGGAAAGAAAAATTTTCATGTTAATAAAAGAAATACTCATGCTCATCCACATAACAGAAGTTTTAATGTTCATGCACATGAATTTAATGCTCACAATAAGGTGCATAATAGGAACTTAAATTTTGTTGGTTATCATGGTAAGTCTGGTCAATTTGGTTATTCCTTGTCCAGCCATAAGTTGATGGGCTATGATGATAATGCTGCTAAGAGATTGTTCAGAACACCTGTCAGGACTAATGCAGGACCCAAGGCTGTTTGGGTCACTGCAGGATCAAAATGATTGTCTTGCTGCAGGTGTGCCTTGGAAATGAATAAAAGGGGTTGAATTTAGCCAAGGCACTCAAAAAGGGAAAACCCCAGGATTCAATTCGTCAGGTCAGTTCTGAACTTTGATTTAAATTCATCATCTGAAATTGTTGTTTTTGCTTGTTTGATTTTTGATGATCTCTTATTGTCTAGCTGATCAGTCTGTATTCCAGACTCAGCTACCGAAGTTAAATTCTGCTCAAATTGATGTTCTCTTGCCATCTATTGCACTAAGCGTGAATGATTCTTTAGTGCAGACAGTTGATGCATTATATAGACTTTGTGTCAATATAATTGTATGATTGTTGCTAAATGCATAGCTTGCACTGAGCTTGAATGGGTCATTTAGTGCTACAGTCAATGCATGTGTCCAATGACTGCATATCATAATGATCTGTCTATGCTAAATTGATTTATCTTGAAAAGTTGATTGCTCTCGCATGATGCTATTTGAATAAAGAATGGTTTGATGTTTGAGTAAACATTCTGCATGGCATGTTAAATCTGTGTTTTACACATTCTTACATGTTCAACATTGTCAGGTTTAGATTTTCTGAATTCTCCTCATACATGATTTGCATATTGATGATTGTCTGAAATTGCATATGCATACATATAGTGAATGCATTGCGCATCATCATACTGAAAACTCCAAAAGAAGTTACTGTCTACATATAGAACTGCATTGGCACTGCAATTGTCATTAATGGCCATCATGGTATATTAAATGGAACAGTGCTGAAAGGCAGATGGAGTATGTCTTGATGCTACTGCCATGTGTGAGGTGGTCCTTGGACCAAGTCATCTGCCCAGTACCATGGGTCTAGTTTTCATATAGAATAGTGTACTGCATATCATCAATTTGAAGAAAATTAAATTTGAAAAGAAATGATTCATTGCATATCATGCATTTTGTCAGGGGGAGCTTGTTTGCTGTTGCTTGGTCATCATGCTCTCCTTATTAGAATTGTTGCATACTTCTCATATGAAGGGCAGTGCATATCATAATTTTTTTTTTAAAAAACCTAAAAAGAAATTTCTTTGCATCTAGACAGGGGGAGCATTTAGACTTGGTGTTTTGATTGTCACATCTTGAACACCTCTTGTCTAATAATTGATCAACTCTCATCTGATGTCATATTTCTCTCTCTTGAAAAAGGATTCTGCCTTCTATTTGTTGAGCTGTTAAAGAAGAGTTTCTTTCAACTCCCTTCATGGTACTATCTGTCAGCTGATCTGTCTGAATTCCAGACTCAGCTATTGTGTGTTGATGTTCACTCTTCTGAAATATTCCTCTACTGGTGATTTACTCTTGCACCAGCTTATACTCATCTTTCACATTCTTCTCAGCTGGTGAAACTGAATTGTTTCTACTATTGATTGTTGGTTGCTGAATTTATTGTTCTGATCTGAGGAACTTATGATGCATGTCATGCAATTCAGTCTGAGAAATTGGTAGAAACTCTTATCATATAGGTTAAAGAATTACCACTGAATCAGACTGATATAAGATTAATGTATTCTCAGATTTGTAGTTAAATGATTTGAAAATATCTGAATGATAAGGTTTAATAAACTTTAACCACTTGTGTCATGTAAACTTTAGACTCTCTCATCAGATATCTAAAAATTTGAATTCAGGGCTACTTTGGTTAAGATGCATATAGTGTGTATTGTTGTTAAACATTAACTTGAAAAATGTTGACTAAATGAAAAATTGTGAATTCAGAGCAATGACTCGGTCACTGAGAAACTGAGTTCTTTATCAATGAAATAAAGTAACTCATGTCATGAGGTGCCATAGTTATCTCTGATAAAAATTTATCAACAAAATCTGACAGAGCAATGACCTATTTGTGTTGAGTAACAGGGGAGTCTAGCCTCTGATCAAGGTGTCTTCTCATGTAAAAAGACACTCATATTGCTAACTCTGTTCTCAAAGTGAGAGGCAATGACAGTTATCACACTGAGTAACTGGGTCACTTCACCTGACGTGTTGTGCCTCATGTAAAAAGGTGTTGATCAACCTAAATTGCTCAAGAAAATTATAATGTGCTTCAAATGAAATTATCTTGAAAAGTCTGTCAACTCATATTCTTGGAAAAAGTGTTTAACATCAATACTAATCTGTGTAACTCTTGAAAGAGTCATTGAGTTCATGTGTGTAAGATAAAAGATGATTGTTTTTGAGTGCTTTCTGAATATTTGGTTCACCTTTATTAAAACTTGGATTCAGATATGAGTATTAAGTTTAATTTGGCAAATTTGGTATACATCAAAATTAAATCAGATTGGTTAAGTTTCCACTTCATAACCCTTTATGATAAGAGAGTCTACTCTTCTTAAGACTTATTGAAGTGGTGCAAGCTTTAAAATCCCTCATGTTCAGATTCTTTCCAGACAGCCTGATCAACATCTTGCTATTGATTGATTCATTGAGATGTATTGTGCTTTGACTATTTCTCACCCTCACCCATGGCTAATCTCACATTATCAGTTGATCCACACTATTGGAATCTTCCATCTTGTTTCACAATCAGCTCTGGTTCTGTTTCATTCTGTTCATGTAACCAGAGTTCAGATTCTTTGTAATGGCAGAATTCAGATTGATTCTTTGGATAACCAGAGTTCATTCTTGTGCTTCAGGGGGAGTTATGGGTCATCTGATTTTAAGGGGAGAATAGTTAATCTTGCATGCTGATAGGGGGAGTGCTGATAGTTAATGAACCATGTTTTATTCTGTCTTTGTGTGCTGCATTTTGTCTCTCAAACCATTCCTTCTCTTTTTGATTATGTCAAAGGGGGAGAATAGTTTGACGAATAGTTTGACGAGTCAGTGTGACTCATTATGTTGCCATCATCAAAAAGGGGGAGATTGTTGTGCCCCTTGTGCTTTGATGAATGTGGTGTTTTAATGATAGCAACATGAATGAGTCACCACATTGAATGATAGCAACATGAATGTTTATAACTGATATACTCTGTGGAAAATGCATATGACTGTGACTGGTATATTCTCTGGAGAATGCTTGAGTATGTTATATCTGATCTATTCTGTGGAGAATGCATGAGTGTGCTAAATCATGCAGTGTTCCATACTAAGTGCATAATCTGTTTTGTGCTTATATTAAGATCGGTGCATTGCTTCTTCTGCGCATATACTGCATCAGTGCACTTAGATGGGTCGACCCCCCTTCCTTGATGGGTCGACTCCCTCAGAACACAAGTCTATACAATTGTCCATCTTATTTAGTGTCTCATGCAGCGTCAACACAGTAAGTGTGTACATTGCATTCTCAAGTCTGCAGCGTCAACGCTGTAAGTCTATACATCCTCTGTGTGTTCTATGCATTTCACAAGTCTACACACTCAGCATAGTCTATACATCGTGTTGTGTCTGTGTTGTGTTTGGGCATCGTTGAGATCACAAGTCTATACAGTCGTCTCATGCAGGGTAAAGCCCAAAGTCTAGACATTGCTGCATTGCTTGCATTTCAGAGTCTATACATCGTTCATGCATGTGCACAGTTCGTGGACAAAGTCTGTACATCGCCCTAGATTGCATTAGCAAGTCTATACATTGTCAGGGCTTCATGCACTAAGTCTATATAGGCTTAGTTTGTATATCGGCTTGTTCACGCTTCATCATGTCTGTACATTGTCCGTGCATCATGTAAGTCTGTACAGAGTCTTGTTGAAAGTCTGTACATCGTCTTCTTATTCATGCATAGCATGCATTGTTCATGAACTCTGTACAGCCCAAGTCTGTACATCGCATCATATTGTTCATGCAGTGTCTTGGTGAAGTCTATACATCGTTTCACTGTACAAGTCCATACAATGCATGCACTTTCATTCAAGTCCACACATTGATGCACTATAGATAGCTCGAGGTGAAGTCTGTACAGCCATTGCCTTCATATAGGAAGTCTATACATCCTACTGCACTATAGCTTTCACGGAACCAAGTCTATACACTGCTGCACGTTGTGTTTTGTCGAAGTCTGCGCATTGCTGAATGATCTGCAAGTCTATACACTGGTCGAGCATTCAAGTCTGAACATTGGCCAAGTCTACACATCGGCACTGTAGCTTGCTTAGCTCAAGTCTATACATCCGTTTGCACAGTACATGAACTCTATACATTGCACTGTTCATGCACGGCACAGCAAGTCTACACAACGTCCATCTCATTTAGTGTCTAAGGCAAGTCTATACACTAGAAATTGAAGTGTGTACATTGAGCGTCTCATGTAAGTCTATACATCACATTGGGCTTTAGGCTTTACAAGTCTGTACAGAGCTTTCGTCTCATGCATTGTCTAAGCTAAGTCCATACATTGGACTGTAGCATCTTTACCCACGTTCTATGCTTCAAGTCTGTACATCCTTCAAGGGGCCAAGTCTATACATTGTGTCGTTCACATCTTCAAGTCTGGACATTGCCCAGTCTGCTTCGCAAAGTCTATGCATCCATTGGTTCTTAGTTGGACCAAGTCTATACATTGCCCAAGCTGCATAACGTCAAATCTTTACATTGAACTCTATACATTGCATGCAGTTGCGCTTCACAAGTCTACGCATTGTTGTTCTTCACAGCAAGTCTATACACTGCTCACTCATATAGGAAGTATGTACATCGCATAGCTTCACATATATGAAGTCTATACTTTGAAGAGAGTCTATACATTGCATTGGCTTTGAGCTAATGGGTCGAACCCCCCTCCAGATGGGTCGACCCCCAGATCAGCAAGTATGTACAGAGCTCTGCCTTGTTCAGCATCATAAAGTCTATATATAATGCATTGTTTCCTTAAAGTCTGTACAGGGTTTATACTTAACCTGATAAGTGTTCTCGTCTGTCTGACAGGTGGTCTGCTCGTGGAGGCTAATGAAGGGCACGTGATCTGAGGGCTGACAGGAAGCTGACACGTGGCCAAATATCTGGGCGGGAACTGTGGAAGCCACACGCGCCCAGTGCTATCTCCTGCTGTGACTGCCTATAAAAGGAAGCCTTCGTCCAACAGAAGAATGATGATCGAAGCTGAGAGATCAAAGGGAAAAGTCTATACAGTGAGATAGAAGTAGCAGAGAGCTTTCGATCCACGGAGAAGAAGAAGAAAAGAAAAAGAAGAAGAGCAGAAGGAAAGGAAGAGAAAGGGAGAGCTAGAGAGCTCGAGCAGAGTGTGTAGAGAAGAAGAAGAGAAAGAAGTTGAAAAGAAATAGTGAGATCGAGAGAAGAGGAGAGCAGCTGTCTGAAGATCAGTCTTCACTGGACCGTGGATCAAATCCAGGCCAGTCAGCTCATTCTGAGCCACATTGTGCTTCATCGCTTATCAGCTTTCAGTTGCTGTTGTTATTTGCTTTTGTTTTTCCCTTTAAACCTTTCTTCAAGCTATTAGTCAGCGATTGCAGTGGTGGACTCCACTGGACGGCTAAGCTGTATTGCCCAGCGATTTGCAGAGGTGTTGCCTCTGGTCAGGTAAGCTGTAATCCCCAGCGTTACAGTGGTGGATTCCACTGGATGGCAAGCTGTGTTGCCCAGCGGTTGTATGGCAAGTTGTGATGCCCAGCTGTTCAAGCTGTGAGTCAGCAGAATCCACACTCGGTTTATGTGTGGGGTGGATGTAGGTCTGCAGGACCGAACCACCTAAAAACCTCTTGTGCACTGTGGTTTGATCTCTTTGTATGTTTGGCGCTAGATGCTTGCATAGGGGCGATATGGCTTGATTGCATACCATGTGCTTGACTGTGGTATTGATTGTTCTTTGATTTGTTATTCCACTGTTGCTCTTTGTCCTTCTGAAGAAGGTAGATTTAATTCCGCAGTTCTTAGTATTAGATTTAATTAGCCTTCAGATTGTCTAATCTGTCTTGTTAGCATTCTAGTTTTTAATTGGGTGAAATTTTTATAAGGGCTATATTCATTCACCCCCCCCTCTGAATACTGCACCGAACCAAACATGTAGGTCGCGCAGAGGGTAGGGAGTGGGGCTGGTGAGTTATGGGGAGAGGGGGCAGCGCTGTGAAGGGTTGTCAACAGCTAGTTGAGGGAGGGGCAGGGAGGTGGGATAGGATTTTTGGTACATAAGATGAGAAAGGGAAAGGGAAGGGGGGGCTTCTCACCCATGGGCATCGCACCCCGCTTCTTCTCGGAGAAAACAACAAGGCAAAGGCTTCACACCTAACATTCTCATAATTTCAATCATCTTCATTCTCCTCTTAACATGTGATTACAGACTCTTATACAGACCCCTCTCACAGACAACATATCAAAAACTTCAACACCTAACATTTGACATGTATGACCAAACATCACCTAACAACTCTTTATAACTCACGTGGGAAGACTTAAGACACTAACATAATGGTGACACATCTTCAAAGCACACTTAAGCTTACGAATGTGACCTATAAAATAAAACACTCAAAATAAACATAATTAGATAAATGTCCATGCTGCTTACGATCCTCGTCACATACCTCTCTCTCCTCCCTGCCAATTCACCCCTTCCCCCATTAAAAAAAACAAAACCTAAAAAAGGAGTGGGAGAGGTGATCTGGCAGCAGTTTGCGCGCCGGATCTCCCTCCCCCACCGATTCATCTCTCTCTCTCTCTCTCTCTCTCTCCCTCACTCACCCACGTCGATTCACCCTTTCCCATAAAAAAAAGAAAAAAATAAAGAAATGGGAAGTGATCCGGCAGTAGTGATGCCTGTCGGATCATCACCCCCCTCCCTTGTTTTGAGATAAAAAAAAGAGAAAGCAAAAAAAGAAAATAAAGAGAAACAATAAAACAACAAAACAAGACAACAACAAAAAGTGATGAATGATCAAACAAAAAAATAGCAGCAACAAATGACCAAATAATTGATGATCAAAGAATAACAATTTTTTTTAATAATACTAATAAGTGAACAATAATAATAATTGGGCAACAATATACACATGGTTACATAAAAAAATCAATGCATGCATCTAAATAAAATTAGATTACCAAACAAAAAATATAATCTAAGTGTCTGCTCCGGAACTCCCACTCCCCCAGACCTGGTGTGAAGGAAATATCAATGACGCCTCGGTAAGCCAGGTTTGTACCTCGGGGGCCACCCCAATGTGGCCATGACATGGTATTACCCCGGGCCGATAGCTCATTAAACCTGACCCCCATTTCCACTGGGATCTAATCTCACACTTGTAGATAGTAAATGTAGCCTACCCCGCCCTCTAACAAGCTATGCATGTATATGTGAGCGTGATCATGAAAATAACATGATAGCATGAACAAGGAAAGGGCGATAAAAAAAACGGAGTGAACCGTGATCGCCACCCAAAGATTAGCAGTAGAAAAATAGATGCTATAATGAAAACAAAACTACGGCGTACCTTGGGAAAATGAAGAAGACAGCGGCCTAAGGTGACCGCTACAACGTGATCGCGCCTTGAAGATGGGTGTGGGGAACTGGTGGGATTGGACCTCCTCTCAATCCAGCCGGCTAGAGGAAGAGGGCCTCACGTTCCTATTGATAATCTCCTACAAAACAAAGCCATAAAAATAAAAGAACACCCATTAGATCATGAAAGTGTAGTACGTGCCCCAAAGTGATAAAATAGCATGAAAGAAATGGGGAGAACGCACCGGGGGAGAGTTTTTAACCCCTATAAATGGGTGCAAATAAAAGGTGGGAGTGTTGTGCATGTATGGGAGTTGAAATCATGAAATTTGGTGGAGAGAATAAGGAGAAAAGCGCTGTGCAAAATTAAGAAAAATGCAAAAAATGTGCAGAGAACTGTGCAAAAGCTAAGTGTAAAAACTGTGATGATTTTGAAAAATTAAGGGAGAAGAACTAAGCTTAGGAGCAAAGAAAAAGAACCCAAAGAGATTGGAATGAAAGGAGATACTCCCCTCTTCAGGTTGGGGCCGATGGAAAATGAAGAGGACGCAGCATGGCTCCGCCCCGAGCCAACGAAGGGCGCACCGCCGCATAGGTTCAAGAAGGTGTGCAGAAAACCCAGAACCTGTGATGATTTGCAAGAAGTAGAGGTGAAGTTAGGAGGGAAAATGACGATGAAATCAAGCAAATAAAAAACCAATTCGAAGCCAATACTTCCCTCAATAGCCTGGGTTGAAGGGTTGAGTATACAATCTGGCATGGCTTCGCCCCAGGTCTAAGAAAAGCCCCCCCCCGGCGTGCGAACTGCGAACTAGGTAGGTTTATATAGAAATATGCTGAAAATCCTAACTTTCCCCCACGATTCCCAAGGATAGAGATCACCATATCTCGAGATCTATGGATCAATCTTGAGATAATAGTTAGGATAAGAGCTAGGAACAAATGGGACTCTATTTGGTGGAAGGATATGGAAGATATGGCTCTTGGAAGGAGGCCCTGGAACCTATTCTGGTAGAGTTTATGTTGTGCAAAAGTGCATAAAACCTGATATTGCGGCCAAGATTCCAGGAGATATAGTCCATGAAAAATCATGCTATATATACCAAACTCAAGATAATACAAAGGGGAAGTCACAGAAATAAACATGGCTCAATTTGGTGGAGGATTCTAGAAGATATAGCCCTAACAAGGAGGCCCCGTTGCACAGAAATCGCCCTTAGAGTCCAACGGTGAAGAAGACGGTGTTTAGGATCATCTGGACTCTCTATCATAGAGACGGTCTATCGAGCGGCCATTTTTGATAAGAAACGGTCATGATTGGACCGCATATATCATGAAGCACAGCGTCGTTGGCGAGGACGGCAGTTCGGTCCAAAACAGGTTAAAAACGGTCTAGCAGTAGACTATTTCTTGAATGGGGCGGTCTAGAAGTAGACCGCCCAAACCTGGGCGGCCCACTGGGTGGCCGCCCAGATAATTAGGCGGCCCATCAGATGGCCGCCCCACTGAAGCTGGGCGGTCCTCTGCTAGGCCGCCCAGGGTTGCTAGGTGGCCCCTCAGTGGGCTGCCCCATACTTCTAGGCAGCCCTCTACTGGGCCGCCAGGAGCCAGGCGATCTAGTTAAGGACCGCCTCACTCCCTGGGTGGTCTTGAGGTATTTCTTGTGTCGGAGAAGATGGGGAACAGTCACAAAATGTATGGGAACTTGGAAAATAGCTGGGAACTGATAGAAAATGGCTTCCAAACTCAGAGGGCTAAGGAATGATCAAGAAATGTGCTCAGAATTAGATCAAGGAATGCTCCAACATCAATGAGTAATTCGAGGCATCACAGAAGTGAATAATAGAAATGACTCAACTTGCAGGCTAAAAATGGGTGTCAACAGATGCCCCTCCTTGATGTCTGCTTTGCAAGGGAGAGAGCGGAAGTGACGCAGATGCGAAATGGAACGGAGATGGAGCGAAAGTGACAGCGACGTGAAATGGAGATGACGCGGAGATGAAACGGAGAGAATTGATAAGCAGGCATCAAGGCAAAAAGACACCTATTTTAATCAACGAGTGACAGGAATTCTCCCGAAAATGCCAAACTAACCACTAGGAATGGATGACGCGGATGAGGCATCTATGTTGAACTAAACTATGGGAGAAAAGGAAACACGACCAACCTCATCGGGGACACAATCGACGGACTATGAGGGGATCGGAAAGAACACAGCTGAAAAGTTAGAAAAAGAGAGATAAAACTGAGATAAAATCCAAACAGGAATCACTCTGGCCAACCAGACCAAGCGAGTAGATTAGAGAGATCGTTCAAATTCGGAGTGGAATGAGGAATCTCTTATCCAAGAGAATTAAAGTGCAATTAACCATTGTTGAGGAGAAAACCTTAAGAGGACCACGAGACGTGAGTGCTCAGAAATGACATGATGCATGCTGGGCTAAAATAAAGAAATCATCAAAACTAATGCAAAGAAAGCATAAAATAGAAAGTACTCAAGAATAGTATTGCTAGACTGGAACAATCAGGGTCAAGACACTATCCGCAACCATGGCGTGCGTGATAGAACCATCGTTCCCTAATTTTCCCAACCTAACAGCCTATCCGATGATTAAACATGTGCACCTAGATCATCATCATTTTTGTTAGAGGAGAACATCAAATCCTAGAACGTGTGAATGACCAGCGGGTTCTCAAGATAATATAATAATATAGATACCATATAGTAATGCAATAATGAGAAGGGGTAGAGAGCCATACTTGACTTACCTGCCAAGCGAAACAGTATTTTTTTGCATTTTTTATTTTTGATTTTTTTTTGGATTTTTAAAATAAGACGACCAGCAACATGAATAAACAAGCATGAACAAAATGAAAATATAACGACCAAATGAACGAAAGATAACATAACATTACGAAGAATGAACGAGCAAGCAACACATGCAAAGCACCACATAAACAAACAACCAACACAAGAACAGAGGAAATGGTGGGGCATGGCAACATATGGCGGGACAACACACTAGGCAGAATGAAACCACATGTAGTGGGATAGAAATACGTAGGACTAGGACATCTAAGACAACCACAGGGGAGACGACATAACACATGTGAAACAACCACAAGTGGGACAAGGACACATGTAACACATGGCGGAACAAGACAACACGTGGAACTAGAACATGCATGAGATGACCATGATAAGACAATACGAGATATGACATATATGTTCCCAAGATCTGACGAAGCAGAACTGTCGGGTTCACGACCATGAGGCAAAACCCTCTCACGGAGATATGAAGCGAAAGCTGAGCACAGGCTGAGCAAAGCATGAGAGGGACATGAGCTTCGGAACAGATCGAGGGACAAGTTTGAATAAAGAGAGGACATATTAGAAAAGTATGAATCAGGAGGCAGAGCAAAAGATAGAGCCAAGAAGCTTGAACACTTGCGACCTGTATACTTAGCAAATAAATCATACCTGTCCTTAAAAAAAAAATAAAAAACAACAGAAGACAAATATTTTTGGATTTTTGACAAAATTTTTATTTTTATTTTTATTTTTCTCTTTTTTTGTATTTTGAACAACATTTGATTTTTTGGATTTTTAAAAATATTTGATTTTTTATTTTTTTTAATAATTATTTTTTTGTATTTTGAACAATATTTGATTTTTCTTTTTTTACATTTTGAAAATATTAGTATCTGCAGCATCCAAGGACGGGCTCAAGCTACTGGCCAAGGGGTCATCATCCCACCCCCCTCTTGTTAGGAACTCCCCTTGAGTAAGGCGTGCATTTGAGAGTGGCTCACCATAACCAACCGTCCCTAAAGAATGGTGCCCCTACTAAGGCCATAGCTGGGATACAACCCAGCCTAAGAGGGAGGAAGAATAAAATTGAGATAAGCTTTATGCAGGATGGGAGATATCAAGATTATATTCCTCTCAAGGCACCACCCCTCAAAGAGTAGGTCTGTTGCGCTGGGGCTTTGAGTCTTTAATCATAATTTTACATTGATTTTCATATATAATTTTGACATACCCTTATTGGCCAAAAATTGAAACAAAGCTCACATTTGATTTTGACACACACGTGATGTTGCACTACCCTTCACCGTTTTACGTGAACTTCATCTCTTGTCTTAGGAGAAATAGGCCCGGTTACTAGGGTCAGGGGCATTTTTCATGATGTTTTTCATTCATTTCTTTTTCTAAGAATGCCCTTATTTGAAACCTCTCTCGTATTGGGGAATGCCTAGGTTGTTTATTTCATCCGCCGATCTCTTGCCCCTGCACTTGGCCAAGCAAAGAAGAGAAAAGGCCCTCGTGCATACCCATAGTATGGCCAAAGCAGCAACGGTGTTGCTTCAGGGGGATCGGCTATGGCTCGCCGTGAAGTGTGTGAAAAACCCATGCAAAAAGGACACTCTCGATGATGGAGGAAAGAACAAGACTCCCAGCATTAAGCTATCACCAGCCTAAGATGCTGCAGAAGCGACTCATTTGACTAAGCGAACTAACTAAAGCATAAAGTCGCTCATTCACATCGAGGAACAAGCACTATAAGCGCGTGCATAAATAACAAAGTAATAGCAATGATAACATGTTCTTGCATAAAATAAAAGATACCTTTACAAATTCATGGCGTGGAAACTGGCATCCTAAAGCGATTTCGATCATCGAGCTTTCAGGAGCGTGAGCTTTGTCTTCCTTGCTTGCCAGGACAAAGGATGAAAGGAGAGCAAATGATTGGATTCCTCGACACAGAGGAGTGGCAGACATCATACTGGACGAAGAAGGGATAAAAAGGAAGAGAGACGAGGGCTATAACTCCCTCGTTAAGGCAATGCGGCCCTGATAACAAGGAACCAGATACAAAATAACCAGGGATTAATTGAGATCAAGGCGGGCTAAAGCCATGAAAATAGTAAGAAAATGGGTGAGAACCCCGAAAGGGTGAGGAGGAGTAAGAAGAAAGAGGAGAATAAGCATCATCCAACTGTTGACACCCGTTTTTTTTTGCCTTTGAGTTGAGTCATTCTTCTTACCTCTATTTTTGATGCCTCAAGTTGTCCATTACTCATTGGGTCTTTTTTAGGCATGTCTTTGGGCTTATTTTATGGATACTTCCTCCCTGGTTAGGTTCTCTCTCGAATTCCGGCTTAGTGGGCCTTGATTTAATTTGATATTAAAGGTAAAATGAGCTTATTTATCTCATTTTATTAATTTCCACGGCCCAGCATATAGGCGGTCTAGCGATAGACCATTTAGCACTTTGGGCAGTCCTTTTGGAGACCGTTTATATCGCTCGGATTTATCTCTGGATTAATTGGCTATTTTTCTTAATTTCCACCGACAACCTTATACACGGTCTTTCATTAGGCCATGTATTTTGGTTGCACGGTCCATCATACGACCGTTTATTTGCCAGAGTCCTAAACAGGATAATTTTTCAGATAAATTGTCTATTTATCCTGTTTTATTTATTTATCACCGACACATGTAAGCAGTCTGTCAATGGGCCGTGTGACCGGTTGAGTGGTCTATCGATGGACCGTTTATATCTTGAGAGTCCTATGCCAAACCAGTCGGTCTGATCTCTGGGATAAGTGGCTTATTTATCTTATTTGCTATTTATCACCGACACCTATAGGCGGTCTAGTAATGGACCGTGTATGAGTGTGGGTGGCCCATCGATCGACCGCTTATATGGTCGAGATCCTTGGGTTGGTTGGTTTTTCTCTATTCATCCGTGGCCAAAGGAGTTGCTTCATGCTCGATTTTCTCCATGGATTTTCAACCAAAATGACTGTCGTTTGATCCTAGTGAAAGCTGGGAGTATTATCTTTGATTTATCCTTCAGAATCTCGGCCTCATTATCGCTGGAAAATCATCAATTTTGAGTGGACTTTCAAGGGTCTATAAATAGTACCCTTAGTCCAAGCTTGAAAAGGGGGGAGATCTTGCGCTCGCAACGAAGTGCTGCCGAATTCTTGAGCGAACCGCAACCAGGGAGGAAGGCTCTCTACATCCATTTGAGCCTTCGCTTCAAGGAGTAGTGATTTCTTTCGTGTTTTGGTCAAGGTGTCTGATCGTTAGTTCATCATTTCATGCTCATTCCCTTCATCGTTTTCTCCCATTTTTCACTGGCATTCTCATTCTTTCACCCCTCCTATTATTTTTTCACGCCCCAAGGGGTTAAAAACCCAATCCCCCGGGTATCCCCCTTTTCATCATGTGCTTAGTTTTCCATTTATTCTTATAGATACTGCACTTAAACAAAGCTAATTTGGGTTGTATTTTTGGTTGTTTACTGTGTCTTGCAGGTCAGCAGAAGCTTTAGCATGAGGCCCATCCCGTCTGGCCAGCTGGAAGGGGTGGAGGATTAAGTCCCTTGGTTCGGGGTCTGGTGGCTTTGCGCGGTCTGTCTTCGTTCGTCTTCAGTTGTGAGCGGTTCTCATCGGACCGTTCATCTCCTGTTCACGGTCGCCCTCGGACCGTCTAGGCTCTATCCGACCATTTTGTCCCGCGTTCATCTTCAGCGCTGTACATGGCCTATTGATCAGCCGTTGACGTACATAGGCGGTCTGCGGAGAACTGCTTTCAATCTGTTCCAGCGCTGCTTCATCGGCGAGTGTCTTCACTTTCTTCTCTCCTTTCCAAGGTATGTGGTACTCTCTATTGTGCTATGTATCTTAGTGGCGATCACGGCATGCTTTTAGGTAGGAGTAGTTTATTGGTTGCCTTTTCCCTCTTTTAGTTCATCCCTCATCATTTTCATGTTGCATATTCACTATTGAGTTAAGGGAGGGGCGAGGGGAAAGGAAAACTTATCTACACCCCCTTTTTTGGCGATCACGGTGGGACGCCTATTGCCCATCGTGCTTCTGATTTTGCTGATATGCTCTTTTGTGTGATTAGGTTAGTTGTTAGTCCACTTGGGTTTGCCATTTCGATTCTGTTGTTTTATGTTCCCGAGGTTGTGCGCGATCTTCTGAGAGGCCGTTTACAGCATCCAGCGGTCGGTCGATAGATCGTCCACTGCTGCATCAGTTACGTTTCAGCCATTTATATTTCTGTGGATTTGCTATTGTCACACGGTCCTGTCAGGGCCATTTCACAGGTTGAGCGATCGTTTGCCAGATCGCCCAGATCGTTCAGGTACGCCACTGCTTTTGTTGTCTCTGTTCATTTCTATTTTTGTGTTTTTATTTTTACTGCTCCCTGTCATTTAGCGATCCTGTCTAGGGCCGTCTACACTCCCTGAGCGCTCTCCCGTCAGACCGTGTTTGTGCTACAAGTGCACCCGAGATTGATATTTTGAACATTATTTCATGTCATTTCACGGTTGTTTGGGTGCTTTTCATCTCCCCAGTTGTCATTTATTTTTGCATGATTATTGCCACATATTGCCATATTGTGTGATCATTGTTTGTTAGCCCTAGGCTAGATCTTGCATGCACTCTGGTGCGCATAGGCTCATACATTTCTTATCATACTAGTTGCATTCCTACCTTGGTAGGGGATCCTCTCATCTCCATATTCCTTGGAGCCGACTAGGTGACCTTACATGGGAACTCCGTAAGCCCCCGTGAGCCGTGGATTCCCACACGGATGCCGAGCAGGTTGTACCTTGCCACCCCGAGTCTAGGTTGCATCCGTGAGAGAGAGTAGACTTAGAGTCAACCAAGTGCCTATTGAGAATCCCCTTGTCGAGAGAACTCCATTTTTTTCGAATCCATTAAGGTTCCAAAATGGGAAACATATAAAAATTTTCGTGCATCATTGCAACTTGGTTGATAATTGATCGCCTCTTCTCTCCTCTTTGTTTGTGCATGTTTGTTAGCTATCTCTAGTTAGGTGATTATTATGTGTGATTTCTCTTGACTTAAGGTGCTTGTTGCATGTGGAGTTGCTTCATACCCATAGGATCATCTCCTATGGGCAATTCCCATTTCTTTTCCTACTTCAATCTGTTGTTCGATTCTTCACCTACCATGTCTTCCTACAATTTCTCCCACTCCCACGAGGACTCCCTTCCTCAGGGACTCTTAGAGGACCCACCTAGGGTCACCACTATGCAGGGGAGAGAGGGGTCCGCCCCTCCTCTTCTGACCGTTGTTGTTTAGGGTAGTCAACCCTCTCATTCTGATTCTTCTACCCACAATTCGGCCAATCATGTTCTCCACATGATGGCTCAGTTGGATACCACCCAGCTCCACCTTCTCCGCCAAGCTTTGTAGGGGCCGGATGCCACATCTACAGTTCCTCCTCAGGGCGGGCTTGTTGTCGCCACTTCTTCATCTTTGGTTAGTGGGCCAGGGGCATCATCTGCTACTCCCATTGATCTTACCCATGTCCAGCCTAGGGTCTTCCGCTTTACCAATACAGAGGTGGGCCAAGCTTCTAGCTCAGCCCATCAGATGCTTGATAAGGGGAAGACCCCGCTCCTTTCATCTTCTTATGCTGATCCCTATGGAATCTTCCCTCCAGCGCCGCAGGCTCTCGCAGGCTCGGTCGATTTCTTACGTACTCAAGCAGGGGCCGCTCAATTGGCTCACGCGGATATGGGCCCATCCTTGGCCCATTATCCCTCTTATGGGCTACCCCCTTTGTCTGTCCATCCTTCATCCCCTTACACCGGGTCCGCCCTTCCAGTCATGCCTCCTCCGTCCCGGGAACGGGAGCTTCTTGATAAGTGGGCTGCCATGTAGCAACAACTTGACCTCCTTCACAAACGGGTCGGCCCACAATCCCTTGTCGATATCCCCGTTCCCAATTTTCGTGATATTCGTTTCCCGCCCCAGTCGGAGCACCCCACGTACCGCAAGTACGATGGGAATGGCAACCCCTTCATTCATATAAGGTAGTTCTTGTTGTGACCCCTCTATGTTGATGATGTTGACACTTACTTTATTTCATTGGGAACACCATTGTTTTGATTGATTGGCAACTGCTTTTGATTTGATGAAATTGCTCTATCAGATTGACTATGTGTTCTTTGCATTTAGTACACTGCTGTCTGCATTTCTTACTGTCGATTGAGTCTATACATCGTCCATTTTGGATAAAGTCCACACACTGCATTTCAATTGAATTGGTTAAGTGTGTACAGCGTCAACGCATCATGTTACAGCGTCAACGCACTTCATTGGATGTGTGTACAGCGTCAACGCATCATGTTACAGCGTCAACGCACTTCATTGGATGTGTGTACATCGTCAACTCGCTAAGTGTGTACAGCGTCAACGCATGAAGTCTGTACATCAGTCTTAATATTCTAAGTCTGTACAGCCGTTGGCCTTGAACCTCAGAGTCTGTACATCCGAATTGCCCTTAATCTGGTCAAGTGTATACACTCTTTCACTGTAGCTTTCACATATTCAAGTCTACACATCGTGAAAGTCTATACATTCATCACTTACCTTTCGCTCAAGGCAAAGTCTATACACTGGGGTCTTCTCCTACGTTTCTTAAGTGAAGTCTGTACATTCGGTTCTGAAGCTTAAAGTCTATACAGTCCAGCCTAGTCCTACGATCAAGGCTTTAGCTACACTCAAGTCTGTACAATGGCTTCGCTTCATTAAGTCCGTACATTGAATCGCCAACTTCTTTGAAGCCCATACATCGCTCAAAGTCTATACAGAGTCCAGCGTCTCAGTTAGCGTCTCATGCATTTGAGCACAGTCTGTACATCGATCTGTCAGCAAGTCTGAACATCGTCCGTCTTTGTTAGCATCTCAGGCATTGGGCTAAGTCTGTACATCATTCAATGTCTAGAGCTTCATGAAGTCTGTACATCAGACTGTTACAGCAAGTCTGTACATTGTCCGTCTTCCTTAGCGTCTTAATATTTGAAGTCTATACATCCATCAGGAGCTTCAAGTCTACACATCGCTTCGCTCCATGAAGTCTGTACATCCACAGTGTTGCTTGAAGTCTGGACATTGGTCTTCAAACTCAAAGTCTACACACTGGTCGGTGGCAAGCCTGTACACTGGCCTCAGCTCTTCAAGTCTTCACATTGGCTTCCTTGCATAAAGTATATACACTAGGCTGTTTGGCAAGTCTATACATCGGCCCTTGTCTTCGATGTCTGTACAGCCCTTTAGCTTGCTCAAGTCCATACATTGGCTTCAAGACTTTCAAGTCTATACATTGCACTCGTCTTCTAAAGTCTATAAACTGAAGTCTTCACGTTCGTTTGCATTACATGAAGTCCATACATTGGGCAAGTCTGTACGTTGCATTCGCCTTCACAAGTCTATACAACGAAGTATATACACTGCAATGTACATACATAGATCTTATGACTTCATTCTTGTTGCTGAAGGGAACAGGGTCGACGCTGGGAGCTTAAAGCGTCCACGCATCAGTTGAAGAAGCCTTCACGATATCTTCCACTGCGTCAACGCCACAAGCGAGCAGCGTCGACGCAGCAGCTAAAGAGACGAAGCTAATGGCTACTGGAATGCCTCACTGCGTTAACGCCATTGATTGACAGCGTCGACGTAGCAAGTCAGATTGCTGTCATTGAGTACGTGAACGGAGAACTCTATACATCGGACTGAAGAAGCTAATGAGGGGCACGTGACCCGAGGTACCTGGCTCGTGATCCGAGAAGGACAAGGTATCCAGATGAGGACACGTGTACTGACACTCCATTGGATGTTACCACGTGGTCCAAAATTGCTGGGCGGGAAACGTGGAGAGCACACGCCTGCTGCTGTTGCTGCTATATAAGCAAGCCTTCTTCCACAGAAGAAGATCATCGAAGGAGAAGAAGAAAAAGTCTATACATTCAGCAGTAGTGAGCCTTCGATCCACAGAGAGAAAAGAGAGAAGAAGAAGATACAGAGAAGAAGGAGAAAAAGAAAGAGGAAGAGATCGAGAGAGATTGAGTTGAGAGAGAGCTGATCGAGAGTGAGAGAGTTTGTATCTCAGTCTCGTGGTTCAAAACCAGAGCTGAGCTTTGCTCTTTAGAGCTACATTGCTTTTGGGTTTTACTTTTTCATTTTGATTCTATCTTTTCAATTCCGAATATTGTTTCTTCAAGCTGTGCGTCAGCGGTTGCAGTGGTAGTCTCCACTAGACGGGTTAAGCTGTATTTCCCGAACGGTTGCAGAGGATAAGATCCTCTGGTCGGCAAGCTGTAGTGCCCAGCGAAGCTGTGTATCAGCGGATTGTTTGGCCAAGATGTAAAGCCCAGCGGACGCAAGCTGTACTGCGCAGCAGGAAGCCATACTCGGTTGAGTGTGGGGTGGACGTAGGTCGTTGACCGAACCACCTAAAAATTGTGTGTGCAGTGTGTTTGTGTTTTTGTGTGATCTGTGTGCGATGGGAATTTCTTGATGAGCTTATTTCATTGCATCGCTTATGCTCATGTCTAGCTTTCGACCTTTTGTTTAGCATTCTTCGTTTAGCTTAACTAATTTTTGCCTAAATTCCGCTTTAGAACTTACAGTAGTTTTAAATTAGGCAAGTTGATCTATTCACCCCCCTCTAGATCCACACTTAGTGGAGATAGACTGTGTCCATCTAACCCAACAGTTCTTATACGAGTCGGTGCAGTTTCAACATGACGACCGCCTCATGGCGTATCTGTTCCACCGCACGTTGGATGGGGTAGCGTTGGAATGATTTTATACTCTGCCACTGGATGAGGCGACGAGTTTTAAAATTGTCAAAGAAAGGTTTATATAGAGATTCCAAGACCGGGTGGGCCCGGAATACTCTTTCACTGATTTGGTGGCTGAGAAGATGAGGACCGATGAAGACTTTGCAACTTATGCTGACAGATGGAGGCAGATGGCCTCCCGTGTGCCCGGGCAGATTCCGGAAGAAGAGAAAGTAAAGATGTTAATTTCCAATGCTACACCCACGTTTCGGAATATCTTAGTAATGCATGATATTTCCAATATGCACCAGTTGTATGGTAGGGCCCAATTTATCCAGACCTAGTTTAAGGACTCCCCCATTCATTCTTTGTTTGAGGCCCAGAATGCCAAAACCACCAAAAAACCCCAGGGCCCAGTCACTGAAAGAGTCCAGACAAACGAGCAAGTGCATGCTGTCCACTTTCCTAACCAATTCGCTCTGATAGATACAGTGGCGCTCAGAAATAGATCCAGAGGGGGGTGAATGGATCTATTGGGAAATTTTACCCAATTAAAATATCAGCTCCACTCTAAGAACCAGATGCAAAACTGATGCACGAAAGACACTAAGATATAAGAGTCCACAAAAGGCACATCACCAACAGTTGGCGAACGATAAGTGTGGAAGGCTGAAACTGATCACACCACTACCTGTGAAAGGGGGGAGGAAGATAAGGAACAATCACATGAAGCAAACCACGGCACACTGAATTTTTTAGGTGGTTCGATCTGAGACCCTAGATCTACATCCACCCCTCACTCTAACCCGAGTGAGGCTTCCCTTGCAAAATGCAAGACGCAGACTCAGTCTGCAAATAAGACGCTGCCTAACAGCTTGATAATCGAAGGAGACAAATCTCTCAACCAGGTTCTGCAACCCACAGAACCAGAATCGGAGGCTAAACTCCCTTCCTCCAACCAGAGGGGACCACTAGTGACATCCCATCACTAGCAACCGGAGACACCAGTCTCCCTTCCTCTAAACCAGAGGGAACCCACTAGTGGCACACCACCACCAGTGACCGGAGAGACCAACTCTCCCTTCTCCTGCAGCAGCAGAAGGAAACCCAGTGAGCAACACCCCGTTGCTCACCACCCAGAGGACAAGTCCTCTCTTTCTCTAAATCCACAGAGGGCAACTGGAGATGAATCTCCCTTCTCCTGAATCCTCAGGAGGAACCCGAACCCATATTAGAGTATCGGAATAACACGAAGGAAATGCAAAAAAGGGCAACCGAAAAATCAAAAAGAAAAGCAAAAATAGGAAGCTCCAATGAGCATAGTTATTCTGAATTTGATCCACGAATAGACTAAATAGATCTTCAGGATGAATGGCTGCACACTCTCTTCTTCTTCTCACGATCTCTTCTCTAAGCTCTCTCTTCTTCTAATTTGCTGGCTCTTTCTCTACCGCCGCTACCCTTCTCTTCTCCTTCTTACTTTCTTTCTTTCTTCAGCTTTTTATTCTCTTCTTGTCACACCATTCTATCGCAGGAGACGCCCTTTTATAGATCCAATCTTGGTTCGCACGAGCTCACACTTCGGGCGTGTGGAGGGCTCGTTCTGGCACGTCTGGAGATGTCACGTGTCAGGATAGTGGATATAGGGTTCACGTGTCAGACTTCTTGAGAGCGTCCTCTACCTTGGATCATGTGCCAAGCACCTACCTCACATAGAGCCCACATGCTTGCACTGTCATTAAGTTCCTGTTAACACAAATAGTCAAGAGGCATTTTGTCAAGCAGCTTATAAGCATGAGTGGTTAAGTAATGTGCATAGACTTAGTTTGTACATGAATTATGCACAGACTTATCAAGCATTCATTACAAACATGCACGAACTAGATATGAAGCTATTTGCAAACTTGCACAGACTTCATGGAGTCATATGCAAACATGCATAGACCTATCAATGCAAGCTGCTGGATGTGCACAGACCAGTTTATGCATAACTGAAAAACATGCATAGACTTTATATAGGCTAGACATTGTATGTGCATTGACCTTATCTTACTGAAACCATATATGCACAGACTTATAATGCATAGCAGTAAAACGTGCACAGACCTTCAGCGTGCTCAGACCCAAAATATGCATAGTCCCAAAAAGTTGTGTTGGTATTCGGTGCTAGTATTCAGAGGGGGGTGAATGAATATGGCCTATAAAAATTTCACCCAATTGACATATTAGGCTCACTAATTATTTAGAAAGCTAACTAGACAGATTTATCAAATATGGAAGACTAATTAGCAGATGCGGAATAAAACAAATAGATAGTGAGCATTCTAACAAGACAAGTTAGACAAACTATAGCTCAATTTGAATTTCGCTCACTCAACAGATTAAACACTTAGAACAAAATCAGATCAAGTCATCTAATGAACCTGTGATCAACCACTTGGAGCGCCCCTATGCAAACATCTAGTGGAAGCAAACCATAAGCAATCAAACCACAATGCAAGCGGTCCTCCAGACCTACATCCACCCCACACTCAACCTGAGTGTGACTTCACTAACAGCTGGGCAACATAGCTTGCCAACAACCGCTGGACAACACAGCTTGCCGTCCGAGGAATCCTCCTCGCCCCGCTGAGCAACACAGCTTGCTGTCCAGTGGACTCCTCCACTGCAAACCGCTGGGCAATACAGCTTAGCCGTCCAGAGGCAGCACCTCTGCAATCCGCTGACTAACAGCTTGACAAAGG
Source organism: Amorphophallus konjac (assembly GCA_022559845.1). Lineage (NCBI taxonomy): Eukaryota > Viridiplantae > Streptophyta > Magnoliopsida > Alismatales > Araceae > Amorphophallus > Amorphophallus konjac. The sequence continues at coordinate 230,566,755 of CM040127.1, forward strand.
AAGTTCAAAAGAAAACAAAAGATGGGAGTAAACAGCATCGGAAAGCTGTAAGCACTAAGCACAGAATATGGCTCTTAAAGAGCTGACTGGAGTGGATCTGATCCAACTTCCAGCAAGAACAGATCTCCCTCGATCTCACTCTCTTTCTTCACTCTCTCTCTTCTCAACTCCTTCACGTCTGCTTCTCTCCTCTTTTCTTTCTCTTCACACTCTGCTCGAGCTCTCTATCTCTCACTTTTTCTCTTCTGCTTCTTCTCTCTTTCTTTTCTTTTTCTTCTTCTGGATCATGGAAGCTCTCTCTCCTTCTAATTCTTCTCTCAGCTTCTGCTCCCTGGCTTCGATCACGATCGGCCTCCATCTGAAGACGAAGGCTCCATTATATACCAGCAGCAGCAGCAGCAGGGCATGTGTGGCTTCCACAGTTCTCGCCCTAAGAATTCGGACCACGTGGCAGCATCCAGCAGGCTGTCAATACACGTGTCCTCATCTGGGCATTCTCCTTATCCTTGGATCACGTGCCCAGCACCAGTAGGCTCAGCAACTGGAGTTAGATGGCGTCAACTCACTTGCTCCAAGGAGTTGACGCAGCCATCAGAGATCTTCAACCTTTTTAACTGCTACGTCGACTCCATCAGCCTGCTGCGTTGACGCATTGAAGACAGCCAGAGATAAGTTGCCCCTTTCTTGAACTGCTGCGTTGACGCTGCCAGTTGGTGGCGTTGACGCACGAACATGTACATTTGTATACTGGCGTCTCTTTAGCTGTTGCGTCGACGCTGCTTGATCAATGCGTTGACGCACCAGAGTAATCCACCAGCTTCTTTCTTGATTGTTTGAACTACTGCGTCCACGCCACTTGATCAAGGCGTTCACGCATTGGTGTGTTCCAGCAGCTGAAATTGGATGTCTTCAGCCCTCTTGCGTTAAGGGGTTCATTAGCCTCTTCAGTCCCTGTCAGACAGATGAAAAGAAGTCATTAGTTCTAAGTCTATGCTTTGCATTGTATAGACTTTGCTGTGAAGGCGAAAGCAATGTAAGTATGCACAATGCAGTGTGTAGACTTAATGAATACAAAGGCTTCATAAGCCTCAGATGAAGGCAGGCGCTGTGTAGACTTTGAACCAGTGTACAGACTTGTAAGTAAGAGCCAATAAATAGACTTGAAACGCTTAAGGCGTTGTACAGACTTGTTGAGACTCAAGCAGTGTACAGACTTCGAAGATCCACTGTGGATGTACAGACTTGATCATCCAGCAATGTATAGGCTTTCAATGTGAAGACTTGAATATGTGAAAGCTACAGTGAATGGGTGTACACACTTGACCAGATCAAGGGCAATTCGGATGTACAGACTCTGAGGTTCAAAGCCAACGGCTGTACAGACTTAGAATATTAAGACTGATGTACAGACTTCATGCGTTGACGCTGTACACTTGAGAATGCTCACAGCGTTGACGCTGCATGAGACGTAGGCTGTACAGACTTAGCATATGAAGACTGATGCATGAACAGTAATGCTTAGACTTGCATGAGACGCTCGGATGTATAGACATGGAGACTTAGCCTATGCATAAGACGCTAAGTGAGACGGTCTAATGTATGGACTTAGTCTTCACAGTGAATGCAGGCAGTGTACACGCTTGTGTCCACTTGAGACGCTGAAGGAGAAGGTCCAATGTATGGACTTCAACTCAAGCGACCAAAGCAACAATGCAATGTGCAGACTTCGCCTGAGACAATGCATGAGACGGACGATGTATAGACTTCAGCAACAATGCATGACTGTATACACTTATGTTCTCAACGAAACACAAACACAACACAATGTATAGACTATGCTGAGTGTCTAGACTTGTGAGATGCATAGAACACACAGAGGCTGTATAGACTTGGAAACCAATGCACACGGCTGACAGACATGAAGTGAACTTGAATGAACATGATGTATAGACTTTGGACTCCAAGGGCGATGTATGGACTTTCATATGAAAGGCTGTACAGACTTTGAAGTCTGGGGGCGTCGACGCATGATGCATGAGACACACTTGCTACGTTGACGCTGCATGACTTACGAAATGCATAGAACATACAGAGGCTGCAATGCACCGATCTTAATACAAGCACAAAACACTTTATGCACTCTCATGCATTCTCCACAGAATATATCAGTTATATGCATTCAGATTGTTATGATTCAATGATTCAATGTCAAGCTATTAGCAAAACAAAATGGTAACTCATTCGTGTTGCTATCATTAAAACACCACATTCATCAAAGCACAAGGGGCACAACAATCTCCCCCTTTTTGATGATGGCAACATAATGAGTCACACTGACTCGTCAAACTATTCTCCCCCTTTGACATAATCAAAAAGAAAGGGAATAGTTTGAGAGACACAATGCAACACACAAAGACACTTATGACAATGAAACATCACTCCCCCTATCAGCATGCAAGATTGACTACTCTCCCCTAAATGCAAAGAAACCATAACTCCCCCTGAAGCATAGGAATGGATTCAGGTTATCCAATAAATCAATCTGAATTCTGCCTTTATAAAGAATCTGAATTCTGGTGAAAAGACCACATAATCAGAACTTATTGCAGAACAAGATGGAAGATTCCAACAGTGTGGAGAGTAAAGTGATTGGTGATAGAAGGGCAATAATAGACAACAATCATCAGAAGACATCTCAATGAATAATCAGACTGAATCTGATCAGGCTATCTGGAAAATCTGATCATGAGGGATTTTAATGCATACATCACTTCAATAAGTCTTAGAAGATGTAGAATCTTCTATCATAAAGGGTTATGAAGTGGCAACTTAACCAATCTGATTTAATTTTGATGTATACCAAATTCGTCAAGTTAAACTCAATACTCATATCTGAATCCAAGTTTTAATAAAGGTGAACCAAATATTCAGATAACACCCAAAATCAATCATCTTTTATCTTACACATATGATCTCAATAGCACCTTTGAAAGATACACAAATTAGTACAGAAGTTAAACACTTTTCAAGAACATGAGTTGACAGATTTTTCAAGATAATTTCATTAGAAGCACATTATATTTTTCCTGAGCAATTTAAGTTGATCAACACCTTTTTACATGAGGCACAACAAGTCTTAGTTGAAGTGACCCAGTTACTCAGTGTGATAACTGTCATTGCCTCTCACTTTGAGAGCAGAGTTAGCAATATGAGTGTCTTTTTACATGAGAAGGCACCTTTATCAGAGGCCAGACTCCCCAGCTACTCAACACAGATAAGCTATTGCTCCGTCAGGTTTTGTTTCACTAAATTTTTATCAGAGATAACTATGGCACCTCATGACATGAGTTGCTTTATTTCATTGATAAAGAACTCAGTTTCTCAGAGACCGAGTCATTGCTCTGAATTCACAATTTCTTCATTTAGTCAACATTTTCAAATTAATGTTTAACAACAGTACACACTATATGCATCTTAGCCAAAGAAGCCCTGAATTCAAATTTTTAGATATCTGATGAGAGAGTCTAAGGTTTACATGAAACATGTGGTTAAAGTTTATTAAACCTTATCATTCAGATATTTTCAATTCATTTAACTACAAATCTGAGAATACATTAATCTTATATCAGTCTGATTCAGTGATAATTCTTAAACCTATATGATAGAAATTTCTACAATGTTCTCAGACTGAATTGCATGACATGCAGCTTAAGTTCCTCAGATCAGAAAAATAAGTTTAGCTGACCAACAAATCAATAGTGGAGCCAATTCAGTCACACCAGCTGAGAGGTATATGAAGGAAAAGTACTAGCTGGTGAAAGAATCAATCAGCAAGAGAGAATAAAAGTTTAAAGCCAATAGCAGAGTTGAATTTCAGTCAGACAAAAGGAGACACTCCTTCTTCAACAGATTGAGGATTAGTAGCCAAATTCTCAGATTCAAGAAGGTATGAATTCAAAATAGTCAATTGATGATTTGAAAGAGTGCAGAGTGAGAATTTCAAATAGTGTCAACAATGTGATAATGCTCCCCCTTGTCTATATGCAGTGACTCACATAAGACTCAACAAGCTCCCCTTGAATTGGTGCAATTTATGCAAGATGATTATTCAAACGTCAGAGCATTCTTTATTCAGAGAGCATCATGCTAGAGCAATCAACTCTTCAAGATAATTCAATTTTGCACAGACAGATTATTATGATATGCATTGATCAAAAACAGTTGGACTCCCCCTGACTATATGCATGAAATGTATTGAAATCACATCACATGATATCAAATTTAGCATTCAGATATGATTCATGCAAGTTAGACAGAAGAGAATTACTATAAGCATGATTGTTCAATTCATGTTTCAGAAAACTTCAGTTTAGCACCAACAGATCAACATGGTATGCAATACACTGCTCTATATGACTTGACCCATGGTACTGGGCGGAGGACTTGGTCCAAGGACCACCTCACACATGGCAGTAGCATCCAGACATACTCCATCTGCCCTTCAGCACTGTTCCATCTAATATACCATGATGGTCATGCAAATCAGTGCAATACGACATATAGGGAGTTTGACATATCATGCATCATGACATAGATATGTAATACATTCAAAGGTAAACTACAATTATTTCCATGTGCATTTCAGATTTTCAATTAGATTCAGTTAGATGATGTACAAAAGAATTAATCATGATATGCAGGCATTTAGAGCACACAAATTTAGAAGACAGAATTTTAGTAGAGTTTTCAGAACTAACCTGAAATGTAGTCATGGGGTTTTTATTCTTGAGTGCCTTGGTTGATTAACCCCCTTTATTCATTTCCAAGGCACACCTGCAACAACTGGATTATTTTGATCCTGCAGGAACCCAAGCTGCCTTGGGTCCTGTATGAGCCCTAATAGGTGTTCTAAACAATCTTTTAGCAACATGATCATCATATTCCATCAGTTTACACTCAACCATTGAATGTCCAGTTTTTCCACAATAATAACATGAAGCCAGAGAATTTTTGTTTTTATTCTTCATGTTAGCAGAAACATGATGCCCATGTGCATGCATATGAGTATGAAAATTATGTGTATGAGCATGAGTATTTCTTTTATTGACTTGAAAATTTTTCTTTCCATGCTCAACCAGCCGACAGTTGGCAGCTTTGTGGCCTAGCTTACCACATTCAAAACATGCAAAGTTTTTCTTTTTATCTCTCAAGTTATTTCTAACAGAATTATAGAAAGCAGGGAATTTGACAGATTTAGAGTTTAATCTATTTCCCTGAGCATGCCAGCAATCTTTGACTGCATGCCCATGCTTACCACATTCAAAGCATTTAAGATGCTTTCTTCTTGATTCATTTTTACCCCAATGATTTCCTGACCAGCACTCATCAGCCTTATGCCCAGGCTTGTTGCAAGTGAAACAAATGATATGCTGATTGAATTTGAGTTTGTTTCTTTTGTACTCATGATGATTTGGGGTGTATCTGGCATGCATTCTGTCATCAGATTTCAAAGCATAGCACTCATTCATTAAATGACCATACTTACCACAATAATAGCATGAAGCATCAGATTTCCTAGGGGCATGGTTTCTATCAGATGAATTCACAGATGCATGTGAATGAGTATAAGAAGCATGAGCATTTTGCATTGACCCATCAGATTTAGCAGAGCTAACAAATTTCAGAGTATAACCAGAATTATTCTTTGCCCTTTTTGTTTGACTCTTTCTTATCAATTTCTGATTATCCTCAACAGGTTTTGTTGTTTTTCAATTTTCTGAGCTTTAAACTGAAAGACAGATTTTGAAGGTGACTTCTGATTTTCATTTTATTTTGGGGATTGCTTTGAAGTACTAGCTACATCAGTGCTTTGAACAAAAGTTGTATATAGCTGGTTTTTAGTGATTTTCTTAACATCAGAACAGCAATTTGTTCCCCCTTCAAAGTTATCATCGTTCCTCTTCCCAACAGTTTTCATTTTTCTTTTAATCTTGGCAGACTCAATAGCTGAATTTTCCAGATTATGAATTCTATCTTCCAAGCTAGCAATGTGAAGTTCATAACTAGCTATTTCCTGTTCACTACAATTAACACATTCGCTTAGAACTTGGTTTACAGTTTTATACTTCTCAATTTCTTGTTCTAGACTGTTCAAGATTTCTGAATTTCCATCATAGACAGCTTTTCCTTTTTCTATAGTGAGAAGTCTTTCAGACAAGCCAGTGTTCAACCACTTTAGTTTTTCAACTTCAGCTTTTAATTCAGTGTTTTCTTCCTCAAGATTTTTATCCTGAATTTCATTATTAGAACATCTCTCTCTTCCAGACATGTGCTCCAATTTTTCAATCAGTTCATCTTCTCTTTCTTCTGCTTTAATTTTCTCAGCGAGCAGATTTTTGTGATCATCTTTAAGTGAGGCAATTTGTTTATTTAGCCATTCATTCTCACTAAAGAGATCTTCATTACGTTCTCTTAAAGCTGAGCATGTTTTACAATTTGATTTAGCAGAAGAGGACTGTGAAACCTCATTGATTTCATTCATTCTGACCATAAGAGTTTTATTCTTCTTTTGAAGATCTTCATTCTCCAATTTCATTTTGTCCAATTCAGAATTAACTTTAGTGAGTTCCTGCATGCCTTTTAGATACTCCTTTTTCTTATCATTCAACTGATTCTCTATTTCTGACATTTTATCCAACCATGTTTGTTTTTCAAATTTTAGATAATCATTTTGTTTCTTAAGATTCTGAACATCTAGCATGCAAGCATCATAAGACTTTTTCGTATTTGGAGAGTTTTCACATGAATCTTTCAGATTTATTCTATCACATTTCTTTTTCAATTTTTTATTTTCAGATTTCAATTTCTTGGAAACTTCTAACAAGTTTTCATACATCTCTATCAATTCACCGAAAGAGTATCCTTCTGATTCAGAACTTACCTCGGATGAAGTTTCATCATCAGCATTTCTATGATCAGCCATTATGCACTTGCTGTGATTCCTGATTAGCTTCAGTTTATCCAAAATGTCTTTGGCAGACCTACAAGATGAAATGCATTCAATTAGAGATCTGCCAATTGATTCTTTTCATAAAACTACAGCTCTATTATTGACAGAGTCTTTCAGCTTGTCCTTCTTGGTCCATTTAGATTTATCCTTCGACAGTTTGTATGGGCCGTGAGTCATTACCTTCCACAGTTTTGGATCAGTAGACTTTACATACCGATGGAGGTTTTCGAACCAAGAGTCAAAGTTATCACCTCTGAATATCGGAGGATTAGCCATCGAATCAGATAACAACCAAATTCAAAGCACAAAACACTAGACAATAAAACCAGATAAGCAAGACACGGCACTAACTCAGTGAAGCTAAATACAGAACACAAGAGGCACACTTATGAAATGCACCAGAAAGAAATGCACTAAGACAGTAAATCAAGACGATTCCAAATGACCCACTCTGAAATGCACCAACAATTAGCAGGATCCTCTGCAGATTGTTAGATCTGTTCAGTCAGAGACCCGCTCTGATACCAATTGTTGGTATTCGGTGCTAGTATTCAGAGGGGGGTGAATGAATATGGCATATAAAAATTTCACCCAATTGACATATTAGGCTCACTAACTATTTAGAAAGCTAACTAGACAGATTTATCAAATCTGGAGGACTAATTAGCAGATGCGGAATAAAACAAACAGATAGTGAGCATTCTAACAAGACAAGTTAGACAAACTATAGCTCAATTTGAATTTCGCTCACTCAACAGATTAAACACTTAGAACAAAATCAGATCAAGTCATCTAATGAACCTGTGATCAACCACTTGGAGCGCCCCTATGCAAACATCTAGCGGAAGCAAACCATAAGCAATCAAACCACAATGCAAGCGGTCCTCCAGACCTACATCCACCCCACACTCAACCCGAGTGTGGCTTCACTAACAGCTGGGCAACACAGCTTGCCAACAACCGCTAGACAACACAGCTTGCCGTCCGAGGAATCCTCCTCGCCCCGCTGAGCAACACAGCTTGCTGTCCAGTGGACTCCTCCACTGTAAACCGCTGGGCAATACAGCTTAGCCATCCAGAGGCAGCACCTCTGCAATCCGCTGACTAACAGCTTGACAAAGGAAGTTCAAAAGAAAACAAAAGATGGGAGTAAACAGCATTAGAAAGCTGTAAGCACTAAGCACAGAATATGGCTCTTAAAGAGCAGACTGGAGTGGATCTGATCCAACTTCCAGCAAGAACAGATCTCCCTCGATCTCACTCTCTTTCTTCACTCTCTCTCTTCTCAACTCCTTCACGTCTACTTCTCTCCTCTTTTCTTTCTCTTCACACTCTGCTCGAGCTCTCTATCTCTCACTTTTTCTCTTCTGCTTCTTCTCTCTTTCTTTTCTTTTTCTTCTTCTGGATCGTGGAAGCTCTCTCTCCTTCTAATTCTTCTCTCAGCTTCTGCTCCCTGGCTTCGATCACGATCGACCTCCATCTGAAGACGAAGGCTCCATTATATACCAGCAGCAGCAGCAGCAGCAGCAGGGCGTGTGTGGCTTCCACAGTTCCCGCCCTAAGAATTCGGACCACGTGGCAGCATCCAGCAGGCTGTCAATACATGTGTCCTCATCTGGGCATTCTCCTTATCCTTGGATCACGTGCCCAGCACCAGTAGGCTCAGCAACTGGAGTTAGATGGCGTCAACTCACTTGCTCCAAGGAGTTGACGCAGCCATCAAAGATCTTCAACCTTTTTAACTGCTGCGTCGACTCCATCAGCCTGCTGCGTTGATGCATTGAAGACAGCCAGAGATAAGTTGCCCCTTTCTTGAACTGCTGCGTCGACGCTGCCAGTTGGTGGCGTTGACGCACGAACATGTACATTTGTATACTGGCGTCTCTTTAGCTGTTGTGTCAACGCTGCTTGATCAATGCGTTGACGCACCAGAGTAATCCCAGCGTTGACGCACCAGAGTAATCCACCAGCTTCTTTCTTGATTGTTTGAACTACTGCGTCCACGCCACTTGATCAAGGCGTTGACGCATTGGTGTGTTCCAGCAGCTGAAATTGGATGTCTTCAGCCCTCTTGCGTTAAGGGGTTCATTTGCCTCTTCAGTCCCTGTCAGACAGATGAAAAGAAGTCATTAGTTCTAAGTCTATGCATTGCATTGTTTAGACTTTGCTGTGAAGGCGAAAGCAATGTAAAGTATGCACAACGCAGTGTATAGACTTAATGAATACAAAGGCTTCATAAGCCTCAGATGAAGGCAGGCGCTGTGTAGACTTTGAACCAGTGTACAGACTTGTAAGTAAGAGCCAATACATAGACTTGAAACGCTTAAGGCGTTGTACAGACTTGTTGAGGCTCAAGCAGTGTACAGACTTCGAAGATCCACTGTGGATGTACAGACTTGATCATCCAGCAATGTATAGGCTTTCAATGTGAAGACTTGAATATGTGAAAGCTACAGTGAATG